>CM071569.1:282805308-283204526 GCA_036426205.1 Ascaphus truei
CCCCCCCCACACACGGTCATTTCCCTGTAGAGGTCAGTACTAGCGGAGGTCTGTGACCCGGAGATGTATAGATTAAGAGTGAGCTGTGATCCCTAAGAGCAGGAGCGGCCAACTCCAATGCTCAAGGGCCTCCAAAAAAAAAAAAAAAAAAAAAAAAAAAAAAAAAAAACCCTGCTCAAGCACAAATGCCTCATTGAAGACTGACACACATTGTGCGGAGGCAGGGGATACCGGAAAAAAAACTCACTGGTTGGCCTTGAGGACTGGAGTTGGCCGCCCCATAGCTAGGGAGTCCATGTACTACATGGTTAGGTAGCTAAAAGTGATATTCCAAGTGCATGTCACTACCCAGAATCCTTCTCTGCAGCTCAACCACTGAGCGCCATGCGAGGTGAATGAAGCAGGTTTGAGCACCTCTCGTAGAGATGCAGGCACACTCATGGGTATTTTATCTTTGCTCCACTTTGTACAGTGGAACCCATGCGGTTGCAGAAGGTGGTGGAGTTTGCTTCCCTTTGTAGTGGGAGACCAAGAAACACACTTGGCTTTGCCTTGACACAGAGATCCCCATAAAAATAATGAAAAAAGAGGTCCTATAGAAATGTGTTTAGAGTCTGAAGGGTTTACCGCTACCGCTACTATTTAACATTGTGATTTACAAATATACAGCTTCTGTTCCTTTTTAGGAAGGGATATATTTAGAAAGAAGAAAAAAAATCACATCCTTCCCTATTCCAGAGTATAAATATTGTGTAACCCTTTCCACAAGGAGATACCCTAGTCTTTCCCCCAATGTTTATCGGGTATAGACTCTCTTGAAAACAGATACAGAACCACTATTTTATCCCGCTCCCCGATCACGGACTCACCTAGGTCTACTTTTCAGCTTGATATAAGATTACTGTCATTATGTACCACACGCTATATCACTGTACTGAAAACGTGGGGACTTCAAACTATATTTCTTCTTCTATATATTTCGGAAAGGCCGTCTGTCGGCGATGCATTTGGACACCTCTTAAGATACCATAACCACATTTTGCACGATGGTTCCTGGAGATCAAGGAGCAGGTGGTCTAGGTTTGGATACAATTCACAAATGACATCAGCAATGACATCATCTCATCACACAACCCTCACGCTGAAACTTCATCTTGGTCGCTGTGAAAATCCAAATTTGCAACATCAGCAAAAATACAGCAGCAGCCAAAGTCCTTCAAGAGTTCGAGATCCTTTTTTTTTGGGACAAGAGTACAAATGTCCCCAAATACGCAGCATTAGAGGCCCTCGATCGAACACTTCAGGACCTCAGAGGCAATTAGACTAAAATACGTTGAGTTGATGTTGTTTTAGCCGGGGATTTCGCATTAAGAAATTAAAAAATTAAATGATCAATTTATACATGTCGGTATTTTTCGGTTTCTTACACTTCCCGAGCGACGCTGTGGCACTTTCAGCTATTAATTTGTATTTCACGAAAGAAGGGGGAAGGTCTGCACTGAACCCCGGAATAAATGCTCAGTACCCACCCATAATGAATATGAGATGAGGTGCACCTCTAGGGAGACAGACAAACTGTGAGACCAGAAGAAACCTAACAAGGTCAGGAAACTCTCCCAGTTACCGAGGGCACACAAGGGTATGCACAAAATATCAAAAGCTAATTATTCAGACATGGCTCAGTACACAAATAATTTAAAAAGAGATCGTCAATTAGAACACCCCAAATAAGCAACATGTTTGCAGAAACGCATAGTCAACATATGCATGGGAGGCCAGAAATCGTGATGGGAAGTCACCGGGACCCCCTCAGGATAAATGTAAAGGCGTCACCAGGGTGCAAAGATGCAATGGGTCTTATGGGTCGGAGATTGCCCTCCCTACAGAACGGGGGAAGCATGCGTTTGGTAAGGAGTTCTCAGTGTTAGGGACGGCCCAACCGGAAGGTCCCCGTTGCAACCCTAATCAGACAGGTAGGGGAGAAGTATGTGGGACACAGCAGCAGGTTCCAAACTCAGCAACCCGAAGTGTATTTCAGAGGTCCATTTAACACGGGGCAACACAAGCTCTCTGCAAGAGACGGTCAATTTAACCCTTACTATGGGTAAGAAGCCAAGTACCAAGAGCTACAACGGGGCTGAAGCCCAGATAAGTGAAATACCTCCCTAGTGTAGTAGTGAGAGTTGCCAGGGGAAGAAGCACAGCGTATCTTTATCGTTTGCCTTCCGTTAACTGTCAAGTATTGTCCCTGGATGCGGAGCTTTATAAAACGGAACTGAATAAAGCCCTTGGTTTTCCAAACGTTCCTGGCGCCCATCCTTATTCTATTTGCATATCCACTCCCAGCCTGCACCGACCCAGCACCCTGACCAGGTATGGGAGACTGATCACTGCCCGGTATAGTCACGGAGCCGGGTAAGGAGGGTTACATATATAACTATTACTGCCAGCCAGAAGTTCTCCCACAGGACAGAACACCGAGGTGTGGAATAATATGGGACGTTCGCGGGATATTGTGGGAACTCTGTTTGACCAGCACAGAAGGAGTGAGCCTTGGAGAAATGATGGGGTGTCAGGCAAGATGGGGGTGCCTCCCCCAAATAGTCAGTGTCGAAGGCTCTCTAATTAAACACCTCCCAACTGCACCTGTTGTTTCACCCCCTACAGATTAGGCTCTCCCTATGCCACCATTTTCCTATCTGTGTGCGCGAGCGGAGGAGAATTGCGCTGCTAGTCTCCCATTGGTAGATGCTCAGAACCTTCAGCTAATTACAGAAGATCAGTGACTGATTTGATAAACAATCAAACAATCAGTGCTGTAGGGAATACATTTTATGTACATACTAGCTTTTGTACCCCGCGCTGCTGCCGCATCTCCCCTCGCTGCCAGCACATCTCCCCACCCCCCTCGCTTCCGGCACATCTCCCCTCGCTGCGGCAAATCTTCCCTCTTCCCCCCCCCCCCCCCTCGCTTCCGGCACATCTCCCACGCTGCGTGCACATCTCCCTCGCTGCCAGTCACATCTTCCCTCTCCCCCTCGCTTCCGCACATTCCCCGCGGCCACATCTCCCCTCGCTGCCAGCACATTCCCGCCCCCCCTCCGCTTCCGCACAATCTCCCCTCTCCCCCCTCGCTTCCGGCACATCTCCCCCTCTCCCCCCCCCCTCGCTCCGGCACAATCTCCCTCTCCCCCCCCCGCTTCCGGCACATCTCCCCTCTCCCCCCTCGCTTTTCCGGCCACATCTCCCTCCCCCCCCCTCGCTTCCGGCACATCTCCCCTCTCTCCCCCCCCTCTGCTTCCGGAACATCTCCCTCTCCCCCCCCTCGCTTCCGGCACATCTCCCCGCGCGCTGCCGTATCATCACCGCTCCCCCTCGCTTCCGGCACATCTCCCCCCCCCTCGTTGACCTACAAATCCGCAGCACAATGTCCAGTAAAAGTTTTGTTGTGCTACGTCGTGCCGTTTGTGAGATTTCAATGCTTCGGACATACAAACAAACAAACGGAATAACAAATCTTAGAAATATAGTATAGATAGATTGGTACATACAAAAAAACACACGCGTTTTAAAATGGATAAAATTATCTTTGCATAAAACTGCACATTTTATGGTGATTTATAGGAGGTGCTCACTGCCGTGTAAGCTTCTGTATCCCTCACTGAAATTAAACTGTGCTACCTACGTGAAAACTGTCTATACCAAATGCGCCTGCCCCCCCGCATGCACCTGTCCCCCCAGCACGCGCCTGCCCCCCAGCACGCGCCTGTCCCCCAGCACGCGCCTGTCCCCCCAGCACGCGCCTGTCCCCCCAGACACACACACACACACACACTACATACAGATGTTACATTTATACACAATTAGTGTATTTATACACAATTAGTGTATAAGCATGCATAGTGTTATATAGTGTTGTATATAATTCATTGTAACATCGCTGGAAGAAGAGATCAGTGTATCTCGAAAGCTCGCACAAATAAAAGCATTTCGTTAGCCACAGAACGGTATCATCTATTTATTTTTTGATTATTATTATTATTATTGAAGCTCGGCTAACACGGTACTGATACCTCTACATATATATATATATATATAAAATATGTTTTGAACAAAAGGAGCTATAGGTGCTCAAACAAGGTGGTGTGAAACACAATGTGTGTGTTCGTTACTATATAAATGGGGTAATAGACAGGGGAATGCACTCAAAGGACATACGGCTAATGCATTAAGCAAGCTATAACTACAATTGACAGTACTGGAAGGGCAAGTTGTAAACAGACAGAAAGATGAACAAACACAGACACAGAAAACACACAAACCCAATACATATAGATACAATTACAATAACATCCAGTAAACAGCCAAAACCAAAGTGCTAATGTCCAGATCCTATGGGGTTCAGAAAAGGGTCCAAAGGTGCAATAAGAGAAATAACAGATAAGCTAAGTAAATACAATGTCAGTCTAGTGAGTAAGTTGTTGCTGCTTCAAGAAATAAAGACCTCTGCTTACCTTAGCCGTCAGCTAAGGTAAGTAAATCCCTCACCCTAAAACACCCTACTTTATGCCCTTACCCTAAAACCCCCTAACATAACCCCTTACCCTAAAACACCCTACCATAACCCCTTACCCTAAAACACCCTACCATAACCCCTTACCCTAAAACACCCTACCATAACCCCTTACCCTAAAAACCCCTACCCTAAAACATGCTACCTTATGCCCTTACCCTAAAACACCCTACCCTAACACCTTACCCTAAAACACCCTACTATAACACCTTACCCTAAAAACCTCTCACCCTAAATGCTAAAACCCTTAAATTAACCCCCTACCCTAACAAGTAATAAAACATGCCTTACAAGCGTCCGGCGGGGGATACCAGCGGCGAATTGGCTGCAGTGTAGGATCCATTTGTGGCGAATAGGCGGCCATTTGTTTAGCCGCGAAACAGCCGTGACCAACTGTCCCATTCCACTTGGTAGATCTAATGTGGAGCATTGTGTATTTGATGGGAGATTGAATAGGAGACACTCATATCTCTCCTTAATACCTGATGGGGCTGTTCCCCCCTGCCACTGAAGATCCGGCCACTACATGGGTATTGTCCCCAGTGCTGTAGCTCACCTGCTGGTTCAGGAGGTCTGAGTGGCTCCGCAGTTGTAGTTTGGGAGCAGCGCCAGGACAGGCTTTGTCCATCTCTTTACAGTGCAGCGCCTCCCTCCCATGAGGATCCTTTTGAATGCAGGGTGGTCCCCACAGGCAATACTCCTCTCCAGTAACCACACACCATAGTTGGTCCAACGGCAGGTTTATTGCATAACAGCATGATAGTCCTCCAGCCCTGAAGCAGACCCCAGGGGCTTGAGGGCCCAAGAGCCCCTCCAAACCTCCTTGACCCTCTTGTAGGGAAAAGGGTATCACACTGTCCCATAATCAACCTCACTCAATTTGGTGGAGTGTCAGCTTGTAACCCCGCCCCATAACAGGGCAGGTCTAGGTACTGACAGGCATCACACCATATACATGTGACCCAGTCAGTACCCTTCCCAGGTATGACACACTAACTGCCAGTTTAGGCCTGCCCCTGGATAAGGCAACATAGTACCCATCCAGGCTGCAACTGCAGGCTAGGCCCTGCGCAGGAGATTAAACCCAACACTGCCTGTTCCTATCAGGACTTATAGTGTTGAGGCCAGTAGAAGGCTATAGCCAGGGGTACTTGGCTACACTCATATTCTTAATAACAGCACTGTCGTCCACATCATTCTTCTCCATGCACTCTTATCATACCGGCCTTTATTTCCCTTGTTGGTAGGCTCAGCTGAAGCTAGCTTACACGCCTCTGGCAACTATTCTTTGAGTCTTTGCACATACCGCATGTATGTCGTAGGAGATGTGCTATCTGCAGCCACCCTAAAACATAGGTCGATTGGTAGTCGGACTTCACGCCAAAACATCAAGTAATATGGAGAGTACCCTGTAGTTTCATTACAGGTACAATCGCACGCATGCACCAGGTTATTCAGTGTGCCCATCATGTTTAACAGTATCCTATTAAATCTCACAGGTTCCCTATCTCCCATTGGGTGATACGGCATAGTTCAGGATTTCTTGACCCCACATAGAAGTAACGATTCTTTCATTAGACGGCTCTCGAAATCCCGACCATGGTCAGAATGGATTGACCATAATGAACAAAGTATTTGTCCCACAGAACCTTGGCAACTGTAATGGCTCATTGGTCTTTGCTCGGGAAAGCCTATGCTTACCTGGTGAAGTGGTCAGTGACTACTAGAATATTGCTAGTATTTTTACTATCTGGGTCTAGTGGCAGAAAGTCCGCACACATCAAGTCGAGTGGCCCACTGCTGGTTATATTCACTAATGGGGCAGCCCTCTTGGGTTGTGTTATCCTTGGCATACACCGATCACAATTTTTAAAGTATCCTTCAAAATCTCTGCCATTCAAGGCAAATAGAACCAGTCCCCAATTAGTCCCAATGTTTTGTCGATGCCCAGATGACCATGGTTGCCATGAAGGGAGTTGAGTACCACCTGCCAGTACTTGTGTGGGAGTACTAACTGCTTGGTTGCCAAGTGCTGAGATTTCTTGGCAACTCATAACAACAGTCCACCATTTATTACTCGATTAGACCACTGTTTCACTTGCAATCGACTTTCGGGATGCGTTCGTACAATGGACAAGGCCGACTTCTTGTTGCTCAAAGAGGACCATATTTCTCTTAGCCCCAGATCGGTCTCTTGTGGCTCATGGAGATCCTGCCGGTTTAATCGGGCAATCCCATCATGGTTAGTTCTACAAGATAAGTGTAGGCAAGGGTTATAGCGGTGGGGGGTATCCACAAACTATCAGCATGTTTTATGTTTGCTGATGTTATATATTGGGGTGTCTCAACCTGTTTGCATTCCCCCCTCCCAAATGCAGAGTCCTGTAGCACATGAGTCCCTCAGTCCTTGGGCGAGTTTCTGACCCACTGTGACCAGCTACAAGTGGGCACCTCTTTTTTCCTGCTGTAAGGATTGGGCTTCGGTCCCGCCCCGTGACGCATCCCGTGACGAGACGGGTGATGCGCCTCACACTGAGGTTGCGCACAGGGGCCGTGCGGCCAGGTGTGAAGACACCGCACAGATTGGGCTTAGGCTCCACCCTCGTAACACGTCCCGTGACGTCTCGGGTGACACGCCTCACACGCAGGCTACGCGTAAGTGCCGTGCTACCCCTTCTAGGATTTGGCATAGGCTCCGCCCCACGACGCGTCCCATGACGCCACGGAGAACCGCCCTCACGCTCAAGCACCTACGCATCGGCGCCGCATTAGACTGCACTTATAGTGCCGGCGACAGTGACGCGATGTCACGTCAAAACAAATGCATTATCGCCATCGTGCGCTTATAGCAAGCGCGGCGCGACGGAGCGATGGCTTGGTCGCGATCGCTGGAAGTCATCTCAATTTGATTTTTCCAGCAACCGCAGCCTGACGTCACCGTCGCCGGCACTATAAGCGCGGCCTTACCAGGGGGTTAATACTATTTCCCTTTACCCCACACCTGCTTACAATCCGCCCCTGCCCATCACCGCACTGAATGGGTTTGATTACTCATTGTCCCCAGCCTGGTACAGCCTTGCCATTGGCTGCCACTCCCTTATATGCTCAGCCATTCCCTATCCAAGTTGGCTGTGCATAACCATTGCTTTTGTGACAAAGTGCTTGCCTCAAGCATCCTGCTGTTTCCTTGCCCTGCGCTTCCTGCCTGCTATCTATCCGTTGAACCTGACCTCTGCTTGTACCTGGACCTCTGCCTTCTCTGACCCCTGACCCTCGGCTTGCTGTTTGGACTCCCACCTTCTATATCCCTGGGCCCCGGCTACGCACAACGATCATCCGACTTCTCCAACCCCAGACCACGGCGAGTACCACGATCATCCGACTTCTCCAACCCCAGACCACGGCGAGTACCGCGACCATCCGACTTCTCCAACCTCAGACCACGGCGAGTATTACGACCACTCTGACCTCTACCTACCCTGACCCGGCTACACGACCACAACTCTGCAATCCGGACGCGGTTGTAGGTCGGTGTATTCTGATATCCCCACCTCAGCCTCGCGGTCTCGTCCTGTTTGTGGTGAGCACCTGTTACACCTGCATCCCAGAGACCACATAGGCACCTGGGCATGCTCGTGAGGATCTATCCCCTCCAGCGGCAGTTGCTGGCTTCTTCTTTTCTGGGCAAGCAGTGCGGATATGCCCCAGCTTGTTGCAGGCAAACCACAGATGAATATCCCCTTGTCCCAGTGTGCCAACCTTTCCTCCAAATGATACCTCAGTAGGTGTTGTCCCTTAAGGTATCCGCTGCCACCAGAGCCGTTGAGGTTAGGCTCAACCCTACACTAGCTCCTAGGGGCTGTCTGAGACACAGGTTACGACGCGCCAGACACAGATCCTGTGCTCTTTTAGTCCTTTGTGAGGGCTGAAGTTGAGCCTAACAAACAGTCCATGAAATACCCTCAGACCTTGGGATACCCAGAGTCCTGGTGATACCTGCCCAGCAGTTCAATAGAACAAAGTGCCGGGAAGGGCTGGTAGCCTCCTGACTACTCCTTGCCTTTAAAGCCAAGGGCCTCTATCCACCAACTGTGGATGGCCAAAACAAAGAGGGTCTCTTGCAAGGACACAAAGGCGCATGTGGCTGGTAGCCTCCTGGCTGACCAGCCCAGGATAGATAATAGCTCACTGGCTACTTACCTTTAAAGATTGGGGTCTCTATCCACCGACTGTGGATGATCCCTCGCAGATATCCAAAGAAGAGATGTAGCTAACAGCCTTCTTGGCTGCAGTGCCTGGGTCGTTCCATGGGGTCTCTCCCTGATTGGACTCATCCTCATGATTTAGCACCACAATCAGGCTCCTACCACTGTGGCACAGTGTCTGCAGTCCCAGGATCCTTCCCGCCACTCCAGGCCTCACCTGGGTACCTTAGCGAAGGGGGGCGCGGTGGTTACAGAGGCCCCGCGCTCTTTCCCCAGGCATTTAAATTAAATGCTGGGGGAGGCGCGAGGCCTCTGTAAATTTCCCTTATTTGTTCTGAGCTGCCACTTCGGCGACGTGTCGTCATGAAAACGCGGATTAAATGGCAATGCGTTGCCATGCCAACACTACGTGACGTCATATGACGCCGCGTAATTAGAGCCGGTAAGGGAAGGGGGGTGGGAGCAGGGGGGAGAGCTGATATGGGGGGCGCAAACAGAAAAGTTTGCGCACCCCTGCCTTAGCGACTGGATACAAGTCACCAGGACTCATCCAAGACTCTCACGGACTCCCAGGTGTAAGGATTCTGTTTGATCCGTGCCTTGTTTTGTGCTCCGGTCCAGGATTTTTCTTGAACTTGCCCTTACGTGGCTATTTTCGGCCATCTTGGTTCCTGGCAACCGTCTGTTTAAGGCTGCGCTTCCTACAGAACGTAGCTGAGCAAAGTTCCTGCCTCCTGCCTTTATCCTCTACCTGCATCCCACCTATGTTAACGCTAAACAGGACTTTGTCTCCTGGCTCTGGTCGGTGAATATATACCCCTACCTTAGCCCTGCGGTTCTGCTTCCTGATCTGATACGAGCACCGTTATACCTGGAACTCCTGAGCAAGTAGCATTTGTAGATTTCCCGCTTTCATTCAAAACCATGAAGGAATGGCACTCAAGCAACCAGAGCGCGGCGGGAAGGACGAGCGGGCCAATCACAAGCGAGGGGGTGCAGCTACAGGTCAGGCCATTTGCCGACCGTGATGTCAGAGCAAGCGGGAGATGCAAAAATCAAGCAATCAGAGCAGCGACTACAGCCGCCATTACCACCCGAGATAATCCGAGCAGGAGTTCAATGAGGGCGGATTGATTGGAGCCGAGTTGGGGGCCCTGAAAACAGCTCTGCTTTTGGGCTGTGTGCAAAACCAACGGGTGCCCCTCGCACACAATTTCTCCTGGACCCTGGCCTTTTACTCCACCTTCCAAAGTCCTGGCAAAGGACCCAGAAACAGGGGCCTGCGTGCAGTGGCAGAGTCCTCATTAGGCTGAAAAGGCTATACCAGCAATTATTGGGGCGGTTGCAATTTTTGGGGGAGAAAATGTGTGTGTGAGCGAGCCATACCTTTTCTGGAGCGGCCCCTCCTGTAGCGTCGCGTCGTCATGGCGACCCGACAACGTGGCTTCACTTGATGCTGTGACATCAATACACTAGGGCAGAGGGCAGCCTACAGGCGGCAGAAATGTAAGTCCGCCATTGCTTATGTGCCCAAAAATGGTCATCTCCTCCCCAGCCTAGGAAAACAGATGTCCAGCTGGGGGGCATGGCTCTGATGGCGAAAGTGTCTCTGACATGGTCTCCTATGTCCAGGAAGATGGTACTACAGCCCGCACATGTGTTAAAGCACAAACATACACAGCCCAGAACAGTACCACTACTTTCAGATATAATAAAGAGTTACAATAAAATTTAAGTAATTTTTTTTTATTTCAACATAATATACATACATATCATTACATTACAAATTCTGGGATTAAACAAAATCAGGGGTACACATCTGGGAAAGGTAGGTGGGGAAGAGGGGGGGGGCGGGCCTGGTTACTTTCTTCTGCTTGATTGGTCCAACCTTTGCTGTCCCCGCACGGTCACAGCCTACTCCATTTTGATGAAGACTACAGAAATAGCCCTCTATTAGCCAGCCTTGGTCTGTACATCAGAGGAGAACGCATCTACATCTAGCATAGCAAAACTGTGGTCAACCTCACTCCCGGAATATCTGATTGAGCTAACCATGGTTGCCAAACTGTCTGGAATTTAGAACTGGTATCATTGACCAGGCTAGTCAATTTCAAAGAGTTACATTTTTACATGATTTTGGGAAATACATACACAGGCAATGCCAGTACTTTACGATAACCCTCGGGTCACGGGACCGTGACCCTGATGAAAGGGACAGCAGGACCGGTCTTAACCTTCATTTTAACAATCCTGCTGCCCGTAACAGGAGGAGGTCATGTGGTTTCTCTGGCTTTATCCCCCTTCCATCCTGGGATCCCCTTGTTAACTGCTGAGGTCCTGTTAGCCATGTAAGAGTTTTGCCAGCCTCTGTGGCAGACTTAGGACCTCGGTCCTTCACCCACTCTTTCACTTCAGGTGGGCACAGGGTTAAAAATTGCTCAAGGACTATGAGATCGAGTAACCCTTCAAAGCTTCAAATTTCCAATCCCCCAACCCACTGCTTGCACAAAGAAGTCAGGCTCCCCACCAGCTCAGAAAGCCGGCGGTAGCACCGCTGCAGGGCCCTGATATTCTGCCGGCACATTTAAAGGAGTAATATTAAAATGGGGAGACTTCCGGTGACGTCAAGGAGAATGGCGGTTTGAGAGACAAGCTCCAGAGCCCATCCAAAAGAAAATAATAGCACAAGCACATACCACGACAAAAACACACCAAAAGTTGAGAAATGTTTAATTAAAGCTTCCAGGACATAATTCTACAACATCTTTCCAGGTTGTAGGAGCGATTTTGCTCTACCCCCCAAAAAGAGGTGGTCGGCGTCGAGGAGGAAAGAAACCGCCATTGCACTGCGGAGAAAAATAACAGCAGTATAAGCTCTCACAGGGTGAGCTGAGTCGACATCGCAGCGCTGCAGACCCCGCGGCCCCTCCTCCTTCCTACGCTAAAATAAATTAATTTACATACACTACATATAACTAACCTACGGAGCAAGCTGGACTGCAAAGTTGTGGAGCATCACAGAGGGAGATCGCGGAGAAAACCAGCAGGTTGAGCCGGATCAGCATTGCAGCGTTGTGGACCCTGCGGCCCCTCCTCCTTCCGGTGCATATTTAAATAAATAAATAAACAATAAAATAATAAAACTAACCTGGATCTAAGACGGGAGGAAGGAACTCTGGACCAACTCCAATTAAATAAAGTCCCTTCCTATCCCGGTCGCAGGGCTGAGGAGGAGGAACCACCATTTTGAGCTGCCCCAACCAGTAGTGGCCTGTATCTTTTCCCTGGTAGCTCCGTGGGGGGTGCTGGGGAGGAGCCTTGGGGCCTCGTTGACTACAGCCTCCAAACTGAGAGGGGGGGGAGTGTCAATAAATAAATAAATAAATAAATTAAAAAAAAAACACATCAGTAAAACCTTTAAAACACAAATTATTTACTTTAAAATACACTGAACAGGAGCAAGGAGTGAAGATGTCAAATAAACATAAAATAAAAACGCCAAGTGTCTCCACATATTTTTCGCCGGGTCCACGGCCGTCCCACCTCAATGAAGCCTCACAAGATGGCGGTTCCGTGTGTATACCTGAAGAGCCCGCTGAGGTCTCGGTGATAGAGGGAGGCGGATTGAGGGGGGAGATCAATCGAGAATACATGGAGAGGTTATTCTCCAGAATGAGAAAGGGGTTTCAGGAGGACCTAGCCTCAGCAATTAAAGAGGTGAGGTCTGAGATGCACTCCCTTACAGAGCGCACAGATACGCTAGAACACAAGATAGAGGAGGTGGCAGGAGCACAATCCTCCATGGAAGATGATATGAGCCGGATGGGGTTCGAAATCAGAGCACTGAAGGATCAAATTGAAGACCAGGAAAATAGAGACAGGAGGCAAAACCTCCGTATCCGGAACGTTCCTGAAAATGTTTTAATGGAGGCCTTGGGGCCATATCTTAAGGATCTCTTTATAACAATAGCCCCAGAACTAGCTCTAAAGGACATTGAAATAGATCGAGCACACAGGGCGCCTGGACCAAAATCCCCGGATCCAGGGAGAATAAGAGATATCCTGGTAAGGTTCCACTCTTACACTGTTAAGGAGAAAATCCTAAATGCCAGCAGGCAAAAAAGTGTCATAACTTTTCGAAGTGCCCAACTCCAGATCTTCAGTGACCTCTCCAGGGCCACGATAGAGCGAAGAAGGGAAATGCGTCCAATTACGGAAACGCTGAGAAGCCACAATATACGCTATCGTTGGGGCTTTCCCTTCAAGCTAATCGTATCCATCAATGGCAAATTCAACTCAATTACTTATCCAGAAGACGCACCACGCTTCCTTAAGGATATAGGCCTGCCCCCAACGGCGGTCGCAGAGGAGGAGCAGGAGGTGGACGTGGACTCGGTGCAAACGAGGAACAGGCGAGCATCTGTTCGAATTGCATTCAGGAATAACTCCAGGCCTGGGGGCTGGCAGGGGAGGGGGGAGAGGTTTGGGGACCCCACGCTGCGATGAATTGTGAAACCACGAAGGCTAGGCGCCAAAATCCTACTAAAAGAATGAGAGTCCAACACATGAAGAAACCAGATCTGGTGGACAATGAGGGTCAATTTCGGGGTTGGGGTAATAGGCTGAATATTTTAAGTCACATATATGTTGAAGAGTTAATTTCGTTTATAAGATGTTAATTTGTTTAAAGTTAAAAAAAAAAGGGAAAAACTGCAATGCACAGATGCCTCCTAGGACCTGGAGACAGGGAAAATAATATGTATGCTAGAAAAAGTTAAAGTGCCTTTATTAATTAGTTTATGTACATAACTGGTAGAAATGAAGCACGAAAGGAGGGCTCGGAGTCCTCTCTCAGGGAGCCGTTGCGGGGGCGCACAGGAAGTTCTCCAAAGAGCAATAAGCTCTTACCTTCGGCCACTAGGGCACCGGAGGATCCAATGTTAGGGCTCTTTAAAAGCCCATCTGTTTCCTTTCCTATCTTCTTACTCTATCTCCTGTCCTATACTCCTCTCCCTCCTTCCCTCCCCATCCCAGACCTAAGCTGCCTTGGGAAAGCGGCCGAGTCAAGGGTCTCAAATCCAACAGCCATGAAATGACTAATACAACAACATTAAAACTTATATCCATGAACGTGAAAGGTTTAAACTCAGTGAGGAAACGAAGATTAGCTCTGCAGGAACTGAATAAGCTCAAAGGAGATATCCTTTTTCTGCAAGAGACACATTTCAACTCTATTTCACCCCCCAACACTTTTAATAACACATATCCTCAGGCGTACTATGCATCAAGCTGCAAGAAGAAGAGAGGAGTGGCCATTTTATTTCGTAGTAACACTCCTTTTGCGATAGATAAATCCGTTGCAGACCCGGAGGGAAGATATTTAATCCTATTGGGTTCTCTTTCAGGGGTGCCGATCACCATGGTGAACATCTATGCACCAAATGAAAACCAGGTTCCTTTCCTCGAGACAGTGTTGGAGATAGTAAGTAGACACAATCACACATCAGTAATACTTGCAGGTGATTTTAATATGATCAGTTCCCCGGAACATGATAGAGCCAATGATCATGGCACAGTCCCACCCAAGACTACTATCCTCAATGCTAAGAAATTTAAGGAAATAATGAAAGATTTCCCACTGTTTGATATCTGGAGGTCCCAACACCAGGGACAGAGAGATTACTCCTTCTTCTCAACCCCACATCAGACCTACTCGAGGATTGACTATTTTCTAGGTACCAGGGATGTTCTCCAGGCGTCCTCCCAGTCGAATATTGGCTCAATTTCTTGGTCTGACCATGCCCCCATCGAAATGGAGCTCTCTTTGCCTTTTATAAAGAATTCCAGCTATAAATGGAAACTAAATGATTCCCTGTTAAATTCCCCAGAAATAGTGAGCACATTTACTCAAAAAATAGTAGAATATTTTGACCTAAACAAGGGGTCAGTCGAGTCTCCGATCACGCTGTGGGAAGCCCATAAGGCATCTATTCGAGGCTCTCTCATTTCTCTAGCGTCATATAAAAAGAAAAAAAAACAAAAAGAATATAAAGAATTAATGGACAAGGTCCAGGCTCTGGAGACTGAACATAAATCCAAGCCTACTAAAAAAATATATAAGACCCTAGTTGAAACAAGGACTGAATTTAAAAGAGTCCAATTAGAGGAGGTAGAGCGGGCACTTCGATGGACGAATCAACGTTTCTACGATAAAGGAAACAAGGCAGACCGGTTATTGGCCAATAAATTAAGAGGTCAAAGGGTCAAAAACAAATTACAGCAATCCGAACCAAATCTGGTCTCAAAACATTTAAAGAAAGCGAGATTGCCCAAGAATTCTCAGAATATTATACGAAACTCTATAATTTAAATCCCTCCCAAAATACTCAGTCCGGATTGACGACCATCTCAAAGTACTTAGAGGAATGCAACCTTCCGGCCCTTCCAGAAAAAACTATCTCACAATTAAATGAAAAAATAACGCCCAAAGAACTATTTGAAGTAATAAAACAATTAAAAATAAATAAGACTCCAGGGCCAGACGGGTTCTCAAACCAATATTACAAGAAGTTTAAGGCCGTGCTGGTTCCTCACCTAGTGGAAGTTTTCAATGCATTTATGGGGGGTGAAGATGTCCCGGCCTCTATGTCTACAGCCAACCTGGCAATAATTCACAAAGAAGGTAGAGACCCACTACAATGTGGCAATTACAGGCCGATATCTCTCCTAAATTCTGATCTAAAAATATATAGTAAGATTTTAGCAAACAGACTAAACCCGATTCTTCCGAGCTTGATTCATAAAGACCAGGTTGGATTTATTTCGGGCAGACAAGCTTCAGATAATACTCGGAAAATAATAAACATTGTGGACCACGTGCATCTCTCAGGTACAAGAGCATTTTTGTTAAGCTTGGATGCCGAAAAAGCATTCGATAGAATTAAGTGGAACTTTTTAGACCAAACATTGATTAAATTCGGCTTCAGGGGCCCCTTCTTACAGGGGATCAGAGCTCTGTACAAAAACCCAACAGCGGTTGTAAAACTCCCGGGAGGAGACTCAAGTCCCATAAAAATTACGAATGGTACAAGGCAGGGTTGTCCCTTATCTCCACTTCTGTTTGCATTGTCGATTGAACCACTAGCGGCCACAATTAGAAATGACGATGATATAAAAGGGATTGTTATTGGAGTGCGAGAATACAAGATATCTCTTTTTGCAGATGATATCATTTTGTCATTGTCGTCCCCAATGACGACTTTACCTAACCTCCAGTCACAGCTGGAAAAATTTGGCCGGGTATCAGGGTATAAAATTAACAGCGATAAATCTGAAGCCCTGAACCTATCTCTCCTCGACCCCGAGGTAAAACTATTGCAAATTAATTTTAGTTATAAATGGAGCCCTAACAACATTAAATACCTAGGGATCAGAATCGCAAATTCTTATGCTACCTTATATAAATATAATTTCCCCCCCTTATTTACAGATATTAAAAAAAACCTCCAGTGCTGGAACAAGTACCACATTTCATGGCTCGGAAGAGTGACATCTGTTAAGATGAACATCCTTCCCAGGCTACTATACGTCTTCCAGACCCTACCGGTCTGTGTTCCGCTGGCAGACCTCAAAAGCATTCAAAATAGTATTTTCCAATTCATCTGGAAGGACAAAAAGCCGCGGGTGGCTAGATCGGTAATGTTAGCACCACGGGAGTGTGGAGGTCTGGGAGTACCAGATATAATTAATTATTATCAAGCGACCCACCTAAAACAAGCGATAGTTTGGAACAACGATCCAGTGTCTTGTGGCTGGTTGGAAATTGAGTCCTCCTGTGTCGCTCCCCTCTCACTCGGGGCAATACTTTGGTCCGGAGGGGGAGAGAAGATAATATCGGACAGAACAGGCCTGGGAGCAATGAGATGCACGTGGAAAATTTGGACAAAAACAAGAAAAAAATATAAACTGACGTCTTCACCCTCCATACTCACTCCCATTTTTGGTAACCCAGAATTCCCTCCGGGTTGTGTCCCAGGGAACCTTAAAGCATTTAGTTTGGCTAATATGAAATCAGCAAGAGATCTAATAGACAAAGGGACTATTATTCCGTTACTTGATTTACAGGAGAAATGCCTCCCCTTGAAACTCCCACTTTATGGTTATCTTCAGATCAGACACTTTCTCCTAACAATTTCCCAAACATCCAAATTTGAAGGTCCAACGTCTTTTGAAAAGATGTGTATGGTAGGCACATACCGGAAGGGTCTGATCTCAGAGATTTACGCGGGGCTAGCACGGTCCAGGAGTCCCGTCAACCACAATTATATGATGAAATGGGCTGAAGACCTCAATCTTGATATAGACAGAGATGAATGGGAGGATATTTGGGAAGCAGCAGCCAAAACTTCTATTTGCACTACTACTAAGGAAAATATATATAAAATTCTATATCAATGGTACTTAATCCCGAGTAGGCTGAGCCGAATCTTCCCTGGCCTGTCTGACCTCTGTTGGAGGGGGTGCGGCCAGAGAGGAGATATGGTGCATATATGGTGGACATGCCCAAAGATCCAGACTTTCTGGAATATGATATGCTCATTGGTTGAGGAGACGGTAGGAGTTGAGATCCGGATGGACCCGCTGATATGCCTACTCGCGAAACCCATCGAAGATATCTCTGTCCCTCTTAAAAAATTGGCTTCGTTCATCCTGACTGCGGCTCGCTGCTCAATAGCAGCTAATTGGAAAAAGATTAAACCCCCTTCGAAGCAAATGGTCCTTCGCAAGGTAAGCGAGGTCAAGCTTATGGAATACCTATCGGCGCTCCTGAAACAGAATATAGTACAATATGAGAAAGTTTGGGCACAGTGGCCTTATAATTAAAGAGATTAAAAATGAGATATGGTTTCCCCGTTCCTATCCCGTCTCTCCCCTCTTCTTCTGTTTTTCTCTCTTTTCCCCCTCTTTCTCTCTGTCTATCCTTTACAGTACTAATATAAGGGGTTTGATCTAAGATCCTCCTATAACTGTTAATTCTCCCGGACGGGGATCTACATAATAGAATCTAAATGCATAGGAGGTTACAAAATACTAGGAGCAGATCAACTCTTCTTGATCAATCAACTTTGAGATGCTTCGGGTTGTTCACTTTTAAATGTATATGTTAATTAAGTTTAATGTCTATAAACAACCATGTGATGTGAATGTACCCCTGTCAGAAAACAATAAAAATGTTTGAAACAAAAAAAAAAAAAAAAAAATGGTGCAGCATTGATGGCCTCATAATCTTGGTTGAGATGCATGTAAAGTTCAGAAAAGACGTCCAGCGCTTTTTCCTTCAACCTGGGCGTAAGAAAGCTTGCCAACTGATCACGATGCAAACGCCTGCTGGAAAGCGTCCAGGTCCCCATCTTTTCCCAGGCTTGGGAAATGCTCCATGCAGGGTTTGGGTGGGCTGGTCTCTGATGCTTGGTGCTGGCGATGCCCTCTAGAGCTTGGCGTTCCAGCTGCCGCAGTTCCGCAGCGTGTCTCGTACCTTCCCGTTCTGCTGCACATCTCGCAGCTTTTGTTTCTCACTCGGCCTCACGATCTTGGATCTTGCTGATGCGGTGCAGCCGGGGTTGCCACCTTCTACTGAAGGCTAACCTGAAGATAACATTGTCAAATGTAGCTCTTACTTTCAGCGGCGGCGTCTTCCAGCAGCCTTCTGACATCCTCCCGGCATCTCCCCCCTGCAACTCGAGATGTGGCTGCGTGGCGTCAAATGGCGTCACGTTTCCATGACAACGGAATGCTACGTGGCGTCAAGTTGCCATGACAACGGGTTGTCTTATGGCGCCGAGTCGTCATGTGACGTCACGTTGTGCTGGCAACGCGGCACCGCGTGATGTCACTTAGCGTCTCGTTATCATGGCAACGGGCGTCACGTGATGCTGTGACGTCACGTAGAGTTCCCGTTGACATGGCAACGCGGCGCCATTAGACACCGCGCAGCCATATTGACAGGAGTTGCAGGGGGATATGCCGGGAGATGCTGCCACCGAACGCCGCCACCCGGAGGTTTACAAGGTAAACCCGTAGCCCGGAGATACGTGGCCAAAACCCATAGTCTCCGGGTCAAACCCGGAGTGGTGGCAACCCTGGCTGCAGCCGCTTCGCGGGATCTACTGTTGCCAGGTGCTTGAGAGCAGTTTGCATGTACACATCCAGGGCACTGGGAGGGTGAGAAGTGCTGGGTCCTGGGTCCTTTTACCCGTGGGCAATTTCCAGGGCTAAGCCTTCCTCAGCACCACTGCTCTGGTCCTCCTGGCAAGGCTTGCCTCAGCTCCTCTGTATTTTTTTTCCAGAGTAGGAGTATTTCTTTCCTTGCACTGAGCTCTAAAAAGATAGAGAAAGAAAAATAAGAGAAGGGAACATAACCGCCTGCTTGTATGTTTTCTAAAACCAGCACTGAGCAATGTCTTCGGGTTACAGAGCTGTCATCTCTCACAAGACTCAAACAGGTCATTCACGGTTAGTGTTTCGTTTATGCCTGTGGGATAAACTAAATACTAACAGCTCTAATAAAAATTGTTATCCCATCGCTATGCCACCATGTGTTATGAGCGGCACAGCTGTGAACATGTGGCATGTAACCCCTCAATTACCTCAGTCTAACCTCTACTGCTGAGGTGGGGGCCTTGAGGTCTTCTCCCCGTTATGGCCGTGTGTTTTCACTGAGCACGGCCAAAGGTCAGGCAATAGCACACAACACCAGGGTATTAAGAACCACATAAAAGTCTTTATATTCAACCCCTATAACACCAACAATATAAATATCAGTGTGATCCTCAGGGTGAGGGTCACATACATACAATTACACTGTTAACAGAGCGCTGCGCAGTCGTGTGCGTTCACGTGTGCATGTATCACATGAACGTTGGCGCTCTTAGATTCGATATGGTGCCGTAGCAGGCCTGCCTCTTCACATAGACTTCAGTACCCTTGTCTGTAGCGAGGATCTCCTCTGTTCCTACTCACAGATCCCTTAGTCTGGTGGGCTGATGAGTCCTCCACTCAGGGTCCTATTTCTGGCCTTATCAGCAACAGCAGCGCTCTGAGACAGGGCTGTACTCTCCAAGGTCTCGCTCTAGCTCTGCTCCTCTCCTCATACTCCTCTCTCCTGTTTTCTAGTTCCTCGCTCACTCTCCCCTCAACCTTTGCACTCCTATCCCCTCATTGGCTGCCCTGTCATGTGTTCCAGCGAGCTGGGGCTTCTGGGAGTGGTAGTCCAAACGCTGCTGCTTTGTCATTGGCTCCCTCCCAGCAGTACACGCCAGAGAAGAACACACGCTGTGGCCTCAGAACTGTCATTTGTTTAGAACGTAGTGGATTTGTTTGGATAAAAGAAGTTCTCTTCTCCATGCTACTGCTGCTGTTGTGTTCTATCAGGGGGTTATATGTGTATTCAACAAGGGTTCATACACACATCTATCTAGCTGATTCATTAATATCCCCACTGGGCCCCAAATATGAGTAATATCTCCCCTCAATCCGTCACAAGTATAACCTTAAATAAGGTGACCATATTGGTCCTGGCAAAAACCGGGACAAATGTCACACATGTGTGAAGATTATTTACCAACCGCGCATGTGCGATTGGCTCTTGCTGGCGGCTCGTGCGCATGAGCGATCGGCACTCGCCGCCCACGCACGCACAGTCTGCGTTTGCCAGTCGCTCATGTGCTTGTGCGATCGGAGCTTGCCGGTCGTGCATGCGCACGTGTGACCGGCAAGTGCCGATCGCGCATGCGTACAAGTGACCAGCACTCGCCGCCCACGCATGCACAGGCTGCGTTTGCCAGTCGCCCGGTCGTGCATGCGCACGAGTGACCGGCAAGTGCCGATCACGCATGCGCACAAGAGACCTAGCAAGGGCCGATCGCGCATGTGCACGAGCAGCAAGCAAGTGCCTATCGTGCATGCGTAGTCGGCCAGCGCGCGTCATGCATGCGCAGCTAATGGGATTGAAAAACCGGGGCAGCACCCGAAAAAGTCTGGACATAGCCCTGAAAACCGGGACCGTCCTGGCTAAACAGGGACATCTGGTCACCCTAACCTTAAATTGCTGCCACTACCAGAAATAGTTCCAGGACTTGCCGGCAGAGTTTTTGGTCTCTGTTTACTAAGAAAAATATGTAATTAACCCACAAAAACTTATTGTTGCAAAATGTGTCCGAAAATGCAGTTGCTCTCTTCAAAGGGTTCAAAATGCAATTAGGGCCCAAAGACAGTACTTATTACATTTTAGATTTAATAGACAAGAATAGTTCAGGGCTTAGAAAAGAAGATTGTTACAAGAAACATGTAGTAACAATATATGCAGACCGTGTAATAAAATAACGGTAAAAACACAGAGAATTCTAATACGTTACCACATAACAATATCAGGTTTCCAAAGAGGAAAAATGCTCAAATATTCTCTATATAAAGACCTGATAAGAACAAACCAAATCTATTCAAATGTGCCTGTATGTACCCACGTTCTGAATGAATCAATCTTTTTGTAACCCCTCTTCATTTAGCCCCCACACTGATACGTGTTGCTGAGGTGGGGGCCCGAGTCTTGTATTTCTAGGTGCTATGCCACATGTGGCGTTAGCGCAGACAGCGGAAGACAACTACAATGACGCTTGTGATATAACCATTTTTTTTTCATATATAGCAAGTACAGTATAGATAACTTTAGGTACCTTGTGACTCTTAACAAAGGATCACTACCTTCATATTAAAGCACATCAACATAACATTCCCATAAGTGCTGCGCGTGTGTATGTGAGCTCTGAGGCTGGGGCCACCCGATCCTGTGTATTAAGGCCTATGTGATGGTGCGGACACACTGTACCACTTTTAGCTGCCACCGTTGAGAGTCATCACCGACGATGCTCGCTCTTCCCTGTGGCTTCCCTCCGAGGATCTGCTGGGCCTCCCTGCACGATCTGCATAAATTGGCCCCAGGTCACACTCGATCAAACCTGAAGCCGTTCAGGCTGGTGCGGATCTCCTTCACACGTGCCCTGCCAACTCCTCTTAAAGGCTCCCCTCTCCTTAGTCTCACCTCTGCCATGGTTATTGGCTGATCCGATGTCCATCCAAAGTCATATGTCCATAGCACACTGGAGAGGAACCTGACAGGGGAAGTGTGTGTGTTGTGTGTATCACACAGGGGGTTACACTTTGTTTTTCAGGATCATCAGCCAGCCTGTGCCAGAGGCTGCAGAGCCAGTGCCAGAGGCTGCAGAGCCAGTGCCAGAGGCTGCAGAGCCAGTGCCAGAGGCTGCAGAGCCAGTGCCAGAGGCTGCAGAGTGCCTTGCCTGAGGCTGCAGGCCAGTGTCCAGAGGCTGCAGGCCATGCCAGAGGCTGCAGAGCCGTTGCGTCAGAGTTTGCAGAGCTTGCCAGAGCGCAGAGGTGCCAGAGGCTGAGAGCCAGGTGGCCAGAGCTGTAGAGCCAGTGCCAAGGCTGCAGAGCCAGTGCTCAGAGGCTGCGAGCCTTGCCCAGAGGCTGCAGATCCAGAGGTTTGCAGAGCCTTGCCATAGGCTGCCAGCATGGTGCCAGAGGCTGCAGAGCCAGAGCCGACGGCTGCAGGACCATGCCAGAGGCTGCACTGTGCCAGAGGCTGCAGAGCCAGTGCCAGAGGCTGCAGAGCAGTGCCAGAGGCTGCAGAGCCAGAGCCAGTGCGAGCTTAATGCCATAGGCTGCAGAGCCTGTGCTCAGAGCTTGCATGACTCATAGCCAGAGCCATGCATCAGAGCCAGTGCCCAAGGCTTGCAGAGCCATGGCCCTAGGGCAGAGCATTGCCGCGAGGTTGCAGAGCAGTGCCTGAGGCTTGCAGGGCCCAGTGCCCAGGTTTCAGAGCCAGTGCCTGAGGCTGCAGAGCCAGTGCCCAGGCTGCAGAGCCAGTGCCTGAGGCTGCAGGGCCAGTGCCGAGTTTCAGAGCCAGTGCCTGAGGCTGCAGAGCCATGCCAGAAGCTGCCAGGGCCTTGCCGAGGCTGCAAGGGCCAGTTGCCCGAGGCTGTCCTGGCCCAGTGCCCGAGGTTTCAGGCCAGTGGCCCGAGGTTTTCAGAGCCATGCCACGAGGCTGCAGAGCCAGTGCCCGAGGTTTTCAGTCCAGTGCCCGAGTGCTCAGAGCCAGTTGCCCGAGGCTGACAGACCAGTGCCAGAGGCGAGAGCCTTGCCCGAGGCTGCAGAGTCCAGTGCCCGAGGCTGCATAGAGCCCCTTGGAAGACGGGAGAATATAACTCTCTCCTCACAGAAGTTTCTGAAGAGGAGGTACATGTGGCTTCTCCAACTGCCCCACCACTCCACCAGCTCCCATGCTACTGCCCAGCCCACACAACTTGCTGCCAGTGCTGCGCTCCCGAGTTTCCTTCTCCTGCTCCTCTGGCTGCTGCTGCTCGTCTGGCAGCTACTGTACGCCATACTCCAGCACTCCTGCGTAAAGCACCATAGTGGCGCATCAGCAGGAGCTGCTTAATTGCAGAGTCCGGATTCGGAGCAGAACTGCCCGCTCAGCCGGATTGAGGCAACATCACGGCAAATGGAACAGACCACTCGCCATATCAAGCCAACACAACGCCTAAGCAATGCATCCACCCACCCACACCATGCCGCCAGCACCCATGCACATCATCACCCACATCATGCGCCAGCCACACCATGCATCACCCCCCACACCATGCGCCACACAGCAATGCATCACCACCCACACCATGGCGCCAGCACAGCCATGCATCATCACCCACATCATGCGCCAGCACAGCAATGCATCACCACCACACCATGCGTCCACAGCCAGGCCATGCATCACCACCCACACCCACACCCAGCACAGCCATGCATCAACCACCCACATCATGCGCCAGCACACCTGCATCATCACCCACATCATGCGCCAGCACAGCAATGCATCAACCACCCACCATCATGCCCCACATGCCATCACACGCCAATCACACCATCACCACCCACACCAAGCGCCAGCAACAGCCATGCATCACCACCCACATCATGCGCCAGCACAGCCATGGCATCCACCACCCAGCATCATGCTCCAGCACGCCATGCATCATCACATCCCACATCAGCGCCAGCACAGCCATGCATCACGACCCACATCATGACGGCAGCACAGCCATGCATCAACCACCCAAATCATGGCCCAAGCACGCATGCATCACATCACACCACCACACATGCGCCAGCACAGCCATGCATCATCACCCCATCATGCGCCAGCACAGGCCATGCATCACACACCCACAATCATGCGTCCGCACAGCAATGCATCAACCACCCCCACATCATGCGCCAGCACAAAGCCTTCCATCACCACCCACGATCATGCGCCAGCACAGCCATGCTCACACCACCCACATCATGTGCCAGCACAGCCATGCATCATCACCCACTCATCTGCGCACAGCCACAGCCATGCATCCACCCACATCATTGGCCACTCAGCAGTGCATCACCACCCACATGATCGGCCAGCACAGCCATGCATCACCCCACATCAGGGGGAAAATAAATTCCTTCCTGACTCAAGATTGGCCAATCGGATTAATCCCTGTGATCAACATCCTTCCCATGGACATAACTTATTTGGTATAATCCCGTATACCTTTCCCATCTACAAAAGATGTC
The DNA here is from genome assembly GCA_036426205.1 of Ascaphus truei. Classification (NCBI taxonomy): domain Eukaryota; kingdom Metazoa; phylum Chordata; class Amphibia; order Anura; family Ascaphidae; genus Ascaphus; species Ascaphus truei. The sequence goes on from CM071569.1 coordinate 282,829,768, forward strand.
CAAGCCGTTTTTGAACAAATCTATTGTATCTGCCATCACAGTCTCCATGGGTAATGAATCCCACCACTGTAACGCCCCTTACTGTAAAAGAACCCTTTCCTTTGTTAGCTTGGTGAATTTCCTTTCACTCCAAACTTAAGGGAGGCCCTGAGTCCTTTGTACTGCCCGTGGGATGAATAGTTCATTAGAAAGCTCCTTGTTACTGTCCCCAAATATATTTGTATAATAGTTAATCATATCCCCTCTTAGACCCTCTTTTCTAATGTAAATCAATCTAATGTGTAGCTAGTCTCTCGTCCCTCATAAGTTAATTGTCCATCCCCTTTATTAATTTGGTGGCCTCTCTCTGCACTCTCTCTAGTTCCATGAATGTCTTTTCTTAGATTGGTGCCCAACCTACGGCTCCTATTCAAGGTGTGGTCTTACTAATGCTTTGTAAAGGGCATCATTATGTTACTTCTTACCCTTTCCATCCTTCCATCCAGCCCGTTCGTGATGGCAAGATAAGATTTGTTTGGCCTTTGCAGCTACTGCATGACTTTGGGCACTATTGTAAGCCTCTGCTTCTACAAGCACTCCTCAAATCCTTCTCTCCATCAAGGATGCCCCCAATTATCTCTATTTCATTGTAATTCGCCCTTTTTATATCCTTGCATCCCAAATTGCATAACCTTTCATATCTGTATTAACTTCATCTGGCCATTTCCTGCTGCCCACGTTTCCACCTCTCCAGTCCTTCTGGAGGAAATGAACTCCTGCTCTGATTCTATACCTTATACACAATTTAGTATCATCACAGAATTGGAGACTTTGCTGCTCGATGCCAACCTCAGGTTCCTTAATAAACAAGTTAAAAAGCATGGGTCCCCAGTACCGATCCGTAAGTACTTCCACTCGCAACTTTAGCCCAATCTGAAAAGGTTCCATTTATGACAACCCTTGTGTGTCTGTGCTGTCAATGTATTACTTTCCTGGTAAACATTCTATAAATAAATAAATATTTTCCTGTTTGCATTAAAACCTCACACCCCATTTGATCTCTCACCCCCTTGATACAGTACGTGCGATATCAGGTCACCCACAAAAAAAATGGTTTTAGGGATTAACAGAAGCATTTAGTAATTCTGAAATTTGTTTAAATATTGACAACTGATAAATGGTTTACATTTCACCCCAGCTCAATTTGGGGCTAAACCTTTACTTTTCCCAAACCATGAAGATTGGCAATGGCACCTATTATAAGGCCGCGCTTATTAGCGCCCAAAACAAATACATTGCCCGCCCGCGCCACGTGCTGCTTATAGTACGCGTGGGTGACTGACGTGATTTTTTGGTAGCCGGTAATATTTGATTTTTCAGGGGCTGTCACCTCATGTGACAGCCCTGAACCAATCAGGAGCCTGTTGTCCAACGACTGCCGCAAAGCGAAATACAACTTTCACTTGCGGCGACGGGTGACGTCACGCGTCGCGCCGCCGTCACTATGGCGCGGCCTACTGGAGGACCCTATGATTAGCACCTCTGCTGCCCCCTTCTCTGTAGGAATCCCCTTGTGCTACCCCCAAAAGTGAAAACTCCATCCAACCCAGGAGCTGGAGTAAAATGTCGAAGAGGAGGGTGGAGAGATGAGGGTGAAGGGGGAGAAAGAGATTGGGTTTGAGAACATAGGGAGTGTCGGGAGAGAGCGAAGATGGGAGTTGTTTATCGAAGAGGGTAATACTCATGTTTACATCTTCATTGAGCCTGAGGGCTCTTAAAAGCATCAACCCTAAAAAGCAATTGTGATATCTCTGGGGGGCACCCATTCTGTATTCAGCTCACAAGCAAGTGGAAAAACCAAGGCGTGGGTTTCCCAAAAATCCATGTGATACCAGTGGACTATATTAACCCACCCTTCGGCTGCCAGAACGGGCCTGCAGCATTGCTTGGCAATGGTTAGGAGATGGTGTTCCTGGGCTTGATGCAGCCTTCTTGGCGATCACTGTAATCCACGGGTATGGGCGAGCACCCTGCCAAGAGCGGAGTGAATAATGCTGGAGCGGCGAATTAACCGAACCACGCCAAAGCCCCGGTTAAAGTCAATAAGCAACGATGAACGCCATCGCCTCTCACCCCCGTCCCAGGGGGGGGGGGGCCTGCTTCACAAATGGGGAACATTGTATATAAGGGAACATTCACCAGGGAGAAGGTAGGGGAAAGGCGCTTGTTTCAGGATATTGGGCGCCATCATGTGATAAAATAGGAAATTCCGATTTCTGGCGAGGGGAAGAGTGTCCATGACAGCCACGTTACAGACCACGATTCTCTCTCTCTGGCAGAGGGGAAATGTCCATGACATCCACGTTAAGACGCACGATCTCTCTCTTCTGGCGAGGGAAGAGGGTCCATGACAGCCACGTACACGACCACATCTCCTCTCTCTGGCAGAGGGGGAATGTCCATGACAGCCACGTTACGACCATGATTCTCTCTCGCTGGCAGAGGGGAAGAGTCCATGACAGCACTTTACAGACCACGATTCTCTCTCCTGGCAGAGGGAAGAGTGTCCATGACAGCCACGTTACAGACCACGATTCTCTCTCTCTGGCAGAGGGAAGAGGGTCCATGACAGCCACGTTACATACCCAAACGATTCTCTTCTCTCTGGCCGAGGGGAAGAGTGTCCATGACAGCCACTTACAGAAACCACGATTCTCTCTCCTCTGGCAGAGGTAAGAGGGTCCATGACAAGCACGTTACATACCACGATTCTCTCTCTCTGGCAGAGGGGAAGAGGGTCCATGACAGCCACGTTACAGACCACGATTCTCTCTCTCTGGCACGAGGGAAAGAGCGTCCATGACAGCCCGTTACAGACCACGCTTCTCTCTCTCTGACAGAGGGGAAGAGGGTCCATGGACAGCCACGTTACAGTCACGATTCTCTCTCTCTGGCAGAGGGGAAGAGCGTCCATGACAGCCACGTTACAGCCACGATGCTCTCCTCTCTGGCGAGGGGAAGAGGGTCCATGACGCCAGTTCATACCACGATTCTCTCTCTCTGGCAGAGGGAAGAGGGTCCATGACAGCCACGTTACAGACCACGATCTCTCTCTCTGCAGAGGGGAAAGTGTTCCATGACACCACGTTACAACCACAATTATCTCTTCTTGGCAGAGGGAGAGGGTCCATGACAGCCACGTTACAGACCACATTCTCTCTCCTCGTCTCTGGCAGAGGGGAAGAGTGTCCATTGATAGCCACGTAGCAGACCACGATTCTCTCTCTCTGCAGAGGGGAAGAGTGTCCATGACAGCCACGTTACAGACCACGATTCCTCTCTCTGGCAGAGGGAAAGGGTCCATGACAGCCACGTTACAGACCACGATTCTCTCTCTCTGGCAGAGGGGAGATTGTTCATGACAAGCCACTGTTACAGACGCGACTTTCTCTGCAGAATCCTGAGCCTTCACTCTCCTGGCAGAGGGGAATAGGGTCCAGTGACAGTCCCACGTTACTACCACAAGTCGCTCTCCTCTCTGGCAGAGGTAGAGGGTCCATGTACAGCCAACGTTTACATACCACGATTCTTCTCTCTCTCTCTGTCAGAGGGACGCAGGTCCATGACAGCCACGTTACAGTCCGACATTCCTCGTCTCTCTGCAGAGGGGAAGAGGTCCATGACAGCCCACGTTACCAGACCCACATTCTCATCTCTCTGAGCAGAGGGGAAGAGTTCCAATACAGCCACTTAGACCCCTAAACAGACGCTCCGTTACCATCTCCTTCCTGGCACGTGGTTGCAATCGTGTTGCGTCCGAGTGACAGCCACGTTACAGACTACGATGTCTCTCTCTCTGGCAGAGGGGAAGAGCGTCCATGACATCCACGTTAATACCAGCTGATATCTCTCTCTCTCGGCAGGGGGAAGAGGTGTCCATGACGCCCCGTTTACAGACCACGATTCTCTCTCTCTGGCAGAGGGGAAGAGTGTCCATGACAGCCACGTTACAGACCACAATTATCTCTTCTTGGCAGAGCGGAAGAGTGTCTCTCACACGACAGCCACGTTCCAGGCCACAATTCTCACTCTCTGGCAGAGGGACAGAGCGTCCATGACAGCCACGTTACAGACCACGATTCTCTCTCTCTGGCAGAGGGGAAGAGTGTCCATGACAGCCACGTTACAGACCACGATTCTCTCTTTCTGGCAGAGGGGAAGAGGGTCCATGACAGCCACGTTACAGGCCACAATTCTCTCTCTCTGGCAGAGGGGAAGAGTGTCCATGACAGCCACGTTACAGACCACGATTCTCTCTCTCTGGCAGAGGGGAAGAGTGTCCATGACAGCCACGTTACAGACCACGACTCTCTCTCTGGCAGAGGGGAAGAGTGTCCATGACAGCCACGTTACAGGCCACAATTCTCTCTCTCTGGCAGAGCGGAAGAGTGTCCAAGACAGCCACGTTACAGACCACGACTCTCTCTCTGGCAGAGCGGAAGAGTGTCTCTCACACGACAGCCACGTTCCAGGCCACGATTGTCACTCTCTGGCAGAGGGAAAGAGCGTCCATGACAGCCACGTTCCAGGCCACTATTCTCTCCCTACGTTGCTCGTCGGCCCTTGGCGTGTCTGGCCTGATTTCTGCTATTGGTGTAACTTCTATTTGCAGAGCTGTGTGGTGGGAGCCGGGGTTTCCAGCGCCTGACACAGCAGTCAGCAGACACAACAAACCACGAGGGCATAAACCGTCCCACACGGCGGAACAACAACCCCTCCCCCCCCCACCCACGCTGCAAACAACCTCACAATGCCACGGCTATAATAATACATTATAAATGTAACCATGCGTAAGGCAAGGAAGCATTTTTGGAAGATGTCCTGTTAACGCCTCCGTTGCCCGAGGGGTAAGGAGTTGCTGGTCTCACTGGCAACAGGGAGGTGAGGTGAAAACAATGCCACGGATAGTGTGTCCGGGGAGGGGTATAAGGAGATAGTGAGCCCGGGGAGGGGTATAAGGAGATAGTGGGCCCGGGGAGGGGTATAAGGAGATAGTGGGCTCGGGGAGGGGTATAAGGAGATAGTGGGCCCGGGGAGGGGTATAAGGAGATAGTGGGCCCGGGGAGGGGTATAAGGAGATAGTGGGCCCGGGGAGGGGTATAAGGAGATAGTGGGCCCGGGGAGGGGTATAAGGACATAGTGGGCCCGGGGAGGGGTATAAGGACATAGTGGGCCCGGGGAGGGGTATAAGGAGATAGTGGGGCCGGGGAGGGGTATAAGGAGATAGTGGGCCCGGGGAGGGGTATAAGGAGATAGTGTTCCCGGGATGGGCTAAATCACCAGTTTTTAAAATATAGGGGTTCATTCAAAGTACTTAGATCGTAAGCTCTTCGGGGCAGCACCACCCGTTGTTATTTACCTGTTCCACTTATCCCCATCCCTTTACTTCCCTTGTATTGTCATTCTGTAAAGTGCTGCGTACGCTACATAACTGCAACGATACATAAATACAAAGTATCCCTCCGGAGAAACAGGACCAATGTCTAAATAACAACGCATCGGACGTGACCCCTTTGTCCCGCGGGACCTGCTTTGCAGCCCCCCTGGCAGTTACATGGTTATGAAATAATAAAATGTATGTATGTCTTTATTTATATAGCGCCATTAATGTACACAGCGCTTCCCAGCGGTAATACACGCGACAATCATATAAATAACAAATAATACAAATAACACATAAAGGGAAGAGGCGCTTCAGGCAGAAAAGTAACATTTAGTAAAAGGAGTCCCTGCTCCGAAGAGCTTGCAATCTAATTCTACGGCTAAATACAATTGTTTATTTTTCTTAATCTAGTGCAGAGGTGGCCAAATCCAGTCCTCAAGGGCCAACAACAGGTCCTGTTTTCAGCATATCCCTGCTTCAGCACAGGTGGCTCAATCAGTGGCTCAGTCAAAGACTGAGCCACTGATTGAACCACCTGTGCTGAAGCTGAGATTGAGCCACCTGTGCTGAAGCAGGGATATCCTGAAAACCTGACCTGTTGGTGGTCCTTGAGAACTATCTAGTGCCACCTTTTATTTTACAAATTGTAATTCCTTGACCTAATTACGTGCACGCACCACCCCTGGGGGTTTGAGGTAACGGTTTTAGCTTTGAAGTTGAGGTGGGAATCTCATCATCAAGTGTCTGGAGCAGAATTACTGGGAGAAATGTCCCATTCACAGGAAGAACCAAAAACACTTTCCAATTCTTAAAAGGCTCAACCAGGAACAGACTAACATCACTATACAAGCGTTAAAAACCAGGAGACTGCTGCGAAAATGTAATCAGCGCTACTTTATATCAACGTGGGGGTGGAATTAGTCAACCACCCCTTCAACTGTTTTACTTATCTGGGCCCTGTGAAAAATGAATATATTTCCTTTTACTTCACGCTGTTCACCTAATTAATGTTAATCTATTTGATTAAGGATTGCTATGCAAAGAACAAAAACAACAATAAAGGGACAATTTACCTGTAGGTTTCAGGACTGACAAACATTGTTTTACCATAACGACAGTACAGGCATACCCCGCATTAACGTACGCAATGGGACCGGAGCATGTATGTAACACAGGCATACCCCGCATTAACGTACGCAATGGGACCGGAGCATGTATGTAACACAGGCATACCACGCATTAACGTACGCAATGGGACCGGAGCATGTATGTAACACAGGCATACCCCGCATTAACGTACGCAATGGGACCGGAGCATGTATGTAAAGCGAAAATGTGCTTAAAGTGAAGCACTACCTTTTCCCACTTATCGATGCATGTACTGTACTGCAATCGTCATATACGTGCATAACTGATGTAAATAACGCATGTGTAACAGGCTCTATAGTCTCCCTGCTTGCGCACAGCTTCGGTACAGGTAGCGAGCTGGTATTGCTGTTCAGGACGTGCTGACAGGCGCATGCGCGAGCTGCCGTTTGCCTATTAGGCGATATGTCCTTACTCGCGAGTGTACTTAAAGTGAGTGTCCTTAAACCGGGGGATGCCTATACAAACACCGTTGTTTGCCATGGAAATATTTGATAATTAATAAACACACAATCCCAGGAAATCTCTAACCGCGTGGAAATAGTAGAAGTAAAACATGTGTATAACTGGTCCAATCGGCTCCATGCAACCTATTTAGAATGTAAGCTCTTTGGTCACCCTCTCACATGGTTACCATATAGCAGCAGCACACACCTTTCTATTCACCTTGTATTTTCTGGTTTAGCCAATGTGTATCTCCTTTTGTACAAATGTAATAAGAAATATATTAAACGTGGCGCTGTCCGTCGTTCCTTCTCGCTGGGGGAGGGACGGAAACTTTACACGTAGACACAGTTTGGGAGATTTTTGCAGGTTTGTGGGAACCCGAAGTGAATGTCAGACTCCCGACGGGGATCAAAGTCTTCTCTCCGATCTACAAGGCCGCGTCCACACTTAGTGCGACGTCGCGAGCGCCGAGACCAAAAGGCCGTACCTGTATGAGGCAGGCCGTGGAGCGCGCGACCATTTTTATTTTGTCGCACGACGGCCGGGTCACATGCGGGGGTTCAGCCGATGAGGGCGAACTGCTCACGTGACGCCACGGGCCACGCCTCCCTGTTGCGTCTCCTCCTCCAGATCGCCTCTGCAGCAGGCGCGCGACGCCATGCGCTCCTGCTATATCAGAGGCCTAAAGCCACACGTGACCTAGCACCAAAATACGTCTCAGGATGTATCGCTGCAGTGCAGCCAGACTACCCAGCAATGCAGTGCAGCCAGACTACCCAAGCAATGCAGTGACAGCCAGACTACCAGCAATGCAGTGCAGCCAGACTACCAAGCAATGCAGTGCAGCCAACACCCAGCAATGCAGTGCAGCCAGACTACCCAGCAATGCAGTGCAGCCAGACTACCCAGCAATGCAGTGCAGCCAGACTACCCAGCAATGCAGTGCAGCCAGACTACCCAGCAATGCAGTGCAGCCAGACTACCCAGCAATGCAGTGCAGCCAGACTACCCAGCAATGCAGTGCAGCCAGACTACCCAGCAATTCAAAGCCACCTGGTTTGGTAAAAAGAGCTTCTCATCAGAACAGGTCCCACCTTCCAAGCAATCACGGGAGCTCCACCTCTGCTGTGGACTCATTCACCACCTTTCTCCAAAATGTAAATGCCGGCACACTTAATGTATGTATGTATGTCTTTATTTATATAGCGCCATTAATGTACATAGCACTGCACAGCAGTAATACACGTGACAATCATATAAATAGCAAATAATACAAATAACAGATCATTGGAATAAGTGCTTCAGACATAAAAGTAACTTTTAGGATGAGTCCCTGCTCCGAAGAGCTTACAATCTAATTGGTAGGTAGGAAGAACGCACAGAGACAGTAGGAGGGAGTTCTGATAAGTGCATCAGCAGGGGGCCAAGCTTTATGCATCATGTGTATTATTATAGTATCATGTCATGTGTATATTAATCTGCATGTATAGTGCGATACAAATCCAGTCCTGGTTTAGCATTCCTATGTGATGGCCTTTCACGTATTGGAGTAAGATCTGAAGGAAGACGGGCCGGAATTATCACACTATATATAACATATTCTTGTATGGCCTGGGTGTACGCCTGACTCTAAATGATCAGGAGCACGTGTATCCAGTCCTGGGGTTGTGGCCTTTAGTCAGTAAAGGCCATTAGTTAAAAAAAAAAAAAATCCAGAGCAAGTTTTTAATCCAAGCAATATCCTACGTGTGTTTTAAAAAAAGAAAATCAGTTCTCTAGTATTAGATAATATTTACCATTTTTATTATTTTAAAATTCAACTCTTAATGCCACTTTGAATGATATTTAATATACTGAGCATCCTTTGATTTCTATAGCGGGCTTTAGCCCACCTCCCCAGCAGTGCAAGATCTTTGTAACACTTTCCTGTTTGTGATAATTTGTTGCCAATGTTCCCAGCAGTTTGAGCTGCAAACTGTAACAATAGATAACATTACTTTTAGTAATATAAGAATACATTGTAGCGGCTGTGTTACACTGACTGAAGGATTGATTTGAAACAGAAATGCAGCCATTTAGTTAACCCTGGTAAGCAGGATCTTTGCAGATCGTTCACGGGAGAACGACTCGATCAGCAGCTTAGGTAATTAGTTTTCAATAAAGGTAATGAAAGGCTGCAGATATTAAAGCAAAATATATATTTTTTTTTAAAGAAAAATGTAAGCTGTTTGGATTGCCTCTTTAATTGCTGTCTGTCTTGGGACACAACCAGTGAAAGCTCCTATCAGGCGGGCTGGAGATGTAGATCACTTTGACATTTACGAGGGAGAAAATGAGTAAATTGATCCATTTTACAGTTAATCGGGGAGTATCCCGGGTAAATGAGGAAGCTCGATCTGTCTGCATGAGGCGACAGTCTGGCATTTCCTATTCAAAAGGAGAGCTGCATGTGCCAGGAGCGCTGGCACGAAAACCCACGAGAGGAAGCCCGGGGTAAGGAGTGACGTTCTCACACTGGCTGCACCTGGACTGATAAGGTGTGGAGGCTCCGCGCTTCCAGGTAAGTGTCTGCACTTCACCTTCTGCTGGCAAAATGTTTCCTACCGCGGTGACCAACAAAAAAACCTTTTTCAGGGAGAAATTGTAGAAAAATATGGGCGATCCCTTCATGCGGGGGTACTCAACTCCAGACCTTGAAACCCCATCAACAGGTCATGTTTTAGGATATCCCTGCTTCAGCACAGGTGGCTCAATCAGGCACTGTTTGCTGAAGCAAGGAGATCCTTAAAACCTGACCTGTTGGGGGGGGGGGGGGGGGTTGTTGAGGACTGGAGTTGAGAACCCCTGCTCTTAACCCAAAACAAATACGGGGAACATTTTTCCGTGATAAATTATATATTGTTCAATAAATGATGTGGGCATTTCCCTCATAATTAGGGAGAGTTGGCAAGTGACTTACCTCTGTGTGCAGCAGCAGGAGGCAAATAATACAGAATTATCAACAGAACGTTGCTTTATAAATCATTGGTGTGGGTGTATGCAATGGCAATGTCTTACAATCTGAAATCCATGAGGGGATCCCCTCGGGGTTCAAAGGTGTCTAAGGACGTGCCCAGAAATAGCCAATAATGGAAACTGCATCCCCCGTTCTGCGCAGTATCTGGAAGAAGGCGGATCAATCTACAATCTTTGTGTTCCGCAAACAGGACATGAGAAATACATACAGTGCTTTGCCATGTATGTAAAAGACAGTTCTGGCACAGAAAATAACACTGGGCACCAAATTGTGCTGAAAATAGTGATCCTTAATTTATAAAAGACTAATAACTATATAATATCAGTGTAGACAATAATACAAGTGCACGAAGGTTAAGTAAATGACAAGTCTGTGACTGTGTAAGCAATGTAAAAAATAACCTTACACAATAACAGGAGAGAGTCTGCTGCTGAGAAAGGTCGGTGGCTCAACGTCTCGGGAGATATGTGAAAAGATAAAAAGACCGCGCGCAACTCTCATAGCGTAAAACGTATCATTATATTGTGACATAGAAAGGGCGGCGTTATACGCACGTACAGAAATTCCAATCGTTAAAGCAGGGCATGTTTGGGGTACATGTTACCACTGCAGCATACAGCTCGTCACAGGTCGGCAAGCTGCCGCCGCCGCCGGCGTTCGAATACTCTCCAGGTAGGGGAAAACGTCCTGTTGTCCTGGCTCTCCGGTCTCCCTTCCGTGACTGCGTCCTCTGCAGACGCGGTGACGGCTCCCCCAGCAGGCCACTCACGAGGTTAAAATGGGCGTACTGGAACAGTAAAAGCCGCACACTGTGGCTCTGGGGATCAAAACCCCAAAAAAGACTATTTTTTTTGACTTGCATTGGAGTTAAAGATTTATTTTTCTCCCAGGGAACAAGTTTTAAAAAACCTCCTTAATTCTAGCTCCGGGGACCCCCTGCTTCCGGAGGTACAGACCTCCCTCTGTATGGGGTGCAGGTAACCGCTCACAGCTGGGATTTAAAGCTCCCGCGTCACGTGAGCCAATAGGAAGCCGGGCCTGATGATGTCACTGCTTCCTATTGGGCCGCATTGGGCAGGAGATTTGAAACTCTGCCACAATGTGAACTCTGCTAACCGAGCAGCTACCGGCACCGCCTATGGAGGTCAGTATTTCCGGAAGCCGGGGTTAGAAATGAGTGGGGTCCCGCTCTGGAGACCCTTGCTTGGATGGCCTCTTTAATGCTGGCGTTGCGCTGGTGAATACTGTCCCGCTCCTCTCCTTACACTGGGAACCTGTGATCAGCGCGGTCATTAAGCGGCTCAGGGCGTGGGGAGAAAACGTGATCCACATCGGCAACATCCCCACTCCCTCTGCACTGGGGCGAGTGGGCTGCAGGGGTGGCCAGCGGTCGGGAGGGTCACAGGAGAACCCCCCCTACTCCCTTGCGGGGGCCGCATGTTACCCACCAATGTTGTAAACTACGAAAAAGAAAACCTAGGTTAGTAGAAAATGCATCACTGTTTCATTCAAGAACACGCCACATCCCTACACGCCACAACCCTACACGCCACAACCCTACACGCCACATCCCTACACGCCACAACCCTACACATCCCTTCACGCCACAACCCTACACGCCACATCCCTACACGCCACAACCCTACACGCCACATCCCTACACGCCACAACCCTACACGCCACATCCCTACACGCCACAACTCTACACGCCACATCCCTACAACGCACATCCCTACACGCCACATCCCTACACGCCACATCCCTAACCACGCCACAATACCTACACGCCACATCCCTACACGCCACATCCCTACACGCCACATCCCTACACGCCACATCCCTACACGCCACATCCCTACACGCCACATCCCTACACGCCACATCCCTACACGCCACATCCCTCACGCCACATTACCTAACATTTAGCCACACTTCACCTACAGCCACATCCTACACGCCACATCAACCATACACGCCACATCCCTACACTCACATCCCTACACGCCACATCCTACCACGCCACAATCCCTACACGCCAACATCCTACACGCCACATCCATAACGCCACATCCCTACACGCCCACATCCCTTCACGCCACATCCCTACACGCCACATCCCTACGACGCCACAACCCTACACGCCACATCCCCTCCACGCACATCCCAATTACACGCCACAGCCATACACGCCACATCCTTACACGCGCAAATCCCTACAAGCCACACCCTACACGCCACATCCCTACACAGACACACCCTACACGCCACATCCATACACGCCCACAGTCTCATACACGCCACAACCCTACACGCCACATCCCTACACGCCACAACCCTACACGCCACATCCCTACACGCCACAACCCTACACGCCACATACCTACACGCCACAACCCTACACGCCACATCTCTACACGCCACATCTCTACACGCCACAACCCTACACGCCATGTAACCTTTTGGGGTCTCCCAATAGGGGTTTCTCTCGCACACATACACTGTTTTGAGGGTCAGAAGCTGGAAATACAGGACATCTCTTCATCTTCCATTGGGCTGAAGGTTTATTTTTTCCCCAGGGTGGAGTAGAACAATCCTGCACAATTTACATCTTAAATCGCAATATCCTACAAATATTCACACATTTATACCGTCGCTCTCTCTCTCTCTTGGAGACTGGCATTAGTGACTCTGTGTGAAACACACTGTTTCCCAATTGCAGTAACAAAACACACACTGCATTCTCCCCCCTACTGTGTGCGGGAAACCCACTCATGTTTACCTAGCCTGACACATGTAAAACTGAGCTGCATGGGCCGCAGTCCTGAGCCCCCCATAGTAAGGTGATAGGTACCAAGCAGCAGATGGCAAACTAGTCATTCACGGTCTGTGCCTCCGAAAACATTACCAGGGCCAACACAAACATCACTATAATGTTTCACTTTTGACCTTCAGGCATTTTCCCTGCGTGTATTTGTCTGACACACAGAGCCTGTCTGTTCCACATTTACTGCGCAGAGCTGGGACTGGACACATTTGCAGTTGTATTGACCCGATTTGATGAGTTCCCCCCCCCCCCCCCCCCTGTACACACCGCACTTGTTTTCCAGTTTACGCGCTGATCGGAACGCCTCATTTTGAAATGTTTCCCCTGTTGGAAAGAAATAAAGATGCCATATATTTGTTGGCGGAGTGGTTTTAAGCTCTTGATTGTCTTGTCTGGGCCAGCAGACATTCTGGTCCCCGAGGTATGTGAGGGGGGGATTACCAGTGGATCCCTCTCAGACTTCCTATTGCGCCTGAGGCTCTGTGCGACATTCAGGGATCGGCACACGGGGGTTACAAAATGCCCCCAGTCTGCTTTTATAAACCCCCGACCCCTGTAAGTAGGGGATACATAATGCATTTGTTTCTTACTTTAATATACCCCGCACTATCGCCACTGGACTAACACGGCTATTTCTCCTTAATAACTTCTCTATAAAACCCATAACTTAGTCCTAACACATTTGGTATGAGTTGTGTACTACACGACGTTGGTCATTGAGCGGGTCACGGTTTTGATTTTCGGACACTGTTTGCAGCTGACATGAGAACCGTCACAATGTTTTTATAATGATTTAATCAGAAAGCTGTTGGATGATTTCGCGGTGAATTCTGTGATCAGACTAGATTAGGAATTTTTCTTCATCTGATTTTAAAATAAACCAATATATATGAGGACTTGTATGTGAGGACTTGGGTACTGAGTGGCGTTCGGTCCATTTCCATGTGGGCAGCCATCTTTTTATTTAATACACAGAAAGTTCATACTCATACATTCTTTATTTTCTTATGGCCGCCTCGGCACTTTCATTGTTCTTATCACTTGCTTATAGTATGCGGCAACACATCGTACAGCAAGAGAGTGAAAGCCCATCGCAATTAAAGATACAAGAAAATCTATATCACAGCATTGCTAGTCGGGCGGGACGCATGCAGGTTCTTCCCGGAGTCCGCTCCTTGCGACCTTGTGCAAGTCACTTTATCTCCCTGTGCCTCAGGCACCAAAATCATAGAGTGTAAGCTCCTCTGGGCAGGGACTGTGTCTTGCTGTGTACCACGCGCTATACTGTCATTGTGTCGCGCTCCCATTGGGAGAAAAGTGCTATATGAAATAGTATTATTCCTGATCCAAGAAGCTCACAATCTAAAACTACATTAACCCTTTTCCCGCAAGAGGGGCTAGCGACCCAATGTTTGTTTTTTTCGTTCTCTGACCCACCGGACGCTCAGATTTTTGTTCGTTTCGTTTAATTTCCACCCTGCCTGAAACATGAATATTTCTGACACTAATCCCGGGGAATTTATAGCTGCTGCCTGCAGGCAATTCAGAGCCCCACAGAAACCAATGTGCTGTGGGAAGAAAGACCTACAGTAATTACCGGCTGGGTTTTTACATCACCCCTGTGTAAACCTGCCATTCCAGCAGCTGTACATTCAAGACACAACACATCTCTGTGCTGGAACCTTTCCTGGTGCAGCTTGTCATTTCCTGGGGATAAGCGTCTCCTTACAAAAGCAAAGCAGACGAGGTTTGTTCTTGCAGCCCAGTGAACATTGCAGGGGTCTTTGCATGGCTTAAAAGTGGCTGAGCTTGGAGCCTTTTTGCAACTTGTGTTGGAAAATCCCCCAGCTTTACATTTCTTAGCGAGGACTTAATGTGGTGCATGCATTTTTCCAAGGAAAAGATCTGGAAGCGACACTCCTTTTTGAACATGAGGCGTAGTAGGCGGTAGTGAAGCTCATGGTGTGCTGTAGTTTTTAGGGCAGTGGGAACTGCCAGATAACATTGGTTGTAGGAGTAATTGGCGCTTGTTCTCAAGCTGGGGTCTCCCCAGCGCGTTAACGACAGGTCTTCTACTCTTTGCAGGGAGCCCAGTTGAGCGCTTCTTCATCTGAAGAGACATCCTCCTGGAACACGAACTGGAACCGGGCAAACTCTTCAGTTGGGTGTCCGACTGGAGACTGGTGGTGGCCACAGCTTGGAAGCAACCGCTGTCTCTCTGATTGTGTCACCGAGATGTCATGTTCTCTGATTTTTCTATGAAACCAGAGTAGCTCAGCTGTTACTGCGTTAAACGAAAGGCCTCCAAAGGTACCTGGATTAATCCCGGCAAGTTCTTCTGGCACAGCTAGTAAAATACTCTTGTTCAAAGCGTTTTATACCGGAAGATCCCTGGAGAACATTGACGTCGCAGCTTAGAGAGGTAAGTGCAGAGATGTCCACTCCCCAAGGACCAAAATACCACAAGAGCTGCAGGTTCTGGAGCCCAAAAACTGGGAAATTCCTTTATCAGTGAGAGTCCATTGATGTCTATAACACAGAGTCTCCCAAATCGGTGAGAGCTGACTTGTCTGTAAGTGGGAAATAATCTTTGAAAGGCACATTTCTCTCCATCTTTATTTGTGTGTGTGTCTCTATATGTCTATATCTCTTTGTGTGTGTGTACTTTATATATCGTTGTATATATGGCTATTTCCAGGATCTCCCCTGAAATAAGGAGCGGCTCAGTGAGTAAAGACACTGACTGGCACTGAGGGGAACCAGGTTCAATTCCTGATGTCGGCTCCTTGTGATCTTGGGCAAATCACTTTATCTCCCTGTGCCTCAGGCACCGAAAAAACATAGATTGTAAGCTCCACGGTGCAGGGACTGTGCCTGCAAAATGTCTCTGTAAAGCGCTACGTAAAACTAGCAGCGCTATACAAGAACATGCTGTTATTATTATTAACAAAATACTGTAAGTGAAGGCTTCAAGATGGCTCATTACTAAGCAAGGACTGTATGTAAAGTGTGTGCCCTGCGACACTAGTACGCAGAGAACAATGTGTGTAAATGCACACGCAGCTCCTCTGAACATCACCACTCGTTCTAGTGTTATCACTGAACGGCAGCAGGGATTCGCGTATTCATGATACCAAACACAATATTAAGGGAATATTGTAAGTGAAAAGTGGTTTTGTAAGAGGCAGCCCAAAGCAGTGAATCACAAATGTATTCTTTGTTTAAACCACTTGTCAGTGTAATTGTTGACTTAGAAACCACCAGATCCAAAGATAGACGTGTGACACCACCGCAGCGGGTGGCTGGTCTGTAATTGCTGTCAGCCAGACAGGGGCTATGTTGTAATTATTCACTAAACGTCCATTGAGTTGTATGGTACCTTTTTGGGATTGCTACCGTAGCAGCTGTATTACATGGTTACTGTTTGCAGTGGCTACTGGCAACAGCCACTTGGTGCTGAAAGTGTAGAAAGCTTGATAAGGTCTCGGACATGGTACCTCAGACTGCGTGGGTGCGTCCGCACGCTGAGCAAACAGACTGCCTTAAGGCAGTGTTCGCTTCCGTGCGGCGTGCGTGCGGAAGCGGGAGGGGGCGCGCGTTGCGTGAGAAATCAGTTACACTGTGTTACACAATGAGGGCGAACCAGCTCCGTGACGCCACCTGGAACGCCCCCTACGGCCCGTCTGGTATGGCCAGGGAAAGCACCCGCTTTTCCTCGGCCTCCGCGCACCTCCGCACGGACTGCGGCACCATGTCCGCAGCCAAAAAAATAAGAGGACAGTATTGGTCAGCGGTTAGGCTGTTGTGCTCACTATTAAATGACTTCTCCCCAGTGATGAGAAAGTGAGCATTACAGCACACATGTGTATCATTGTACTGTATATACCTGTGGGTATCATTGTACTGTATATACCTGTGCGTATCATTGTACTGTATATACCTGTGGGTATCATTGTACTGTATATACCTGTGGGTATCATTGTACGCTCACGGAATAGCCCCGCTCACGGAATAGCCCCGCTCACGGAATATCCCCGCTCACGGAATAGCCGTTCTCACTCTGCATTGTAGCATACATATAGCACAGTATAATGGGACATCCAAACCGCTATGTCCCTTTGTTACAATGCGTTGTGCTCTGTTTCTAGCTCTGCTCCTTTTGTATGGTAACCAGTGTTTATGACGGCAGTGATCCCAGTAGAACAATTGCAGCCTAAAAAGTTTTAACTCTTTGAGTGCCTCCAGCATTAGCGATCACATGATCGCTCCGTCACCGAGGAAGGAGCAGGGGAGTTTGTTCCTCCTTTTTTTGGTTCTGCTTCCTGATCACGTTCTGGACTGCAGAACATGATCTACCCCATCAAGAACAAGTAATACGATTTATGAAGTAGCTCAGGGGTGGCCAACTCCCGTCTTCAAAGGCCACAAACAGGTCATCTTTTCAGGATATCCCTGCTTCAGCACAGAAGGCTGTCATTCTGACTGAGCCACTGATTGAGCCACATGTGCTGAAGCAAGGATATCTTTTAACTGTTGGTGGCCCTTGAGGACTGGAGTTGGCTACCCCTGATGTAGCTATACCACTGACGTAGTTCCTACCCCAGGATGTAGTAGCCACATCCACAAGCACCCAAAGGGTTAAAGGAGTAGTTCCCTACTTGTTTATTTTTTAGCACCCCTTTTTTTTTTTTGCGGGTAGGAACCAGGGATTCACCTGAGCCAAACGCCCTTATTTCCAGCTCTGGAGACCCCCTGATTCACAAGATACTCACCGGTGAAGTTACAGAGTTTTCCTTACTGGAAACAAAATGGCTGCCAAATATCAGGCCAATAGGAAACTGCAACATTATCGATGACCATTTAAATCCCCTTTAAAACCCCAGAAGTAATACCAGTAACTATGCCAGTACATATCCCAGGAACTTAGCTTGGGTGGAGTGCTCCGTTAACGTGTTCTTTTCTATTTCCGAATCGTGCCCAAGGTAACAGGACAGTGGATCTCAAACTCTCCTCCTTCTCCTCTGCTCCTGGCATTGGCTAAGCTAGCCATTTATAAGACCAGGAAGCAGGGTTTGCAGAGGGAGGTCCAAACAAACATCGTGGCCAGATTAAATAGTCCTCCTCATGCTAGCAGCGATGTGGATGTGTTGCTGCCCTTCAGCTTGCTTTATAAATTGTAAAATGTAGCAGCTTTTATGCCATCAAAAAGGTGTTCCTTCACCCCCCCTCCCTCCCAATCGCAGATAAGGGCCATTACAGGGAGTGTGGTGCATACCTGCTGGTAACAAGAGGGCTGAGTCATCTGCGATGACTTTGGGACACAGGAACAGGCTTCTGGGGTCCATACCCCACATAATTAGGGTTGCCAGGTGTCCGGTTTTCAACCGGACAGGCCGGTAATTCTGATGCCTGTCCGGTAGAAAATCGGAGGTAATACCGAACACGTGTCTGGTATTACCATGTTGCGGGTGGATGCGTCGGCAAGCCCAGCGCATGGGCAGCGGCGGCGGCGAGTGCGTGGGCATCATTTGATGCTTGTTGCTATGGCGACGTATGCGTCACATTACCCCGCGGCGTCATGACGCTGCTTTGCCATGGCGACGTGTCGCAGCAGATAAGGTAAGAGAAGTCCGCGCCCCCCCAGAATAATCTTGCGCCCCCACCTTGGCGCACCCCTGATTTAGGGTGTATAAGAGCAGCGAGTAAATATTTCATTGAAGAGGTGAGTTTTCAGATGGGTTTTGAAGTTAGAGACAGGAGGTGCTGGGTGGACATTGAGAGAGAGTGTGCAGCATGTGGGGAGGGCTGTAAACGTGAGAGAGCTGTATGGATGCGGGGGGTACAGAGAAGACAGGCCTGAGCAGGGGCAGAGCCACCAACAGAGGGAAAGAGCCAGGACAATTGGCCGGCGGCTGTGGGGGCCCGGCTGGCCGGCGCTGGAAATTGGGCTCCGACATCCGCATTTGGCTGCAGCTCTCCCCCCTGTAGAGGGGGCCTCAGCTCTCCCCCCTGTAGAGGGGGCCTCAGCTCTCTCCCCTGTAGAGGGGGCCTCAGCTCTCCTGTGTTGCGGCCGGCCACCTGTGTGGCAGGGTTGCCACCACTCTGTGTTTGACCCGGAGATTACTGGTTTTAGCCACGTATCTTCAGGCTACGGGTTTACCTTGCAAACCTCTGGCTGGCGGTGTGTGGCATCTCCCAGCGTTCTTCTGACATCTCCCCCTACAACTCCTGTCAATATGGCTGCTCGGCGTCAAATGGCACCGAGATGCTGTGTCAACGGAAATGCTATGTGACATCACCACGCCACGTGACGTCCCATTGTCAGGGCAACGCAGCGCCATTTGACGCCACGCAGACATATTGACAGGAGTTTCATGGGAAGATGCCGGGAGGATGTCAAAGGGATGCCAGAGGATGCCGCCCGTAAGTCGGGCCCATCTGAGTGGCACAGCACCAGAGGTATATATTCGGGGAAAGTACAGGGAGCTTTCAAAAGAACTATTCATCCCACGGGCAGTACAAAGGACTCAGGGCCATCCCTTTAGGTTGGAGGAAAGGAGATTTCACCAGCAACAAAGGAAAGGGTTCTTTACAGTAAGGGCAGTTACAATGTGGAATTCATTACACATGGAGACTGTGATGGCAGATACAATAGATTTGATCAAATAAAGGTTGGACATCTTTTTAGAAAGGAAAGGTATACAGGGATATACCAAATAAGTAAACATGGGAAGGCTGTTGATCCAGGGAGTAATCTGATTTGCCAATTCTTGGAGTCAGGAAGCAATTTATTTTTCCCCTTATGAGATATCTTTGGATGATATAACACTGTGGGGGTGGTAGTGTGTGGGTGTGTGGGTGGGTGTGTGTGGGGGGGTGAATGGGTGGTTGTGGAGGAAGGGTGGTTATGTGTGTGAGGGGTGGGGGGAGAGGGGGCTGTGTGTGTGGGGGGGGGGGGTTTGGGTTTTGGGGGGGGGGGGGGGGGGGGGAGGGAATTGAGCGGGGGGGAAGAGGATGATAGGAGAATTGGAAGTGTGAGAGAGAGAGGGTGGGCAGTGAAAACTCTAGTCCTGGGCTATGGGAAAGCTGTCTGCAGCCCTGAGCAGGGGTATAGCAAGGGATTCAAGCTGATATATACAGTAGTGAGCAGGAGGTGGGGAGAGCCTTCAAGGAGAGATGAATAATTTTGGAGTGAATGCAGAATTTAATAAGACGTAAACAGTAGGCGATTTGTAGAGATTGATTGAGAGGAGTGTGAGGTTATCCTTGCTGCATCATTTTGAATAGATTTAAAGGGTAGAGAGCTGTGACGTAGGAAGGACCATAAGGAGAAGGTTGCAGTAGAACAGATGGGAGAGCACGAGAGTGTGTCCTAATATTATAGTAGAGAAAAGTTTGAATTGTATTTATTTATACAATGTGTTACCAGGAAGTGATACAGTGAGAGTTACCTCTCGTTCTCACGTATGTCCTGGGCACAGAGTTATGATGACAGATACATGGTTACAGGATAAAGGTTCACTGCACCGAAACGTTGGACACTGACTGTCATTGTCATTAAATGGCCTTTGTGCAATAATTCTA
Source organism: Ascaphus truei (assembly GCA_036426205.1). Classification (NCBI taxonomy): domain Eukaryota; kingdom Metazoa; phylum Chordata; class Amphibia; order Anura; family Ascaphidae; genus Ascaphus; species Ascaphus truei. Next base: position 282,850,207 of record CM071569.1, read on the forward strand.
TCTTTACCATTTTTTGGTGTGCTTGGCTCCCTTTGTGTGTTACTAATACATAGTTACATAAGTGAACAGGGTTATACTGTATACAGGCATACCCCGCATTAATGTACGCAATGGGACATGAGCATGTATGTAAAGCGAAAATGTACTTAAAGTGAAGCACTCCCTTGTCCCCCACTTATCGATGCATGTACTGTACTGCAATCGTCATATACGTGCATAACTGATGTAAATAACAAATTTGTAACAGGCTCTATAGTCTCACCGCTTGCGCACAGCTTCGGTACAGGTAGGGAGCCGGTATTGCTGTTCAGGACGTGCTGACAGGCTCATGCGTGAGCTGCCGTTTGCCTATTGGGCGATATGTACTTACTCGCGAGTGTACTTAAAGTGAGTGTCCTTAAACCGGCGTATGCCTGTATACAAGACATTGCATGCACAGTAAGAGATAATATATATATATTATAGCCGTATGTAACAGTTACAGACCCGATTAAAATGTGAGACAGCTTTAGTTTTGAAAGAACTTAGACTGGTGGGGGCTGTGAGAGTCTCCGGTAGGTTGTTCCAGTTGTGGGGTGCACGGTAAGAGAAGGAGGAGCGGCCGGATACTTTGTTGAACCTTGGGACCATTTTAGCAATGTTATGGAGAGCGAAACGGCAAGATTTAACAATAGCATTAAAAGGAGGAGAGGATGATGGAGAAGTCAAATATGACATCTAAACAATGGTCTTGGGGAGCTGGGTGGATTGCAGTGTTACTGACTGCGATGGAGAAGGGCACAATGGGACTCTGTTTAGGTGGGATTTTGAGCAGCTCAGTCTTTGACACATTGAGTTTAAAGCATCTAGCTGCCATCCAGGATTAGATTGCCGAGAGAAAGTTGGAGGCCCTGAGGTGCAGGGGTGAGGTGCAGTGTGGATAGCTACTTGAACCCAAATGAATTAACAAGGTCTCCCAGGAAGCATGTATAGATATCGGAGAGGTTCCCGAACCAAGCTTTGAGGTACACCAACAGGTGTAGAAGAGGAGTTAACAGTAGATAAACTAAAGGGATGAGGAAAGAGGTAGGAAGAAAGCCAGGAGAGGGCTTTATCCTCAACAACAACAGAGTGGAGAGTGTGAAGAGCGTGGTTAATAGTATCAAAGGCTGCCATGAGGTCAAGTAGAATGAGAAGAGAGTAATGTCCTTGGGATTCAGCAATGTGAATGCTCCTGCAGTATTATTTCATGTGTGCAGTTAGACGTGTAGACTCTCCCAGTTTTTGTTTTGACAGTTGTGTAATAACTTCCACATTCTTCATAAAGAATCAGGGAGACAGGTCCGCATTATGCCCGAGGGCAAAGTGTACATTCCTGGAAAGTATTGCTACCATGTTGTTGCTTTTGCAAAGAGTAGATAAGCAATACTTCGTATCTCTGGTTTATTTACTACAGGGGTTATTATTATCGGACATGGCTAATGTAGACTTGCTGATCATCCCTCTGCAGTTAGCACAGACTTGGCCTGGAACACTTGTTAAGGATTTTGGTCTTCAAACCACAATGTTGTAACGTGTTTCTACTCCCTTTTATTGTGGGGGTTTGTGTTCTCATCATCTCAACTTACAGTACACACAGCTCCCCTTATAGACTTTAAGTGAGATCACCCTATTCTAATAGTGCAATCCCACACAATAGAATTTCTTAGGGGCCTCTGCAGAGGGAAGTGTTGTGTCAATGTAGTGTTTTCAGTATTCTTATCACACGCCTTATCACAGACCCCATATAGATAAAGGTAGGGGAGGAAGACTCTGGCTGAACAAGCACTTGTTGAACACACAGTGACCTGACACAAATCAGATCAAACCCCTCCCAATTCTAACTTCAAAAATTTAATGTAAGGTTAGTGTAGGTGTCCGATTTGGGTAAAAGGGAACCGATTACCCAGAGAAGGTCCCTTAAACATGTCACTGGTATAAATTCACTTTGGTCCCTTTAAGACGGGATCATTCCATAAACTTTCGTGGGTTCACCCTCTAAAAACGGTCATCTCAAATCAAGTTCCGAAAGCAAAATAGGATGTGGAGGTTGTGAGAGTGTAACGCTTGCGGTGCCCACGAGCAAGACAGGACGCCTGTACTGAGGTGGGGAAGTATAGAACCACGCACCCACAGCAGCGGAAGCGTGCCTGGCAGACGGATTGTGAAACGTAGCCGGATCTGGGTTGGAGAGAGTGGGTTAGTCCTGATACTTGCCAAGGTCTTGGGATGGAGAGGTCAGAATCGTGGTGGTCCGTATAGCCGTGGTCTGGGGTTGGAGAGGTTAGAATCGTGGTGGTCCGTATAGCCGTGGTCTGGGGTTGGAGAGGCTAGAATCGTGGTGGTCCGTATAGCCGTGGTCTGGGGTTGGAGAGGTTAGAATCGTGGTGGTCCGTATAGCTGTGGTCTGGGGTTGGAGAGGTTAGAATTGTGGTTGTCCGTATAGCCGTGGTCTGGGGTTGGAGAGGTTAGAATCGTGGTGGTCCGTATAGCCGTGTTTTTTGGTTGGAGAGGTTAGAATCGTGGTGGTCCGTATAGCCGTGGTATGGGGTTGGAGATATCCGCAGAGTCGCAGGTAAACCGGGGTCAGTATCCAGAGGGGGTTCAAAGTCAAGCCGGGTTAACTGCAAGAGAACACAGGACAGGGAGCAAGGCACAACGGGCGGACGCAGGAGCTCAAGGCTACAAGGAGTTATGCGCCGCGATGTGTGAAAGGAACTGCAGGGTATTAAACAGGAACCAGTAACAAGGGGGGCGGAGCGAAGGCGGAGGCGCGGCGGAGGCGCGGCGGAGGCGCGGCCTGCGCGGAGGCAAGGATTGGCTGCAGGAGACAAGTGGGCTAACAAGTACTTGCCACGCAGCTGGGGAGCGGTGCGCGTCGTCACGTGTGAGAGAGGCGCGGCACGTCTGAGGGGGCGAAGCTAAGCTCCGTGGCACACTGAGAGCTGCGCGTGCGCTCTGTAAGCAGAGCGGGGTTCTGCGCACGTGCTGGTGCCAGAGCGCAGGTCTGAGGTAAGACCGGTAAGGAGGGAACACGTCACAAAGGACGTGTCCCCCGATTCCTTACAGTGAGTGCTGAGATCCTTCATGCTAAATCTTATACAATACATATCAGAGAAGCAGGATCTGACTTTTATTAGTGAATGACATTGTCCCTGTCCTGATGAAAAATCAGTAACTAGGTTTACATTTCTTCTGTATTTAATTGATTTCAGATGCTTTATGTATTGTATCACCCTCTTAAAACTTGTCACCCTACACATCACATGACCCAATTACTTCAATGATAGCCTTCCTTTCGAAAGTCATGTTTGTCACACATTATAGATCAGGGGATTGGTGCAGCTATACACATTTTTTGCAGATGATAATATTACATCAATCAATGTTTGGTTTCTCCACCCCGGCCTGACACGTTCTCTGTCTGGGTTTAGCATTTTACCAAACTTGTCCTTTCCGTCCCCAGAAGTCCCGTGTGATGCCTGCCAGAGCCCCGGGGACAACGAGAAGGAATTCCTGCAGGACGTGTGTTTTCGGGATTTCGGTGAGTTTGGAGCACTGATCTGTATCCAGAACAAACTCTGCATTCACAGGGGAGAGAAGCACGGCAGGGGTGCCGTAAACTGTATTCAACCCCCCAAAATTAACCTTTATAACCTCCTCCAGAGTGAGAGTGGAATGATTACCGTGAGCTGACCATAAACACCGCACATTGCAGCATATACCCAGATCGCACAAAGCATTCAGTGTGTGGGACCAATAAACAGCACCAGAAATAAAAATAGACATTGATGGTTTGCTAGTTCTGTTATTTAAATATTTATTATATATATATATATAAATATATATATATATCATTTTTTATTTTACCCACACACCTAAGAATACCCGGCGGTTAAACAAAAACTGTAATTCAAGCCTAAATGAGGCTACCTACTGTACAACTGCCGGACTCTCTCCAGTGAAGCAGAACTGCAAGAACTGCAAGACGAACTTGAAAAGATCAAATGGGATGTTGTTGGCCTTAGTGAAGTTGGAAGAATATATGATGGCCTCATTGCCACTGATTTCTATTAGAGGGGTACAGAACGGGGGAAATCTGTGGAGTAGGTTTCATCATTAACAATGTAGGGTACTGTATTGTCTTTGTAATGCGCTGAGTACACTGTGGGTGCTATTTAAATAAAGACATACATACATGATAGAGAAACAACATAGTGGAGTATGAGAGCTCATCAGGAAGAGCAACTAGAATTGTCATTCAGTTTACAGATAATGGCTTCAAATAATCCAAGTGTATGTTCCAACATCAAGTCATGCAGACAATGAAGGGGAAGACTTCTGCCGTGAAATCGACCAATTTAACAGCAATGGAAAATGTCACCAAGATCGTTACTGGAAATCTCAATTCATACACTATTCATACTGTGTGTGTGTGTGTGAGAGAAATTCCCTGATGAAGTCACTAGTGTGTGAGGAAGCACGTAGGGTCGTTTTTGAACTCGGTGCATGATCACTGCTGCGACACAGTGACGTCATCACGCATGGCGGACCTTCCAAAACGCGGATACGCAGAGGTTTCCGCTGCTCCAAATGTTTTAATGTTTCAAAAAGATAGTGTGCCCTACCTGACACTGCAGGTATTTGACTGCAAGGTAAACCTATAGAAGAGCTTTTGAGCTGGATCTCCGTTGCTATTTATATAACATCTAAACTCCCTTGGAGCTTTCTAAGCGAGAGGAAGTCCCTCTGAAAATCCCTTTGGCTAGACCAACATGGCCGATTAGAATCAGATGATGCTTTAATTTCAGTCTCGGGACTCCACTGTCCTCAAATGGAAAGGAGAAGCCAATGGACAGTGAAGATGAGACCAGCAAAGGATTCTGGGAGAGGAAACCACCACCAGTCCACCACCACAGAGTCTCCCTGATGCAATGAACAAGCCTTAAAACTCACATTATTTGGAACACAAATCATCAGTTGTTACTTTTTCCTTATCTTGTGTTAAGCTTCAGTCTTATTTTGGGTGGGATTGCTCCTCCATTGAGTTACATTGGATGCCGGGAATGAGAGACTGGTTTCTAATGGGTGAGGCACACTTTATTTTGTATGCTGTGAAGCTGAACCCTTCTCCAGCATAGGATGATGCTTCAATGCATATGGAACAGGGTCCTAAGTCTCAGAGCTTTTTGTAAGTGCTAACTGCTCTGCTCATGTTAGATGTGGTTTGCTACTGACCCAGTCAATTCTCTCTCTCTCCCATTCTGTCCTCCTTAGCTCTGAAGATAATCATTCGCTCTGTCTCCAGCATGGATGGAGATATCATGGTGATACCAGAGGTAAAGAGCAGAACGCTGTACAAGACCAAAGGCTGGACAGAGGAGGAGCTCAAGAAGACAGTGCTCTGGCTGACGGACGGTGATGCCTGCATCTGCCAAGATATCCAGGAGCCAGGGGCCACCGTGCTAGTCATGGGCCACAGGGCAGACAACAGGCTGGTCATCTCCTGGGTCAGGAAGTGGCAGAAAAGCGATAAGGAAATGAAAAGGTTCTCCCGGACTGTGCGCAAGCTGCAGTGCTAGAGCTGGGGAAGGAGAGGTCGTAGGACTGGTGGAGGGTGGGATCATAATGTAATTGTTAAGTGGCCTCCGGGGGGCTTACTACTCAATGCACCCTTCCAACCTACAACCTGTTGGGTGGTTACAAAGTGAGAGGCCAGAATCCAAAAAGCTCAGGGCAACAGGCCTCTTTCTCTCCCACAGTGTCTTACTTTACTGTAATCTCGTATGTATGTAAGATCTGGGGCAAACGGTATGATAAATGTACTAAAAATATGTAATGGACCATCAATGCATTGAACTAAACTGGAGCCCTCCTACATGTCAACTGAAAGGGTTGAGTGAAGTTGTTAAAAATTCATGACCGGCCATCACTGAACTGAAACGCTATGGGTGTTGTTCATTAAACGGTGATCGTGCCAATCGGGGCACTGTAGCATGGAAACTCTTTTTGACCTCGATGGGAGTTTCCATGCGACCAGTGCTGATTGGCACACTATCGCTTTTTAATGAATAACCCCCTATGTATTTCCCCCATTTAACTCTTTCAACCTCTGCTCTGTGATTTAGTCTTTTGCCAGATAACTTATGGACTCTGGTGGAAGGCTGTTAAACGGCTCTCACACATTACGGGAACGGACATCATACACCGTGACTTCATGCCAGACTCTTCCCACAGGAATGTTAGCATCACATTGGTCTCGCACATTAGAGTGTTTGTGCGGAGAAGTGTCAGGGATACATCAGACCTCCTGCCCACCTCGTATTTCCCTTACCCCCTCCAGAACAGAAGCCTACGCTATGGAGAAGGTTATTACTGCTGGTGGTTACTACAGAGCTAAGGTACCTTCTTCCAATTTACAGAGGTTAACCTCCAGGGACCTAAATCCATCAGGTATATGAAAAAGGGCATTTTTAATACAAAAGTACAAAGCTAGATCAGTGAGACTCCATTGAAGACTGAGATTTAAAGATCCGTGAGACGAACTCCCAGTTAATGAGTCAAACAGAAATGTAATGGAAACTGACTGAATTTGGTATGAACAAAATGCTGATTTCTTCTCACTGGAAACAGCCTCATTCAGAAATTTACCAGGACGTCCCTTCGCTGTGTATCTTGCAGCCACTTTTTACAATCACTGAGGGGGGTGTTATTTGCCATGGTGGCCATTTTGAATTCCCATAGCCTTGGCAAATGGCAGCCAAACCTCTTCTGAACCTGAATACTCCCAGTGATCAGAAATCAACAGTCCCGTCCATTTAAGGTAACATGATATATATATATTACACACACACACACACACACACACACACACACACACACACACACACACACACACACAGTCACCCACTGGGTAGGGAGGATCGTTGCTTTAACCCCTCTGGTGCCACATCCTGATACTTTGCAGGCTCCTCCAGCACTGAGGGGGTTACTATTAGGAACAGGCACAAAACAAAGTCCACTGGACAGACCTGGATAGAATTAGTTTAATATCTGGGAGTCTCTGATTTTTAGCATCAGTGTCTGACTTAACTGGAATATCACTGATACAATTGAGCACTTTTCCATTAAAATGCCATTATTTTGCTAAAAAAAAAGCAGACGACCCCCCCCCCCAAAGAGGAAGTGTGTTTGGTACGCAGCATGTTCATTTTATTTCAGTTTTGTTGGACACACACGCAAAGTACACACACACATACACATACACACACACACACCCACACCCTCCTTAATACAAGAATTCAGGCTACAAACGCTGCCTGCGGATTAATAAATCTTTGCAATGCTGCTTTAGAATATTAATACCTGGAACACATCGTTGTTTTAATTGCCCTACACTTTCTTCTATTTAGTTACTCCTGCGAGTGAAGAAACCGCGCCTGTGATGCATGAGACAAAAATCACAAAATGGCCGTCAACGGGTGCAGTGTCATCTCTGCACTTAGTTGATCTGGGCCTGGCGGTCCGTCGTTTATGGTAGACTAGAGCTATTTAGGGCATTCCCAGTAAAGAGATGAAGCGGAAGGGTACACTGAGTTAGTAAGTTGCCACACCCAGAACCTGAAGATCTCCTCTCCGAATATAGAGGGTGGGGGTTGGGGAACCAGGGAGATATATGCAACGAGCTCAGCCACTGGTCGAAATGAGATGGTACAAGGGTGGTACAAAGTCATATACAATAATTAATATAGAATCACCGTAAAATAACACCTCAACGTGACGAAGCGTTCCCATGACAACGTGATGCCATGTGATGTCATGGCAATGCGTCGCCATGTGATGTCACAGCGTCATTTGATGCTGTCATGCTGCAGAAGGAGGAGGGTGGAGCGAAGGAGAAGGTAAGGGACCTTTAGAGGCCCCACGCTCTTCCCCCGGCAATCAGTGGGAGAGCGGGGCCTCCGTATATAGGGGAAAAAACAGAAAACTTGGCGCCCCCAAACTTTGCCGCCCTAGGCCCGGGCCTAATGAGAAATCCGCCACTGCCCCAGTTGAGCTCTTCTGCAATGTAGCACAGTACCAGTACTTTTTACTGGCAAGCACCATGGCCCCCAATGTTTCTATTTTTTTTTGTTTTTTACTGGAAATCAGATCATTCTAAGCATACCGAGGGGGAGAGCGGTGCGACTTATCAGTTTATCAAAGTCTTTAGAAGAAACGCAACTAACCGTAGAAATCGAACAAGTTCTTGCTTAACCGCTTCAGCACAGGAGGCCCGAGCGTGCGCTGAAAGCATGACAGATATCATGAAAAAATTTTTTCCCCCCCCCCCCCCCCCTACAGTTGTGGATGGAGAGCAGGGGTTAAAATAAAAAAAAAATGTTTTTTGTCTCCTAGTTATGGATAAGCAAAGAGAGGGCTTGTTGTCTTACGCTTACAAAACTGGTTCTGTGTTCCAGTAGCTCTGGTTGCAGATTAAATGTGGCACGTTGATGTTAAAAGTGCTGAGCTGCAGGGAAGCGAGCTCTCCTGTGCATGTAGACACAGAAACACCTTGCGTAGAATGAGTCCTGGCATTACGCTGCTGCTTTGAAATAAATCCTTTTTTACTCTTCTTTGCCTCGGCTCATTCTTGGGGTTAATCCCTCTGTGCGTGTAGCTGGGGGGGGGGGGGGGGGGGGGGGGGTTACCCCCACATGTAGGGCTTGTTAATAGAAAGCATATGTTTTAGGTATTTAAACACACCAGCGGGTCCTCCAGTCCAGAGAACTAACTAAGTGATTTTATTACTTGAACTGTTTGTCCGCAGGACGAATATATCGGGATGTGTATCCTCGTTTTAAATCTGCCCTGGGGTTAAGGCAGAAGGGCAATATTATTTTGAACACGTACAAACGGTGCTATATTGTTATTACACTAAATCAGATGTGTATTAAAGGAGAACTCCAAGCAACACTTAGCTTATAAAAAAAATGTTTTTAACAGGTTTTAAGCAGGGGGTCTCCCGAGCTGACCCGCGTTGATTTCAGCTCTGGGGACCCCCGGCGGGTTAAAAGTTTCGTGAGCCAATAGGAAGCCGCAAAATTATGCTCGGAGTGCCTCTGTAAGGGTCACAAATAGGGGTCATGTTATATTAGCATTCCTTTCAAAGCCTGAATTTCATGTTGGGTCTGTTTGCATCATTGTATCATGTAGTAAAATAACAAAGAAAGGAGAAGGGAGGAGGGGGTGTGATACCTTTAATTGGATCAATAAGTAGTTGATATGTTACAAGCTTTCCAACCTCTCCCATACCTGGTGAAGGACACGGAGAGGTTGGAAAGCTTGTAACATGTCAACTACTTGTTGGTCCAATTAAAGGTATCATACCCCCTACTCCCTCTCCCTGCTTTGTTATTTTACTACATGGAGGAAAGGACCAAACACAGCTACCCACCATTCTTTGCCATCATTGTATAAAGGTGAATACAGGAAACACTCCCACGGGGGAGTAAAGAAGCGGTGCACAGCAAAAACTAGAGATGGCAAACTGGGTCGCTACGTGAAAGACATGAGATATCATTGGATGATATAACACTGGGGTTTTTTGTTTGCCTTCCTCTGGATCAATAAGTAAGTATAGATACAGGATAAAGTATCTGTTGTCTAAATTTAGCATAGGTTGTACTTGATGGACGTACGTCTTTTTTCAACCTCATCTACTATGTAACTATTTATTACTCAAAAATCATGAGGCAACAGATAAAAAAACAGCAGGGGAAACCCTAACGCGTTTCACGCTAACTTGCGCTTTGTCAAAGAGTTTTGGACATCTGATGGATGATCCAATATATATGGCGCAATCACCAGAGCAGGGACTTCATTTCCTGTGCTTACCAATGAATGTTCCCCTGTGGGAGGGGGAAACAAAAGATGGTACAAGGGAGCACAAGAGCAGTGTCCCTGGTGTGGAGGCGCTACTGGATGTGAAAAATACATTCGAAAACAGACATATAAAGTTAAGATCAGTAAATAGATTCTGGATACAAATAAAGACATATTGATAATCACAGATATGATGAAAATAATATTGGTATGCATTGGATTTATATACTAGACTATCATATCAATTTGTTAAACTGAATATATTACTGAATATTAAAAAGGTATATGTTAAAAACAAAAAGCTGTATGATTACTGACATGATAAATAACAGTATGAGTTTATATCATAATAAAAATATTATTACACCAAATAAAAAAGGACTAATTACAATCTTAAGATTAAATGAACGGGGAACTGTTGTGTATGTAACACGGTTTCTCCCCAATACCCTCCCCCTCCCCCCCCAACCTCACTTAGGGACCAGTGTTTGAGAGCAGGCGTATTACCACATGTGTATGGTGCTCTACCTGTAGGTTTGCAGGAGGTCTGAGTGGTCTGCCAGATGGTAAGGAGACAGGAACAGGACTGGCTCGAACAGGTCTCTGGGTTCTTCAGGGTTGGTGTCTGCCCCCATCACTGCACAAACATATCCCTCCTGCCCAGGAACTGACACCAGAGGCAGAGGTAAATTTGAACATACTTTATTGCAGGGCATTCTGCATCAGCTATCCTTCTGCAGCCCATCACATCCTCCACTAGCCCCAGGCTTTCTAGATGGTGCATCTCCATCAATAGTGCTTAGATCCTGATGGCTCTCTAGGCCCGCCATGGGGAAGGCTTACAGCTCCATCCTCTCTCACTGGGGAGCAGGGGACAAGGACCATCTCTCCCTCCTCACTCCCTGAGGAGCAGGGGTCAAAGACTTCCTTCCTCCTCTCAAGGGCTGAGAGGAAGATCCCTAACTTTTGGCTACTCCCCTAGAAAACTCTGGAAGGGGCGGGCTCATGGACAGTACCCTGCTACAAGGGAGCTGTACACAGGCCATGAGTCACCACCTACCTTCCTTCACTTTCAAGGGAAGCAGAAGGGGGGGGGGGGGTCATTGGCCCATAGATTAACCTGCTAATGCCTGGATCTTAACAGGACTTAGATAGCAGATTCACTGTGTGGAGAGAAACAGGTACAGATGGACATACCCTGTTATATGTATATTGGGGAAAAAAATCTATCTATAAAGCAATAAATGGTAATGTCATAATTGCATACATAACATGTATTGACTTATTCTACCAAGCAGTTATAGGCAGATGTAATGCAAAAATAAATCATAAGCCGATATAAAGCAAAAGAAAACAGAGTGAGAGCATGGCATTCATCAGAAAGAAAATGATTCTTCAGAGCATATTGCAATCTATCAGAATAATCAATACAGCATACAGTGGTGTGAAAAAGAAAGTACACCCTCTTTGAATTCTATGGTTTTACATATCAGGACATAATAACAATCATCTGTTCCTTAGCAGGTCTAAAAATTATGTAAATACAACCTCAGATCAACAACAACACATGACATATTACACCGTGTCATGATTTATTTAACAAAAATAAAGCCAAAATGGAGAAGCCATGTGTGAAAAACTAAGTACACCCTTACTGCTTCAATAGGAATTAAGTTGCTAAGTAGCAGACAGGGGCTGCTAATCAAATGCCCTTGATTAATTCAGTGTGACCACCTCTATAAATGCTGAAGTTTTAGCAGTTTGCTGGTCTGGAGCATTCAGGTTTGTGTTAACACAATGCCAAGGAGGAAAGACATCAGCAATGATCTTGGAGAAGCAATTGTTGCTGTCCATCAATCTGGGAAGGGTTATAAGGCCATTTCCAAAAAAATTAAAGTTCATCATTCTACAGTGAGAAAGATTATTCAAAAGTGGAAAACATTCAAGACAGTTGCCAATCTTCCCAGGAGTGGACGTCCCAGAAAATTCACCCAAAGGTCAGACTGTGCAATGCTCAGTGAAATTGCAATAAACCCAAGAGTTACATCTCAGACTCTAAAGGCCTCAGTTAACATGTTAAATGTTAAAGTTCATGACAGTACAATTAGAAAAAGACTGAACAAGTTGTGACGGTAACTTTGTGACAGGCTATTAATAATACACACCAAAAATATAACTGGGTTGATCTGAACGAGGCTTAGATATGATAAAATATAATTTATTCCTTGAAAAAGGTGAACACACGAGATTATACAAATAACAGACAAAATATAGGCACTTACTTAAAGGTTAGGACAAGAAAGCCATCAGGATACAGGATGGGGAAAATGAAATAGTTGCGCCAAACGTGTGTAAGTGGATTTTAAACTTTGGTCCCCCACAAAGTGTTAACCTGCTGCCAGAGTCTCTGTAGAGGTGATTCACAAACCTCTATATGTAACAGTCTTAGAGAGCGGGGGGGATCCTCCGGCGCTTGTTTCCACTTGTGACTCCAGGGTACATGTAATATAAATGGAAAAAGGGGAAGGGGGTGAGGGGACACAATCAGAGGTACCAGGAGTCTAGTAACAAATATATGAATGTATATTTAAACACACTTACATAGGGATATAAGATCTTCCGTAGTAGTAGGGAGGACTCTGGATATTACCTCAAAATATAGGAAAGAAAAGGGGACATAGTATAACACTGTTTAAAAAATGAACAATATTAAAAGAGATTGGGAACCCACAAACGGCCAACAAATAATGGCATAGAGAAGAGATGTCTCCAGATTCCACAGACCGGCTTTTCAAGTCTTTGATCGTCAGTCTGCAATCTTCCCCAGTTGGTTTGCTGTTGTTACAGGAGGGTTGGTAAAATCAGGGTGATGAGACGCCAATTGGGATGGAAATATGGACGTGTCAAGTAAGAGTCTTACTGAAAAAAAATATAGTATAATGCAATACTATGGTATGCAAAGTGACAGAACTGTAAGGAATCCGCTCCTGGGTTTTGCTGAAACCTTGTCCTTACAGAACCTTGCAGCTTGTAGGAAAACCTTCCCTTGTACCTGCAATCAGAATCACCTGCTTCTGCTATTGAACTGCAGCCTGCTTCAGGCTGCCTCCTGTGCAGCTCTCTCTCATTGGCTGTCTGTTCTACTTAACTCCTGCCCCGCCCACCAGGAAGTGGCTGGTCATAGACTTTCTAGTAACTGTGTTTGCCACAGCCTGTGTTGGGCCTGCCTGGCCTTCTGTCTTAGTTCTCAGTTACTAGCAGACTCCACCGCGCGGCCGCTCTTACACTGAAGCCTCAGTGTTTCTGTCCTGTCTGCAGTACCTGTTCTGTTTTCTCTCCTGCAGAGGCCTGCATCGGTGCTTCCAGATACCTACTGCATATTCTCCTTGTAGAGGCCTGCATCGTTGTTACCTGCTGCTATCTCCTGCTCCCAGTGGTCTCCACTACTCTCAGCTGTACCCGGCTAGGGGGTGCTGTTATGTGCTGACGCACTGGATCCCCTATTCTCTCCTGCAGAGGCCTACATCGGTGCTTCTGGATACCTGCTGCATATTCTCCTTGTAGAGGCCTGCATCGTTGTTACCTGCTGCTATCTCCTGCTCCCAGTGGTCTCCACTACTCTCAGCTGTACCCGGCTAGGGGGTGCTGATATGTGCTGACGCACTGGATCCCCTATTCTCTCCTGCAGAGGCCTACATCGGTGCTTCCGGATACCTGCTGCATATTCTCCTTGTAGAGGCCTGCATCGCTGTTACCTGCTGCAATCTCCTCCTCCCGGTGGTCTCCACTACTCATAGCTGTACCCGGCTAGGGGGTGCTGTTCTGTGCTGACGCACCGGATCCCCTATTCTCTCCTGCAGAGGCCTGCATCAGTGCTTCCGGATACCTGCTGCATATTCTCCTTGTAGAGGCCTGCATCGTTGTTACCTGCTGCAAATCTGCTCCCTGCTGCAAATCTACTCCCAAGCGTCCTGTTGCCAAACCCCAGCATGGATATTGTTTACCCAGCCTTCTCCTATCCTGACCCCGGCTTGTCCACGGATTATCCTGCCTTCTCCAGTCCCGACCCTGCTACGTACGACCACGGAATTCGCAACCCGAATCAGGCTTCGTGGTCTCAGGTCGGTGTATATCTTTCCCCACCTCAGCCCCGCGGTCCGGTCCAGGTTTGTGGTGAGCACGTCCGTTACAAGGGCAAACACCAGGATGAGATATTACATGTATACAGGGGAATAAACAGTTGGATACTGAAGCAAGGTAAAGAACACATTACTGGACCTCAGTCCAGTTAACCCCAAGTGAGAGTAGGGGGGTGGCCAAATGGGGTGTAACCCCTTTAATCCCAGGCCAAACCCCCTCTATCATGACACAAGTATGGTTTGTTTGAAAGGGTTGCCAGGAGAAAGCCTCTTCTCTCTAAAAAGAACATGGCAGCACGGCTTAGGTTTGCAACGTTGCATCTGAACAAACCACAAGACTTCTGGAACAATGTCCTTTGGACAGACGAGACCAATGTGGAGATGTTTGGCCATAATGCACAGTGCTACGTTTGGCAAAAACCAAACACAGCATATCAGCACAAACACCTCATACCTACTGTCAAGCACGGTGGTGTAGGGGTGATGATATGGGCTTGTTTTTGCAGCCACAGTTCCTGGGAACCTTGCAGTCATTGAGTCGACCATGAACTCCTCTGTATACCAAAGTATTCTAGAGTCAAATGTGAGGCCATCTGTCCGACAGCTAAAGCTTGGCCGAAATTGGGTCGTGCAACAGGACAATGATCCCAAGTACACCAGCAAAATCTACAACAGAATGGCTGAAAAAGAAAAGAATCAAGGTGTTGCAATGGCCCAGTCAAAGTCCAGACCTCAACCCGATTGAAATGCTGTGGCTGGACCTTAAGAGAGCTGTGCATAAACAAATGCCCACAAACCTCAATGAACTGAAGCAACGTTGTAAAGAAGAGTGGGCCAAAATTCCTCCATAACGATGTGAGAGACTGATAAAGTCAAACAGAAAACGATTACTTCAAATTATTGCTGCTAAAGGTTGTTCTACAAGCTATTGAATCATAAGGTATACTTAGTTTTTCACACATGGCTTCTCCATTTTGGCTTTATTTTTGTTAAATAAATCATGACACGGTGTAATATGTCATGTGTTGTTGTTCATCTGAGGTTGTATTTACCTAATTTTAAGACCTGCTAAGGAACAGATGGTTGTTATTATGTCCTGATATGTAAAACCATGGAATTCAAAGAGGGTGTACTTTCTTTTTCACACCACTGTATATGTAGCCAGGTCTGCCTCTTGCCTCCTTACCTCCGCTGCAGCGGGGGAACACAGCGGGAAGGTGTGAGTGGCGACGGGCTCGCCAGAGGCTCCGACGGCTCCCGGTAAAGAGCGCCGCCATGTTGGGAGTGCAGGCGCATACACGGAGGTTCGTGCATGAGCAGAAGGAGTCGCAGCAGCCATTACAGTTAGCGCATGTACAGTATGCTAGGCGCACGAGGCGGCTATGGGAATATGCTCCGCGGGGACAACAACTCCCAGCAGCCACTGGAGCTGCAAGAACACATGGTCTGACATAGCCAATGGGGCTATAGCAATCCCGTGGCCAGATAGTTACTTTTCGCACCCTACCAGTTACGTCAGTCGGAGCTGGGACACAGCGTTGGTGCGTTTGTCTTTTTCACCCTCCTGTGAGCTCATACAATAAATACCCTTCAGCTTTATTGTGGAGTTGCCCGTGAATTATTTTTTCATTCAGTATTCTTTCTGGTTGCTATGCTCCTTTGCTCCATCTACTACTATTGGTGGGTAGCTGTACCTGATTAGCATTTACTATTACCGTTATGATATGTGTCGCCAGTAAAGTTTATTGTTATGTTATACAGTTTGTGTGGTCACTAGTATTATTGGTTCCTGTGAGGGGCTCCTCCCACTACGTTGGGATCCCTCTCAGGTGGAGGCGCTGCATCGAGACTATACCCATGGAGTGAGGATATCCAAAGTCAGGATCCAAAACATTTTCCTCTGGTTCAATGTATTCAAACGGTCTCCCTTTCTGATAGGTACAGTAAGGGAATGTGTTCAGACGGTCTCCCTTTCTGATAGGTACAGTAAGGGAATGTGTTCAGACGGTCTCCCTTTCTGATAGGTACAGTAAGGGAATGTGTTCGGACGGTCTCCCTTTCTGATAGGTAAGGGAATGTGTTCATGTGTTCAGACGGTCTCCCTTTCTGATAGGTACAGTAAGGGAATGTGTTCAGACGGTCTCCCTTTCTGATAGGTACAGTAAGGGAATGTGTTCAGACGGTCTCCCTTTCTGATAGGTAAGGGAATGTGTTCAGACGGTCTCCCTTTCTGATAGGTAAGGGAATGTGTGCAATGGCACTGAAAGTAAATGAATTCATATTTCCCTTAGGGCACTCAGCAAAGTGTCTAGACACAGGAAATTTTCTATCTTTTTTTTTAATGGACCTTAAATGTTCCATTATCCGCAATTTTAATGGTCTAATAGTCCTACCAATGTAGTTCTTTCCACACCCGCATCTCAGAACATAAATCACAAAACTTATGTTACAAGTCATAAAACTATTTATTTTATATTTATCTTTAGTAACTCTGGAATTGATGTTCTTTATTGATCTGGCGTGTACAAACACTGCAAAAGCCGCATTTGGAAAACCCTAAGGGAGGTGAGAAACGTTTGATCTGAGTCACTGGTGTGGAGAACAGACTGGGCGATAGGTGTGCGGATACTGTTTTAGCACGTTTAAAGACACACATCTTTCCCGAACTATTGATTTGAGATCTACATCCAGTTTCAGAACATCCCAATGTTTTGTAATGATAGACTTTATATAATCAGCATGTGTCATGCCATTGCCTGATTTCCATTGGTAGAGGCCACGCCGGCTTGTCATGCCATTGGCTGATTTCCATTGGTAGAGGCCACGCCACCTCGTCATGCCATTGGCTGATTTCCAGTGGTAGAGGCCAAGCTGCCTCGTCATGCCATTGGCTGATTTCCATTGGTAGGATGCCACGCCGCCTCGTCATGCCATTGGCTGATTTCCAGTGGTAGAGGCCACGCCGCCTCGTCATGCCATTGGCTGATTTCCATTGGTAGGATGCCACGCCGCCTCGTCATGCCATTGGCTGATTTCCAGTGGTAGAGGCCACGCCGCCTCGTCATGCCATTGCCTGATTTCCATTGGTAGAGGCCACGCCGCCTCGTCATGCCATTGCCTGATTTCCATTGGTACGATGCCACGCCGCCTCGTCATGCCATTGCCTGATTTCCATTGGTAGAGGCCACGCCGCCTCATCATGCCATTGCCTGATTTCCATTGGTAGAGGCCACGCCGCCTCAGAGGTCTCGTTGCCATGAGCAGCTAGAAGGAAGGAACGTAAGTCGCAGACATGACCCATTACAGTTTTAGCGATGTACAGTATGCTAGGCGCACGAGGCGGCTATGGGAATATGCTTTTTTCCGCGGGGGAGGGGACAAAAAACTACCAAGCAGCCAACGGACAGCTGCAAGAACACATCGGTCTGACATAGCCAATGGGGCCTATAGACCTATAGCGCAATCCCGTGCCAGGATATGCCAGAGTTACTTTTCGCACACTACCAGTATCGTATCGGAGGCAGCTTAAAGCTGGGGACCCGCGGTGGGCCGTTTGCTTTTTCACCCCCTCTGTGCGCTCATACAATACATACCATGAAGCTTTATTGTGAGAGTTGGCCTTCGTTATGTGAAATTATTTTGTCATCAGATTCTTTATGGTTTTGCTATGCTCCCTTTGCCCAATCCATCTACTAATATGGAGGGAGGTCTTAGCTGTACCTGATTAAGCCTTTAATATTAACGTTATGATCATTGATGTGCCAGAACGTTATTTGTTTATGTTATTATTAACAGTTGTGTGGTGTTACACTGAGTAATTTTATTGGTACTGTGAGTATGGGGATCCTCAAAAAGTTGGGGATCCCTCTAGGTGGATGGTCGGAGGTGGAGGCGCTAATGCATAGCTAGAGACTCACCCTATACCCATGGAATACATAGGGAGGATAGCCAAAGTCAAGGATCCTTCAATCCAAACATTTTCCTCTGGTTATAATGTAATTCAACCCTGGTCTCCCTTTCTGATAGTCCAGTAAGGGAATGAGGTTCAGACGGTCTCCCTTTCTGAAGGTCCAGTAAGCGGAGAATGTGTCCAGACGGTCTGCCCTTTATGATAGGTTACAGTAAGGGAATGTGTTCGGATTCGGTTTCTCACCTTTCTGATAGGTACGGGAATGTGTTCCTCTGTCGTTCCGACGGTCTCCCTTTCGAATAGGTATCAGTAGTAAGGAATGTTGCTTCAGTACTGGTCCTCCCTTTCTGATATGGATCTATACAGTAACGGGGAATGTGGAATGTGTTCTATCAAAGCCGGCTCTCCCTTTACGCGATAGGTACGTAAGGAATTGTGCATCGGACGGTTCTCTCTTTCTGATAGGGTTAGGGAATGTGTTCAGACGTCTCCCTTTCTAGATAGGGAAGGATGGGATGTAGTTTCGGACGGTCTCCCTTTTCATGATAGGTAAGGGAAATGATGTGTTTCCGACGGTTCTGCCTCTTTCTGATATTGATGTACAGTAAGGGGAATGGTGTTTTCAGACGGTCTCCCTTTCTGGATAGGTACGTAACGGGAATGTTGTTCAGCACAGGATTCTCACCTTTCTGACTAGGGTACAGTAATTGGGGAATGTGTTCAGCCGGTCATCCCTTTCATGATAGGTAAGGGAATGTGTTCAGACGGTGTGCTCCCAGGGCTGAAGACAATAAATTTCATAAAAAATCGGTTAAGGGAATGTGTTAGCAGACGGTTCTCCCTTTCTGAATAGGGTAAGGGAATGGTGTTCCAGAAGGTCTCCCTTTCTGATATGGTAAGGGAATGTGTTCAGCGGATCTCCCGTTCTGATAGGTAAGGGAGTGTCTGGACAGGTCTCCCGATCTGATAGGTTTTACAGTTAAGGGAATGTGTTAGACGGTTCTCCCTTCTGATAGGTACGTAAGAGTGAAGGGAGAATGTGTTAAGACGGTCCCCTTGATAGGTTACAGTAAGGGAATGTGTTCAGGGACGGTTCTCCTTTCTGATAGGCTACAAGTAAGGGGAATGGTTCAGACCGGTCTCCCTTTCTGATTAGGTAAGGGAATGTGTTCAGACGGTCTCCTTTCTGATAGGTAAGGGGGAAAATGTGTTTCAGAACTGGTCTCCCTTCTGATAGGTAATAAAGGGAATGTCCGTTCAGTACGGTTCCCTTTTGATAGGTAAGGGAATGTGTTCAGACGGATCTTCCCTTTATGAATTAGTTGAGAAGTAAGGGAATTTGTTATCGGACGGTTTCTCCCTTTTGAAGGTAGGGAATGTGTCCGGACGGATGTACTCCCGTTCTGAGAGGTAAGGGAATGTGCGAAGACGTTTCTCCTTTATGATAGGTAAGGGAAGGTTCAGACGGTCTCCCTTTTGTAGGTATATAGGAGGTGTTCGACACGGATCTCCCTTTCTGATAGTAGAGGGAATGTGTTAAGACGGTTCTCCCTTTTCTTGATAGGTAAGGGAATGTGTGTCGGACGGTCTACATTTCTGATAGGGAAGGAATGTTTTCGGACGGTCTACTGGTTCTCCCTTTCTGATAGGTACTAGGGAAGGAGGATGTGTTAGGACGGGTTGCTTCCTCTGATAGGTAAGGGGAATGTGTTCAGCACGGTGTTCGCCACCTTTGATAGGTACAGGTAACGGGGAATGTGTTCAGGGAAGGTCTCTCTCCTTTTAGATTCTGGTAAGGGAATGTGTTCAAGACGGTCTCCCATTCTGAGAGGTAAGGGAACGCGTGTTAGGACGGTTCCCCTTTCTGATAGGGTAAGGGAATGTTGACTGTTCAGCTGGAGGTTTCTCCCTTCTGATAGGTTAAGGGAAGGTTTTGGACGGTTCTCCTTTATTGATAGGTAAGGGAATGTGTTCAGACAGGTCTCCCTTTTGATAGGTACGTAAGCGGAACTGGGTTAGACGGTTCTCCCTATCTGATAGGTAAAGGTTGAATGTGTTCTATGAGGTCTCCCTTTTTCTGATAGGTAAGGGGAATTGTGTTCGGACGGGTCCCCTATCTACTGATAGGTAAAGGGAAGGTTCGGACGGTTCTCCTTTCTGATAGGTAAGCGGGAAAGAATCGTGGTTCAGACCGGTCTACCTTTCTGATAGGTGGTAATGAAAGGGAATGTGTTCAGACGGTCTCCCATTCTGATAGGTAAGGAAGGTTCAGACGGTCCTCCCGTTCTGATTAGGTAAGGGAATGTATTCGACGGTCTCCATTTATGATAGGCTACCAAGTAAGGGAATGTGGTTCAGACGGTTTCTCCTTTCTGATAGGTAGTAAGGCGAAGGTGTTTTCTCGGACGGTCTCCCTTTCTGTGTGTAAGGGAAGGTGTTCAGACGGTTCTCCCTTTCTTGATAGGTAAGGGAAGTGTATCCTTCGGAACGCGTAGCCTTTCTGATAGGTAGGGATGTGTTCACGACGGTCTTTCTCCCTTTCTGATAGGTCAAGGAATATAATGTGTTCGGATCCGGTCTCCCTCTTTCGGATAGGTAAGGGATGTTTCAGACGGTCTCCCAGTTCTGATAGGGGTAAGGGAATGTGTCCTAGGACGGTTCTCCCTTTCTGAATAGGTAGGGAAGGTGTTTCAGACGGTTCTCCCCTTTTCTGGATAGTAACCGGGAATGTGTTCAGACGGTTTCTCCCTTCTTGAAAGGATACATTAAGGGGAATGTGTTTTTCGGACGAGTTCTCCCTTTCTGATAGTAAGGGAATGGGTTCAGAGGTAAATCTCCTTCTGATAGGTAAGCGGATTGTCAGACGGTTCCCTTCTGATCGGGTAAGGAATGAGTTCAGGACGGTCTCCCTTTCTGATAGGTAAAGGGAAGATGTGTTTTAGAGAAAGGTCTCACTTGCGATAAGGTATAAGGGAGGTGTTCAGACGGTGGTATCCCTTTCTGATTAGGTAAGGGCTTAAGGGAGAATGTTTACGGACTGGTTTTTTTTTTGGGTCCCTTTTGCATAGGTAAAGGGAAATGTGTTCAGAACGGTTTCCATTTCTGACGGTAAGGGGAATGTGTCACGGACGGTTGCTCCTCCCTTTGATAGGGTTTAAGGGATGTGTTCGGAACGGGTGTTGTCCCGTTCTGATAGGTAAGGGAATGAGTCAGACTGGTCTCCCTTCTGATAGGTAAGGGAATGTGTTCGGACGGTTTTTCTCCCTTTATGAAGGGGAAGGGAATGATGTTCGGACGGTCTACCCTTTTGCTAGGTAAAGGGGAATGGGTTAGACGGTTTCTCCCTTTCTGATAGGTTAGGGAAAATGTGTTCGGACGGTCTCCCTTTCTGCATAGGTAAGGGAATGGTTCGGACGGTCTCCCTTTATCTGATAGGTAAGGGAATGATGTTCCGACGTTCTCCCTTTCTGATAGGTAGGGAATGTGTTCAGGGACGGTCTCCCTTTCTGATATAGGTAGGGAACATGTGTCGCGGACGGTTCTCCCCCTTTCTGATAGGTAAGGGAATGTGTTCAGACGGTCTCCCTTTCTGATAGGTAAGGGAAGGGCAGTTCGGACGGTCTCACTTTCTGATAGGTTAAGGGAAATGTTGTCGGACGGTTTTCTCCCTTTCTTGATAGGTAAGGGGAATGTGTTTTTCAGACGGTTCTCTCCCTTTTGATAGGTAACTGGGAATGTGTTCAGACGGTCTCAATTTCTGATTAGGTAACGGGAAAATGTGTTCGGACGGGCTCCCTTCTGATAGGTAAGGGATGTGTTCAGACAGGTCTCCCTTTTGATAGGTAAGGGAATGTGTTCAGACGGTTTTCCCTTTCTGATAGGTAAGGATTGTGTCGGGACGGTATCCCTTCTGATGATAGGTAAGTGGAATATGGTTCCGACGGTTTCGTCTCCCTTTTTGATGGTAGGGAATGTCGTTGGCGGTCTCCCTTAGATAGGTAAGGGAATGTGTTCAGACGGGTTCCCCTTAGGTACGGTAGGGAATGTTTCTTGGACGGTTTTTCCCCTTCTATGAATAGGTAAGGGAATTCTGGGAATGTGTTCAGACGGTCTCCGTTCTGATAGGTACAGTAAGCGGGAATGGTTTCAGACAGTCTCCCTGTCTGATACGGACGTAGGGAATGGTTCAAGACGTCTCCTTTCGCTACGGTGACAGTAAGGGGAATATGTGTTCAGACGGTTCTCCCTTTCTGATAAGGTAAGGGAATGTGTTCAGACTGGTCCCTTTGTGATACGGTAACGTAAGGGAATTTGGTTCAGACGGTTCTCCCTATCTGATATGTAAGGAATGTGTTCAGCCGACGGTCTCCCTTTATGATAGTAAGGAGAATGTATGTCTCAGACGGTTCTCCCTTTCTGTAGTAAGGGGAATGAGTTTCAGACGGTTTATCCCTTTTCTGATACGGGTAACGGGACATGTGTTCGGACGCGTCTCCCTTTCTGATAGGTAATGGGCATGTGTTTCAGTTCCGGTCTTCCCTTTCTGCATAGGTAAGGGAATGAAGGTTCGGACGGTGTTGTCCCTTTCTGGATAGGTACGAATGTGTTCAGACGGTCTCCCTTGTTCTGATAATAGGTAAAGGATGTGTTCGACGAGTCTCCCTTTCTGATCGCGCTCAGGGAAATTGGGTTCGGACGGTCTCCCTTTTGATAGGTAAGGGGATGTGTGTTCAGCGGTCTCCCTTCTGATAGCGTAAAACGGGAATGTTGTTCAGACCGGTCCCCTTTTGATAGGTTAAGGGAAATGTGTCAGACGGTCTCCATTTTGATAGTAAGGAATGTGTCAGACGCGTCTCCCTTTATGATAGGTAAGGGAACAATGGTTAGGACGGTCTCCTTTCTGAGGTAAGGGAATGTTGTTCAGGCGGTCTCATTTCTGAATAGGTAAAGGGCATGTGTGCGGACGTCTCCCCTTTCTGAGAGGTAAGGGAATGGGTTCAGACGGTTCCCCTTTCCTGATCAGGTAATGGGAATTGATTCGGACGGTTTTGCCCTTTTCTGATAGGTAAGGGAATGTGTTCCGACGGTCTCCCTTTATGATAGGAAGGGAATGTGTTCGGGACGGTCATCCCTTTTGAATAGGTTAAGGGAATGTGTATGGAACGGTCTCTCCCTTTCTGCTAGGTAGGTAAGGGATGTGTTTCAGACGGTCTCCCTTTTCTGATAGGTAAGGGAATGCTGTTCAGCACGGTCTCCTGTCTGATAGGTAATGGGACTGTTATCGGACGGTCTCCCTTTGATAGGTAAGGGAAGGTGTTCGGACGCCGTCTCCCGTTATGATAGGTGTACGGGATGTCGTTCGGACTGGGTTCTCCCTTTCTGATAGGTAAGGGAATGAGTTCAGACGGTTCTCCCTTTCGTAGGAAGGGAATGTGTTAAGACGAGGTTCTCCCTTTCTGATAGGTAAAGGGAATGTGGCAATGCCTGAAAGTAAATGAATTCATATTTCCCTAGGGCATCAGCAAAGTGATTCTAGAACAGCAAATTGTACTAATCTTTTTTTATAGAATGACTAAATGTGTCCATTTCGCAATTTTAAGTGGTCGACAATTAGTCCTACAGCCAATGTAGTTCTTTCACAACACGCCACCCCTCATCTCAGAACATAACTCACACAAACTTATGTTACAAGCTATAAAACTATTTATTTTCATATTATCTTTAGTAAACTCTGGAAGTGATGTTCTTATTGATCTGGGGACGTATACACACCACCTGCACAGCCGCATTCTGGATAAAACCCTAAGGGAGGTAGAACGTTTGATTACTGAGTCACTGGTGTGGCAACCAGACTGGCCGATAGGTGGCTGATAATTCGTTTAGACACGTTTTAAAGACACAACATCTTCCTTCCGAACTATTGATTGAGATCTACCATCCATTTCCAAAAACATCCCAATGTTTATGTAATGATTGACTTATATAATCAGTCACATCGTGTCATGTCCATGCCTGATTTACCATATGGTAGCAAAGCCAACCGCCGGCTTGTCACTCCATTGGCTGAATTTCCCATTGGTAGAGGCCACGCCCACCTCGTACATGCCATTGGTGATGTTCCAGGGTAGAGGCCAAGCTGCCTCAGTAATGCCCATTGGTGCTATTCCATTGGTAGGATGCCACGCGCCGCCTCGTATCATGCCATTGGCTGATTTCCAGTGGTAGAGGCCACGCCGCCTCGTCATGCCATTGGCTGATTCTCATTGGTAGGGATGCCACGCCGCCTCGTCATGCCATTGGCTGATTTCCAGTGGTAGAGGCCACGCCGCCTCGTCATGCCATTGGGCTGATTTTCCAGTGGTAGAGGCCACGCACCTAGTTGCCATTGGTGATTTCAAGTGGTAGAGGCCACGCCGCCTCGTCATGCCTTGCCGATTTCCATTGGTACGATGCCACGCCGCCTCGTCATGCCATTGTTGATTTCATTGGTAGAGGCCACCGCCCCGGCCTATCACATGCCATTGCCTGATTTCCATTGGTAGAGGCCACGCAGACTCATGCATCCGCCTCATCATGCATGCTGATTTCCATTGGTAGAGGCCACGGCCGCCTGTCTATGAACATTGCCTGATTTCCATTGGTACGATGCCACGCGCCTCGTCATGCCATTGCCTGATTTCCATTGGTAGAGGGCCACGCCGCTGTCATGCCATTGCCTGATGCCATTGGTACCGATGCCAAGCCGCCCCTCGTCATGCCATTGCTGATTTCAATGGTTAGAGGCCACGCCGCCTCATCATGCCATTGCCTGATTTCCATGGTAGAGGCCCACGCCGCCTCATCATGCCATTGCCTGATTTCCATTGGTAGAGGCCACGCCGCGCCTCGTCATGCCCCCATTGCACTGCATTTACCATGGTAGAGGCCACGCGCCTCATCATGCCATTGCCTTGATTTCCATTGGTAGAGGCCACGCCGCCTCGTCATGCCATTGCCTGATTCATGGTTCTTTAGAGGCCACGCCGCCTGCATCATGCCATTGCAGTGTTTCCATTGTACGAGGCCACGCCGGCCTCGTGCCGCCTCGTCATGCCATTGCCTGATTTCCATTGGTAGAGGCCACGCTGCCGTACTTATTATTCATTAAGCTTTCTTTGAATGCTTGCTTTGGAAATTGGATTTAACAAGCTGCTGTTGTTCTGTGTATGTTTATATATTTTATAATATACTATTAAGGTTATTATCTCCAGAGTGCAGCGTCTCCTACTTTTACAGTTAACCGCTTAACTGCCATGGGAGCCAGTAATGGGATTAAAGTTTGCCGTAAAAGATGACATTTTATCCGCTGCGTATTGTAGCTCAGCGTTAACCCCTCCCGTGCTGGAGTGGCCAGGAACAAATCGACGTCTCTTCTCGGTCACTTTCTGGCTGTAATCGGTCTCTAGAAATAAGGGCCTTGTATTTATTAGACAAAATATTTCTAAGATAAGGAAGTGCCTTCCACCGACGCGCTTTGCACGGCACAGCAACCTTTCTGAAGGTCGAGCATCACAGAGGTGAGCAAACGTCCCCATATTAATAGCATCATTTCTAAGTCACGGCGCTAAATAAAATGTAACAGTTTTATCCATCAAATCAATAACCGTACTATTCTTCTTGTTTATGAAATCTTTTCCATGCCGCTGATCCCTTTCTTCTAGACTTTGTTTAGCTGAATTTGGCACTACAGGAGATTTAAAAGATTGATTTAAACACTAGGCACAAGCTCCTCACCCCTACCACATGCAGCACCTATCACCTGAGATCTGACTCCAAAAGACTGTTCATGGTCCCAAGGCTCAACAAAGTATCCGGACGTTCCTCCTTCTCCTTCCGTGCACCCCAAAACTGGAACAACCTACCAGAGACTCTCACATCCACCACCAGCTTAAGTTCTTTCAAATCTAAGGCTGTCTCACACTTTAATCTGGTCTGTAACTGTTTCATACGCTCATAATATATATTTTCTTTAACTGTGCATGCAATGTCTTGCATATAATGTATACCCTGTTCATTTATGTAACTGTACTTGTAACCATGTATTATTTGTTTTACTCTGTGCCCAGGACATACCTGAAAACGAGAGGTAACTCTCAATGTATTACTTCCTGGTAAAATATTTTATAAATAAATAAATAAAATAAAAAAAATTCGGTTCTGATCACCCCAGCGCTATGTCAGTGGCTCAAGCTGGACATGTAGGGAAATACTTATTTGACTAATGAGGGATTTTTTTCTTCCTTCCTTTTTTTTTTTATATTGTCAGCATGGGGAAAAACCCGATTTGCATCATATTGCAATGGGACTTTAAACTCTACCAAATGTAGGTCTGTTATTAGTCGCTTTGTACATAGTTACATAGTAGATACATAGTTACATAGTTACATTGTAGATACATAGTAGATACATAGTTACATAGTAGATGAGGTTGAAAAAAGACATAAGTCCATCAAGTTCAACACATTTAGATGACAGATACTTTATCCTATATCTATACTTACAATATATTGATCAAGAGGAAGGCAATCAAAAAACCCCAGTGTTATATCATCCAATTATATCTCACAAGGGGAAGAATAAATTCCTTCCTAACTCCAAGAATTGGCAATCGGATTAATCCCTGGATCAACATCCTTCCCATGTGTACTTATTTGGTATATCCCTGTATACCTTTCCTTTCTAAAAAGATGTCCAACCTTTTTTTGAACAAATTTCTTGTATCTGCCATCACAGTCTCCATGGGTAATGAATCCCACAGTGTAACTGCCCTTACTGTAAAGAACCCTTTCCTTTGTTGCTGGTGAAATCTCCTTTCCTCCAACCTAAAGCATCTGTGGGGTTCCCTAGTGTCTATTCCAAGCATACTTGTAATACGAATGAGAGTATGTATGTATCTATAATAAAGAGCCCGTGTGTCTGTCTGTCCGAGTCGTAGCTCCAAGACCATGAAACGTAGAGACCTGGCCCTTTGCATGTGTACTAAGGGGACCCTATGGATGTGCACCTGGGGGTTATTTTTTGGGAGGGATATTTTCTCTCTCCTTTTTTAACTGATTCCCCTCTGGTTGTTCCAGGTGGTAAAGTGTAAGGGGGAGAGTGTAAGGGGGGAAGGGAGAGGGGTAGAGTTTGAGGGGGAAGAGGGAGTGTATAGGAGAGAGCAGGCGGAAGAGGGAGGGAGTGTAAGGGGGGAACAGAGAGAGGGGGAAGAGGGTTGGGGTTTCCCAGACTTTCACAATCTAATTCTAGGATTCCTTAACCAAACAAAAGGTTGAAAACCACCGCTCTAACCCCTTACCCTAAACACCTTAACCTCTCACCCTAAAAACCTTAACCCCTTATCCTAAAAGCCCAAACCCTTTACCCTAGACACTCAAGCCCTAACCCCTTAACCCCTAATCCAAATTGTCCTACCTCAGGGCTAAATCGGCCGTATCTAACTGTCCCTCGTCTCCTGAACGTCCGCGGCTAATAGTCCCTTTCTGGCACCACAGAGACCACAATTGTACCCCACATGTTGCCCCCAATCCTACCCCTAATAACCAGGTGCACAGCCTGCCCCCAGTAACTTGGCAGCCTGTGTCCTTTGAGAGTAACAGGACCTCCTCTTCTCAGGTGACATCCTCTGTTCTTTCCCCTCCAGCAGAATGTAACTGGCCAGGACCTTCTCATCAATAATACATAGGGAGCCTGTTACACTTAAACCGGAGCCTCTGTGATTCCCTAGGGAGAGGAGACCAGAGGAGAGAGACCTCGGGAGACAGGCAGCTCCAACAGACTGACCAGGAGACAGGCAGCTCCAACAGACTGACCAGGAGACGGGCAGCTCCAACAGACTGACCAGGAGACGGGGGGGGGGGGGAACAGAAAGAGACAGTTTGCCTACAAAACACAGGCAGCCTTATGGGGGGAAAAAAGAAGAAGATTAAGGTCCAAATAGCTGTCTAGCCAGGGTTACTGGCTCTGCACTTCTGTACCCCAGGCTGTGCGATAAACCTGTGTAATACGGCAGGCATACGCTTATGTTAAAATGGATAAGAAGTAAAGAGTGACACGGTGTGCTCGTTTGCATCCCTGGCAGGGCCGCCAACAGAAATCATGGGGCCCAGGACAAATGACAGGAGCAGCCACCTCTCCCCCCCAACCCATAGTGCACCTACCACGGAAAAAAACAAACTGACTGGGTGGGTGACTGACTGGCTGGCTGGGTTACTGACTGACTGGCTTGCTGGCTGGGTGGGTGACTGACTGGCTGGCTGGCTGGGTGGGTGACTGACTGGCTGGCTGGGTGACTGGCTGGCTGGCTTGGTGGGTGACTGACTGGCTGGCTGGGTGACTGGCTGGCTGGGTGGGTGACTGGCTGGCTGGGTTACTGACTGGGTGACTGGCTGGCTGGGTGGGTGACTGACTGGCTGACTGGCTGGCTGGCTTGGTGGGTGACTGACTGGCTGGCTGGGTGACCGACTGGGTGACTGGCTGGCTGGGTGGGTGACTGACTGGCTGGCTGGGTTACTGACTGACTGGCTGGATGGGTGGGTGACTGACTGGCTGGCTGGGTGGGTGACTGACTGGCTGGGTGGGTGACTGGCTGGCTGGGTGACCGACTGGGTGACTGGCTGGCTGGGTGACAGACTGGCTGACTGGGTGGGTGACTGACTGGCTGACTGGCTGGCTGGGTTACTGACTGACTGGCTGGATGGGTGGGTGACTGACTGGCTGGCTGGGTGACTGACTGGGTGGGTGACTGACTGGCTGGGTGGGTGACTGACTGGGTGACTGACTGACTGGGTGACTGACTGACTGGGTGACTGGCTGGGTGGGTGACTGACTGGCTGGGTGGGTGACTGACTGGCTGGGTGGGTGACTGACTGGCTGGGTGACTGACTGACGGGTGACTGACTGACTGGGTGACTGGCTGGCTGGGTGGGTGACTGACTGACTGGGTGACTGACTGACTGGGTGACTGACTGACTGGGTGGGTGACTGACTGACTGGGTGGGTGACTGACTGACTGGGTGGGTGACTGACTGACTGGGTGGGTGACTGAGTCCCCCTCCCCCCGCATGTGCCTACCTCCCGGCCCCGCGTGTGCCTACCTCCCGCCCAGGTCAGTAGTCATGGGGATCGGGGGAATGGGGGGGGGGGGGAGGGGAGCGCCAAGGCGCCTGAAGCCCACTGGGGGCCCGGCCGCGACCGGCAGCAGGGCCTGGCCAGAGGTCGGAGGAAATTTGCAGCGCCAGCCGGGCCCCTGGAGCTATTACAGACATCACTATAATTAGCTCACCTTGGTCACAGGTGAATCCTCCCCATTTATTACTCCAAATCTCTCACTTTGAGGACTCCATATTCCACCTAAAGTATACATCCCCCTCTTCTATGTATCAGCCCCATAGACTGCGATTGGGCCGCTCTCTGTAATAACGCCACACTGGTTCATGCTGTTCTGAGCCATCACAGCAATGGAAGGGAATACAGCCAGTTTGGATTTAAAGATCTCCCCCTCCCTCCCCAGGTTACGTATTCCGGCCCAGGTTACGTATTGCGGCCCAGGTTACGTACTGCGGCCCAGGTTACGTATTGCGGCCCAGGTTACGTATTCCGGCCCAGGTTACGTATTCCGGCCCAGGTTACGTATTCCGGCCCAGGTTACGTATTCCGGCCCAGGTTACGTATTCCGGCCCAGGTTACGTATTGCAGCCCAGGTTACGTATTCCGGTACAGGTTACGTATTCCGGTACAGGTTACGTATTCCGGCCCAGGTTACGTATTCCGGCCCAGGTTACGTATTCCGGCCCAGGTTACGTATTCCGGCCCAGGTTACGTATTCCGGCCCAGGTTACGTATTCCGGCCCAGGTTACGTATTGCGGCCCAGGTTACGTACTCCGGCCCAGCTTACGTATTCCAGTCAAGGTTACATCTGCTCCTTTCAGATATCCAGTATATATGAATCTTGTGTATGTTGGAGCGTAGGACTGTGATCTTGTCAGAGTTTAGCCTCTACTAGAAATGATTACATGAGGGAGTCAGTCTGGGCCCGCTGCTCAGTCTGCACATCAACCAGGAACGGTTTAGTCTACCCCCAATTTAATCCGTACAGAAGCCAGTATGAGTATAACTCATATAATGTTAGTATCTTGCCCCTAAGCATGTCCTGCTCTTTAACAAATAAATAAAAATCTAGTATTAAAAATAATTATTTGCTTAATCTCCATCTTCTTTGGTTGCCGTGGTAACCTTTAGACGGCACTGGGCTCCATTTTAACATCCCGAGCACCGAACGTTTTAGTGTGTATATCTCCGGAACGGAGCATCAGATTTACAAAACAAGAACGGTGTTTCAAAGGGAAATAAGAGATCTCTTAAGGTTGATCAGCGCAGACTGCTGCTTTAACCCTTTGAGTACCCCATGAATGTAGCCACATCACAGAGTCTTCCACTCCAGGGGCCCCCATGACGTAGTGCAGGCAGAGGAACGCAAGAGCAGAACTCCTCCTCTTCCGTGTCTGTCATCAGTGACGTCGCGATCACATGACCACTCCGAGTAACGGTCACGTGATCACGCTGTGGCTGCCGCTCCACCGGCACTCACAGGGTTAAAAGAGCAGGACATGCTCAAGGGCAGGGCCGCCGACAGGAGAGGGGAGCCCGGGACAAACTCTATGATCGTCTGCTTGGCTGGGACCTCCTCCGCAGCCGGTACTGAGGGCCCACTCACCCCCCACTGCTCAACAATACTTCAGTACCCCTCCCCCATGCTCAACGCTATGTCCTGAATCCTGTCAGAGCGGCCAGTAGCCCTGGCTTAGGGGGCAAGATACTAACATTAGATGAGTTCAGCTACGATATCTGTGGGTGTACTTCCGCCTTAGCGCGCGTCCGCGATCAAAATGCCTTGCCTCTGTGAGGCTGTCCTTAGAGAGCGCGCGCGACGCGCAAGAAAACAAATATATTTGTTTCTGTCGCTCAACAGCCGGGTCACGTGAGGGGGCTCACCCAATGAGGGCGAACCAGCTCAGTGATGTCACGGCCACGCCCCCTGTCGCATCTACCCCACAAATCTCTCCTGCTACAGGCGTGTGCGTGACGCCGCACAAACGCTCGCGCACGATAACGATGGGCGCAGGCCTAGGTGAGGCTGCAGGGAGACAGACAGCCAGCAACCTCCGCATGCGTTCCACGCGGTCTTCTTCCGGAGGCCGACCAATAACCCACTCGTTCATATCACCCAAACCACGTGCGGCTCATTTAATAACGAGGTTTTCACGCTAATCGTTTTTCATGTTTGTCTGGAAGACTCGGGGGTCTAAAGTCTCCCGGCGTCAAATAAAATGGGAACGCTTGTCACCAATAAATTTAGTGTCGTTTTTTTTGCCTCTGTTTTGCAACCGGGAAACCCCCATGAATGACCCACAAAGGGATTTACTCCTTTGATAATTTTGGCGCAATTCACTTGCACTCATGTTGCTCCAGTTTTACAAATGTGGACGTACTGCGTACCTCTATAAAAGCACTGATGGGGTTAACCAGCAAGACAACGCGTCCCTATATTAACTATATATGCCCCTAAATTGTATCAGGGACAGAGAACCAGATTGACATAAAACACACCACCTTGTGGTCCATTCGCACGTAATTACATATCTGATTATATATCTAACGTCTGCAGGCTGCAAAAGTCCTGCCAAGAAAACAGCACCTGATTTGGCAAGGAAAAAACATCAGCATTGGAACCTATGGGATTTGCTGCAGCATTTTCGGCTCACTTTTGCATGCGTGAGACTTTGATTGATGGCCTCCATACGATGGTCTAAGTCAGGGGCGCGCAAACGTTTCAGTCAGCGCCCCCCTGCCTGCTCGCGCCCCCCGCTCCTTACCCGGTCTTTGTCGTCAAATGACGCCATGGGGGTCACATGACCACACCGCGTCATTTGACGCCGCGTTTCCATGGCGACGAGTTGCCGAAGGTAAGGGAAGTTGCAGAGGCCTCACGCGATCCCCGGCATTTCATTTAAATACCTTGGGGGATTAGCGCGGGACCACTGCAAGCGACGTGCACCCCATGGTGTAAGTAACGGCCATTAATAAATCCCGCTGCGGAAAAGCCAGCGAGAATCTCACGCCAAGTTTCGCAGTTTTGTCAATTTTAAATGTTTCTGCATTACGCGCCCTTTAAAAATAAATAAATAACACCGATGTTTTGAGTCAGGCTCGTTAATTTTTAGCATCACCTGCAGATTTAATTAGGACAGGGGCGGCCAACTCCAGTCCTGAAGGATCACCAACAGGTCAGGTTTTCAGGATATCCCTGCTTCACCACAGGTGGTTCAATCAGTGTGGCTCAGTCTTTGACTGCACCCCCTGTGCTGAAGCAGGGATATCCTGAAAACCTGTCCTGTTGGTGGCTCGAGGACTGGAGTTGGCCAGCCCTGCACTAGAGACGGATTCATAGAACTCGGCACTTTTCCCCTAAAATGCCCATTTTGGTCCCAAAAGGACAAGATGTCCCGGATTTCAGTCCTTGGAGACGCCTGGTTTTGTGGGTTGCAGAATCTCCCTCATCAGCAACACAAGGGTTAAGAAAACCCCACCGTGAACATTGTTCCTTAATTGGGATCCTTTAATGATTGATAGGCTGGTGATCTTTGACCTTTGTTCCCAGCATGCTGTGTTAAGCCATGCAAGGAGGAGTGCAGAGCCAGGAAACCCCTGCAGATTAGAGGCCAGGAGAAAGCTCAGGTGTTTGGCTGAGAAAGTGAATCTGTGACTGCACTTTGTCTCTGATCCCTGTGCAGCCTGGAAGCAAACGCCTCCCTACCTCAGTAAGTCCCTATTTAAACCTATTAACACGCACTCTGTATTTTTAGTCTTATGTACACTGATTAAATACATGTAACAGGGCTGTTTTTGTAGGGGAACTTTGCCTTATATGGGTGAGAGGAAATAATATGAAACAGACGCACTATTACATACATACGTGTGTAACGTCACTTAGATTGTAAGCTCCCTGGGGAAGGGACTCCTATCTACTCTTGTGTATGGAGAGTTTATTCCTATTCTGTCGTGAACCTGCATTTCTGCTGTAACGTGCTATATACACGGACGGCACTATATAATAAAAACATATATACATACTGTATGTACATTCCATTTCCATACTCGCCCAGGTAACGCAACGTGTCCTGCTACAACACAATAGTGGCACAGAAAGAATAGCACTGTTTCATAGTGCAGGGAAACTGTTTCGGACCAGGAGAGTCCGGCTTGGGTAGCCAAACACACCAGGGGGTGAAGGGACCACGTGGGACCTGACACATTGTCCTTCCCTGTACGTGGCTGTCACATTATTGTGAGAAGAGCTTTACTTTATCTCTGTCCCGGAGGAGACCCGCACTTTGAAGAAATAGAAAAATTAAAGCAACTTGGTCGCGGTTCCAAAACCCCCCTGGTACTGTGCCTCACAGTTCCAAAACCCCCCTGGTGTGTTTGGCTACCCAAGCCGGACTCTCCTGGTACTGTGCCTCGTGGTTAAAACCCCCCTGGTACTGTGCCTCACGGTTTTCCAAAACCCCCCTGGTACTGTCCTCGGGTTACAAACCCCCCTGGTACTGTGCCTCACGGTTACAAAACCCCCCCTGGTTACTGTGCCTCGCGGTTACAACAACCCCCCCTGGTACTGGTGCCTCGCGTTACAAAACCCCCCATGTACTGTGGCCTCGTGTTTCCAAAAAACCCCTGGTACTGTGCCTCAACGGTTCCAAAAACCCCCCTGGTACTGTGCCTCAGGTTCCAAAACCTCCTGGTACTGTGCCTCGCGGTTACAAAACCCCCCTGGTACTGTGCCTCGCGGTTACAAAAAACCCCTGGTACTGTGCCTCGCGTTCCAAACCCCCCTGGTACTGTGCGCCTCGACGGTTCCAAAACCCCCCTGTACTGTGGCCTCACGGTTCCAAAAAACCCTGTCTAGTGCTCACGTCCAAACCCCTGGTACTGTCCTCACGGTTTCCAAACCCCCCCTGGTACTGTGCCTCCTGGTTCCAAAACCCCCCTGGTACTGTGCCTCGCGGTTCCAAAACCCCCCTGGTACTGTGCCTCACGGTTCCAAAACCCCCTGGTACTGTGCCTCGCGGTTCCAAAACCCCCCTGGTACTGTGCCTCACGGTTCCAAAACCCCCCTGGTACTGGGCCTCCGCGGTTTCCCACCCTCTCCCCCCCCTGGTACTGGGCCTCGTGGTTCCCAAACCCCCCCCCCCCCTGGTACTGGGCCTCGTTTCCCAAACCCCCCCCCCCCCCCCCACCTTGGTACTGTGGCCGGACTGTGGGACCGAATCGCACTAATGCCAGCTGCCTTTTTTTATATAGAGGTCTTGATGTTGTAGTGCCTTTTTGTTTCCTTCGTGCTCAACTCTGGTCCTCAAGCCCCGGCAAACAGGTCGTTCTGGATATCACCCGCTATAAGTACAGGTGGCTCCTGTGGCTGAGCAGGGACTGACTGAGCCACACCTGTAGGCTGAAAGCTGGGTATATCACTGAAAACCTGACTGGTGGGGGTGTGACGACTGGCTTTGAGCCCCCTGCCTTAGTGTTTTCTCGGACTTGAGGGGGCTTGTCAGTCTTTATCCAACTCTCTTATTTGTTAGATTGCTTATGAACCTGTTTGTTCTATAAGGGAATTGAGCCCCATCACTACCGACCGATTCAGCCAAACAGCTCAGGGTGCAGGACAATATTGGGGTCTTATCAACGCTATATGTAAAGAATGAGTTAAATGTTAAACAGACTGAGTGACAAACAAATCCGTACAAAACATACAAATATATGCTTTTTTTTATTTTTTTTTTAAATTTATTTTCTAAACCATTTTTAGCTAATGTCTTTTCTGGTGATTTAACTGTTTCTTCTCGGTCATCAACGAATTGTTCTGCGCTTCTTTGCAAAGTAATTATTAGCCCCCATTAGACAGATTTTAAAAAAAAGGTACGTAGCGAGATTGCCTGAATTTTCATAACCACGTTTAAAAGCCACGTTTATTCATTTTAAACAACAAGCCGTGCAAACACGAGCTGCTTTAAGCAGCTCATGCAATAATCCTACATGTGTGCTTATTTATTTATAAATCTGTTCTGTAGTATTAGATAACTTACTAGTTTAAAATAATATATATATATTTATTTTATTCAACTCCTAATGCCATTTGTTATGAGTTTTAATACACCTGAGCATCCATTTTATTTCTATAGCGGTTTTATCCCACATCCCCAGCGGTGCAAATCTTTTAACACTTTCTTGCTTGTGATAATTTGTTGCCAATGTTCCAGCAGTTGGAGCTGCACAAACTGTAACAGTAAATGTTACCTATAGTAATATATGGATACATTGATAGCTGCTGAGTTACATTGACTAAAGGATGGATTGAAACCTGAAAGACACGCCATATTAGTGAACCCTGGGAAGCAGGATCCTTTGGGAATCGGAATCGGCAGTTAGGTAATCTGTATACCTTCTTAAAATAAAGATAATCAAAAATTAGAACAACGGTTCGCTTGGCCTTGCCTCTTTAAGTGAGATTGTAAGAGAAACTGGTAAAATGGTTTTATTTTTATTTTAACCCGTCCATTTTCCCCCCCACCTTATTTCTGTGTCCGGGTTTGAGGCAGACCTGATCTCCGCCAGACCATGACTGATCGAGACTTTTGTCCTAATTAGGAGCACATCATCTTTCCCTGGAAATGTACTATAAATTCCTCCTTAATTGATGCTCCTGGGGGGGGAGGCAAAATCTAAACTCGTGTGTGTGTGTGTTGTGTGTGGTGTGTGGGTGTGTGTGTGTGTGGTGTGTGGTGGTGTGTCTGTGTGTTGTGCTGGTGGTGTGTGTGTGTGTGTTGTGGTGTGTGTTTGGTGTGTGTGTGTGTGTTGTGTGATAAATGCAGGTCTGCGCGGCGTGTGGGGGGGGGGAATGCAGGTGTGCGCAGCGTGTGGGGGGGAAATGCCAGGTTGCGCACGCGTGTGGGGGGGGGAATGCCAGGCTGTGCGCAGCGGGTTGGGGGGGGGGATGCAGGTGTGCGCAGCGTGTGGTGGTGGGAAATGCAGCTGTGCGCAGCTTGGGGGGGGGGGGAATGCGTGTGTGCGCACGTTGGGTGGGGGGGGAAGTCCAGGTGTGCGCAGGCGTGCGAATGCAGGTGTTCGCAGTGGGGTGATGATGCGGTGTGCTAGCGTGCTGGGGGGGCTGACGAATGCCCAGGTGTTGCGCAAATCGTGCGTTTGCTTGTCTCATGCCGTGTGCGAGCTGCTTCGGGTTTTGGGTGTGGATGAGTGCCGTTGTTGTGACTCTCGTGTGCGCACGTGCGGTGGGGTGGTGGAATGCAGGTGTGCCAGCGTGCGGGGGGGTGGAATGCAGTTGTCGTGCGGGGGGCGCGCAGCGTGCGGGGGGGGAATGCCGGGGAATGCGAGCGTTTCGGAGGTGGGGGGGGTAATGCATGTAGTCTGCGGATGGGGTCAGCTTTCTTGCCGGCTGTTTGGGTTTTCCTGGGTGGGGATGCAGTCTGTGTCCTCCTCGTGTCTGGGTGTTGCTTGGATTAATGTCCCGTTTGTTGCACCACTAGCCATGCTGCGCTGTGTTCTCTTCCGCGCCGCGGCGGGTCTGCACCTCGGTGAACTACATGGATTCTGCAATGGAACCGGAAGAGCACCACACAGACTAGCTCGGGGCCCGAGGCCGCGTTACATGTGGCAGTAAGCTTCTTGCCGCATCCATAGGGTTTAGGGAAAACCCTAACCCCTGTGCCAGAGCATCACGTCTTCCTCCTCGCCATGTTTTATCTTCTCTGCCATGGTTGCGCGCCGCTCTGGCAGCGATGGCGTTACCATTGAAGAGCTTTCCGTGAGCGGGTAGCCAGAGTAAGCACCAATATAAACCCCCATTGCCTGCCGGGCGCGGGCCAGTACTCCTTGTTTCTGCTGCTGCCCCTCTTGCACAGTTGATGGATTTAACATTTTTGCCACCCATAAGGCCCATTTCCCTTTTATGGCTGCTACTGGTGGTGGAGACCGCCTCCCTCCTGCAGCGTGTATGACACGTGTCCCTTACCAACGTGACGTCCATGTTGATGTCATGTTTGCCATTACAACGTGACGCCATTTGAGGACGCAATGCTACAAGAAGGGCAATGTAAGAACCTTTAAGAGGCCCCACCTCTTCCGCCCCTGCAAACAGTTGGGAAGGGAGCAGGCCTCTGTATAGGGGGGGAAAAGGACACATTTGTGCACCCCAGAATGTTTTCGCCCCCGGTCTATCGGAGCCCCTAATGTAAGACCCGCCGCTGTCTTGGCACTGCCAGTTATGAGAGACGCTCTGCCATTTAATCGCTTCTGATCCCTAAATGCTACGTCAATCCTGGTTTAACGACAGGCACTAAATTCCTACGCACATTGATACGCAACACATTCTGTGTCCACAAACGACACACCATCTTTGACACACTGATCACAACTATGCTCCCATGAACACCCTGATACGAGCAGTGACAGCACACACACGTCTGATACACCGGGCTCTTTTTGTAACGTTGATTGCACTTTTCTGTGCTTGGTGCTGCCGTTCGTGCCATCACATTTTTAAAACATGCCAAATTCTAAGCCAGACAAACTGTACTCGCACAACACACTGACCACCACACGGACCCCACAGCGCTCATGATCGCGGACACTGAAACACAGCCACGCTCACCGGCACTGCCCCACAACATCCTTGGTACTATTTCTGGTGTGTTATACATGCTCACTTCTCCTAATCGCTGTCTAAACACAAGAACCCAAATCAATGACTAAAGGATGATATATTCTATTTAATTGCTACTATAAATCTCCCTGAAAAGTATCCAGCACGAGGTACGCCGGTGGGGAGGCAGGAGAGATGGGCAGAAAGGAAAGTGACAGAGGTGAGTTCAGGGGACGATGGAATAGAATGGTACAGTCACCGGACGATGATAGGAGGGCACTGAGGGATGGTACATCACAAGGGACGATGAGAAGGTGGGCAGTTGGATGGACAACGACTGAGGGGTATGGTACAGTCACAGGGACGATGAGAGGGGGCAGTGAGATGGTACAGTCACAGGGATGATGAGAGGGGGCAGTGAGAAAGATGGTACAGTCGCAGTGACGAGGAGACGGGGCAGTGAGAGAGGGAGGTGGGACAGTCGCAGTGACTAGGAGACGGGGCAGTGAGAGATGGTCCAGTCACAGTGACGAGGAGACGGGGCGGTGAGAGAGATGGTACAGGTACAGTGATGGGGAGACAGGGCAGTGAGAGGTGAAAGTTAGTGACAAGGAGACGGGAGAGAGGTGGTACAATCACAGTGACTAAGAACAGAGACAGGACACGGGAAAGTGACCAAAAAAATTGTACTGTCAATGGTGAGCAGAACAGGAGACAGGACAGCAGTGATAGTAAAAAGAGACCGTTACACTGACGACTGTGGGAACATTGGGGACAGAAGGGAAGGAGATGACACAGAAGAATAGACAAATAATAAAGAACAAAGTACAAGAAATGTGCCTGAGACCCCACCCAAGGGGACACCACGTAAGATCAGGACTTGCACAAGCAAGATGCACATAGCAACATATCATGTATTACATGTATGTTACATATATGTAACATGAATCATAGGAGACAGATACAAAGTCAAAGATGGACCGTGTCAGAGACGCCAGGTAATGGGCAGAGTAATGTTTTGGGGGATTATCCCAAGCTGTTGCACAACCCCCCCATAACTGTAAGCGTAACTCATTGCCATTTTATTAACCTTTTTGCTGCTAGAGAGGCCATTAACTGCCTTTGAAGTGGGTGATCCGAGCTCAGATCTTCAGGCGAGTCGGCTTCTCTCCCTACAATAAATGAGATGTATGTGTTCCATCGATATCTGTTCTGTCCCCCTGCAGTGCACCCCGTGGAAGGATAAATCCTGCTGTACGGTTAACACCAGTATGGAGGCCCATGCTGACCAGTCCTATTTGTACAACTTCAACTGGGACCACTGTGGCATTATGACCCCCGAGTGCAAGAAGCATTTCATCCAGGATACCTGCTTCTTCGAGTGTTCTCCCAACTTGGGGCCCTGGGTGAAGGAGGTGAGAGGTGTGTCGGTGAGGGGGGATGTTCAGCCTTGGGTTATAGTAGGGCGAATGAAGCTCAAAACCATTGCCAACGACAAGTGCAGCAAATCTACAGTACACATGAGTGCATGTCTTCCACAGGTCCACAAACCTGCTTCATTCACCACATTGTTATATCATACACATAAGGATTCTGGGTAGTGATATGCAAATGAGTGGCATAGAATTCAACCGTATCTATTTCTAATGAGAAAGATGTAAAAGTGGCTATGGGGTTGTGACAAGCAGGGGAAGATTTAGGAACAAAAAAGGCACCAGACACTGTTAAAAAAAAAAAAAAAAAAAAAAAAATTAGTATTTACTCCTGCACACACGCACGCACGCCTGGCGGTGCGCGCACAGATAAAAGCTGTGAACGGCGGTCTGTAGGGGAGCTATGGCTTGCATAGAGGGGGGGGGAGGGAGTGCGGCCATGACAGGGCATATCTGCCCTTCCATTGTCTTCCCTGCCAGCGTACACGTCACCGGGCTTTGCGCGGCCACTGGGGCCTGCCCTATAGAGGGCTGTGCTGTGTGGTGACCACAGCACAGCCACTGGGGACCTGGCCTAATCCTGTTCCAGGACACGCAATAACAACACACGAAATGTTACTCCTTATTTCGTAACATACTACAAATCCCGGTGTCTGCTCCTTGTGACCTTGGGAAAGTCACTTCATCTCCCCTGTGCCTCTGGCACCAAAACCGATTGCAAGCTCTGCAGGGCAGGGAATGACACAGACGTGCACACACCACTGTGTCGTTGTAGGAGGGCGTTTGTGTGTTGCGGTATGAATGTGGTGTGATCTCCTGTATACCCATCCTGTCTGACCCCTGTGACAGTGAAGGGGTGAGCCGGTGTATAGCGTTTCTGTGGGGTGCTGGCTCGTGTGTACCATTCCACCGCCTGTCACGGTTTCTTTTATCCCCTCTCTCCCCCTCTCCCCGAAGACGTCCGAGTCCTGGAGATCGGAGCGTATCGTGGACGCCCCCCTGTGTAAGGAGGACTGCGAGACCTGGTGGGGGGACTGCAAGCTGGATTACACCTGCATGGAGAACTGGCACAAAGGCTGGAACTGGACCACAGGTGACTATCCCCAGTCGGTCACTCATCTGAACTTCTTTAGAAGGACGGGACGGTCCTACTGGGCGGCAGGACACCCCACACATTTCTTTGAAGCCGTGTAACAATGGAACTGGCTTCCTGTATTATTCATTTTTATCTCCACCGTCCATTTTATTGAGCGAGGCTGCAGTGCAATGAGATTCTGCCATGCAAGAAAAAGTGGGCATGCAGTGAGGGTGGAGGCTCAGGGTAAATGGGAAATAAGTCTCCCACTGTAAGAGTAGTGGATACATGGACCGGCCACCCAGAAGGTCGTGGAGGTTAACTCCTTCAGTGCTCCAATGACGTACGGCATAAATCCAAAAAGGTGCTACCCCAGGGACCCTTATAATGAACACCGTATGTCGTTTCCTCTTGCTCCATTTTTTTAGGGTCTGAACGCTATCTACACTTTGCATACTACACTCAAGCAGGGGGAACAGGCTCCCTGTCACATCCGTCCGGAACAGAAGCTGCATCACAGTCACGTGATACAGAAGTGCCACGGATTTGGCCCGACGGGGTTAATACAGTAAACTGGGAATGCAAAGCTACTTTTGCTAGCCCCCGTGGGCACCCTAAATGTATCCGAACGTAGGGAACATGTAAGGCTTTGTTGTAGCCGTTGGGAAAGTGAGAAGAGCCGGACTCCTGCTAGCTCCGAAACTGCAAACATCTGACGTTGTGGGGGTTTGGAAATGCTTTCTCTGCACTACAATAGCGCTCCCGTGTTACCGCACCGAGAACCCCATGGCAGCTTATGGAATAAGGTCGGGGTGCTCTGTTCCACCCCCCCCCCCCCCCATCACCCTCAACAGGTCAGGTTTTTCTGGATATCCCAGCTTCAGCACAGGTGCCTCAATCGGAGGCTCAGTCAAAAGACTGAGCCGCCTGTGCTGAAGCAGGGACTGAGCCACCTGTGCTGAAGCATGGACTGATTAAGCCTCCTGACGGGACAGCAGGGATATCCTGGCAACCTGACTTGTTGGGGCTTGAGAAATGGAGTTGACCACCCCGCCCCCCCCCCCCCTGAAATAAGTGACCTCTCCCTCGGGTCAGGCTCTCGGTCCCTACCTCTCGCCTGCTCTCCCTTTTTTTTTCCCTCCCCTCATTCCCCTGACGCCCGGTATAAATCCTCCCTCTGTTTTTTGTTTTTGCCAGGAACAAACCACTGCCCGGCAGGGAGCAAGTGCAGAAAGTTCTCCGACGTGTTTCCGGGCGCCAAGGATTTCTGCGAGAGGGTGTGGAGCAATTCCTACAGACACACCACGCACGTCCGCGGCAGCGGGCAGTGCCTGCAGCTGTGGTTCAATGCCAGCGGCGGGCAGGGGAACCCCAATGTCCGCGTCGCTCAGCACTACGCCGACCTCCTGAACTCCGCAGACGCTGCCCGTCTGTGGCGGCTGCTCCTCCTGGCGCCTCTGTACGTGCTGCGGGAGTTATAAAGATGGCTTCCTTTCTGTTTCTCGTGGGGCAGCATTGCACCGTGGACAAAAGGTGTTTTGTAATACAGGGCATCTGCCTGGGCTTCTCTTGGCCTTCCAGGCACCCCTAGTTAATGAATGAATATTGAGCAGCAGTGCTAACGGGGCTGTGAAAGATTAGTGGCAGAGTATGGAACTATGTAAGTAGCCATATATACATTGTTGGAACTATGTATGTAGCCATATATACATTGTTGCATTTTACCCCCATCTCTCTTCTCTACGTCCCTAGTGCTTTCCAGGGTTCAAAACAAAGTAAACGGCACTTAACATTACTAGTCTTTTTATTAACTAGCCTGAAATTCAGTGGAACTCAAAATATATCCATATTTACATAATGAGAATTTTTTTTAACATTTATCTCCCAACAGCCGATTTAACATCGACTAAAGAGCGTGAAATTCCGATCTGCGTGCGTTGTGACCATGTCTTTACACTGTTAGAATAGGACAGGGGGGGCTCAACTACACTCCTCAAGCCTCCCTAACAGGTCAGGTTTTTTAAGGTCTCCATGCTTCAGCACAGGTGGCTCAATCGGAGGACTGAACCTCTGATTCAGCCACCTGTGCTGAAGCTGGGATATCCTGAAAACCTGCCCTGTTGGGGGATTTGAGGACTGGAGTTGAGCCCCCCCCCCCCCCCCCTGGAATAGGATCCTGAATTTAGCAGGACTGTGGCACATGACGGGTCAGCAAGCTGGGCAGGGCCTGTTGGTGTGACTTTCACTTCACATGCTTTTGTTGAGGTTAGAAGTGGGCTGGTGTGAACTGCCGGTATGTAGGTGCAGGAAAGGGACAGATGCTATCAATTTCTTCCCACTGCTGGATAAGAGATCCGCTCCACTCAAATGCATGGGACTAAAATGTTCTCCGACACAGGGAAGTGGTTTCACAGTACACAGAATAAGAGAGGAAGGCAGGGTGACTGATCAGTGCTTTTTATAAAGAGGTTTGCTGTCTACAGAACAATATTTACCAGCCACGATTTTTCACCCTTTTCTCACAGTAAACCTCTTCAATAATCACCAGTCCTTCTGTCCCTTTGTTTGAACGTGGTCTCTCTTCATATAAATAACGTGTCACAAGTCACTTATATCAGGACACTGCTAAACTGGTAGTGTGCAGCGCTTGTAGCTATGAATACATGATTAAATACTGAAATCATAACACATTGGAACAGCCAGTTTCATATGGTGTAATAGACCTCTATATAATGATTATACACTTCTCTGTTCCTGTGTGTGTGTGTGTGTGTGTGTGTGTGTGTGTGTGTGTGTGTGTGTGTGTACACACACATGTCCCTCCATCCAGAATGTGAGCTGGATTTTCATAACATTAATATATAACATTAAAAAAAAGTGTTTCTGATACTTAATAGCATTACTTTCTATATATTTCCTTAACTTGGACTTGGTGTTAAAAGCTGATTAACAGGACATAGATTTCAGGAAGTCCCCGGAAAGGGGTGCAAGCTAAAAGGTGACGCTGACTGGGTTTTTATTTTTTTGTGTGCCCAAGATCAAGTGTGATACTTTCAGTTTAAACACTAGGGTCTTTGTATTAAGCTCATATATCATATTTTAGTCCAGATTTGAGCGTTCAAGTAATATAAACCTTTATAAAATGTGCAACATGCATACACCTCATATATGACGGTTGGTTGTGGGGAATGAATTGTGATGCATTGCCTCATGTTACCTGATGGATAGTTTAATTTAAAACAGAATTATGTTTATTCTTTTTCTTGTATTGGTAAAATATAAATTGGCGCAATATTTATAATAGCCATACAGAGAAAATACATTTTGTTAACATATAATAAGGCGCCTTTGCGGCGTGAAATTCATCTAGGTTGATGATAATTCTATCAATACAAAAATACTTTCCCCCTGTTTTTTGGTGCGTGGAAACTTTTTTTTTTGGGGTACATACCGATAACACCTGTACACTAAGCGCAGTCCGTTTTCCAAAAATGAAACCGCTTAGTTTTGCTGCTGACGGAGCGGTGTGAGACGTCCGGTTACTGTAGCGGAGACCCGAGCACAATGTCCAGC
Source organism: Ascaphus truei (assembly GCA_036426205.1). Lineage (NCBI taxonomy): Eukaryota > Metazoa > Chordata > Amphibia > Anura > Ascaphidae > Ascaphus > Ascaphus truei. The sequence goes on from CM071569.1 coordinate 282,893,970, forward strand.
CACAATAACAGCTGCACCGCTTAGTACAGAGGCCTCGCTGGGATGTTTTAGAGAATAGAATAGCCCTGGGAACCTGAGAGACGTGTAGATCCCGTCTTAAGAGTTTCAGGTTTCCTTAAGTTGTCTGTCTGTGTTTTCAGCTGTTTTCTACTTTTGGCTCAAAATGTTTATACTGAGAAATAGAGGGAATTATCAAAACAACCAAATAACTCCCACCAAAGGGAAAAAAACACTCCCGATTCCAGCACTCCCAGTCCCTAAATGACCATTAAAAATATATATAATCAAAACACACAGGAAATAATGTAATATAGCAAACCACGAAAAGTGTATTCGTATTATTTAGACTCTACCTAATGAGATGCAATCGGCAGATGGTGTGAATATAGTGCAAACCGGCTGCTAATGGTAATTATTTTCCATTAAGGAACGTGCCCTATATGGTTAGCACCTATAGTAATGACCCAAGATTTGTTCTCGTGCTGGAAGAGGATTAAACATGTTCCAAGCAGGCGTTCCTTTTAGAATGAAGTGAGAAACCAGAGGCCCCTTTCACGGATGAAGAATTTTTGGAGTCCTTTATTCTCTCTCTATACCTGTGTTGTTTCAGAGAATGGCTTTTGACTACTTTAGAAGCCTCCCTAACACTGGTGCAAGGGGAGGGCAAACATCCATTGAATCCTGCAAATTACAGGGACTTTTTTTTTACACAGATCTTGAATTATATTGTAAAGTACGAACCAATCCCTTGCAGAAATTATTCTATTTATCCCTTACAAGTGTCCGAGCGGTGATAACACGAGAAGGATTTTGAATCAGTAGTCCGCGCTGATCATCTTTTTTTATTTAATTTGACGTAAAACAGGGGCGCGCAAACTTATTTTGCTGCGCCCCCCCCCTTGCCTGATCCTCTCCGTTCTGAGTCCCCCCCCCCCCTCCTTACATCGCGCAGAGTCAAATGACGCAGCTGGGTCACGTGACCCAGAGCGTCATTTGACGTGTGACGTCTCATGACCCCAACGCCACGTTACCATGGACACGAGTGACGCCGGCAGAGTCCATGTCAGTTTTAGAGTTGCAGGGGCCTCACGTGATCCCGCGGCATTTAATTGCCTCGGGGAAGAGAGCGGGACGTCTGCAACCGCCCGCGCCCCCCAGACAAATCCAGAACCCCCCCCCCCCCCCCCACTTTGCACACCACTTATTTAGAAAATACTTATGTGCTTGGATGCATATGAAGCTATAAGTGCTGAACATGCTATAAATAACCGCATGCGCAGAAAGTGATGTTTCTTTTGATAGAACACATTTTTATCAAATATAGCAACACTGCCATCTAGTGGCACAGAACATGCCTGCAACAAGAATCCACTGGTAAGCTCACCAGATACACAAAGTAAAATACTATATACAGTGTGTATTTATTATGTGTTTATAAAATGTTTTACCAGGAAGTAATACATTGAGAGTTACCTCTCGTTTTTGAAGTATGTCCTGGGCATGGCGTTATGATGACAGATGCATTTAAAAATATATATTGTTATTTATAAATATTCACAGCTGCATTCACTCTGAACTCCTTCAATGCACATGTGCTTCGCCTCTGCACAGGACCAGCGTGCCAATGGTTAACATTTGCTGTACTATGCGGAAAGTCAACCGCATCTACTGGAATGTTAATCAGCCAAGAGGACAAAGGGCTTTGAATTCACAGCTGCATTCATTCTGAACCCCTTCAGTGTACATCTGATCGTCCCAAAGGCGGACAGCCTTTGGTACAGCCGAAGGGTGTGAGACGATGACTGATATTTGGTGATGTTAAAGCTTCTCTATTTCAATCTGAAACTCCCCAGCACCCAATTTACCAACTCGATCTGTCCATGAAATGTCTGTAAATTGACTATATAACCCTGTTCTTTAAATGTAACCATGTATTGTTATAACTCTGTACCCGGGACATACTTGAAAACGAGAGGTAACACTCAATGTATCACTTCCTTGTAAAACATTTTTGATATTATTATTTACAATATTATACATGGTACATTAAGTGAGCAGGGTTATACATTTTATATATGACATGGCATGCACAGTAAGAGATAATATATGTTATAGGCGTATGTAACAGTTACAGACCATATGAAAATGTGAGACAGTGTGTGTGTGTGTGTGTGTGTGTGTGTGTGTATATATATATATATATATATATATATATATATATATTAGCACCCCATGTGGGAATAGTACTTTACTTAAGGGCCCTAGAGGGGTAATTGTATGGGTAGTTGTATCGTCTCTATCCATCACATGGGGTAGGAACCTAGCCACACCCACCTTCTAGAACAGCTGTGCGCAAACTGGGGGGGCGCGGGCAGTTGCAGAGGTCCTGCTCTCTCCCCCCAGGCATTTAAATTAAATTCTGGGGGACCGCGCGAGGCCTCTGCAACCTTTACTTACCGAGGTTCAGCCGGCTCCAGGACGCGTTACCATGGCAACGCGGCAGCAAATGACGCCGCGGCTGCCATGGTAACGCAACCGTGGGTCATGTGACATCATATGTCCCCGCGGCGTCATTTCATGCTGTGCGAGGTAAGAAGGGGGGCGCACCACGAAGAAGAGCAGGCACTGGGGGGGGGGGGGCGCAGCAAAAAAAAGTTTGTGCTCCCCTGTTCTAGAAGGTACCTAGTGATGGGATTAAGTAATGTTACTTTGTAGAATCCAAACCACTCCACTAGTGACTACCTGTGATGCTACTATGGGGTGTATGTATGTGTAGCCATGTGTAAAATTGGTGTACATATCTCTTTCTCATGCTGGCAGTAAACCTGGTAAGTATGCAGGAATGCCAGTAGTTATCATGGAGGTTTGCCCTCACACCCTGGTGAGGTGTCATATGTCCCATAGGAAGTGACAACATGCTGGTGTCCACGGTTAGTGACATCAGAGATGTGCCTGTTCCTAGGTGATATAAGACACAGCACTGCCTAAAGTTAGTCTGTTCAGTTCCTGTTGTTGTGCTGCCTCTGTTCATTAAGAGGCACATGGAGGTCTGCAACATTGTTGCAGTAGTCTGATGCAGAGCTGTGAGTCTGGCAGCACAAGGCAGAGAGAAGCTGGTGAATCTCCCTAAGGGGAGAGGTGGAAGCAACTCCATTAGAAAAGGAGGAACCTTTAAAAGGGGAGCACTCATGACTATGAGCGGCTAAGCTGTCTGCTGTGAGGGGCAGCTGGCCCACATCACCATGCAATAAAGAATGGCCTTGTTCAAATATACCCTCGTGTGTGAGTCTGGGATTACTCTACCGAGGATGGCACCTGAGAGGAGTTCCTCATCAGAATCATCCCCAAGCGGACGCCGGGATCCTGATGAGGTGGAGGCGCTGCACTGGATCTAGGTAGGACTCAAGCACACTACCTCAGCTGCCTGTCTGGGTTGGCGATCCCCAATACAACATCATGCGGGAGACTCAGGAGTCCTGTTGCCAACAGGTGCACCACCAGACATTATTTATTTATTTATAAAATATTTTACCAGGAAGTAATACATTGAGAGTTACCTCTCGTTTTCAAGTATGTCCTGGGCACAGAGTAAAACAAAATAATACATGGTTACAAATACAGTTACATAAATGAACAAGGTATACATTATATACAAGACATTGCATGCACAGTTAAAGAAAATATATATTATGAGCGTATGAAATAGTTACAGACCAGATTAAAGTGTGAGACAGCCTTAGATTTGAAAGAACTTAAGCTGGTGGTGGATATGAGAGTCTCTGGTAGGTTGTTCCAGTTTTGGGGTGCACGGAAGGAGAAGGAGGAACGTCCGGATACTTTGTTGAGTCTTGGGACCATGAATAGTCTTTTGGAGTCTGATCTCAGGTGATAGGTAATGCATGTGGTAGGGGTGAGGAGCTTGTTCAGGTAGCTGGGTAGCTTGCCCAGAAAGTATTTGAGGGTGAGACAGGAAAGGTGAACTTTGCGCCTAGACTCTAGTGATGACCAATCTAGTTCTTTGAGCATTTCGCAGTGATGTGTGTTGTAGTTGCATTGGAGAACAAAACGACAAATTGAATTGTAGAGGGTGTCAAGTTTGCTAAGGTGGGTTTGAGGAGCCGAGCCATATACTATGTCTCCATAGTCAATAATTGGCATTAGCATCTGCTGTGCAATACGCTTTCTGACCAGGAGACTTAGGGAGGATTTGTTCCTGTAAAGTACCCCTAGTTTGGCATAAGTCTTGGTTGTCAGGGTATCAATGTGCATCCCGAATGTTAAGTGGGAGTCAAACCATAAGCCCAGGTATTTAAAACTAGTGACAGGAGTTAGGGTGGTGTTAGCATTGGTTCTAATCAGGAGCTCAGCCACTGGAATCTTTACAAATTTAGTCTTGGTCCCAAATACCATTGTTACAGTCTTGTCAGTGTTTAAAAACAGTTTGTTTTGGGAAATCCAGTTTTCGAGTCTCAAAAAGTCAGACTGAAGTATGTGTTGAAGGTCAGAGAGGCTATGGCTGTGTGCATACAGGATTGTGTCATCTGCATACATGTGTATTGAGGCTTCCTTACAAGCTGTGGGAAGATCATTAATGAACACTGAGAAGAGTAGGGGCCCCAGAACAGAGCCTTGCGGTACACCACAGGTGATATCCAGGGGGTTGGAGTTAGAGCCTGAGATGGACACATGTTGGGATCTTCCTGATAGGTAGGACTGAAACCAGTTTAAAGCATGTTTCCCTATTCCAGAGCTCTGGAGTTTAAGCAGGATAACATGATCAACTGTGTCAAAAGCCTTTGCAAAATCTAGGAATACTGCACCAGTGAGTTGTCCCCGTTCCATTCCACACTGGATTTCATTGCAAACTTTTAGCAGGGTAGTTACGGTGGAGTGTTTGGGACGAAACCCAGACTGGAATTGGCTAGGGAAATTTGTCTTGGTGTAGAAATCGCTTAATTGGGAGTGGACACATTTTTCCATAACTTTGGATAGAATTGGGAGAAGTGAGATTGGCCTGTAGTTTGAGACAGTGTTTTTGTCCCCACTTTTGAAGATTGGGACAACTCTGGCAGTTTTCCAGGTCTTAGGGATATGGCCTGCAGACAGGATAGAGTTGACTATGGACGCAATTGGTTTGGCAATGGCTGGGGCACCAAGTCATAGGAACCTAGATTGTAGTAAGTCGGGTCCACATTGGCTGCTTAGTTTTAGTTTGAGGAGCGCTTGTGTAATCTCCTCTTCAGATACTGGGCTAAATTGAAAATTGTGGGCAGTGTTGGGAGGGGGTGGGACTATAGGGGTACTCCCAGGATGAGATTCAGGTTTGGGGTTTGTGCTGCGTTTCGCTAATAAGTTAGTGGCACACCCCACAAAGTAATCATTGAATGCATTTGCAATGTCAGTGGGGTTTGTCAGAGTAATATCTCCCTTAGTGATATTACTTGGTTGTTGATGGTTAGGAGGCTGGAATATATTGTTGATAACCTTCCAGAAGTTAGCTGGGTTTGATGTATTTTGGTGGAGATTGTCAGAGTAATATTGTGCTTTTGCATACCTTGTTTGCCTTGTGCACACGTTCCGCAGGCATCTGTAGTGATTGAGATCCTTGGTAGTGCCAGTTACTTTGTAGCTTTTCCACAAGGCATCCCTGAACTGGTAGAGTGCTATAAGGTCAGTTGTAACCCATGGAAGGTGGGCCCCCCGTACCCTTATTTTGCGTAGTGGAGCAAGATTTTTAAGAACTCGGATTGGAAATAGTCGAGCGCAGAATCAGGGTCGGGAATTAAATCGATTCTGTGCCATGGGCAGTTGGTAAGGTCATCCAGAAACTGTTGTGGGTTAAAGTTTTTAAATGTTCTAGTGAGGAGAACTTTAGGGCTTGAATGGGGCGGTTTAATTTTCCTTACACAGTACACTATTGCATTGTCACTGAAAATATCAGGAAGGATGCCAGAGGATTGGATTCTGCTGGGGTTTGAGGAGAGAATCCAGTCTAGCAAGGAATGGTTATGCGACTTCAGGTTTATTCGTGTGGGTTGGGAAATGAGTTGCGATAGGTTAAGTGACTTGAGTTGTATCTGGATTTTGTGGTTTTTAGGGTCAAGCCAATTGAAGTTGAAATCCCCTAGAACTAGCAGCTCACTCTTCTCATTCAGAGAGGAAATGGAGGCAAGAAATTGGGTGATATCAGTCAAGGATTGTAGAGGGGCTTTAGGGGGGCGGTAGATGCCAGCAAGCAAGATGGGCTTAGAAAAGGGGAGGCAGATTTTGCCAACTAGAGTTTCAAAAGAGGGTGGACTTGATGGGCAATGTAACAGTGTAAATTGTAAGGTGTCTGCAATATAAAATAACACCCCTCCTCCTCTCTTTGACCTATCTCTCCTAAAAATGGAGTATCCCTGAATGGCGATATTTGCATCATGGGTTTTAGAGGATAGCCATGTTTCTGTAAGAACGATGGCTTTGGGTTTATGCATAAGGCACCATGCCCTTAGTTCATCCAGTTTGGGCAGCAGGCTCCGGATGTTTATATGGGCGACAGATAGCCCTTTTTGGAATTTAAAGGTGGAATTCTCAGGGGCATGGGACAGAGCTGAAATGGGAGGACCTGGGTTAGTTTCAACATCACCTGCTAGAGAGAGTAATAGTATGAGTAGAAATTTGGGTAGTTGTTTGCAAGTTGTAAATTTGTGGTGTTTTCCATTAGAGTGAGCAGTGGTTGGTGTGCTGGTTTTTAGAGTTCTCCACCAACATTCAGTAGATAGTGCAAGGCTTTTGAGTAGTCCAGGGTGTATGGTGATGTTGGGTGTGGGCCAGGATGGAGGAGTTTGTAGTGGATAGAGGGAGTAACATCTCCATGAGGCCAGGAGAAAGAAAATAGTTAGAAGACATAGCAGGTTCATGATGCCAGAGGTAGGCAGTGCTGCAAGGAGCTGTTGTGAGCAGAGTGAGTGTGTGCAGACTAAACAGCAGGGGTGGGCCTGTTCTTTGTCAAGTGTTTTGCTGCATTGCAATGCTAGGGTCAATTCAGGGTTTCAGTGTTTTGTGCAGTCAGTTTTGGGAGAGGCTGCAGTGAAAGAAGTTGTAAAGGGGTGGGGGGTTAAACTATGCAGGCTAACAAGCATGGGATCATACCGTTTGTTGTCTTGAGTAAAAGAGTGTGCAGTAGATCCAGTCCCCAGTCACCTCTAGTCAAACTGTAGTCTAACTGTTTTTATCACTTAAAAACCTCACTGTAATGGGGACTGGTTAGACCACAGGGGGCCAATATGAGATTGGGTGGGTCAGGCCGGTTCAGAAAATCCGTTACATTTGGAGGCGCTGCTGAGATAGTCCTGTCAACAGGACAGGTTTTTGCTAGGCACACTGGGAAACAGGGAGAGTGTCTGCTGCCACTTTGTGCTGTGTTGGGACGGACCTAGGGGTAGTCAGGGGGCTGATGGAGGCTGTCAGGTAGTCAGCTCGCAGGGACGCCCTAGGGGCCTGAAAGGAGTTGGGGGTTTGGAGCCGGGCTATAGCTGTCCTAGTCACCTTGAGGTAGTGCTAGTTGGTAGGATGCCTAAAAGGATAGCCTGTTAACGTGGTCAGGAATCCTGGAGAGGGTCTGCGCTAGGCTGACCAAGAGAGGTAGACGCCCAAGTACTGCATGGAAGCCCCAGAGTACTCTAGCCCATTCCAGACCACTTACCGAAGGGAGCACAGACTGGGAGGAAGGAGATACAGCAGACACTGAGAGAGTGAGCCTAGCCTGAGGTAGTGCAACACGAGTCCAGCCTACATTAGGTACACAAGGTGGTGCATCAGGTCAATCTTTATTGTACCGGTGTGGTGGCTGCCCCGCAGAGAGGAGCCCCATGTACGATAACTGCTACGAGAGAATGTCGACCGCAAGAATGGAGGATACGCGCGGTGCGGATAGTCCAAAATGGCGACCGGAGGCTGATGGGGAGAGCACACGTGGCGTGCGCCCCACTGAAGAGCAAGCTGTTGCTGACGTGTCTTTCACGAGCTTGCTATGGAATGGAGCGAAGGCTGTGGCCGCACCGTTTTGGTCCATCTTAGGACCGCCGGGTACTACCCTGGAGGACAGTATTGAGGGCATTGTGATTGGGGCTGATGGAAATGAATTCCAAAATGGCGGTTCCCGCTTCCCCGGGAGACCGCCTGGGCCGAGTGCAGAGAATTCTGCAAATGCAAAACTTACAGGGAGTTGGCCAGGAGTGGCACCAACAGGAAAACCCCGCCCTAATGGGGGGTATGGCGCGAAAGCTGCGGCCGCGCCTTCATGGACAGTGACTAATTCAGCCCCAGTGCTGGGTCACCCGATAAATCTATGGGACCTCCCCTTAATCTCAACCAGGGGGAGTGGTTTCCAATTATGCCCCGTGGGCATGAATCCAGCGGAGCAAGGAGCTGGTGAGCCGGCGGTACTGTTACCAAAAGTAGTTCCTGCCGCTGATACTGCATGCAAGAAGGAAGGGTATTTTGCACACAAGGCAGCTGAAAGAAAACGGCTGGAATTGGCGGCAAAAGAAGGACCCCACCCTGTTGGGGATAAGGGCGCGAAAGCTGAGGCCGCGCCCTCTAGGACTGAAAGAGGTGCGGCCTCAATTAAAGGACATCCTATCCTGTTGTGGGACCCTCCCCAAATATTCACCAGGGGGAGGGGTCTCTATCTCTGCCAGGCAAGACCCGAGTTGTCTGAGGGAGGAGCTGGGTGTGAGCTTCCTGGCCCACAGTTGCGAGCTGGTGAACAGGAGAGACCATTGTGCAAAGTGTCTCCCGTAACCAGCACAACAAAGAGCGAAATGGACATATATCCCTATTCATTGCCAGGAGGCTTCCTGGTAGTCAAGGCTGGGGACAAAGAGACATTGCGGTGCCTGTGCACGCAGGGCAGGTTACCCGGCGGAGAAGCTAGCACCACGGCAAGGTGTCCCCAATGTGGCATCCACTACCTAGGGGCCAGGCAGCCCTTCGTACCAGGGCAGACCGAGGAGGCAGGAGCGGACACAGCCATGCTGACGGCTGAAGCCCCGCGTGCGGCCTGCACTGAACCAGTTGATCCCAGAGAATGGGGATCGCTCCTAATGATCAGAACGGAGCCTGAAGAGAGAGGGGTCTACAACCGCGGTGAGAACCCGGAACCTCACCGTCGGTCCCCAGCGGGAGTGCCACTCCCCGAGTCGGAGTTCGGCTCCTCGAAAGAGGAACAAGCGACCCTAACGACAGTGGTGATGCGCCTACCGGCGGACCACTACAGCGGTGCTGCAAAAGAACCAGCACATACCTGTGTCGCAGCTGAGCGGAGTCTCGAGGTGCCGAGATCGCCTGTGCAGAGACAACCGGAGCGGCGGAGTCCCACGGCCGTGGTGACTTACAGCGCGGAAGGAGGAGAAGATCCCATCCCGAGCCAACGGAGCGGTGAGATACATCCTTACCCTCCCCAGGCACCGGTGGTGGCAACGGCGGAGGAAGGCCTAGCCCCGGCCCAAGCGGAGCGGAGAGCAGAACCATCACTTCCGGCGGCGGATGTCGTTGTGGAGGAAGAGATCCCGCATGGGGATCCATCGCAAGATGGCGGAGTATCCGGTTCTGGTGATGACGTCACTTCCGGCGGAGGTAGCGGAACGACCGGAGAGATGACAACAACGCCTCGGCGATCGGGCAGTGCTTCCCGATCACCTGTGTCAACAAAGAGCTGGCAGGCTGCGAGGAGAGCTGAGACGGGTGAGGCCCAACCAGCGGCACGTCCGCACAATGATACGGGAGTATCCGAAGGCAGAGAGCGGGTCGGAACCCTGCGGATGCCCATTTCCTGTCCCTATACCCAACCCCATGCCCTAGGTAATGCCCCTGTCCCTGTCACCTTTTCCTGTGGGTCCACATCCAGTTTGGGAGTGTCGGAAGGGTCCCAGGGAATCGGTGAGGAACGGACTGGGGAGAGACTGAACAGCTATGCCTCTGATGGTGGGTCGAGGGGTGGAGGGCAGTTGGGAAAAGTATCCGAGTCCCGATGGGTACCCAGTGTGGCCATAGTTAAGTCTCAGGATAGCTCCAAACAAGAGAGGTGGTCTAGGCCTCTTTCATCAAGGACCTCTGGGGTATCTTCTTGGGGGGATACAGAAGAGGGGGACTCACTAGAGTGGGGGTCTGAGGAACGTAAGGAGACCCGATGGTGGGAGTGCCACTCCCCGAGTCGGAGTTCGGCTCCTCGAAAGAGGAACAAGCGACCCTAACGACAGTGGTGATGCGCCTACCGGCGGACCACTACAGCGGTGCTGCAAAAGAACCAGCACATACCTGTGTCGCAGCTGAGCGGAGTCTCGAGGTGCCGAGATCGCCTGTGCAGAGACAACCGGAGCGGCGGAGTCCCACGGCCGTGGTGACTTACAGCGCGGAAGGAGGAGAAGATCCCATCCCGAGCCAACGGAGCGGTGAGATACATCCTTACCCTCCCCAGGCACCGGTGGTGGCAACGGCGGAGGAAGGCCTAGCCCCGGCCCAAGCGGAGCGGAGAGCAGAACCATCACTTCCGGCGGCGGATGTCGTTGTGGAGGAAGAGATCCCGCATGGGGATCCATCGCAAGATGGCGGAGTATCCGGTTCTGGTGATGACGTCACTTCCGGCGGAGGTAGCGGAACGACCGGAGAGATGACAACAACGCCTCGGCGATCGGGCAGTGCTTCCCGATCACCTGTGTCAACAAAGAGCTGGCAGGCTGCGAGGAGAGCTGAGACGGGTGAGGCCCAACCAGCGGCACGTCCGCACAATGATACGGGAGTATCCGAAGGCAGAGAGCGGGTCGGAACCCTGCGGATGCCCATTTCCTGTCCCTATACCCAACCCCATGCCCTAGGTAATGCCCCTGTCCCTGTCACCTTTTCCTGTGGGTCCACATCCAGTTTGGGAGTGTCGGAAGGGTCCCAGGGAATCGGTGAGGAACGGACTGGGGAGAGACTGAACAGCTATGCCTCTGATGGTGGGTCGAGGGGTGGAGGGCAGTTGGGAAAAGTATCCGAGTCCCGATGGGTACCCAGTGTGGCCATAGTTAAGTCTCAGGATAGCTCCAAACAAGAGAGGTGGTCTAGGCCTCTTTCATCAAGGACCTCTGGGGTATCTTCTTGGGGGGATACAGAAGAGGGGGACTCACTAGAGTGGGGGTCTGAGGAACGTAAGGAGACCCGATGGTGGGCTCCCTTATTTGAGGGATACGTGGGGTGGATGGACCGCACACGGTTCTTACTACAGAAAGAGGACGTAGTGGACTATTGGTGGGCAGTGGGGGAATTTACACCGGCCCAGAGGAAGAGGGAGATGCAGGAACGATGGTTTCAGATATGTCAGCATAATATAGAGCCTATGGGGCCTGAGATATTATCTGACCCCGTGGACGCAGACGAGCCCCTGTCATGGGTGTTGCCAGGGAGGGCAGGGAACGCAGAGCTGACTAGGAGCAGCCGGGCCGAGAGGGCTATTATAGCCAAGTACAAACACTCGCATGGCCTGGAATACCCATACGTCCCTGAGCCCCTCATGGAGGGAGAAATTGAGTTCTACTGATGAGGATAGGGGATATGGCACTGATGAGGAGGAAGGATCAGGGGAAGAAGATTGGGATCCTGGCGGGTTACATGAGAAGTGTCACCCAGAGGGATACAGCATTGCTGCTTTAAACCCAGTGGACCATGCTGTGCGTAGGCCACCTTAAAAGGGTATGGTAGTACCACTAATGGATACTCCATCAGGGAGTAATCCTGGTTGTTATCATCTAAAGTTAGGATGTATCTGTTATATGTTATGATGAAAAGATATGTACTGTAATGAGTATTGTTGTGTTTTGCAGTGCTACCTGAAGGAAGGTTCCGCAAATTTAGATCCCAGCCGGGCTGTTGGGTTCCACCAGGGGGAGAATGTAGCCATTTGTAAAATTGGTGTACATATCTCTTTCTCATGCTGGCAGTAAACCTGGTAAGTATGCAGGAATGCCAGTAGTTATCATGGAGGTTTGCCCTCACACCCTGGTGAGGTGTCATATGTCCCATAGGAAGTGACAACATGCTGGTGTCCACGGTTAGTGACATCAGAGATGTGCCTGTTCCTAGGTGATATAAGACACAGCACTGCCTAAAGTTAGTCTGTTCAGTTCCTGTTGTTGTGCTGCCTCTGTTCATTAAGAGGCACATGGAGGTCTGCAACATTGTTGCAGTAGTCTGATGCAGAGCTGTGAGTCTGGCAGCACAAGACAGAGAGAAGCTGGTGAATCTCCCTAAGGGGAGAGGTGGAAGCAACTCCATTAGAAAAGGAGGAACCTTTAAAAGGGGAGCACTCATGACTATGAGCGGCTAAGCTGTCTGCTGTGAGGGGCAGCTGGCCCACATCACCATGCAATAAAGAATGGCCTTGTTCAAATATACCCTCGTGTGTGAGTCTGGGATTACTCTACCGAGGATGGCACCTGAGAGGAGTTCCTCATCAGAATCATCCCCAAGCGGACGCCGGGATCCTGATGAGGTGGAGGCGCTGCACTGGATCTAGGTAGGACTCAAGCACACTACCTCAGCTGCCTGTCTGGGTTGGCGATCCCCAATACAACATCATGCGGGAGACTCAGGAGTCCTGTTGCCAACAGGTGCACCACCAGACATCACACTGTAATGGGGACTGGTTAGACCACAGGGGCCAATATGAGATTGGGTGGGTCAGGCCGGTTCAGAAAATCCGTTACATATGTATATATCTTTCTTTCTTTCTTTCCAAAATGTAGGATCTCATTGTAAATAATATAAGTCTTGTGAGTCTGTAACTATGTGTTATAATATCAGAACCCCCTGTTATTTTTCAGTTTACGGAAGTGTCACTCCTAATTATTAGGACCTCTCTATATGCCCTGAGGCATGTTCCACTCACAAGATGGGCAGGTACTCTATAGGACAGGGGGGCGCAAACTTTTTTCCTCGCGCTCCCGTGCCAGCAGTCCCCTCACTCCCGCGCCCCCACTTACCTGCGCTCCGGCGTCATGACGTCACGTTGCCATAGCAACGTGACGTCACATGACCTCGCAGCGTCATTTTGATGCTGCGTTGCCATGGCGACGCAGGAAGGAAGCCGCCGGAGCCACGGTAAGTAAAGGTTTACAGAGGCCCTGCAGCTCCCCCGGCACTTAATTTAAGTGCCTTCGGGAAGCGTGCGAGGCCTCTGTAAAACCCCCGCCCCCCCGCCGGCAGTCTCATGCCCACCCCCTGGGGGTCACGCCCCCCAGTTTGCGCACCGCTGCTATAGGAGATTCCTCAGTAAGGGCCTCAAAGTATGACCCCAGAATATCTCTGATAGGGTGGCATCCTTATACAAGAGGGCACCCTGCCTAGGGATCCTAGTGGAGGAAGGAACAGCCACAGACAGGCATTGGATTGCCACAGATGGGAGACAAAGAAGAGATGCGCCCGCTCAACCTAGTGTGACCACAAGGGTCAAAATTACAGACTGGTGCAATAGGGCAGGGGGATAATAATCAAACACAAAGAACACTGTATGACGCAACGACACTGTGCATACAGATAAGGCCCTAAAGAATGCACTCAAAGTCTGATAAGAGAGAGCACCCCGCTGAACGTGCAGTACAGCAGAGAAAAACTGGACCAAACAAAAATAGTTGTAGTGTTAAAATACTTTATTAAGGATAACTAAAAAAGGAATTTGTACCAGAAAATGTGGTGAATAAAGTGAACTGAAATCAATACAGTCTCATTCCCCTTGGGGGGGGGTCTCAAATTGGCAGAGTGCCCAAAAATCCACAATAGAACTATAAACATAAGCACTGTAAAATTCCAGAAAGCGCTGACACCTATGCCTGTTGTATCAAGGCTATAGGGGCTGTTTCTGGTGCATGACGTCACTAGAACGCTATATGTAATAAGCACTCACATAAAGCACTAGTGTGTATATAGGCTCGTGATCATATGAGGCCACGCATAATAGTATATACTGTAAAAGTAAATGACAATGTCATACAGAAATGATCAACAGTGTAGGTATAGGTAAATACTAACACTTGCTAAATTTCACACAAATAGAAGCTAGTAATATATGTCCACTCAGGTAAATGGTCAAAAAGACAGATAAGAAGTGTAGCAGTGAAACCCCACACAAGCTGACCCTGTTGGTTAGTAACTACGCACAGGGACAGAAAAGTGTGGGGGGGGGGGGCATCCCTGCACCCCAATATATGCTAACCCTGTGGGGGGAGCAATGCAGCAGGATCGTGTGGTCACCAAATCTGGCCCTCAATAGCGTACCCCTACAACACACGGGAGGGAGAGGGGCGGGTGAGGACAGAAAGAGGGAAAGAGGACTCTCAAACCACTTATCTGTGCTGGCCCTGGGTACACGATCCTTGTGGAGCAGACTAAGTGAGTGCTGGGTGAGTGCGCAGCTGAAGGGGACTCAATCTGTGTGCCGATCAGGTCTGCTTGGAGCTGCAGGCGTCCATGCTGGAAAACGTGATGTGTGACGTCATGACGCCCTCTGACGTACGTTTTGCGATAGCTTCATCCACAGATGGTGATGACAAAAGGAAGAATGTGCCTCTTTCGGGGATGCTGCACGAGCACCGGAAGGAAGAAGTTATATATGTGTTCCTGCAAATAACAGCAAAAGAAACGTTCCTGGCGCCCTCTTATCTTTTCTTCTAATTCTTACCTTAGCAGCCCTGGATTAATGCCCGCACTCTGAGAAACAAGGTAAATACGATATACTGAGCATCACCTGCATATAAGCAACACCTGAATAGACATTGGGTCAATTTAGAGTGATAGAAAAGCAAATGTGTGGTGCTGCAAACTAGAGCCTTTTAAAACAAAAATAACTTGATAGAAGAATCCTGAGGTGCAACCCCCCTGTGGTTGAAGGACTGAATAAGCCAAGACAGATTGGCTGACCGCTGCTAATCAAACTCCAATTGTTGACCGACTAGTGGACTAGGGTCCCCACAAGCAATGCAGTAAGGGACCTCACACTGATGTGAACCAACATATAATATCGGAATGGAGAATGTCCAGATAATATCCAGATATTGAGATAAAGTAATTACTCACTCAGAGCCAGCTTGTCCTCCCTGTCATCACTGTAGGTGTATCTTCATCCAATTGAGGGGGGTGTGCATCGTTTTATGGGTCCTGGAAGTATGCAGATAGGAAAAAGCAGGCACAGGCAACCACCCAGGATCAGCAATAAGGATTAGTAAGAGAGCTAATTCCCATAAAAAGTGAATTTAATGGATTCTACAGAAAAAATACAACAACATTGTGGGGTACCAGACCCCCCACCAACGCGTTTCGAGCGCAAGCTCTTTTTCAAGGTGACTTACAGTACTCAATTTAGAGTGGCCCTCTTCTGTTGGCCGGGGGGAATAGGTGTTACATTTTGGCGCCCAACACGGGGCCGGGTAAGCAAAAGAAGATTTTCTGCATTTGGCTAATTTTAGATCTTTGGAGGCGCAAAAATGTGTTTTACAACTTTAATGTTATAGACTATAAAAAAAAATGGATTTCCGTGGGTCTCCGAATATGCATAGCAGTGTTCGTTTGGCCATGGAAACACTGATGTATTACTGTCGGACTGTGGGTTCAATATTTGTCCAGCTATAACGTTTCCTGAAGCGACTGCATTGTTGCGCAAATGTTTCCCACCAAACCGTGGTTTACAACCAGAGTGCATGGGTGCATGCAATCTGCAGAGCATTTTCCAAGGTGGTACGAAATCACAGGTGACACCTTGATCCTGGATTATTGCACTGTGAAAAATAACATGGCCCTGCCCTACCAGTTTCACTTGCTACCCTACGCTGTCTACCGCCTCCTCCATTACTGCGAGGAGATGAACGTCTCCTCCCAGGAGCACGAGAGATCGATTGAGCCATTCCAGAGCCCGCCAACTGAGGATGTGGAGGATGCCACTGATATGTTGTCCTCTGCTGAGCTGTGTGCCATGGTATGTTTCCCGATCCAGTGGACCAGTCAGAAGGGGTACCTGTTCCTGAGGGTACCCATGCCATGGAAGGGACTTCACCTTCCATGAAACTCATCGTGAAGTTCCTGAACCGGAGATTGAGCAATCTCTGTTGTCTCCGGAAAGGAAGGACCTAGTTTCTGACTGGGTTCCACCCTCCAAATGACCCACATGGTCAGCTGCCGCCGAGGGAAAACGGAAACTTGGTGGGATATGGGACTTTTGACTAAGGAGGACTGAAAAAGAAAGAAACACAGCGCACGACTCATAGGGTTAATAAGTAATTATATTGAATTAATGATAAGTGATAATAATGCACGTACAAAATAATCAGTTATTCAGGCAGGGCATGTTTGGGGTACATGTTACCACAACTGGACACGGATGACTTGCTTCTTGGGGTCTCCTTGAAAGCAGCTGCCTCCAATCCGGATCGAAGCGTTTCTCCTCAGCAGCTGCAATTTCTCAGGTAGATTTTTTCCCACAGCATGCACCACAGATCAAAGTCCAAATGGTAAGAAAATGGAACAAGTTAACGTCCCACACTGTTACTTCTCTGGTTCCTTGCCAGAGAGGTATAGGTTACAAGTCCTCAGCACCACACAACAGGACAGATGACGTCACCGCGGTTCGCCGCTTCTCCGCGCCGACCGGTAGATAAAGCAGTGAAGTCCCGTAGCTTGCAGAGTAAAGACTTGAACAACAGTGTAACAGAGGAACAGCGTCCACATAGAACAAATCACTCCTACGCGTTTCGTAAACTTAATTACTTCGTCAAGGAGGACTGAGCCACTGATTGAGCCACCTGTGCTGAAGCAGGGATATTCTTAATACCTGACCTATTGTTGGCCCTTGACAACTGGAGTTGGCCAGGTCTAGGCCAGTGGTGCGCAAACTGGAAGGCGTGAAATTTCCTGGGGGGGGGGCACGGTGCTTACAGAGGCCCCGCGCTCTTCCCCACAACCTTTAAATAAAATGCAGAGGGAGCGCACGAGTCCTCTCTAACTGCCTCTTACCTGCTCTCCGGCGGCGTCTGGTGAAGCGTTGCCATGACAACACGGCGTCAAATGGACAAAGGACTCTGAAATCACAGCTGCATTTATTCTGCACCCCTTCAGTCTACATTTGTGTCGCTCCAAAGGCGGGCGCCTGATGGGGTTCCACAAGAGCTGCTCCCCTATGCACAAAACCAGCATGCTAAGGGTTAATCTTTGCATTTGCTTACGGCTATGTTTCGTCCGCTCCACCCTCTGGTATGTTAATGACCCGGGAGGACAAATGGACTCTGAAATCAGAGCTGCATTCAGTCTGAACCCTTCAGTCTACATCTGCGTCGCACCAAAGGCGCACAGCCTTTGGCGAAGCAGAAGGGCAGCCAAAGGGTGTGAGTCGCAATAAGTGATAAAGAGAAGCGCAAAACTAAAACAAAAAGAGCTTCTCTGTGCAGCTTTAAATAAACGATATCTAGAATATCGTGTACAAGTGTTAATGTGAGAAAATAAATAAAGCGCAATAGAGTGCTGACACACTCAAACTCAAACCAAGATAAGCCCAGTAAAAGTGGTGTGATAGTGTTTACGTGAACAAATCACTCACATATATCTGCAGGAAAATGGTCTGATCACGCGTGACTCTCTCCTAAGGAATACGAGAGGAGTACATAGCATAATACAGTTTTAATGTACAAACAATTGGATTTAAAAGGGGAAGGACACACTCACATTCTCCCAGAAATTAAATCGCAGTGAGTGCTTTAAGGGCACACTCTCGCCACTCTGGGACTGGGAGTGTCGCGGTGTAAGTCCCCGTTTGCCGCCTGGATACTGCGATCCACGTTGTTCAATGGCGGCCATCGGCACTTCCGCGTCTGCGCGCACAGCAGAGCACGGTGGCTCACGAGGGACGGGACTCTTCCTCACCAGCTACTGAGTCTTCAGTGGCCCTCTGAAGACTCCGTTACGAAAGTTACTGTACCTCTCGTTTTCACGTATGTCCTGGGCACAGAGTTACAACAATACATGGTTACATTAAATGAACAGGTTTGTACAGTCAATTCACAGACATTTCATGGACTCTTAGAGTTGGAAAATTGAGTGAGGGGGATAAAAAAGGTCTGGTAAGGTTCATATTAAAATAAAGCAGCTTTAACATCACCTCACACACTTTGGCTGCCCTTCGGCTGCGCTAAAGGCTGTCCGCATTTTGGGCCACACAGATGTAGACTGAAGGGGTTCAGAGTGAATGCCGCTGTGGTTTCAAAGTCCTTTGTCCTCCCGGGTCATTAACATTCCAGTGGGTGGAGTTGACACTTAGCAGTAAGCAAACGCAGATATTAACCCTTAGCACGCTGGTTCTGTGCAGAGGGGATGATTGGGGGATCCCCATTACTTTGATTCCCCCACTTTCTCAGGAAATGGGGGAAGACCCCCCCCCCCTGGCACCGGCCTTGCATGGTGACCCATTTTAAAGTCTCCTGAATGCAGAACTGCCAAAATATGTGCGCAAAAAACAGCGCCAGACTTGTGAAACAAACAGGAGACAATGGGATTTTGTGCTGGATAAATATGGTGCTGCTTTTTTTCCATAGCGGGACATGTGACACTTATTTTGGTGAGCCCATTGTTTGAAGATCTACCAAAACAAAACAGTGATCAGGGCCAGTCAGCAGGGGGCACACTCACCGCACTATACACTGGCACAGAAACTATAAGAACAGGAAGGAAAAGAAAAGTGGAAGTCCAGGGTTATAAATAAAGATACAGTGATGCTCAGAACCAGCGCGTGTCATCACACATTAACCCCCCCGGGGTGACCTTCTTCCTCTGCTCTCCTGGGCATCCCATAAAAGGGCAACCCCCACTTATATAACAAACCGCATGGTTTCCTCGGGGTAAATACTCTGTAAGCAGCGCACATTTTTTCCTTCTCAGAGGGATTTATGGCGCCCTCTGACATGGATATTTGCTGACGCCTCTTTGCAGCACCTGATGCTGTTTAACCACTGCACTCCTGTGTACCAACCCGGCTTGACCCTTGGACTCTGCACTTCTGGCTTACTGACCCCGGCTTACCTCTGACCTTCCGCATCTCTCCAAACTTGACCACGGCTTATGGACCTCTACTATCCTACTGGCTCTAACCCCTGACCACGGCTATCGGACTCAGACTATCCTACTGGCTCCTACCTCAGACCTCGGCAAGTATCAAGACTAAGCTAAACTCTCCAATTCTGACCCAGCTGCCTGACCATCCACTCTCCAGACATGGCCCCGTGGCTGTGGGTGGCATTTCTACCCATTCCCACCTCAGTACCGGTGTCCCGCCTTGTTTGTGGTGAGCACAGCGTTACACCAGCCCAGGGGACGTTGCTGATGAGCCCACTTCTGGACACCCTCCCTCTCTCCCTGGATACCCTCCCGTTCTCTCTGAAGAACCTCCCTCTCTCCCTGGACACCCTCCCTCTCTCCCTGGACACAATGCCTCTCTCCCTGGACCACCCTGGCCCCCCTCCATGGACACCTGCCCCTATCTCTGGACCCCTGCCTTCTCCCTGGACACGCCCTCTCTCCCTAGACACCCTCTCGCTCCCTCTGGACACCCTGCCCTCTCTCCCTGGACACCCCCCATCTCTCCCTCTGGACACCCTCACGCTCCCTCGGACACCCTGCCCCCTCTCCCTGGACCACTTGCCCTTTCCCTGGACACCCTGCCCTCTCTCCCTGACACCCTGCCCTCTCTGGGTTACCTGCCCTGCTTCCCTGGACACCTGCCCTCTCTCCTAGACACCCTCCCGTTCCCTCTGGACACCCTGCCCTCTCTCCCTGGACATCCCCCCCTCTCCCTCTGGACACCCTCACGCTCCCTCTGGACACCCTGCCCCCTCTCCCTGGACACTCTGCCCTCTCTCCCTGGACACCCTGCCCTCTCTCCCTGGACACCCTGCCCTCTCTCCCTGGACACCCTGCCCTCTCTCCCTGGACACCCTGCCCTCTCTCCCTGGAAATCTTTAAAAACAGACTTGCGACTTTGATGAGTGAATCACAACCAGATATTCAATACTTACAGTATCATTCCACTCTATATTCTGTTCATCCTATATCTTATGGTCGGTTTCTTTAATAGCCTTAAAAGGTTTCCCTTTTATGTTTTGTAACTGTTTAAATGGGCGAAGCGCTGTTTGGGGTCTTCTGCACAGGAGGGAGAGCTGGCGGCAGCAGAGGTAGGTCCACTCTTCCTTCACTGGTAGGGACAGAGGTCCCAGCTCTTCCACCTGGAGAAAAACGCTATATAAATAAAGTTATTATTATGTAGTAGTCAAATAGAATTCATAGTGACCGTCACGGGTATTGAAAGCCATTTTCCATTCGTCACCTTGACGGAGCCTTACCAGATTGTAGGCCCCACGGAGGTCCAGTTTAGTGAAGATGTTGGCTCCTTGGAGGCAATCAAGAAGTTCAGCAATCAGTGGTAAGGGGTAATGGTTTTTGATGGTGATCTTGTTAAGACCTCTGTAATCAATACATCGTTGTAGTGACCCGTCCTTTTTCTTCACAAAGAAGAAGCCTGTGCTGGCTGGAGAAGAAAATTTTCGAATAAAACTACTTTGTAAATTTTCATGGATGTACTCCTTCATAGTTTTCGTCTCAGGAAGGGAAAGTGGGTAAAAAGTTCCCCTAGGAGGTACAGAACCAGGCAGCAAGTCAATAGGATAATCGAAAGGACGATGCGGTGGCAAGACCTCAGATCTGGCTTTATCAAAAGCGTCACGAAATTCGGCGTAGACCACGGGCATATTTACCTTCTCTTCTTTGGGAGCAGTAATCCCACCAATACTTTTGAGGGGCACAGCGCAGTTCTTGGAACAAAAGGAGCTCCACAAGACCGGTTCCTTGTCAGACCAATCGATGCGTGGATTGTGAAGTTGCAGCCATGGGAGGCCAAGAATCACGTCCATCGAAGGGGTGTGAATGGCATTCAGCTGGATCTCTTCCGTATGGTCCTCACCTGTACGAAGATGAAAGAGAACGGTCTGTAAAGAGATGTATGCTGGTTGCAGAGGGCGACCATCTATGGCTTTTAACTCTACTGGGCATTTCTTGCAAACAAGAGGGGTGTTATTTCTCTCGGTGAAGCCTTGATCGACAAAATTGCCTCCCAACCCGTAATCCAGAAAGGCCATAGCAGAAGTGTGGAAGCCCTCACCGGTAAGCGTAAGCGTAACAGGAAGCAAGATCCTGGTAGGCAGCTGTTTAGCTGTGATAGGGGATATAGAAAGTGTTCCCAATGTGATTCCCCTGGACCTCATTGGGAGTTGGCGTTTCCCGACTTGTGGGGGCAAAAGAATACCTGGGATTTCCACAGTAGAGACAGAGGCCGGCATTGCATCAACGCTGTTTCTCGCTAGAAGACAACTTGTTACCCCCAAGGTGCATAGGCTCTGGGATATCTGGGGGAAGGGGTTCAGCTGTACCGGCACGGGAAGAAGGAACCCTTGGAGTAAGCTGCCGAAGACGGGATCTTTCAGTTCTCCTGTCTTGTAGACGTTGATCAACGCGAATACATATGGCGATGAGTTCCTCGAGATCAGTGGGACGTTCATGTGCAGCGAGCTCATCCTTTAAAATCTCCGTAAGACCTTGCCAGAAGGCGTCTGCTAACGCCTCGTTATTCCATCCAGTCTCCGCGGCAATAGTGCGGAACTCCAAAGCGTATCTGGCCACGGATCGACTTCCCTGAGAAATATGAAAAAGGGAGGAAGCAGCAGTTGCCTTGAGGCCAGGCGTATCAAAGACTGCGGAATTCCCGGGTAAATTGTCCGATATCCTGGGTGAGATCCGATCTTCGTTCCCAGATGGGAAAAGCCCAGGCCAGGGCATTGTCGGTGAGAAACGATATAATGTACGCCACCTTGGATCTTTGAGAAATGAATCGAGAAGGCATAAATTCGAACTGTATGAAACATTGATTCAGAAACCCCTCTGCACCCATGGGGTTCTCCACCATATCAGTTGGGTGTGGGAAGTCGGGTTCAGATGAGGAAGACATAGGCATAGAAACAATAGTTGCATCAGTTAAGAGTCAACTAATCAGGTCTTGCTCTATGGGCTTTCTCCCATTTGCTGCATTCTCTGGGTTTTCACGTGTCACAGGGGAGAGTGTCCTGTTCAGGGACCCAATCTGGGTCAGGAAGAAAAAATTGAGGAAAAGGTTTAAACTCCCACGTGCCATTTTTAGACACCTTCCGATAGTGGGTAGCATTCAGTCTTCGACATCTGGACCCAGAGGGGCATTCACACTGTTGGGACTGTTTCATAACAGATAGCCAGATGTTTCCTACATTCGACCAACTTAAAACTAAATATAATGAACCATAATGTTTTTGCTTTTCCACAAATCAGACACTATAGGCAATGAGTAATCAGAGACTTTCCCCAGATGCTAGAGGGTACTGCACTGCATACACTGCAACCACTGGAGATTAGGGCCTTCACCCTCAGGATGTCCCTGGACCTTCACTCCCAGCCACAGGCCACCAGGAGTAGTCCCAGCTCTTCCCTTACTCCCTGATAGAGTAAGGGGAACAGTCTCCCACCACTCCCCTAAGGGAGGGCACACAGTAGGCAGAGCCCTGCACAACTGATCAAGGGTAGACTAGCCTCTCTCAAGGTAGAGGCAACTGATCAAATTGAGGAACTACAACCCCTTAAGTACAGATCCAGCAGGAACCAGTCCCTTGCCCCTGATTGGACACAAGGCCTGGTTACACTGCCTTCTCTGTGACTCACTGAACTGCAGCGGTGTGGGGAAAACCCATGATTACTCCTGGCAACCTGCCCTTACCAGGGATTACTGCCAGGAGGAGGGCAGACTGATAGCCCAAAACCAGCCAGGGCTACACAGACAAACTCACATTTTTAGATGTAACAGTGTTTTCCCCACCCGGTGGAAGATTTGGCCATTACTAGTCGTGTGGTGCATGAAACCTGCTGGTAACAGGAGAGCTGAGCTGTCCGCCGATGGTAGTGGGTACACAGGATCAGGTTTCTGGAGTACATTACTCACATGGTTCTCTAGCAGTGCAGTGCCTCCATCTGTCGCAGGCTCCAAGATGAATGGAGGTGATCTCCTATGGTAGAATTATTCCTTCTCCTCCTAGTAAGATCACACACCAGGCAGGAGATATATGCAAACAGGAACGGTCTTTATTGAATACACCACAACACAGCTGTGGTCTGCCCCATCACAGCTTCTCAGGATCAGCTATCCACTGGATGATGGTCCCTGGACAACCAGTGCAGGTCAGGGCCCCTGCAGCTGTCCTAGCTCTTCCCGACTCCCTTATCAGGAGTCATGGTATACGTCTACACTCGTTCTCCCCCCAGGGGAAAAGGAACAGGGAATGCCCCAATCTCAGGCTCCCTGTGTGCAACCTGCCTCTCTCAGTGGGGAGAGGTACTACTGAATTTGGGGCAGTACTTTCCTAAAGTACAGCCAGGAGGAGGGCACCAGCTCTGTCATAACGATTGGACATGTTCAGGCCTGTTGTCACCGCCTCCCACTGTCAATCAAGTGCAGCACCAAGGAGTGGGGAAACACCATATTAACTGCTGGCAAGGCCTGCCCTTACCGGGGCTCACTGCAAGTATAAGGGCAGATTAGTAGCTCCAGAGGGCATGGCTACATAGACATATTGCACTATTGGTTCTCTCATTTTCTGCTCGTCCCTTTTTTTATTTTGTTGTCCCTTTTCTGTGTTAACTGTGTTAAATGTGAGTTTGTCTGTCACTTAATTCCCACCGGCAATGAGCGCACTATTGTGGAACTTAACTGGACTTTGTTTTTTTTTCTTTGCCTGAGTGGGGGTTAAATTATTATTATTATTATTATTAGTGCTGTACCAGCTGAGTTTATCTGACTGTCTATTATCTATTAGCCCACTGTTCCCTTAAATATTTGTGATGTCACTTATGTATAATTTATATTTATACATTATTTATGCTTAGCACTGTATATTTATATTAGTTTTTTACACGGACACTTGTACACTTGTAGACTAGCGCTACGATTAGGTCATATCATCTATACCCAATCCCCTCCATTCACCAGGCCCATATGCACCAGGGGCCTATACCCAACCCCCCACCAACCGTACCTCCAGCCCATGACCCTAGGGTGTAGGGCCCTTCCCTTCACTGACAGCTGCCCCTCGAAGACCCTGGGTGGTCTTTGGCTTCAGCCCATCCGGTCCTTAGGACCATATAACTCCCCCACACCATCTGTTTAAAACCCAGATATAAAATTGCACCCAGTTGAAATTTACACCAGCTGAAGGGTGATAAAATGTTTAGCCGGTGGTTACTTATTATAGATAAAAAAGAGGAACAAAAAACAGGACTGAGAAGCCACAAAGCCGCTTTAAAGCTTCAGTCCTACCTAGCGGGCAAAAAAAACAACACAAATTAATTTATCAGTGAAATCACACTTGCGTAGGCATTTCACTTAATTGCTTCCTATGTAAAAATGAATGTTTGAGTCTGACATTTTTTTTTTTTTTTCAAACATTTTTATTGTTTTCTGACAGGGGTACATACACTTCACATGGTCGTTTATAGACAGTTAACGTAATTAACACACATATTTAAAAGTGAACAACCCGTAACATCTCAAGGTTGATTGATCGGGTACGGGCGATCTGCCCCTAGTATATTGTAACCTCCTATGCACATTTAGAGTCTGACATTTTAACCTACTCTGCTAATTATTATTCACGTTTTTTGGCTGATGAAAGCAGAATCATTTGTTTAAACTGAAGGAGAAAAGTCTGAAAAAAACGTATGTACAAGAGTTTGTGATCACAAGGCAGATATTAGCTAAACACAGGAAGACGGAATGTAGAATTTGACAGCACACGAGAACCGCTTGGCACACCTTAAAATTGTAAAAAAACACCCCAAAGCATTTGGTAACTAAATAGAGTTTAAATTAAAAAACTAAGATAAAAAAAGAATGTAAAAATACTTGGACTTCTCTGATGATTTGCAACACTCTTTTTTTTTTAATTGAAACATTCTTCAGATCCATATATGTATATTGTTCTATCCCAAGCTCACTGTGGCAAGTGAGTAGAGACAGGCAGCTTAACTCGTTCCCTGTTGATGCACACAGGGTCCTTATTTTCCTTCTGTAAACTTTATTGTAATACAACAGTAACAACAAGGAGGGAGAGGGGGGGGGCTTGGTAGGTAGCAAATATCAGGGAAAGGTAAATTACAATTACATGAGGTGTGACTACTCACAATTTATTTAATTTATTTATTTATCAAATATTTTACCAGGAAGTAATACATTGAGAGTTACCTCTCGTTTTCAAGTATGTCCTGGGCACAGAGTAAAACAAATAATACATGGTTACAAGTACAGTTACATAAATGAACAGGGTATACATTATATACAAGACATTGCATGCACAGTTAAAGAAAATATATATTATGAGCGTATGAAACAGTTACAGACCAGGTTAAAATGTGAGACAGCCTTAGATTTGAAAGAACTTAAACTGGTGGTGGATGTGAGAGTCTCTGGTAGGTTGTTCCAGTTTTGGGATGCACGGTAGGAGAAGGAGGAACGTCCGGATACTTTGTTGAGCCTTGGGACCATGAACAGTCTTTTGGAGTCTGGTCTCAGGTGATAAGTGCTGCATGTGGTAGGGGTGAGGAGCTTGTTCAGGTAGCTGGGTAGCTTGCCCATGAAGAATTTAAAGGCAAGACAGGAAAGGTGAACTTTGCGCCTAGACTCTAGTGATGACCAATCTAGTTCTTTGAGCATTTCGCAGTGATGTGTGTTGTAGTTGCATTGGAGAACAAAACGACAAATTGAATTGTAGAGGGTGTCAAGTTCGCTAAGGTGGGTTTGAGGTGCCGAGCCATATACTATGTCTCCATAGTCAATAATTGGCATTAGCATCTGCTGTGCGATACGCTTTCTGACCAGGAGACTTAGGGAGGATTTGTTGCTGTAAAGTACCCCTAGTTTGGCATAGGTCTTGGTTGTCAGGGTATCAATGTGCATCCCGAATGTTAAGTGGGAGTCGAACCATAACACCAGGTATTTAAAACTAGTGACAGGTGTTAGGGTGGTGTTAGCGTTGGTTCTAATCAGGAGCTCAGTCATTGGAAGCTTTACAAATTTAGTCTTGGTCCCAAATACCATTGTTACAGTCTTGTCTGCAGGGTTCAAAGAGGAAGTTTGTGCGTACCTGTACAAGCTGGAAAAGGACAAGACTGTTCCAAATGGCAGGGGGAGGAGGGGCAGCCCAACTCACAGAGGAGCAGAACAGGCTCAGAAGCCAGAGAAGGCAGTTACATTAGTAACAACATGAACACTGAGTAGTGACAGCAGTCACATAACAGGGAGGAAACTATTCAGGGGCCAGAACATCTATAAAACAATTGTACACAGTATTTAAAGGAACATATATCTTGACTTATAAGTGTACGACATCTCCACATAAACTGTTTCTATTACAAAGTCTGATTAAAGAATCACCTATAATAACTGATTAAAAAGATTAAAGAATCACCTATAATAACTGATTAAAAAGGGCACTACCATTACCATAATTATGGCCACCTAACCTCTTCATTACCAGGAGTTCCTTGCAGGACTGGCTGGGAGTATGGCATGGCCGGGTGCACAGTGTGTGCACGTGGCGCTTCCGGAGCCAGCATCTCCTCCTGCTACCATGCAACGCCTTGACTACATGACGTCACCTGATGATGTAACATAACGCGCGGGGCCTTTTGCCTGCCCCCGTGTCACATGACATTGCGTCATCATGTTGTAGCAAGAGCCGATGCCGGTATTTACAGGAGGTCCTGTGATCTCACCTGGCTGGTAGAGACCAAACTAACAGTTCCTCTTTAAACTGTAAACTCGGGACCTTTAATGAGGACTCAACCAGAGATTTAGTCAACTGTATACTGTAGATCCAAATGTAAGCACAAAGTCCAGCTCAGGGCACTCAGCAGGGTGTGGCTTCAGCACACTTACCCGCCCGTCCATTTCTCCTCGTGACAAAGGCCCTCCCCGATCAAGACTATTAGAGCGGGTCTAACTTTTTTCCTTGACTCTCATAGGACAGTGCAGAACAGGTAGTTGCCCCGGGATGGGTAGTTAGGCCTCTCTGGTGGGTAGCAGGGGGGTTAAATAGCGGTTAAAACAGCTTAGGTAATTAAGGGGTTAAACCATCCCACAAGCCTCCCGGGAGGCCTAACCACCCACTCTGGGGTAACTACAGTACACCCTTCGCCCACCCCATTAAAACACCAGTAACCCCTTAATTACTTTAGCGGTAGTAACTGCTTAAGTAATTAAGGGGTTACTGGTGTTTTAATGGTTGGATGTTAGCCTTCTCTTCCATGTTGGTGGAGAAGAGGAGGAGGAGGATGCCTTCATCCTGGCAGGGGTAAGTAAATTATTTATTAATATATATAATATATATTTGAATGGGCATAAGGACTAGTAGCCATATTTAGCTACAAGGGCATTTTCCCATTCCTATGTGGGGGTGGGGGTTTGCTGGGGGTGGGTGAAGGTGGTAGTTGAGAAGAGAAGTAGTATAAACATGCGGTGGTATCCGGAGCAGCAGCAGCAAAAAGATCTAAATTCACCCAGGATCAAAAATAGAAGGCTTTAATGGTACAAATAATGAACAACAGAGTCCATAACCACCCTCCTACGCGTTTCACGCAGCTAGTGCAATTTGTCAAGGAGTAGGGAGTATGAGCTAAACAGACATATTTAAAGAGACAAAAAAACGCCAAATTGCATGTGTGTGCAATCCACAATTAAAAAAAGTGTAAACATGAAACAACCAATCACAATCTTAGGGGTGCAATCACATTGCACATGAAATAGAGCGGAGTGGGAAAATCAGACTGGGATTCATATTTAATAAAGTCTCTAATTTAATTCCAAAGATCCAATATCACAAATGGATATAATATGCATACCAATTGAATGAACTTTAACTCTATATAAATTAAAAACTCAAGTTCGAATTAATGGAAAAGTTAATGACATAACTATATTTAATCTTTAAAGATAGTTACATAGAGATCTGTAAACACCCAATCAGTATGTCCACTGAGCTCATATTCTCATAAACAATTGTAACTAATATAGACTAACAATGTTGCAATAGTTCAATACATTAGAAATGTATGAGTCGCTTTATCAAGACAGTGAAGGATATATATTAAGAGAATCGTAGGAAATATAACTTATCCTCTTATGGTAATACTGAAGTAATACAGTATCTGAAGTAAAGATTCAGGGGCCTATGCTATAAGCCTCGATAAGCCACTTATTGAGCACTTATCGGCCAACATGCCTACTTCTGTTCAGTAAGCCTCGATAAGTGGGCTATAAAGGCATGAATCGCCACATTTTTCAGCCGTCATAAAAAAATCGCCAGGTGAGCCACTTATAAGCTACTTATCTGCAGGTTCTGAAACTCGTGCAATTCTATTAGCCGTGATTAGCTTATCGAGGCGAATCATGACTCTAGAGTGGCGAGTTTCTCCCAAAATCCTCAGGCCAGGAAAAGTTGGCGTGAGGATGGGGAGGAGCTGCTGAGAGGCGGCGAGATAGGACTTAGAAATAAAAATGCTTTTTTTCTGCATGGGATTGATGCCGGGGGTCTCCAGAGCTGATACCCATTAATATCAGCACTAGAGACCCCCGGCATGAATCCCATGCAATAAAAATGCATTTACAGGCAACTTCATTACCTTAGCGGCTAACCGCTAAGATAATGAAGGGGTTAACCCCTTCCGCTACCCACCACGGGTCAAATACCATCTTCACCCACCCCCGCTACCCACAATAAACATTAAAAACACAACAACACTAATATCCACCTCCTCTACCCCCACATAATTGATACCAGAGGCCACGGGGGTCTGGGGGCCCTCAGGTGGTCCCAGCAGGTGTCTGGGGGCCCTAGGGTGGTCCCTACAGGTGTCTGGGGGCCCTAGGGTGGTCCCTACAGGTGTCTGGGAGTTCTCAGGTGGTCCCGCAGGTGTCCAGGGGTCCTCAGGTGGCACCCGCGGGTGTCTGGGGCCCTCGGGTGGTGCCTGCGGGTCTCTGCTGCCTTCAATACCAATCCCCAGACACCCAGAGAGACCACCTGAAGTCCCCCGGACTCCCGCGGGGACCACCTGTGGACCCCCAGACAACAGCAGGGACCACCCGAGGACCCCCAGATTCCCATGGGGGGACACCCCTGCCAGCCTCTGTTATCATTGCTGTGCAGAAGAAAAAAAATACATGCTTTTAGGCATGTCTCAATCAGTTTAGCGCCAGCCTTTAGCTGGTGAAAAAATTTGGCAAGTTTTTATACTCCGATAAACTTATCACTGCTTTGAGAATAGCAGTTACTGGCAAAAAAAATCGGGTTTGCCATTTTTGGGCCTATCGGACGACTTTTTTCCCACTGGCTGTTTTGAGGCGATAAAAAGCCATTATAGCGTGATACTGCATTGTTATCACTGCTTTGTGAATAGCAGAGCAGGCAGTATCACGCTATAAAAGCATTTATAACCCTTTAAATCACTTATAACTGCTTTGTGAAAAGGGCCCTATGTGAGCAAAATACCCAGAGCGCAAGAAAGCAGCACATTCATCACCGAAGGCGGTAGTTGCCCTGGGGTGGGTGGTTACGCCTCTCAGGTGGGTAGCGGGAGGGCGTTAACCACTTCATTATCTCAGCGGTACTAACCGCTAAGGTAATGAAGGGGTTAACCCCTTCCCACAACCCTCCCGGTAGGCTTAACCACCCACCCTGGGGAAACTACCCCTTCACCCACCTCCTGTACCCTCAACAAATCAGGTACTTTGGTTTAGCCCCTTACAATTACTTATTTTTGAAGCAGGGGGTCTCCGGAGCTGAGCCGCATTAAATTCAGCCCCGGGGACTCCCTGCCTCCTGGCATACAGGCCGTGGTATGGGGTACCAGTATCTATCGGCACATTTAATTCTCCCACGTCACATGACCGGGACATTTAGACATGCAGGAGATACCGGCACCCCAGACCAGAGCCTGTAACTTGGGAAGCCGTAGGTCCCCGAGGCTGAAATGAATGCGGTTCAGCTCCAGAGACCCCCTGCTTCAATACGATGTAATTAAAATAAAATTAAAGCAGCGCGAGAGCCTGTTAGAGGTGCGCAGGTAGAGGGACTGATTCTGTCTCACTCTCACTGCGCAGCTCTTATAGACTGGTGCAGTCCAGTAGGATTAACACAGCCTTAGTCCCATTCAGACGCAGGGACCTCGCGACCTGTTATTCCTGATGGGCAATTCCCCCCCTGCTCTGCACTTGGCCATGATCACTCCACGTTTGGTCCGCAGTTCCCCAGCACCTGTGCGGAGCAG
The DNA here is from genome assembly GCA_036426205.1 of Ascaphus truei. Taxonomy (NCBI): domain Eukaryota; kingdom Metazoa; phylum Chordata; class Amphibia; order Anura; family Ascaphidae; genus Ascaphus; species Ascaphus truei. The sequence continues at coordinate 282,924,411 of CM071569.1, forward strand.
GTCGGCAATACATCTGACTGCATCCGTGTCACGGGAGACCAGGCATTTACACCTTTTCACCAGGATCATACATTGAGCAAAACAGGTAAAGTAAAATAAATTGTACATTTATTCGCATGAAAAGGCATACACACAATGATACACAAACTACATAAGAAAAGACACACTTACTGGGGTACTGGGGTGAAAAAACTAGACTTTCCTAGCTGCTTGCACTCTAAAACCAGAGTTTTTACTTGACCGGGACTTAGCTGCAAACGTCGTGGAACTAAAATCATCTACAAATCCCAACCGCGACCGTTACGTTAAATTGTGAGAACTTGGTCGCGAAAAGCTGGACTTAGAAAATATTTCGACTTGCTTTTTCTGAAGCCGGGGCTCTGCTATTGGTGCAGAGGCATCTTGTGGTCGTTTCAAATATCCCGCTTCACTTCTGGCGCTGAGAATCTCACGAACTGATTGGCTGAGGGTTTGTTATAGTATTTTGGAACTCGTTCACAAAATACTACAGCCAGTCACAGCGTGGGAACTTTCTTACCAACCCAGGACGTGGGTACTTGAGCCTAGCCCTCCTGCGCAAATGGTCTTCACACCTCCGGCATCCTCTGTGGCTTTCAACTCTGATGTCCTCCAGACCTGATGGCACAAACGTGGTAGCCCTGATGGTCCGTCGGAACATTGGTTCTGAAAGTCCCAGCTCATTACCGTGCACAACAGTACATGTATATATTAAACCAATGTTAATAAAATACTGTTATAAGTCTTAAGTCTCTGGGTATGGGGAATAGAATAAAAAGCTGCACTTTATTTTCTATTGGCCTATATTCCCCAAACACTGTTTAATAGACTTGGACTGGACTTTAAAAGGCCCCTCAAAACCATATCTATGGTTGGAGAACCCTATATAGGTTCTGGGTGACCTGGGCAGTAACCTCTTATAGTTACAGGGACACTTTACATCCCTTTGCACCATTTACCTTTCTGGGCTGTGCTGAAGCAGGGAACCCTAGCGGTGAGTCAAGGGGAGATATTGCTGGGACAATGTGCCTACATGTATCCAGGAATCAGACCAGATTTCTGGGTAAATTTTTAGGGGAACTCTGGACCCTGACTAGCTAGGCACATTCTGGCAACACTTCCTCCGCAAAACCCCCCTTGAAACTCATCCCCTAGCAATCCCTGCTTGCTGGCATCCCTGGAAAGGTAAAAACACAAACATTATTTTTTGTCGCATAATTACATGTCATGCAAATACAACGATTAGGCTCAAGAGCTGACAGTCTTGAACCCCAAAACATGGATCAGAGGTAACCACAGGGGCTTAACCTTTATTAGTGAGCCTGGTTACCCCCTCACCGTCACAATCTGTATCTTGCACAAATTCCAATGCAGATGCTGGCAAAATAGTTCCTTTGATCAAACGTGCACAATCCTGGCTGATTCGGTGTAAACCTGCAACAATGAGCTCTCAATAGTGAGAGAACCGGTGAATCACAGTCTTTGGCAACTATCATTTGCAAAAAATAATCTTCAAAGTATAGCAGCAGCAAAACAGTTTCCACCGTGGGTAACACACAAACTGGTGAAAAAAAATCTCAAACACTTTTCTCTTAACATTACCAGTAGAAATATATAATTTAAAAAAATTCTTCTCCAAAAATTCCAAAACGAGCAAAAAAACCACAAAAACGTTTTTTTTTTCCAGCCCCACGTTGGGCGCCAAATGTAATCATCCTTGCCCAGCTCTAAAGGAGTTTCGAGTTGGATATATATACCTGGCTGTGTTCAGTTTTTCATACCTTTTCAGGGGGCTGGATCCGTTCAGGCTGGGCATAGATATGCAGATACAATAATGATGGATGCCAGAAATTTTTATAGTACATATAAGAGCTTTATTCCCAACCGCCATAGAACAGACAGACTTCACTTCAGACATTAAATGGTGTCAAACAATATGGTTACTCTGTGCTTCTTCCCCTGTTAGCTCTCACTCCTACGTTGGGCAGGTACTTATGCTTTTCTCCTTTAGTATTGGTTGGACTGGCAATCTCCTGCATAGCTTCAATGATGCCCTATCTCAGGTGGACCCTTGCTGGGACATACACACTATTCTCTGGGATCACTATCCCGTTTCGGTGGACGGCATTCGTAGTCGATACTTGTTGGATCGGGAGTTTATTTAGGACCTCTCGGTGGGGCCGACCCGCTTATGTTCTGGAGCTTGTACTCTGAGAACTCCCTGCTGAGCACATGCTTACTCCTTTTCTGGCCAGAGAACAATCTTGGGCCATTACTATGGGCTCTAACTATATAGGGCACGTTCCTTAACTGAAAACAGTAAATGGTGACAGGACATCCTTAATACACATAATTATAAACACAAATCAATTTACAAGACTCACAGTGAGGCTTCACTTTGAACTCTGAGGAACCTGTTCCTAGAACATCGGATGCAGCTATATATACACCCTTCTATATATTCCTATAGGGACATCACTGGTCACAGAGGAGTGGCTATCCCTTTCTGCATAGTCATCCTGCATCACACGATGGGGAGGGGTGTAACCTGACTGACCCCACACTGTTAATCCATTAAGGCTGATAACACATTATTAAGTCCTAAAAAGGGTTAATTACAATGAAGAGTGAATATGGATATTGAGATAGGGAAGGTTAACACAGGGGGGAAAGAGTAAAGATCAGATGGGATCCAGAACTTCCATTTACATTCTTCTATCCCCATCGTTCTGTCCCTCTGTCCCAAGCATTACCATGAGAATAGCCTGCACTCAGGTCTCCTTCCTCCACTCCCGCTTATTGCTGCATTGTATCGACTGTATATATAGCAGCTGCCTCCCCTTCAGATTTCCATCCATCTTCTCCTTTGCTGTGATATTAATAGTCACCTACTGAGGCTGCAGCAGTACTTCTACATCAGCCGCATTATGATGTCATCGGGTTCTGCTGACCTCACAGAGATCTGAGCAGGGTTCCATATGGATGCATGTGTTATTTAGATTTTACAATCAATTAATACATCATTCAAATCAGAATAATTATTGAAGTGAAACTTCTTTGATGGCACCTACAGTGTTTTCATGGGGAAAATGCCTTGCCTTGCAACGAAAAACCATTGCGCAAGTGACGTCATGCTACTAATGGGCCATCGCGCTCACGCATGCGCAAAAAAATCAGCATTCCAGGCCTCACAGAGGTTAGACTAAACGCATGCGCAGAAGAAGAGGTTGGGCCGCGATGCGCAGAAGCCAATAGTCACCCCCACACATGCGCAATACAGCCCTTCCAGCCAATCACCTACTGTACATGCACACAACTACCCTTGCGCCCCTCTGCACTAACGGCTGACTTAATGCGCATGCGCACAAATAATCTCATACCATGTGCATGCACGTACACACCGCCGTACATCTTCACGTGCACATGCGCACATACTGTGTTCGCTGCATGTTCCCATGCTGCCCACAACGCTTTTCCCAAGCGTCACGGCCACTGTCAAAGGCTGCCCATCTGCCAAGTGCGCTCATTGCCGTACCGGCGGCTGTGAAAGCCTGGCCATGCACCAAGTGCCCCCTCGCCACCTCCTCACACGCGCGGAGACCGCATGCCCTCTTTCCACACACTTCCCTCATGCTCCTGGACTTATGCTCGAGCGCGCGCATACGAACACGCTGCCGGTACCAGTGAATACCAAACTCGCACAACTCCCCTGCATTCTCCCTACCAATGAGCCACCACTCTTATTACCCCCCCCCGTTTCCAAAAAAATCACCTTGCCAATCACCCTCCCCAATGACTTGCCTCCTTCCCCTTCAACAAAGGAACCTCACACGCACAATGCATCTACCAATGTGAATCAATGTTAGCACATGGTCGGACTCCATTGTCAGAGCTTGTCATGCCCCCCATGACGTAATTCCGTATCACGCACCTCCACAAGTCCCTCAGCTCACCGTCAACTGTCAATTCCAGCCGTTGCCACTCGCTTATGCGCTTTCGCAGGACCTCCACCTTAATTGCAGGGGAAAAAATCTAACTCACCGTATCCAGCCACCAGACACACTGAGGCTCCGGTGCCTGTGACCATCCCGCCCAATTCAGTTTGACAAGAATCAGGTGCTTACAAGCCACCCACAAAGCACAGAGAGAGCTGTGAGAGCTGACGGATCCGGGGCAAAAAGCAAAACACTGTGGCCTCATTTATCCAGTGAGTGTTACAATATATAATGGGACACAGGCCTATCTGTGCAATTAATATTACCATTATACCATTATCATTGTATTCCATTAGGGTCAAACATAAGCCTGCCTCTTCTTTTCAAAACTTAACAATTCTCACAAAACAAAGGCAGAAATCATCAAAACCAGACCTATTGGACTAACACATCATTTGTACGTTTTGAAGTCAACCTCTCACAGTACCAGTACTTTCAGAAACAACATTTGCAGAGTACAACTACTTTTATCTGAACCTGTACCACAGTACTCCTCATTTTATATCGAATTCTGATAAAAGTACAGTACTTTGATATCCAAACTTACCAAAGTACACAATAACAGTACTTCCGTGTACAAACCTACCAAAGAACAAAATAACAGTACTTCTGTATACAAATCTACCAAAGTACACAATAACAGTACTTCTGTATACACACCTACCAAAGTACACAATAACAGTACTTCCGTATACACACCTACCAAAGTACACAATAACAGTACTTCCGTATATAAACCTTCCAAAGTACACAATAACAGTACTTCCGTATACAAACCTACCAAAGTACACAGTAACAGTACTTCTGTATACAAACCTACCAAAGTACACAATAACAGTACGTCCGTATACAAACCTACCAAAGTACACAGTAACAGTACTTCCGTATACAAACCTACCAAAGTACACAATAACAGTACGCTGCTCTCCTCTGTTGTAATGTGATCAGCTTGTTGTAGCCGCTGCTGATTCCCGCTGCTCTCCTCTGTTGTGATCAGCTTGTTGTAGCCGCTGCTGATTCCCGCTGCTCTCCTCTGTTGCAATGCGATCAGCTTAATGTAGCCGCTGCTGATTCCCGCTGCTCTCCTCTGTTGCAATGCGATCAGCTTGTTGCCGCTGCTGATTCTCGCTGCTCTCCTCTGTTGCAGGTTTCCAAGATAGCTGCTTACGCCTTCAGCGCACTTTCACAGATCCGAGTGGATGCAAAAGAGGACCTGGTTGTACAGTTTGGGATTCCATAATCCCCCTTCACCTTCACCTCTCACACGTTCTTCTTTCTTCCTCCTTTATTTTCTTTGCTCTTTTTAAATTCACTTTCCCCCCCCCCTCTTATTTTCTTTGTTTGACGTATCTCTCTTCATATTTTCCTTCTCTCTCCTCCCCTGGCCCTTTGCTTTCTTTCTCATCATTTTTACCTGTCAACCTTTTTTTCTCGTCCCTCTATCCCACCATTTTCTTTTTTTTTCCCGCTCGCCAATCTCACCCATCTGTCTCTCTCGCTGTCGTCGTTATGTCCAAAGCTGGGGATCATGTGCAGATCAGAAGATTTCCTACTAACCCTGAACATACTCCACTTCTCTGTGAGCAGAACCCTCTAATAACGTCGAATCGGACCCGCCAGAGTTGCTTCGGACATCTGCCCGCTGTGTGTATTGCAAGGCAGTTACCATAACCCAATTGCTATCGGAGAAACCACAGAACCAGTGGCTGTGCCTTGGCAGCTAGGGTTTAAACGTCTCGATTTTGGTCCTGCGAAAATGACTATGCACCTCCACACCCATCAAGCAGCGTCTTCTTAATAAACAGTTCCCCCAAACCTGTTCGGAAGACCCTTTACAGCAGCTGACTTCCTGAAAACGCCGGGGATTTTTGTCATGGGTCACTGGTGGCGGGAGGGGGGTGGGAAGGTTTGGAAAATAAACAGTAGACTTGACAAAGCTCTGCGATTTTAGGGACTGCACCCCCTGCAGTGCATCATGTTTTATCACGAATGTGAGCTGACATTTAATCCTTAGCCCGGTCAGAGCGTGTTCCCAACGCCTGGCAGGGGACGGGATTAATAGTTTGTGGGCGAAACAGGAGCATGTCCTTGCAAACCACACATTCCATCCTGCGGCTCGATCCTGGTGAAACGGCTCAACGGCCTCTTCCTGCAGAGTTTGGACGGTTCCTGTTCCAGGAAGTGAATAAATCAGTGGAGCACGTGGACGACTTCCCATCTACACTTCCACACCGTTGACCCAATGCAATCGCAGTGAAATATCTTTACGTTTAACAGGGAAGGTGGAAATGTTTATTCTTATTTTTTAAGACACAAATCATTGTGGCAATTCAATGTACGATTCTTAACCGGTTGGAAATTTGTGGTAACACCGGCGTGTTTTTTTTTTTTTTTTTTGGTTTTTACTTTTTATTATTATTTCCTAACACCGTAGAATAAATGTATTCCTCAATATTTTCATTGTTTCAGTTTAAATGAAGTTGTCGGATTGAACGCTTAATATGTTAACGGCACAAATATCAAAAGGGTTAATATAGGATTACTTTGATCGATATGGTTTGGGGATAAAAGTAGATGATTCAAAACACTTTAGTGGTTATTCTGGCTGAGCCACCTGTGCTGAAGCACGGACATTCTCAAAACCTGACCTGTTGGTGGCCCTTGAGACTGGATTTGGCCACCCGTCTTGTTTTGCTCCAGCAATCAGAAGTAAAAGATTGAAATGAGCTGACGAAACTTCCGTCTATTAACATTTCTAGGATTATTTTTCACATATGTATTCCCATGTCTCGGACGGCTGTGCACCCCCTGCCTTTCCCCATTATCTTTTGGCATACACTGCTTCTGCTGCAGCCAGGGATTCTGGGTAATGACATGCAAATGAGCATAGAAACATAAATTGTTGGCAGATGTGAACCGCTGGGCTCACCTGCAGTGCATACCCAGTCTTTGTGAGGCTGTTAATCGATCACTTTAGTAATTGTCATTATCAGATTATTGATTCGGACACCGGATTCCTGGGGAAGGATGGAGAGAAACTGTATGAAAAATAGGTGCGCGAGCTACGCGAATCCTGCTCCAGCTTCCTTGTAAACCGCTTATTTTCCCAGGGTTAATGACTGGGCCACCTATTTCAAAGTGGTTATCTACAGCGTGGGGGTCCCTTACAGAAACCCAGGTGTATTTAGCCTGGCCCAAAAGGTATGGGCATCAAAATAGCCACGCTGGTCACGTGCCTACAATTTGAGTAGCTATAGTATTTTAAGGATTAAATGACGGAGTCGTCTATTTCACGTTGGTTGTCCACGGAGGGGGGGCTCCCTGTGTAATATACTTGCATTTTGCATGGCCCAAAAAAGATTTGGGCACCAACACAGGTGCCAAGCACGGCATTTAATAAGTAGTTTAATAAGATTTTTCAGAGGTTACATCCCCTTCAGATTATATCCGCAGGGGTTAATGCTTCATGCACTCCAGTCATTTTTGCATCAAACCTGACACTGTTACCGATGCAGATCAGTTTACAGAGATTCACGAAGTGGCTTGGGTTTTGATTTAATCACTTATTTTACAAATAAATCCCCATGGGGTAATGTCCTTTATAAAATTCCACGGTGGCCCGAAAAAAGGATTTTTGCATCAAGATAGACATCGAGCCAGGCACAGGTTCCGACGCGTTTCATTTGACAGCGATTAAATAGGAAGGTTTTCTTTACAAGGAATAAATAACTTTGGGCCACGCATTGTAGTTTAGTTTCTGCCCAGAGAAAGGGCTGTTCTCAGTAACACTTGTTTGAGGTTTCCCAGGGCCGAAAATAGTTTCTGCCCCCATCTAAACCTGCACATTGCTAACTACCGATGATGATAACCCATCAACGTAATAATCTACCTTGTTCTAACGAAGCGACTGAAAGATTCATCGAAATCCATTTAGGGGCAAGGGAAATACAAATGGGTTTTATGTAAGGGACCACCCCCCTCTGTGGATAATCACTGTGATGTAGGGGGGCCCAGCGTCACGTAATCCTGATAAAATAAAGTCTTTGCAAGATGAAGACGCTGACTTCAGCCTTATCTGAAAACGGTTATCTCAACCACAAAAACCTCTTCCTGTCTTGGTAAAGAGCACAAGCTTCTCGCCCCTCCAGTTAGTCAAGCAAAAAAGGGAAGGGGGCTGAATTCGGATGCCTCCAGATGAATTCGGCTGGAGGCAAAGTTAAAATCGCAACATAACGGCAGCTACAAAACCAGAGAGATCCTCTGACGCGTTTCCCGCCGAGGGCGCTTTATCGAAGAGTGATCTGAGGTCCAGATGAATTCCCTTCAATAGCTGTCCCCTGCCAGAGATCAGTGAGTACCCTCCGCCCCCACTCACACTCACACTGATTGAAAGAAACCAGGTGAGTGGTGAGGAAACCCGCGAAGTATACTCTCTGAAATCTACTGCAGACAAGCTATATATATATATGTATATATATATATATATATTATTTTATACAACAATACAAATCTCAAAATTGCAACTTCATTTACAATAAACTGGATCCTGCCTGTTAATTAGGGTCTCAGCCTCATTGGTGTTTTTATAAATATTTTCTTAAAGATGTTTTTAAAGGATGGACTGACTATAGTTTGAAAGAGATCAATCAGAATGTTAAATAAATGACCCCAAGTATAGAGACACACGCCCACGTACATAGCCCTGTATAAACTTAGTCAGATCAGTGAAGAAAAAACAGGCTTGATCTGTGCACAGCTATAAATTCAAGCATATACACTAGTACAGGGGTGCGCAAACTGGGGGACGGGAGATTTTTCTGGGGGGGGCGCTGGTGGTTGCAGAGGCCCCGCGCTCTTCCCTCAGGCATTTAATTAAATGCCGGGGGATCGTGTGAGGCCCCTGCAACACTCCACTCATTTAACAAAAAAAGAGCTAGATGCAGTTAAAGAACTGTCGGACAGAAATGACATAGTCATAAAACCAGCAGATAAGGGGGGGGGGGGGTGGCAATCTTAAATCGTAGTTACTATGATAAAGAATCTCATAGACTATTAGGGGATGTGGTCACGTATAAAATATTACCAAACAACCCCACTGACCAATTCAAAAATGAATTGTTAGAACTACTAAATCAAGGCTACAAAGATGGAATCCTTGATAAAACAGAATGGGAATATTTGAATATTGAATCCCCAAGGATTCCAATCTTTTACCACCTGCCAAAACTTCATAAAGATGCCACAAACCCCCCCGGACGTCCGATAGTCTTGGGAATAAAATCCCTAACTGCCAACCTCTCGGGATACATAGATACATTCCTCAAAAATTCTGTAAAAAAACTAAAAAGTTATGTTCAGGACAGTATTCAAGTACTCAATATAATCCAAGATGTGGTGTGGAGCGACTCATACGTACTAGTTACGTGTGATGTCAGCTCTTTGTACACGGTCATAGACCATAAACATGGGTGCCATGCAGTACAGGACATCCTCACACATGGAGGGGAACTTGATCAATTGCAGATTACATTTATAGTGGATTGTATAGCTCATATCGTCACCCATAACTATTTCTGGTACGACAATCAATATTATCTACAGATCAGGGGTACTGCCATGGGTACCAGATTTGCTCCAAATTATGCCAACATCCTTATGGGAATGTGGGAAGACAAATACATGTTTCAGCCATGGGGAGCTCACGGATAAGTCTGCGGCACCCTTAGGTGACCATGGCTGAGAACCACTGCCCCGTACCCCCTGTGCAGGCCGGAGCCTGCGTCACAACCCCTATGCTGGCCGGAGCCTGCGTCACACCCCCTATGCAGGCCGGAGCCTGCCTCACACCCCCTGTGCAGGCTCCAGCCTGCGTCACACCCCCTCTGCAGGCTCCGGCCTGCGTCACGCCCCCTGTGCAGGCCGGAGCGTGCCTCACATCCCCTGTGCAGGCTCCGGCCTGCGTCACGCCTTGTGCTGCGGGTGAGTCACTGTCATGTGAAGGTTGCTCTTGGCATTGTGAGTGCAGCTCGACTCCAGCTGCCAGAACCGTGTCCTCAGCTGGCACTGGCTGAATGCAAACGTAAACCTCAACCAGGAGGGTGGACGTCTGCTATGAAACCGCACATCTACTTAGCACAGTAGTCTGGGCTTGCAATACCACTGTCAATATGTAATAGCTTCTCTCTCATTGGCAGAGTTCATAGTTTAAAGCTGCAGACCAAGCAATATCCTACGTGTTTAAAATTTTAAAAAAAAAATCAGTTCTGCACTATGAGAAAATACTTGTAGCATTTAAAAAAAAACATTTTTAAAGACATTTTTAAAGTATTTTATATTTAAAGTATAATGTAACAAGCATTTTTTGTGTCTATAGCAACCATTTACAAAGACACATCCCCTTCCTCTTCTGAAACAGGCTCTGGAACACCCCTTTTTGAGCCCTGCCCTCTCTCTAGCAGTGCACCAATTGTATCTAGTGACTGCCTGGTCACATGATCTTCCATTCCATCCCCATCGGGATTGTGGGTACTGGCAGATCGGGATTGTGGGTACTGGCAGAACGGGATTGTGGGTACTGGCAGTCGGATTGTGGGTACTGCAGATCGAGATTTGGGTACGGCAGAACGGGGACTGGGGTACTGGCAGAACGGGATTGTGGGTACGTTGCAGAAGGGATTGTGGGTACTGGCAGAACGGTATTGTTGGGTTCCTGGCAGACATCGGATTGTGTGGGACTGGCAGATCGGGGTGGGTAACCTGGAGATTACGGGGATTGTGGGTACTGGCAGAACGGGATTGGTGGGTGACTGGCAGATCGGGATGGGGGTACTGGCCGAACGGGTTGGGGGTCCTGGCAGAACGGATTGTGGGTACTGCAGAACGGGATTGTGGGTACTGGCAGAGGTATGTGCTGTGATTGGGTGGTACTGGCAGATCGGAATGTGGGTACTGGACAGATCGAATTGTGGGTACTGGCAGATCGAGATTGTGTGGTACTGCAGATCGGATTGTGGGTACTCACATGATCGGAATTGTGGTACTGGCAAAACGGATTGTGGTACTGTCAAACGTGATTGGGTACTGGCAAACGGGATTGTGGGTATCGCATATCGGAATTGTGGGTACTGGCATAACGGACTGGGGTGAGGGTGTGGACTGGCAGAACGGGACTGTGGGTACTGGCAGAACGGACTGTGGGGACTGGCCGAACGGAACTTTGGTACTGGCAGAACGGGACTGTGGGTACTGGCAGAACGGGATTGTGGGTACTGGCAGAACGGGATTGTGGGTACTGGCAGAACGGGATTGTGGGTACTGGCAGAACGGGACTGTGGGTACTGGCAGAACGGGATTGTGGGTACTGGCAGAACGGGATTGCGGGCTGGCAGAACGGGATTGTGGGTACTGGCAGATCGGGATTGTGGGTACTGGCAGAACGGAACTGTGGGTACTGGCAGAACGGGATTGTGGGTACTGGCAGAACGGGATTGTGGGTACTGGCAGAACGGGATTGCGGGCTGGCAGAACGGGATTGTGGGTACTGGCAGATCGGGATTGTGGGTACTGGCAGGCGGCCATGGCCCCTGAAAACTGCCACTTGACTTTACCAATGGACAAGGCAAAGTGGCACCCGGCACGGGAGATCAAGACGACCCAGGGGTGGAAGTGGGATCATAGGACTAGGTAGTGTTGAGAACTCCATACTTTTTAATTTACCAATCCACGGTACTACATTTTTTATTTGCAAATTGACAGTATGCATGTATATCTTCACTTATACAGCACTTATACTTATACAACTTAACACAATAAGTGTAGGGAGAGCAGACGTCCCGGTTTTTAGCTGTTTGTCCGGGGTCCCGAATTTTCTGGCCACTGACCCGGTTTTTCTCTGCGCTGGCTGCGCATGCGCGACCGGCAATTCCCGGCCACTTGTGCTCAGGCGTGATAGGCACTTGCGCATGCGCCTCCGGCAAGCTCAGAGCTCGCATGCGCATAAAGCGACTGGAAAACGCCGATCACGCATGCGAGGCCGGTAAGCGACTATGCGTGTGCGACTTTTGTCCCGGATTTTGCCGGGACAAAATATGGTCACCCTAAATAAGAGCAACAAACAGTCAGACAATAGGAAAGGAAATCCCTGCCCCGGAGAGCTTACAATCTAAGACAAACTAAGTGGCATCATGGGAGACTTACAGAGACAGCAGGTGAGGGAATAAGTGCTGTAGGCGGCAGTGCTTGGCCCCAATGGTTGGTAGGAGTGACTGTGGGTGTGGGATAACTCCATATTAACTCCACATAACACGTATTTTCAATTTAGCCCAGTATCTGAAGAGGAGATTACACAAGCGCTCCTCAAACTAAAACTAAGCAGCCAATGTGGACCCGACTTACTACAATCTAGGTTCCTACGACTTGGTGCCCCAGCCATTGCCAAACCAATTGCGTCCATAGTCAACTCTATCCTGTCTGCAGGCCATATCCCTAAGACCTGGAAAACTGCCAGAGTTGTCCCAATCTTCAAAAGTGGGGACAAAAACACTGTCTCAAACTACAGGCCAATCTCCCTTCTCCCAATCCTATCCAAAGTCATGGAAAAATGTGTCCACTCCCAATTAAGCGATTTCTACACCAAGACAAATTTCCCTAGCCAATTCCAGTCTGGGTTTCGTCCCAAACACTCCACCGTAACTACCCTGCTAAAAGTTTGCAATGAAATCCAGTGCGGAATGGAACGGGGACAACTCACTGGTGCAGTATTCCTAGATTTTGCAAAGGCTTTTGACACAGTTGATCATGTTATCCTGCTTAACAAACTCCAGAGCTCTGGAATAGGGAAACATGCTTTAAACTGGTTTCAGTCCTACCTATCAGGAAGATCCCAACATGTGTCCATCTCAGGCTCTAACTCCAACCCCCTGGATATCACCTGTGGTGTCCCGCAAGGCTCTGTTCTGGGGCCCCTACTCTTCTCAGTGTTCATTAATGATCTTCCCACAGCTTGTAAGGAAGCCTCAATACACATGTATGCAGATAACACAATCCTGTATGCACACAGCCATAGCCTCTCTGACCTTCAACACATACTTCAGTCTGACTTTTTGAGACTCGAAAACTGGATTTCCCAAAACAAACTGTTTTTAAACACTGACAAGACGGTAACAATGGTATTTGGGACCAAGACTAAATTTGTAAAGCTTCCAGTGACTGAGCTCCTGATTAGAACCAACGCTAAAATCACCCTAACACCTGTCACTAGTTTTAAATACCTGGGCTTATGGTTTGACTCCCACTTAACATTCGGGATGCACATTGATACCCTGACAACCAAGACCTATGCCAAACTAGGGGTACTTTACAGGAACAAATCCTCCCTAAGTCTCCTGGTCAGAAAGCGTATTGCACAGCAGATGCTAATGCCAATTATTGACTATGGAGACATAGTATATGGCTCGGCTCCTCAAACCCACCTTAGCAAACTTGACACCCTCTACAATTCAATTTGTCGTTTTGTTCTCCAATGCAACTACAACACACATCACTGCGAAATGCTCAAAGAACTAGATTGGTCATCACTAGAGTCTAGGCGCAAAGTTCACCTTTCCTGTCTCACCCTCAAATACTTTCTGGGCAAGCTACCCAGCTACCTGAACAAGCTCCTCACCCCTACCACATGCAGTACCTATCACCTGAGATCAGACTCCAAAAGACTATTCATGGTCCCAAGACTCAACAAAGTATCCGGACGTTCCTCCTTCTCCTTCCGTGCACCCCAAAACTGGAACAACCTACCAGAGACTCTCATATCCACCACCAGTTTAAGTTCTTTCAAATCTAAGGCTGTCTCACATTTTAATCTGGTCTGTAACTGTTTCATACGCTCATAATATATATTTTCTTTAACTGTGCATGCAATGTCTTGTATATAATGTATACCTTGTTCATTTATGTAACTGTATTTGTAACCATGTATTATTTTGTTTTACTCTGTGCCCAGGACATACTTGAAAACGAGAGGTAACTCTCAATGTATCACTTCCTGGTAAAATATTTTATAAATAAATAAATAATAAATAAGTAACATGACTTGAGATGGGGCTACATTGTGAAACTTTCTTTTTAGAAGGAAAGGATTTATTTTGAATAAGAATTTCTCCCTGTTTGTTTTTAAATGTTTAAAAGCCTGTATAAAAGTTCATCCATAGAGCGTTGTCTCCATGTTTACACTGTGTAGCATTTCTTCAGCCCGGCACAGTGACAGCTGGACATACCTGAGTGACACCGTAGTGCTCTCCTGGGACTTTGCAAGACACGTGAAACATTTTGACCTGGTGTTCTCATGGTAGCAGAAGCATGGATTGGAATTTAAGCCATTGAAATGTCCCTCCTTCAAATTCAAGGGAACTCTGTGTGCCATGGACTGGAAGCTAATACAGAGACTCTTGACCCATAAAAACTCAAGGCAGAAGAAAATGCCAGGCACGTACCAGCCAGAGGCGTAACTACAGAGTTTGGGCCCACCTGCAAAAATGTTTAAAGGGCCCGAAAAATTAATCTGGAGTTTCCTGCTGCCTGTTTCGAGCTCCCAACTCTTTCTCTTATCCCCCCCCCAATCACACACTCCCTTGCTCCTTCCCTTCCCTCATGTATTTCGGTCCCCCCACTTATTGTCCCCTACTCTCCCCCCTATGTCTCATTCTCCGCCCCCCCACTTGCTCCCTGTCTCACTCCCCCACCTCTATTTCCCCCCCTCTATCTCTCACTCACCCTCAATCCCCCCCTCCTCCTCAATCCCCCAATCTCCTCACACACTCAATCCCCCAATACACACTCTCTCTCCACACACTCAATCCCCCAATACACACTCTCTCTCCACACACTCAATCCCCCAATACACACACTCTCTCTCCACACACTCACTCCCCCAATACACACTCTCCACACACTCAATCCCCCAATACACACACTCTCTCCACACACTCAATCCCCCAATACACACACTCTCTCTCCACACACTCAATCCCCCAATACACACACTCAATCCCCCAATACACACACACTCTCTCTCTCTCTCCACACACTCAATCCCCCAATACACACACTCTCTCCACACACTCAATCCCCCAATACACACACAGACACACACACACGAGAATGAAAATCATACACAGGACTAGAATCAATAAAAAAAAAAAAACACACTGGTGACTGATAAATCAATAATTTAGAGGCACAAGGAACAATTCTTGAGAAGAGATCTGACTGAAGGTAATAGATGTACCTGTATGAGAAATGTGCATACATATGTGTATATACACGTCTCAGCCATAAATTAAACTATAATTATAGGTATAAAAACATGATATATAAGTTGACGTAATGGTCCAAGACAAGAGGATAATCATCTGGTATGATCAGTGAAATAGCAAGTATGCTCAATCACTAAAACAATCAGTGAAAGGATAATTAGAAGCAACTAGTTTAATCTTGAAGCGGGGTTAAATTGGGACAGGGTTCATGTAAGCCTAAGGTAAAAATACAAATATATATATATCTATATTCCTATATATATCTATATATAACTATATACATATCTATATGAATTGTGAGCACATTCACATGTCTTAGGCAGGTCTGCAACCCTGCTTTTCACCATTATCGCCCAGCATACAGTGATTTAGCCTTCCTAAAGGCAAAGTTGGGACCTTTCTCAACTATGGATTTAATATCACTGTCAAGTCTTCATACTTTCCATTGTTTAAAAAAAAAATGGAACAAATTGGACTTGCGTGTCTGCTGTGTTTGGTGATAAAGGCGACTGCCTGATCTCGAGTCTCTCGTTTGTTTGCCGTTAGAGCTATTCGTTTTTAATAATAAAGCTCGTCGGTCCATAGATTTGGCGTAGGACTAATGCATTAGCGATGTCTGTATGTGTATAACCTCTTGGCAAAAATCTTTGGGACAAATCAACCGATTGTTTCTCAAAAAATTCTCCACTAGGGCACAATCTTCGCAAACGGACAAATTGACCCTTTGGAATCCCTCTTCTCAGGGCCGGCGGACGGTTACTGTCTGCTAGCAAAAATGTATTCCTGGCACTTTCCTTCCTATAGATGTCTGTCTGTATTTTAGTATCGACATCAATATAGAGGACTATATCAAGAAAATGTATACTATTAATATTATATTGATAAGCGAATATGAGATTACGCATATTAGTATTTTAGGTGTCTATAAATGAAATAAGTGTGATTAAATCCCCATCCCAAATAAAAATCAAATCATCAATATAGCGTCTATAAAAAATAATCTGATCACTAAAAAAATTGGAGTCTGAAAAAAATAAATAAAAAACAGCCAGCTTTAGGCCTTGTACATGGTAAGCCGAGCGTGCGCCTCGTCTCCCGCCTGCCTCGCCGGCGATTGAGGGACTGCATTCAAAGCGCAGACGCGGGGGCGATAGGGAGGTGTGTCAGGGAAGTGGGCGTGACATTACGGAGCTGGTTCACACTCATTGGGTGAGCCACGTGACCGATCCATCGCGCGGGAAATTCAAAACTTGCTTGTCGCGTGAAGCACCGGTCTCCCCGCCGCACACGCTCGCACACTGGCGCCCTAGCGTTTGTTTTCAATCGCTCGCACCGTCTCCTGCACTATGGATGCAGCCTTAGGCCCGTAATATATTAGGTGCGCACGCGGCACTTGTAGTTGGCTGCGGATAGCCAGCCGTCCTATACTAGGGCCGCGCGCGTCCACGGCCGTGAGCATGGAGCCGGCCGACAGGGGGGGGGGGGGGGGGGGGAACACTGCGAAAAGTAAGTTTTCGCACCGCTACCGCCGCTGTAATATATATGTGTGTGTGTGTGCACTATGTTTATTCTTACACAACGTGTCTTTTTTAAAATAATATATAATAAATTCATAACTCACACAATACACACACGTCGCTCCCGGCATCATGGACTGTACACACAAAAAGTGTGCGTCACGTGGAGCCGTGTTCACACAGGCGTGCACCTTCTATAGAACAAGCCTTAGAAACAGTCCTGCGATAGAAAATGAGCGGTAGGTGTTGTGGTGTTGTGGTGTTGTGGTGCCTCACAGTGGTCACAATAGGAAATACAATATATTCAATAACAGGCAATCCCAGTTTCAACATAGCAGGCAACAAAAGCAAATCCAATATTATTATCTATTTGTAAAGCGCCAACATACTCCACAGCGCAGTGCAATGAAACCGGACTCTCCAAAAAAAATTACATTCCCACTAAAATAAAATAACCGTTACTTCTTTAATTCACATGGAAAATAAGAGAAAAAAAAAAGACGTTTTCTACTGGTCCGAGATATACAAACAAACAAAAATTAATAAATAAAAGCAGTTTAATCGTGAAAAGGAACGAAAAACAACAAAAAACACGTAAACATCATTTATCACAAAAAACACAGTTAAATTAAAATAAAATGTAAAAAATAGCACAAATAAGTGTCAATATTGTAACTAAAATGCCACTCACCCTGCGTTAATGTATTTATGAATGCTTTACGGAGGGACGGAGCCTTTAGAAGCTCATGGAAAATTATGCTATAGTTTCGTCTACCAACTCTACAAGGACGAAACTACCTGCGGGAAGCGCGCGGAGAGCTTGTTAAACTACCTGCGGGCGCGCGGAGAGCTTGTTAAACTACCTGCGGGAAGCGCGCGGAGAGCTTGTTAAACTACCTGCGGGTAGTTTTAAATCATCAGTGACCAGAAGAAAAATTAAAAACATGATTTTTCAACAAGCGAAATAGGTGGGCGGGGAAAGGGAGTGAGCGTTAGAGGAGGAGCTTCCGAGAATCATTGTAGCTTTTATCCCATCACATTGAGCCTCTCCCCTTTTAATGCTTTATTAGAAGATGATGGGGAGGGGGGGGGGGAATCTTGTCTCTTTACTCAGCTGTTTCACAGCTGGTGACAAATGGTCTTTGAACTGTTAACCCTTTTGCTACCAGGTGGCCCTAGGGGGAGAAGGGAGAAAGAGAGGCCTATTTTACACATGTACGTATACGTGCATCCCCCACTAAAATCTCGCTCCAAATAACATATGGGGGGGGGGGGAGACAACTGTGCTCAAAATGGAGCACACCTAAGGTACCCTGGGAGATATGCAAAGTATATTCAAATGAGTCATCCCACACTTCCTAAAAGTATTTCCATAAGAACTATATTGAGTTGAGAAGTCTAAGGCACTATGGGCCTCATGCAGAGAGCAGCGCTATTTAGAATTGGAGAGGGGAATAAAAAGTAGCTTTAATGGAGAGTTTTTTTTCTCCATATGCAGAAAGGTCCGAAAACTGCATTTAGAATCCTTTCTGCATATGGAGAGTTTCAACCAGCGCTATGAGCGCTGTTGAAACGTGTTGAAAAAAAAACGCGTTTTTTTTTCTCCCTCACCTGCCGCCGACCTCCAGCTTCCAGCCAAGTTTTTTTGGCGGAGGTAAATAGAGAATTTCTCTCCATGTTATTGGCGCGATCAGCCACTAGATGGCGATCGCGCCTTTCTGAATATGGATATTTTTAGAACAGGGGAAATTTAGGTTCTCGCCGGTAGCTCGGCGAGAATCACAAAAAAAAATAAAAAACATGGCGCTTTTTTTACAACTCGCCAGTACCTGCAGTTCTACAGGCATTTCTCTCCAAAAAATGCCGCTATTCACCTTACCGCTACTCTCTGCATGAGGCCCTTTGTGAGGAATGAGGTATGGGTACCAGGCCCAACAGTATTCGAGCCCACCACCTCTGCTATTCTTGGCAGCAGCTCTAGCAGTGTGAGCTAAACCAGCTGATGGGTAACATCACTGTCACAGAGAGAGAGATATGTGGCCTCAGACACCACAATGTGCAAAGCTAACAAGAATTGCCAGGTAAAAGTTGCTGTAGTTTTCCTACTGAGGTACAGGCTGGCAGTAAATACAGCAGCAATAGGTTAGCCCAACTCTATTCACATATGCAGTGAACCCCATTTGAATAAATCCTGCAATACCGCTTTACCTTTTAATGCTGAACCAGAGCCCTATACAGAAACGCCTGCCACACATCATCTCTTTTCTTGTGATTTGTTATAATCACATTTGTTTGGTCACCCTCTTTTAAAGACTAAAAACAAAAATGGCCAACTCCAGTCCTCAAGGGCTACCAACAGGTCAGGTTTTCAGGATATCCCTGCGTCTGCACAGGCGGCTTAATCAGTGGCTCACTCATGACTGAGCCACCTGTGCTGAAGCAGGGATATCCTGAAAACCTGACCTGCTGGCGGCCCTGGAAGTTGGCGACGGGAAGGCGCGCAGTGAAGACACAGAACATGCTACCCCCCCTGTTGCCCTTTGGTGAATCCTTCCTAATATCTTTGTTTATTCCTTATCTTGCACACTGATCAAAGGGCGCGTTGATCGCTACAGGTCACTCGTCTTTGATCCTCTTCGCACGCTTGGGCCTCACGTTCATGCGTCGCCACACCTCGGCGGTGACTCTGTCTTGCTTGGTGACTCCGCTGAAGTCGAAGGATTTCAGATGCGGCAGCACAGACAAAACGTAGGACCTGGGGGGGGGGAGTAAGGAGGGACATGTCGTGGGCAGTGTTACTGTAACAAGGTGAGCTTGGTTATAGCGTTAACCCTTTCTGTGCCAGAGAGCCACTCTACACCCGGTGTCACCATGTATATGGCACAGTTCCCACACGCTGCGGCCTTGGAGACACAGACTGAGTGAGAGGTAGGAGGGGGGTATTTACACAATATCGCCACTAGGGACAACCTTGCCCCAGCAGCCAGTACAAAAGCTCAGATGCAATTGGGAGATGGCAATTAACTTTTCTGTTGGCGACCATATGTAGTGGGCGTCTTACACCCGCCCCAAAAAAAAACAAACCAAAAATAAACACTACGAATACATTAGGAACTGGGCAGATCCCACAGGTGGCTCGAGCTCTGATCAGCTCTTTGTTCAGAGATATTAAACATTTTTATAAATAAAAACACAATTCTGACAATGTGGGGACTGCAGCATTAAAGCCCCCGCTCTGTAAGGTCTGTGCCCCCTAGTTTGGCAAGAATAGCCACCTTTGTTGCCAGAGCATTACATTTTAAGGACGGAGAAAGAATAACATTACTTCCTAGGCCTCTGCGGTCTCCCAATACCCCCGTTATACTGTAACTCCTCTGGATGGAGTTTGCTTTCCCCTCAGTGTCCCCTTTTATATTATTCTCCCTTGTATTAAAGCAGAAGTCCAAGTGGCACACGTGCATTTATTTTTACATTTAAGCAGGGGGTCTCCAGAGCGGAACCGCAATGATTTCACCTCTGGGGACCCCCTGCTTCCCGAGATACTTACAAGGGGGTGCAGGTATCGCTCTGCTGTTTAAAGCTCCCGCATCACGCGGACCAATAGGAAGCCGCAAGGGATGATGTCACGGCTTCCTATTGGCCGGTGTGTGACGCATCGCGACGCATCGTGTATTTCGATATCCCCAACTAGCCCACCCAGAGCCGCTATCGTCCTACTTACCTCCTTGGGTGGTGCCAGTAGCAGCTCCGGGAGGGCTAGCTGGGGATATCGAAACGGCGGCTTAAATGTCTTGCGTCACACCGGCCAATAGGAAGCTGTCGCATCATCCCTTGCGGCTTCCTCTAGGCCCGCGTGACGCGGGAGCTTTAAACTGTAGAGAGATACTTACCTCCAGAAGGGGGTGCCGGTATCTCGAGAAGCAGGGGGTCCCAGGAGCTGAAATCAACGCAGACCCCCTGCTTCAAATCTATTGAAAAAAATGAAAACAATACATGTCGTTTGGGACTATTGCTTTAACGTCATCTTGTATAAGCGCTCTGTAAAGTGCTGCGTACACTGGCTGTCCCTATATAAATAAAACCATTCAACTGAGGAACTAATGCGTTCAAATCCCACGGAGGCAGTGACCCGGGCTTCGCAGCTTTTAAACAACTCGTAGCAGCCATCTTTATAAAGGTCCGGAGAGAATTAATCGAGCCATAGGGCTGCATCACTAGCTCTGGGATTCTAGTGGGAGGCGTTTGCCCATTCCCGGCCTCAGAGTCCCCTGCCGTGGACGGGCAGAGAGTGGTCGTGGCGGGTGCTCACCTGTAGCCTTTCTCTCCCTCTATGGGGTTGCCGTGCAGGGTGAGAGTCTTGAGGTTGGGCAGGGCTGCCAGCTTATCCACCTCGGACAGCTTGCTGATGCTGTTGCCGTGGAGGTTGAGGACGGTCAGGTTGCTGTATGTAGTCAGGACCTGGGGGAGGAGGAGAATTCAGTTATCAACGTGCAGCAGCTCTGACTTGTACCTGAAGACGGTTGCTCTGGAACATTTGATGTGTATGTGCTGCCCTTCTACCCGATAAAGCATGCAATATCCATGTGTTTATTTATTTTAATAAATCAGTTCTGTAGTGTTAGATAATACTTAGTACATTTTTTAAATTCCACTCTTAATGCGTTTTAATATATTGAACATCTTTTGATTCCTATAGCGGGTTTTAGTCCATCTCCCCAGCAGTGCAAGATGTTTGCAACACTTTCGTGTGTGATAATTTGTTGCCAATATTCCCAGCCATTTGAGCTGCAAACTGTAACAATAGCTAATGTTACCTTAGTAATAAGAATACCTTGTAGCTTCTGAGTTACACTGACTGAAAGATGGATTGAAACGAAAAGGCAGCCATTTAGAGAACCCTGGGAAGGAGGATCTTTGCTCATCGATTTATGGGAGAACGAATCGATTGGCAGCTTAGGTAATTCATTTTTAATAAAAAGGTAATCAAAGGCGGCTTATATTAAAAGAAATAAAATACATAAGCATTTGTTGAAGTCCGCTTGGACCGCCCCTTGTTGTGGTGTACCTCATGACAGAGACCTGAAAGTTTGCCAGCGATGTTTCCGGGTTATTGGGTGGATTTTAATGGTACTAGTCTCTGGACGTAGAGGTGTACTTGTAATGCTGCAAATGTGAAAAATACTTACCTTACCTCCGGCATTCTGACATCACGTGACACCCACAGTGTCATTTGGCGCCGCATCGCCAGACGCCGTCTGAGCCAAGGTAAGGGAAGTTACAGAGGCCTTGGCCACTCCCCCGACATTTCATATAAATGCCTTCAGGAAGAGCGCAGGGCCTCCGTAACCGCCGCGCCCCCCGCAGAGAATCTCACGGCCCCCCTGGCGGGCGCGCCCTTTAGTTTGCGCACCCCTGCACTTAGGTATGGCGACATTATGAGGGGCCAACTCGGCCTAGAACAGTCTGGATACTTATCTATACAGAAGGATTATCGTACGCTAAACACTTAGTACTGCTTGCCGTTAACACTGGATTATATTAGTCATTTCTGCTACACACCAGGCTTTTATTGCATTTTGTGTGTTGTGTTATCATTGTGTTGCACAATGTGTTTTACCGTTCACACCATTTCATACCTGCACGCATTAGCAGGGTTGTGAGCGCAGTAAGAGCTGTGACTTTGCTCTGCTTCTCATTACTAATTTGAACCACCTGCTATGCACCACCATTCGCGTACTCATTACACACGTTTTAGATTGTAAGCTCTTTGGGGCAAATTCCCCTTTCATCCAATGTTTAGGTCTTTATTCTATGCACTTCTAACCATGAGGGTTATTCACGAAACTGCGATAGTGTCAAATGAGGCACTGTGGCGTGAAAACTGGGATTGTGGCAGGCTCAGTTTAATAAATGCTCCCATGGTGTACTCTATTCCGCAGTACTCTTTGTTGTGTAACATTTCTGTATAAGTGCTACATAAAACAACACACATACATGTGGCAGTGTACAACATATGGGTCCTAACAAGCAGTAGCAAACCCCAGGGTGTCGGTGGACTTACAGGGTCAATGGTGGACACGTCGTTGAAGGACAGGTCTATCCAGGAGAGCTGGCGGGGATCGCTGAGTAGCTTGTTGATCATCTCCTCGAAGCCGTTGAGGTCTGTCAGGGTGTTGTTGTTCAGCCGCACGGCCTGGCTCAGCAGCAGCCCAGACTCACAACACTTCATAGCCTTCAGCCCCGTGCGGGGGTCTTCCAGCAGCACATCTGTGCGGAGGAGCAGGAGCGAGAGCAGAGAATGAGAACCGCTACACACTGGTGCATAAGACCGGGGTCCATCATCCATCACCCAACCCTGGATTCAGCTGCAGGGTCCTCTCTCTGACTCAATGCATAGTCCCCCACAGGACAGTGGCATGTGCCCATGAAACATGTCAAGGGCGGTCAGATTTAGGTAGAGCGACCGTTGATACATTCTCTCTCGTTTTGACTAGGAACGTGCGTGCTCGGCACACACATCCCGTTTTACCCATTTGCACTTCTATATGCATAGTGACTGTGTGCTTCAGTGTGTGACTCTGCGCGCGTGTGCTTCAGTGTGTGACTCTGCGCGCGTGTGTGCTTCAGTGTGTGTCTCTGCGCGCGCATGTGCTTCAGTGTGTGTCTCTGCGCGCGCGTGTGCTTCAGTGTGTGTCTGCGCGCGCGTGTGCTTCAGTGTGTGTCTGCGCGTGTGTGTTTCAGTGTGTCTCTGCGCGAGAGTGTCTCTGCGTGTGTGTGTTTCAGTGTGTGTCTCTGCGCGCGTGTGTGAGTGTTTCAGTGTGTGTCTCTGCGCGCGCGCGCGCGTGTGTGAGTGTTTCAGTGTGTGTCTCTGCGCGCGTGTGTGTGTGTGTGTTTCAGTGTGTGTCTCTGCGCGTGTGTGTGTGTGAGTGTTTCAGTGTGTGTCTCTGCGCGTGTGTTTCAGTGTGTGTCTCTGCGCGTGTGTTTCAGTGTGTGTCTCTGCGCGTGTGTGTTTCAGTGATGTTGCGGGTGTGTTTAGTGGTCTGGCGGTGTGGTTCAGTGTGTGTATGTTACGCGACTTGTTGTGTGATTTAAGTGTGTGTCTCGGGGGTGTGTTTGTGTTCAGGGTGTTGTGTCTGCGCGGTGTGTGAGTGTTTCAGTGTGTCTGCGCGTGTGCGAGTGTTTGTGTGTGAGTTTCAGTGTGTGTCTCTGCGCGTGTGTGTCTCAGTGTGTGTCTTTGCGCGCGTGTGTCTCAGTGTGTGTCTTTGCGCGCGTGTGTGTCTCAGTGTGTGTTTCGGTGTGTCTCTGCGCGTGTGTGTCTCAGTGTGTGTTTCGGTGTGTCTCTGCGCGTGTGTGTCTCAGTGTGTGTTTCGGTGTGTCTCTGCGCGTGTGTGTCTCAGTGTGTGTTTTCGTGTGTTTTGTGTATCTGCGCGTGTGTGTCTCAGGTGTGTTTCGGTTGTTCTCTGATGCGATTGTGTTCAGTGTGGTGTTTCGGTGCGTACTCTGCATGCCGTGCGCGTTTCGGTGCGTTCTGGCGGTGGCGTTCGGTGCGGTTCTGGAGGTCTTGCAGGTGCGCGTTCGCTGCTGCCCCCTCTATCGCGGCGTTTTGCGCGTTCTAGCGCGTCGCGTGCGCCGCTGATTCGCTGGCGTCGTTCTGAGCGTGCGCGTCTCTGCGCCTGGCGCAGTTTCGCGCGTCTTGCGGAGCGCGTTTCGCTGGAGTCTCTCGTCTGCGCGCGTTCGCTGCGTCTCTGCGCGCGCGTTTCGCTGCGTCTCTGCGCGCGCGTTTCGCTGCGTCTCTGCGCGCGCGTTTCGCTGCGTCTCTGCGCGCGCGTTTCGCTGCGTCTCTGCGCGCGCGTTTCGCTGCGTCTCTGCGCGCGCGTGTTTCGGTGCGTCTCTGCGCGCGCGTGTTTCGGTGCGTCTCTGCGCGCGCGTGTTTCGGTGCGTCTCTGCGCGCGCGCGCGTGTTTCGGTGCGTCTCTGCGCGCGCGCGCGTTGTTGCGGTGGTCGTCGGCGCGCGAGCGCGTTCGGTGCGTCTCTGCGCGCGCGCGTGTTCGGTGCGTCTCTGCGCGCGCGTGTTTCGGTGGTCTGCGCGGCGGCGTTTCGTGCGTCTCTGAGCGCGCGTGTGTTTCGGTGCGTATAGCGCGCGCGCGCGTGTTTCGGTGCGTCTCTGCCGCGCGAGCTGTGGCGTGTTTCGGTGGTCTCTGCGAGCGCGGGTTTCGAGTGAGGTCTCTGCGCGGAGTGTTAGGTGCGTCTAATTGAGAGGAGGTTTCGGTGCGTCGATGCGCGAGAGCGAGTTGTTTCGGTGCGTCTATGCGCGGCGCGCGGTTCACGGTGCGTCTCTGCGCGGAGGTTTCGGTTATGAGTCATATGCGAGGGTGTTCGTGCGTTCTGCGCGCGCGTGTTGTGGGGTTAGGTGGAGGTCCTGAGAGCGCGTGTTTCGGTGCGTATATGCGAGGCGCGTTTCGGGTTGAGTATTGCGCGAAGCGTTCGGTGCGTATCGCGAGAGCGGTTCAGGTGCGTCGAGGAGACCGCGAGCGAAGTGTTTCAGGTGAGGTTATGCGAGAGGAGAGAGTTTTAGGTGAAGTATCTGAGCGAGAGAGAGTGTTAGGTGCGTATATGGCGATGAGAGAGTGGTTTGTTTAGGTGAGTATCATGCGAGCCGCCGGTGTTTCGGTGCGTCATCTGAGGAGAGTTGTGTGTTTAGGGGAGTCTCTTGGCGCGCGCGCGTCCGGGTTTCGGGGCGCTCTGCAGCAGCGATGCGCGTGGTTTAGGTTGCGTCTCTGCTGCTGAGAGCGTGTGGTGTGGTTTACGGTTGGTCTCTGCGCGCGAGAGTGTTTCGGTTGGTCTTCTGCTCGCGCGTGTACGTTATGTGTGTTCGGTTGCGATATCTGCGAGGCGTTGTGTTTTAGGTGCGTCTCCGCGCAGGCGGTGTTTCGGGTGCGTCTCCGCGTGCGACGCGTGTTTTCGGTGCGTACTACGCGTGACGAGCTGTTTTATTTTGTTCTCGATGTGCGTCTCCGCAGTGACGCGTGGGTCGGGCGGTTCGCTAGGCGAGTGGGTTCTCTGCGCGCGTGTGTGATTAGGTGTGTCTTGCGCGCGGGTGGTGATTCGGGTCTTGGAGCGTGTGTGATTCAGTGTGTCTCTGCGCGGTGTGTGATTCGGTGTGTCTCTGCGCGCGGGTGTGATTCAGTGTGTCTCTGCGCGCGTGTGTTCATGTTGGTCTCTGCAGTGGTGGTTGATGTGGTTTCAGTGTTTCTCTGCGCGTGTGTGGTGTTAGTGTGTGTTACGCATTGTGTGTTTCAGTGTGTCTCTACGCATGTGTGTTTCAGGGTGGTCTCTACGCATGTGTGTTTCAGTGTGTGTCTCTACGCATGTGTGTTTCAGTGTGTGTCTCTACGCGTGTGTTTCAGTGTGTGCCTCTGCGCGTGTGTGCATCTCTGCGTGTGCGTGCATCTCTGCGTGTGCATGTCTGTCTCTGCACGTGTCTGTGTCTCTGCGCGCGCATCTCTCGGTGCGTGTCTCTGTGTGTGCGGCATCTGCCAGCCGGCGCCAACTGCACAGGCGTGCCCAGCCGCCGCACGCACACCTACTGCGCAGGCACGCCGAACTGGCGCATGCGCGCCAAGCTGGTAGCACTGCCAGCCTCTTCTGCCAGCAGTGACGTCACGTCCATGACTGCACTTCCATCACCATGGAGGCGATTTACTCCAAGGGAAATTGTCATTTGGTAGGTGCCAGCATAGAAGTTTCACTTCAAGAGGAATGAGGACTGAGAAATGGCGAGGGTCTTGGAGTGGAAGACCCCGATTTGCACAACAGCACCCTTATCTTACCTTCCATACTGTTGATGCATTTGAAGGAGAAATCTACAGGGGGTCCAGGAAGGGAATCTTTGTGAATTATTTTGCTCATCTTTGGAAGATTTCCACAATACCTAAAAAAAAAAAAAAATAATATATATTGTATTCACTTTAACCTTTTCAATGCCATAATTTCCCATTAAACCATTCAGTACCCGTGGGAATTAGTAACAGAATTTAGCTACTGTACATCTACTGATCCCGTCAGATTTACTGGCTGGCAAAGGTCAGGGATCAATTAGATCTGGTTGACATGATCTCCCTCTAATAAACCCTTGCTGCCGGTGATCATGCAAGTTGCTGGAATGTAGATACTAAGCAATCCTTTCAGCAATGTTTTTATTCTTCATTTCCCCACCACGGACAGACGTCAGGCTCAGCCTTGCCTCTTCCCTACTTCCACTATTGTGAAGTGGGAGTGTGGTCGTTCTTCTCCAGGTCATCTGGAACTACACCTGTTAATAGTGACTGGGTAATAGTTATGTTAATGGTGTTACCAACACGCCGCATAGCTCTTAATATCCTAGGAAGTATTCAACCTGGCCCCACTGACTTGTCCACTTCCAGCTTCAGATTACAGAGCCAGTATAACCAGACTCATACGGAGACCCAAAAGGTCGAAACAGCCTTGTTCGAGTAGGCTTACTGGCTCTGCACTTCGTAACCCAGGCTGTGCTGAAAAGCTGTGTAATGCAGCGGGCATTAGCTTATTGGGGATCCATGTCAAAATAAATTTGAAGCAAAAAAGATGACACGGTGTGCTCATTTGCATGTCATTTCCCAGAATCCCTGGCTGCACTGGCAGTAGTGTATACTAGGAGATAATGGGGAAGGGCAGGGCTGCAGACCTGTCTGAAACATGTGAATGTGCTCACACGGGGGAATTTAATTTGCTGAAAGTTATAGTGGGACTTTCTCCTCTGAGAACGGCCTGGTGTCCAACTCCTTTCTATTTATATTCCTGTTACCCTACACCGTGGTCCCTCACCTTCAGCTGTGAAGACCGAGCACAAATAATGATTACGGTGGTAATCTACTTAGCCATACCTTTGTCTCTACAGGACCATCCTCTGTCTTTATTGTTACAATTCATTTTACTTAACTACCTAAAAACACACGACTCTGCGTGGCTTTAATTGGATCAGTGCCAGAGGCCTCTCAAATGAACCTGTTTGCACACAAACTGGTCCCGTGCTAGGAGAAAACAGGCGCTTTGCTTTATATTAATAAAACACAGCCTTGAAACACAGTGATGTATTCTGCACTGCAGGGCCCTCTGCGTTCCCGTTGCTCAATGTGCACTACAGAACGGCCCCGCCAGGCACCCCATACAGTCAGCATTGTATGCAGGCGTTGTCTCATTTAGCGCTGTTTGCATGGAAAGCACTCTAGAAGTACAGATAGCTCAGTGCTACATATGCAGTTTGCACACACGCCCAGGGTCATGGATCTGTATCAGTCTCACTTGATGTGTAGCATAAAGCAGTCCCGGAGGAAAAATTAAACACGTGCACACCTTTCATTAAGAAAATGGTATTTGGTTTGTGAATGTACTTTGTGCGTTGTTTCACAGGCCTCTGTGGCTGCAATGGGGTCATATATACAGCACAGCACCCAGCCCGCCCTACAAACTGAAGATTGAACAGATTCAAATATTTCCTAGTTAAGGTAAGAGGAAGTTTGGGTGTGTAGGGGTTATATATTCAGTAGGAGAAAGTATGCGGCCTTGGTGCCACTTTACTGCACAATAAATTGCAGCTCCACCTGGCAGTTCAGAGGTGAATAGGATTACAGCGAGCGTGCTCGCTCTTATCTCAGAACATTTGAATGAGTAACAACAAAACAGCCTTTTCCTCCAAAATAATACAGCTTAACCCGGGTGTGCTCAACTCCAGTCCTCAAGTCCATCAAGGGGTTGCTGGGGAGGGGGGTAAATATATATATATATTATTTGTCTATTTCCCCATGTATGGTAAGATTAAGTTTATCACGTCTTTTATACCATATTTACACTCTGCATCTGGACCAACAGCCTGCGATTGCGCTTGCGTTGCCGCCACCCTCAAATTGACTAATGCCTATGAGGCCGCTCCGTGTGCATGACAGAGCACACTGGCACGACTGCGATTTGAAGAGACAAAATTTTTTGTCTTTTCACGCGCTGGTGTGTGACGTCAGCACCACGTGAGCTGGTTCAGCCAATGAGAGCGAACCAGCTTCGTGATGCATCCGCCACGCCCCCAAATCACCTCCCCAAGCTCCTGCAGCCATAGGCTGCGATTTTACAGAAAAACACCCGTAGTGTCACCTGTAACTACACCACTCGGCGCAAAAACAAATTTTGAAAACGCATCAACTGTCTCCCGCTTTGCAGTAGCAAGCGACAGTTGAATTTGGTATAGCCACTTTCACTTATGTATTAAACTTGTTTTTTGCATCGCGTGGTGTCGCTACGGGCGACACCACGGGCGTTTTTCTGTATATTCGCAGCCATAGGCAGAGCTCATACACTCCACCTGCTTGCGAGAGTGCGAGCTCAACTTGCTGCGCGGTTGGAAGCAGAAACGATCTCTGCTCATAGCGCTGGCAGCAATACGGGGGCGGATGCGTCACCAAGCTGGTTCGCCCTCATTGGCTGAATCAGTTCACGTGACACCGCCGTCCTGCGGCAACGCGCGAAATGACAAAATTTCTTCGTCTCTTCAAATCGCAGTCGCACCAGGCCATTGGAGGTTGACGCCCATACGCAGGCTGTATAATCTCAGCCATATTCACAGATCACTGTGGCTGCAGGAGTGGGGGAGGCTACACGCATGGTCGCATGCAGTGTGTGGGGGTAGATAGATGATAGTGAGATGTTATAAGATAGCTATAGTATATATACATATATATATAATTATAATATATAGATGAGACACAGACACACACACACACACACACACACACACACACACACACACACACACACACACCACCGAAATACATCTTATATTGCCAGAATCTGAGGTGTGATGGTGATCTGCGCACCATATGTATTTGTCCCCACCTTGTATCTGTTTACCGTGATGTGTCTCCTCACTGCTCCCTGGGTGAGGAGCTGGCGGGTGGTGGGGCCTGAGTGGGCCGCGACCTGCTCAGTCTGTACACCCAGGCGGCACG
This sequence comes from Ascaphus truei, assembly GCA_036426205.1. Classification (NCBI taxonomy): domain Eukaryota; kingdom Metazoa; phylum Chordata; class Amphibia; order Anura; family Ascaphidae; genus Ascaphus; species Ascaphus truei. The sequence continues at coordinate 282,954,265 of CM071569.1, forward strand.
CGTTTCCATGACAACCAGGGACGCGTCGCCGACTTCCATTGTCTCTGCGCAGGCGTGAAGTCACGCCCCCCCCAGGCCCGCTTGGAAATGTTGTCCGGCACGCAATTAGCACAGTACCCGGAAGTAATGCCAATGACATCAAGGTGTTCAGTGCGCGCTTATGAGGCTGCCTGCGTTCCAAGCCTCGTCATGGTTGCAACGCGATGACTGTACAACTCACGCGCAACTGATAGGGACGGGTCACAAGCCAGGCCAGCCAATCATCTGATGGAAGCAAAAAGGAGGCAGCCAATGAGCTCTGGCATAGGCTTCCTATTTACAGCAGTGGGGTTATGATGTTCTAGGGGCACACATGGACACTTTTTTTTTTTCTTAATAAACTTTATTTAACATTGGAACAAAAAACAAAAGGCATACAGTATAAGTAAAGTGAGCAGGCGCCACGGTTATGCTGGTAGCAGAGAGAGGAGCAGCTGCATGTAAGGTGTGTGCAATTGTGTCTTTTTGAAGTGAAACTTCTTTGGTGGCACCTACAGAGTTCTGATGGGGGAAAAAAAATCTTGTTGCGTCTAACGAAAATGTTACGTTATGCGCAGAAGGGGCCGGCAGACTCCGCGCATGCGCAGAAGGGGCCGGCGGACTCCGCGCACGCGCAGAAGGGGCCGGCGGACTCCGCGCATGTGCACAAGGGGCCGGCGGACTCCGCGCATGCGCAGAAGGGGCCGGCGGACTCCGCACATGTGCAGAAGGGGCCGTCTGATGCTCCGTATGCGCAGAAGGTGCCGTCTGACGCCGCTCATGCACTGAAGCGCTGGACTCCGTGCATGTGCATAAGGGGCTACCTGACGCCGCGCATGTGCAGAAGGGGCAGCACATGTGCTGAAGGGAGGGCACCCCCCAAACACACACACACACCTCCCCCCCCCCCAACACCACTGTTACTAGAAGAATTCCAAGTGAGTATAAATATATGCTATTGCAAATAAAAAAGGCAGAAGTGGAAAACATGCAAGGTGTGTAAACATATAACACATGAATTGTATATAGATTAATATAATATAGTAATTGTAATGATAATGAAAAGAAAACAAAGATGGTGTGTGCGCCGAGCACGCGCGTTCTAAGTCAAGGTCTTTGCAACCTGTGTTTTTTATGATTTTACATTGAATGAAAAACTTTTGAGAGTAACGGCAATTAGATACTTTAAAATCCAAAATATATGTGTCTTACTTTAGTTATCATAAGTCAATTATATCATGTATTCCAAGTGATGGTATGAAAATTTCGACACAAAAATAAATAAAATAAATGTATACTCTCAAATATTTTTTATTGAATTAAAAACATCACCACCACAAATACAATTTCAGTGACAAAGCACAAAGAAGTTTCACTTACAATGCGCGTGCTCTGCACACTTTTTTTACTTGCAGAATGCTTCTTCTATAGCCTGAAATTGTGTATAATTACAAATTGATTGACCATTCGATGTTATCCTGTGCGGGGGGTTTTTTTTTGTAGGTGACTTTGCAAAAGGAAAGTGGAAGAATTGAAGAGATTTATTTCCGTAGAGAATTAAAGAAAATCAAACAGCCACGCTGAGGGGGCCGCTGGTCCAAGTGCGCATAAATCTACATCTCCATGACCGTTCTTCAAAATGATGGAGTTTCTGGAAGAGCAAATGCTGGCTGCAAAAACGCTGTCAAATCTTGAGGCGACTGGAAGTATGGAAGACGCTGCTGAAGACGTAACATTGGATGAAGATTCATTGGGCGAGGCAGCGACACCCCCAGAACTGCAGGCCAAAAAACCAAAGGGGTCGAACGAATTAAAAAAACAACTGATTAATTTAGAAGAAAATAAATTGGAGATGATGAGTCGTGCGTTTAAAGACCCTGCAGACGAAGAGTTAGACTTTTTCATTAATCTAATTCCATATATCAAACTATTGGACCAAGTATCAAAATTAATGGTACGCCAAGAGATACAAGCCGTTGTTATGAGGGCGGTACAAAAATTCGAACAAAATAAGTTGTAAAAAGTTGTTGTTGTACATTGAGTTTGGTAACTTTTCAACCTGTTAAATTGTTTTTCCTATTCCACTTGTTAATACATTTTTTTTACTGAATACCATGTCTGTTTTTACTTTCATTTAAAAATAGTATGTAGCAAGATTTATTTTATAACAAATTGATAAACATTGTAACAATATGATATTGCATATTTAAAACAGTAATACAATAGAATACAGGACCACTACTTCAGATTTATCACGTTTATTGGTTATCAACCATTATTAAACACTATTTTGCCCTGGGACAGCTTCAGCATTAAAATAATCTTTGCGTGAATCACACATGCATTTGGCCATGTTTTCAGGTGCATTATTTCCCCTAGATCTACGAAGCTGGGTAGCAGGTATGGGTCAACATAGGCACACTTTCCAATCAGTAGTGCCTACCAAATCAATAACAATATTATGCAGTAATGCCACACATTTTATAATTCTCATTGCATTTGGCACAGACATTTCTATAGACACAGATACCCAGCAAGCTCTCAGAACCCCCCCCCCCCCCCCAAACGTGTTAGGACCTGCGAACTGGTCATGCCTTGAAAGTGGCTCACAGGCTTATGCGCTTTGGCCAAAGGGTTAACTAAATGACCCTTTTTCAAGAGATATATAGGTATTTCACTGTGTATTTTTGTCACATTGGATGTTGCTCTGGACTTCTTTGTTTCTTGTTTTAGAAATTTCTATAGCTTTTAATAGTAATCGCCATTTAGCAGTCATCATTCCGAAGGCGCACTCCACACAGCGTCTTGCTCTGGAAAGTCTGTAATTAAATATTTGTCAGTCTTTGATGACTGTACGGCTTCATGAGGAATGGGAGCAACGAATAAGCCTCATCCACTAACAGTACATGAGGTAGCATTTGGCTTGTTCTACTCGAAGGCAAGCTTTTGTCCAAAGGCAACTATTAATTTATTTTCTTCATTAAATTGATAAAGCGATGAGGCTCTAAACACGCCGCCATCGCTTTGCTTTCCGTATGCTCCTACGGCAATTGCAACAAACTTAAATTTTGCAACTGCTTGCAAGACAATTGAATGGAAATGTTTGTAATAAAAATACATGACGCCAGAATTTTTGGTGGTGCTTTATGCCAATAAGTTTGCCATCTATATAGCCAACGCAATTTGGAAAATTCCATTTGCTGTAGAATTCACTAGCTACATTACGCAAAATTTGCACACTAGGAAATGGCATATGATCAGCCTGGAAGGCATTGTAATACAGATTTGAGAAACCACCTGGGCCCAGTGCCTTCGATAGTTTCAAAGAGCTGACCCGCCCTCCCTAGCTCTACCTGGGTTATTTTTGCGTTTAAAATATTATGATCTTCCTCCGTCAATTTAGGGAGGTTACAATCTCTCAAATAATCCTCAACCTGAGCCACGCCCGGGGTTTTCGCATTCGGGGTTGAATGATCTAGGTCATAAAGTTCTGTATAAAATGTAGCAAATTCCTCTGCAGTCCTCAAGGGGTTATAAGTCACTCCTCCACCTTTTATCCTAATAGCGGGAACCGAGGCTGTCGACCTAATCCCTCTAAATTGGTGTGCCAATAAGCGATCCGCCTTATCTCCCTTATACAGCAAGGCCCCGCTTTTCAGTGATACGGCGGTACTGAGAAGGGGGCCGCCATGTCTGCGCATGCGCAGAACAGGTCGGTCCAAGGTCGCGCATGCGCAGAATGGGGGGGGGGGGGTTGCCGAGATTGCGCATGCGTAGAAGGGCGAATTGCCGGTCTGCGCATGCGCACACCGAAAATCGCCGGTTCCGCTTTCTGCCGATTTTCGCTTTGCGGTGGGCCCTTAGAACGGAACCCGCCGCATGCCCGGAGCCCTCCTGTAATACATCTGCTTAGTCCATTTAAGGGCATTCTCTACATCCTCCAGTTGTAGCCTCTTGAGTTCCTCCCTAGCCTGACTCTAAATTTTCCTCTACGGATTTTTTTTATGTGAACTTTCCAACTTTATAATTTTTCCGTTAAATATTTTTGTTTTTCCATTTTTATTTTCTTTCTGTAAGACGCTATTGAGATGAGCTGTCCTCTGATCATGGTCTTGTGTGCCTCCCATACAATTGCTGTTGATTCTACAGGTCCATTGTTGGTCTGAAAATAATTTTTAAATGAGTCTCCAATTTGTTTACTAATCTCTGGGTCACAAAACCCCAGCGAGCTCTTTTTGGGAACCCCTGAGCCCCCACAAAATATATATATGTATATGTGTCAAAAAGGAGTGCTATTGAGCGTTGCATATGTATACAACAGACGACAGAGAAATCTAATTACATGAAATTAATGAATAATATACAACTAATGTTATAAACAAAAAATTTCAACTAAAGGCATAAATAAAATTATTAAACTAAATCATAAATAATCTAATTAATAATTTATTTAAATAAGTAATTGAGTACATATATAAACATAGATATCTTTAAGGTAAAACCATACTTATAAATATTACATAAATTAAATCAATATTAAATCATATCTATGCATAACAAATTCTGTTCTGAAACAGAATTTGTTATGCATAGATATGATTTAATATTTATAATTATGGTTTTACCTTAAAGATATCTATGTTTATATATTTACTCAATTAATTATTTATTTAAATACATTATTCATTAGATTATTTATGATTTAGTTTAATAATTTTAATTATTTAGAGTGTCTTTAGTTGAAAATTTTTGTTTATAACATTAGTTGTATATTATTCATTAATTTCATCTAATTAGATGTATTATTATGATTCATGTTTATGAGCTCTGGGTGATCTTGATTGTTTTGCTTTTGATCTCACTACTTCAGTATGTGTGTTTTTAATTTAGTGTGTGCAACAATATAGTTGATATATGTACCTGCTTATTGTTGCATCAGAGATTTATATAAGTGTTTATTGTATATGTTTTTATGATATGTGTTGTTATGTTATCTGGTATCTCTGTGAGTATATACTGCCCTCGGAGTACTACAGACTGTGATTGGTTGTCTGTTTTGTATTCATTAGTATTCAGTTATGCAGAGTACATGCCACTTTTGGATTGGCTTAGTACGAACCAATCAGGGTTCTGTGAGTGCTTTATAGAGGAGCATGCAGAGATATTGAATCACTTACTCTTTGACAAAGTCCCGGACGGGACGAAACACGTCAGAGTGGCGCTGACTTTGGAGATGCTGTTTGTCTGTTTCATTAAATAGCCAATTTTCATTCAGCTGCGTTTTTGGTCATTCTATTGGATGCAGTGCACCGCTCCCTCCTCTTTGGATTTCTCTTGGTTTCTCAGCTTACAGCACGCATACTCACCAGGAAGAGAGACGTAAAGACTTAGCCGAAGAACCTGTAACCGGATAGTAGTTCCGGCGTCGACAGCAGGTACTCTGTGGGGGTGGGGGCTGAGGGAGAGAGGAGGTTTTTCCTGACGGTTCTCAGGCAGGATGGTTGGTCATTCCCTTCCATACCCGGTTTAACACCACCTCCCCCAACATGCTTAATAGTCCGCTTGGCTTTATTGGTGTAGTCTCATCATGTTCCTATCTGGAGGATTATTTAGGTCATTGACCTTTCATTTTTCAAGATGGATATCTGTGCAATTATTAGCTCTTGAGCACTGTCGGTGGGATTTATTTCCTACATTTTCTCCTGAGAGAAGACCAGGGACCACAAGTGACCTCCCTTCTTGGCCTCTCTTGACCTCCAATGTCTGAAACGGGATATCCAGTTTTATCAAAATCGCAACCCCCCTTTTCTTGCTAGTAAAAGACGAATAAAATACTACGGAGTATGTCCCGCTAAAAGTGTTTGGGGGTTCCTGGGTGTCAAAATGCATCTCGCAGAAAAACAGTATCTGCTTTCAGTTTCCTAAATTCTTTTAGGGCCAGCCTACGCTTACCATTACCATCAGGTCCTTAACATTTAAGGACACCAAATGCAATGGCACTTGACTAGCCATTCCCGGTGTCACATCTCTCTCTTCCATGTGAAGATTGTGCTCGAGAAACTTTAATGGTTGTGGTGGGCAAATGGGAAAAGGAAAAAAAAGGGAGGAACTGTCCCCAGGGCCGCCAACAGAAATCATGAGGCCCAGGACAAATGAAATGAGCAGCCCCCCCCCCCCCCACTCAAACCCATAGCGCATCTACCACGAAAAAATATTTTTTAGTGCGCAACTTTTACTTAACTGTTTTCTTATTGTAATACAGAAAAAAACATTACAATGCAATCTGTTTATTTTTTATATTTTCAACAAAAGACAGGTGACTGCCTGCCTGGGTGGGTGACTGACTGGCTGGGTGACTGACTGACTGGGTGACTCACTGGGTGGGTGACAGACTGTCTGGTTGGGGGGTGAATGACTTGGTGGGTGACTGACTGCCAGGGTGGGTGACAGCCTGGGTGGGTGACTGCCTGGGTGGTGGGTGACTGACTGCCTGGGCGACTGACTGCCTTGACTGACTGCCTGGGTGGGGGGGGGGTGACTGACTGCCTGGGTGGGGGGTGAATGACTTGGTGGGTGACTGACTGCCAGGGTGGGTGACAGCTTGGGTGGGTGACTGCCTGGGTGGTGGGTTACTGACTGCCTGGGCGACTGACTGCCTTGACTGACTGCTTGGGTGGGTAGGTGACTGACTGCCTGGGTGGGTGACTGAGTGACTGGTTGGGTGGGTAACTGGGTGGGTGAGTGAGTGACTGGGTGGGTGAGGGACTGGGTGGGTGAGGACACCCTGCTTCCCTGCGCATGCGCGCCGAAACCTCGGCTCTACGCATGCGAACGGGGGCCGCCAGCAATTTTTTTTCCCTGACTTTTTTTTTTATAAAACGGGCATGGCCGCACAGGGGGCCAGGGTAGCTGGGCCCTCTGACTCACGGGGCCCGGGACGCCAACACCGGCAGACTCCCCCTGTTGGCGGCCCAGACTGTCCCACTTTGGGAACTTGGGAAAGAACAAAAACAACAACAACAAATAATAAGATGTGTAACCAGCCACTCATTCCAATTTTGCAGCCAGACCCTACATGGTCTGGTGGGCATATGGCCCTACTGGGGGCATCCTGACGTCGGGCATACAGGTCTCCATCCCCCTCTGAGCACCCCACCCACTGGTATTCTCAACCTCCTGAACGCACCTCCGCTTTAACTTGGTCCGAATATAGAAGCTTAACAAAAACAACAACAATTCCTACCAACTGTGGAACACTAGTAGGCAAGGTGGTCTGCCAGCAAATGAATGCAGCAGAAACTCTGCTCAAGCACTAGGAGGGAGGGAAAATGCCAAACAGTGGATAAGGGCGGTGCTCACAGGGAATGGGGTATTGACAAGTATAGAGAAAAGAAAGAGTCCCTATTGTGTGGCACTGGAGAGTACACCCTAATTAAAAATTAAACTTTATTCTTGACTTGGTTAAAATAAACTGTTTGGAAGAACCACATACATAGAACAAACACAAAATATTTATTAAAAGACGGGGAGGTGTGGTAGGGTGTTTAATGGGGATATTATATATATTCCCTCTTAATTAAACCTTAGTGAACCCTACTCCTGGGTAGTCTCTAGCAATGGGTCTAAAAGGTCCCTATTAGCAATGGGGTATGTGTAATGAAATACAAGCCTGTCTGTTGAATGGAAGACAAGGTTACACCTGGTGCTAACTAATATGAAGCAGCAGACGGTACCTTGATCTGCATATAGTCTGCTGTTAACAGTACATGAATGCCGCTAATAACATTAAGATGTATGCAGTAAAGTGCAGGTCCATTTGTGCGATGTCAGGCAGAGCTGTGCCTGAATATTACCGGTACCTGGGTCCCTGTATACAATGGAGTGTATGTAGGTTGAGTGCAGGTCTATATATGGAGTGCCAAGCAGAGCTGTGCTTGGCAAATACCGGAGTAGAGACAACTTTGGCACTTCAGTAGATTTAAACTGCACACAGGCTGTACACATATATACCAGAGAGACTGACCCTAAAGTCTGAGTTTCTCCCTCTGCAGTGATTCACCCTCAGGAGCAGCTCTCACCTCTGAATCTTTGCCAGCGGTGTCCTTGTTTGCTAAGTTTCTCAGTGTTGCCCGTCGCTCTAGAGCCTCTCCCTCCAACCCAGCAGCCTGTCTCTCTATCTCCCGGTCTGGGGCTGGTGCTGCGCACTCCTGTGTACTCACGTTGATGCCTGTTAGGACCAGTATGTCAGGCCAGAATCTGCACTCATGTTAAGCTTCCATTTTGTCTGGTCATAACTAGTTAAGATTCTGTAGTCAGCCTTTTGCTGAAATATAATTCATAAATGCACTCAGTTTCTCTGCTAAATTGCATTTCCTTTCTTCCTGGTCAGGATATTACTAGATACTTTTGTGATGTCAATTTCCTGGTGTTTTAGTAGAATATAATAGAATGGTTCTCTGCAAAAAGTCAAAATAGTGTAATATAGTTGCAAGACTCAAGGTCTCTTTTGATAACAGACAATGAATAAGCTATGTATTTAGACAATTGCTTGTATTGAAAAAGACACGTCTCAAAAGTCACGCCACTAATATGTCCTGCCCCTAAATCACGCCTCTAATCAAAGCTACGCCCAAGACACACGTAGAGGTATACGCCTATGTCACGCCTATGATACGCCTATGTTACGCCTCTAACCAATATCTTTTTTTTTTCTGTATAAAAATCATTACCCTATGAGTAATAAATTGAGACAAAGGATTTGAAACCTGGCGTGCGTTACGTTTCATTTCGTTCGTCTTCCAGGCCTGAAGTTCATCAAAGACCGGAGATAACAGTTGCAGGGCGTGAAAGCTTCTCCGGGGAAGTCTGCTGCAAAACGGGTGCAGATGGTGTAGTATCCAGTCACAAGGCTTCAGTGTACCTGGCAGAGGAAAGGTTCCTCTCGGTTCTGAAGCCCGGGGAGGAAATAACGGATTTTCCTTCAACGCCATTATTCTTTTCTTCTTGCCGGCGGATCACAAAAAGGTGCCGATCAGGGGTTATAACAAATTATGTTAGCGGAGTGCACGGAGCTATCCTAGCGAACGTGCATCCGCGGTGACGTCATGCGCGCTCCCTTGAAGGCATTATAAATAGCATTGCATGTCTCATGAACAATGTTTGCCACTGTACTTGTCCCCATCTTAAAGGAGATAGACTAGGAGAAATAACTCCTATGCAATGCTCACAGGGAACGTCCATGTATAGATAATTGTCTTTCCAGAAAAAAACAGCATGCTTGAAATCAGACCTTCCAATCAGTAATGTCACTTTCAGACCCTTAAAAGCCACTCTGTGTGGACTCCCACTAACCTTTAGGATAGGTATATCTTGTATGGGTGTCACTGGCTAAAGGTACAATGATGCAGTAAAATTGGATAAACTGAATAGCAAATAGGCGTAAACTCACATGAGTGATTTGCTGGAGGTCCAGGTGCTGTTGGGCGTGCTCCTACCGAAGGAGTATAAGATGCAGGAATTCGTGGATGGCGGTGCAACTGCCTTGGAAAAAAGCGTGGGACCAGAGATTGCAGGGTACTGGGTACAGGGTATGACTAAATCTCGTCAAATCGAGGGGATTTCAGGTGCAGGTGAGTAGCGTCAGGGCGCTCTCGACTACGCGTTTCACTGTTGTCGCTTCGTCAGGACTCCTCACATCCCACTACCACTACCCACTTGAGTTTGGGTTACATGCGTGATTTTTTCAGAAAAAATGTGAGTTCTGAATTTATAGAAGTCTGCAGAAATTGGATTAATTCCTTTAGAGACATTGTTGCACTATATTGTGTCTTTTTCATTTGCATATCATCACTGATTGAGTTGCGCTCCCCTTCAACTTTCACACGTTCTAAAGGTATGAACACCATTCTTGTTGTAGTAGATCGGTTCTCCAATCAATCACATTTCGTACCTCTCAAAGGTTTGCCTAGCTCTCCCAGACTTGCTGAGATATTCATCAAGGAGATCTTTCGCCTGCATGGAGTTCCTACAGTGATTGTATCCGATAGAGGATCACAGTTTATATCTAAATTTTGGCGTTCTTTCTGCCGGCAGTTGGGTATATCTCTTCACTTTTCTTCGGGGTATCACCCGCAAACTAATGGACAGACGGAGAGGACTAATCAGTCATTAGAGCAATTCGGTCGGTGCTTCGTGTCTGATTCTCAGGATAATTGGTCGGATCTTCTTCCTTGGGCGGAATTCGCACACAATTTTCGTAATGAATCTACCACTGAATCACCTTTCTTCATCAATTACGGATTCCATCCAGCTACTCTTCCACTTACAGTTTCTACCTCAGGGGTATCAGCCGCCGATGAGAGGATCAGGGTACTCCAGGGTCTTTGGAGAAGGACTCAAAGGAATATTAAATCTGCTGTGGAACGACAAAAACAACAAGGTGGTCTCCATCGTAGACCGTCTCCTAAATTTAAGCCTGGTGATAAAGTCTGTCTGTCCTCAAAAAATATTAGGTTAAAGGTTCCGTCCATGAAGTTTGCCCCTAGATTTCTCAGTCCATTCTCCATTTCTGAAAAAATTAACCCTGTTGCCTATCATTTGTGTTTGCCTTCGTCCATGAAAATTCCATCGTTTTTTCATGTGACCTTGCTTAAACCTGTGATCCAGATCGCTCATTCCATTCCCGTTCTTCCCACGACCTCAGTGTTGGTACAGGGTCAGCCGGAATACGAGATTCAATCGATTCTGGATTCCAAAATATCTCGAGGTTCTCTACATTATCTCGTTCATTGGAAGGGATTCGGCCCTGAGAAAAGATTGTGGGTTCCTAGTCATCGGGTTCATGCGGCAAGGATGGTCATGAACTTTCATATGAACTTTCTAGAAAAGCCTTCATGGAGTAGCTCGGAGGTCGCTCCTATAGAGGGGTGGGGTGGGGTATTGTGAGGATTCGCCGTTCTGCTGCTCCTGCCCCTTTAACCCTCACCCGTCCATTGGACTGCCATGACACTCAAAAGTGGCAACCTGGCGGCAGTACTTACGCACAGCGCGTGGGTTCTGTGTGGTTCCTGGGCATAGGGCGTGCTCTCGCCCCTCTTGTCTTGGTGCGTGGCGTGCTCAGTCTCCTCAGTGGTCTGCGGTCTTTGCCCCTCGGTCCCGCCCCTGGCCTGATGTCACCATTGCGCAGCGCGTTCGTGTTCCTTGTTTCGCCTCTAACTCCGCGAGTCCTGCCTCTGGTCTTCGCCCCAGCCGTGACGTCACCGTTACGCGGCGTCGCTCCTCGCTCCGCCTCCTGTCCCGCAGGTCCCGCCTCTAGTCTCCGCCCATGTTGGCACAGCTCTTGCGGTGCGTGTTGATGGCGCGTGACCGGGTCGCCTACGTGTTGCACGCACGCACATTCTGACACACTGGCTATTGGCTGTGTAATAGGACGCACCTGTGTGGTCCAGCAGCCTATCCTGTGTCATTCTCCTGCTTTGTGGTCGTCTCCCATTGGTGGGAGGTCCTATAAATATGTTCTCAGTGCTCCGTCATTGCCGAGCATAACCTCTGTTTGTGTGACGCTGCAATCACTGCCTAGTTCCTGTCTGCTGTACCCTGCTGCCTGACCCTGCCTGGATACTACCATGTGATACTCTCCTGCACTGACCTTGGCTTTGGATGACTATTCTACTCCTGCACTGACCCTGGCTTTGGAACCACCACGATGACGCTGCTCTCTCCTGCACTGACCCTGGCTTTGGAACCACCACAATAGGACGCAGTGAGGGGGCGTAGGACGCAGTGAGGGGGCGTAGGACGCAGTGAGGGGGCGTAGGACGCAGTGAGGGGGCGTAGGACGCAGTGAGGGGGCGTAAGACGCAGTGAGGGGGCGTAAGACTGACTGCTAGGGGGGGAGCTTCACTGCCATGCAGGAGCTGGTTTGACAGTATCTTAGGTAGGGGTTGCAAGTAAGGCTAATATTGAATAGAACAGACAATGTGCCTTTGACAGGGTCCCTTTTTTCCCATTACACCCAAATGTCAGTCAATGGCCCACAAGTGTCACTCACTGAGCTCCCCAAACTGTTACAGCTTCACAGGTTTCACCTGCGTGTCATAAAATAAGCTTGGACGTCTTTCTCGTTTGGATCCTTGTTAAATGTAAGCAACATCATCTATGTATCCGTGGACACTAGCCACTTTGGTGCTCAGCACCATGTGGTTTGTGTGTGTAATATTATACTCTTGTTTTTGTGGTCTTGGCATGCTGGCTAATGTTTCAGATCTATAGAGATTGTAGATCTTGTCTATTAGTTGGCTGTATAGTGGGCACCAGTTACTCACCGACATACCCGTTTTACCTCGTTCACTCTGTCCCTGTACTACATCTTTTTAAGCCATTTCTAAAACGGCGCTAAAATCTGTAACGTACCTCCAGCATTGAAATGTGTATTTAGTGTGATGCTGGTTCCCTACAGTAATAACCAGGAGAGTCTTCCCCCTTAGTTGCTGATTTTCTGTTGGTGTTTGGAGAGTATTGCATGGATTTAGGCTGGTTAATAGGTCAGCTGTAATGTGTTTTTGCTTCTTGGGCCTACATGGTCTGACTATAGGAAGCACCAACCAGTTGGGAGTTGGCGTCTTCTGCTTGTTAATTCTAAGGGGGTGGATATGCCAAATAAGTAAAACGTAGGTAGAGTGTTGGTCAAGGATGAAATCTGTTTGCCATTAGTGGAGTCGTGGAGGATTTTGTCCCCTTATGCATGGGGGGAGAGCTGGAACAAGTGTCCCAGGCCCGGCCGCCACTGTGAGTTTAGCTGGCCAAAGATCGGGCCCAACTTCCGCGTCTGACTGTTGGAGCCTTTGTGTGCCGCGGGGCCCGCAGTCTCATGCCAGTCCCTCTCCGTGCACCAGGCTGCCGCTGGAAGTCGGGTCCCAACTTCCGCATTCGCCAGCTCCCTTCTGCTGCGGGACCATAGGACCTTCCCTTTGCTCCCTCCCACCCCCCAATCATTTTTTTTTTTTTTAAGAAGGAGAGTACAGTAGAGTGAAACGGGGTGAAGAAAGAGTGGGCTTGGAGAGCCGCTGACACGAGGGGGGGGGGGGAGAGCTGTCGGCGACCCTACCCGTACGAGACATAATTAGCAAAGTTTTCACTAGGGTTTTTTTATTTGCTTCCTCTGCATAACTATAAATATAGGATGAGTATCTCGTCCAATAAGAATTTAACAGAGGGTGAACTTTATGAACATGTGTCTCCAGCCTAATCTGCTATATAATCCCAAACAGTATTTATCTGTCACTGGTTAATAAACTATTAAATGCATTACGTTACAGTGACTGCAGTGTAGATCTTCGACGCCATTTCCCCTCATTGAGTTCACAGGGAAAGACTTCGCTGCAAGGAGGCATCATAAAAGGAATCTGGATCTCTAAGGCCCGGGCCATAAACGTGTGGGGAGAGCGGAGGCGCGCTAACGCTGAGGCTCGCCTGCTTCAGTCAGCGCGATTGCACGGACTTGCAGGCGAGCCAGCGTGCGTGGGGGGAGCCGGGGGGAGGTGGTTGGAGGCGGGGCAGTGACGTCGCTGGGCCAATGGCCAGCGACGCACTGATGTCAATGTCACGGCGCCGTGACGTTGACGCTGCTGTGCTTGGAGGTTTTCAGCCGACAGCGCGCTGAAAAACAGCTTGGCGCTCGGCTGAAACCTCCAACTCTTCAGCACGCCTGCGGAAGCTCGCGTGAGCCCCCTCTCAAGGCACCCTCATTGAGGATGCAGGAGCTCAGTGCGGAGCGTCCGCACGCCTCAGCACAGCTGGTCCATCTATGGACGCAGCCTAAGTGTGCAGAGTGAAGCTTCGGCTCGCACAACGCGCACTGCTCTGTGTTTGAAGTGCCAGTGGAAAGATTAGTCCGATCATGCAACAAACACAGTTGCTGTCTAGTTCCATAAGTTAATTCCTGGAAACCAGCTGGCAGGCCACGTTGTTTGTGAACCCTCTAATACTTAATCAGCTTTCACCATCTCTTGGATAACTTGACGAAGTAGGCGTGTTGGAATGAACACGAGGATCCCTGCAGAGCAAATGTTACGGTTCTCCCACCCTCCCCCTTTTTATAAGGTGTTTCCAACTGGGTGTTATAGAAGGCTCTGTAAGCAGCTGGTAGTGGGTGTAGGAAACAGTTCTGTAAGGGAGATGTTACTGTGCTGACGGAGGTCACACTTGTGGGCCTTGGTTCTGTAAGGGAGATGTTACTGTGCTGACGGAGGTCACACTTGTGGGCCTTGGTTCTGTAAGGGAGATGTTACTGTGCTGGCGAAGGTCACACTGCAGCATGGTGGTTTGCGGAAGAGGAGGAATGTCATTTTCAGAGCTTTCCAAAACCTTTCTCACACATAATACCAGAAGCTTCATTCCAGAGAAGCCAGGATCACTGAATGCTGTGTTCATTAGGGGCTTGTCGGGTGACTTTAGCTTAAATAAAATGGTAAATTTAGGAGTCCCTAAAATGTTTTGTTTAACTATTTCTCTAAAGAGAAGAGGATTGTGTGATACTTCCTCTATCTTACTTGATGCCACCAGTCTTAACTGTCCTAACAATTACACAACGTTGTAAAATAAATCGCACATCGTCCCAGACTCCCCCGTCCCAGACTCCCCCGTCCCAGACTCCCCCGTCCCAGACCCCCCGTCCCAATTGTGGCCGAATTAACTTTTAATATTTTCATTGGCAATTTTTACTGCTCCATTGTTATTCTTGTGCTGTAATATGTAACTTATTGGTTGGATTGTTCATAGTTCATAGTGGCTTGATTTATTATTTATTTCAGACTATCAGCTGTTGGTTGTTTTTGACTTTGATCTGTGAACTGTCGACTTCTTTTTATGGTTTGAATTTATAATGAGGAAAATTATATGCTTTCCTTTTTCAATCAGTTCTCCGGTAGCTTATCTGTCGTACAATTTCTGTGCTGTGTTTTTTTTTTTTTTAAAGGATTAGTACAACCAAGAACCAGAGTGTACTAATGATAATGCGCGTGACGTGTGTTATATGTGAGGGTCTTTAAAAACAAAGTACTTTAAACAATTATTTAAAAGTTGGTTTGTAACCCTTTGTGAGACGAGACTTGGGAGTGGTTTGATTTCCTCTGGCTGCTCCCTTTTTGTTTGTCGATGTCAGGTTTGCAAAGCCCCCTCTCTGTCCCCCTCCCCTTATCGTTGTTGGCTTTGTGGTAAGGATCCCGGTGGGCTGAGACAAAAGAAAATACTTGATTGACACACATTTCCCCCATTCGGAGGCCCACAACAAAAATACATTGTGCTTCACTTCCAAAGAAACAGAAGCAGCCAAACCTTTTGCGTTAAGCATGGTTACATTCGTTTAAAGAAGCCAACTAGATTTGTTAAATTCTTTACGGATTCAATGTAGGTTTAATACCCTTTAGCGAACCAACAGTTCTTCGTAGACGAGATTATAGTGAACAGAGCTACAATTCTTTCCAAAATGTTTGTATGACGGACTATCCCTTTAACAACACACTCACAGCACATACATACAAGAAGCTTCTGACGGCACTGGATTTACACAGACAAATTGGGTGTCGATATCTTGGAGGTCACTTTTCCTTCCAGTTTTTTTTAAAAGATTATTACAAGAACATAGTTACAATAAATCTCCACACTCTGGAATGCTAATGCCCTGGAGGACAAAAGGACTCTGAAATCACAGCTGCAGTCAATCTGAACCCCTTCAGTCTACATATGCGTCGCCCCAAAAGCGTACAGCCTTTGGCACAGTAGAAAGGCAGCCAAAGGGTGTGAGCCGTTTGTTGGTGTTAAAATTGCTGTATTTCAATCTGAAACTCTCCAACACTACTTTTATCCCCTGTACCCAATTTGCCAACTCTGTCCATGAAATTTCTTTGAATTGACTGTATAACCCTGTTCATTTAATGTAACAATGTATTGTTATAACTCTGTGCCCAGGACATACTTGAAAACAAGAGGTAACTCTCACTGTATTGTATAGGTGGGTAGCATGCCCAGAAAGTATTTGAAGGCAAGACAGGAAAGATGAACTTTGCGCCTAGACAAGTGATGTCCAATCTAGTTCTTTGAGCATTTCGCAGTGATGTGTGTTGTAGTTTCATTGAAGGACAAAGCAGCATATTGAATTATAGAGGGTGTCAAGTTTGCCAAGGTGGGTTTGGGTAGCCGTGCCATAGACTATCGGGACATAGTCTATAATTGGCATCTGTGTGAGATACGCTTTCTGACCGGTAGACTTAGGGAGGATTTGTTTCTATATAGTACACCTAGTTTGGCATAGGTTTTGGATATCTGGGTATAAATAGATCAGCACTATGCAATAGTAAAATATAAATAAATACCAAAGAAACCAAAAGTAATTTCAAAACAGTATACTACCAGCTATTTTAATATAAACCCTCAAAGGGTATATAGCAAACAAGTAATATACAGAATAACCAATAATGGTGTGGTGGGTGTGGTGGGGGTGTGTGTGTCCTCTGAGGGTTTCATATTAAAACAGCAGGTAGTATACGGTTTTGAAATTACTTTTAGTTCCTTTGGTATTTAATTATATCTTACTATTGGTGCTAACCCATTTTTTACTTTTCGCTGGTGTTAAACATACAATTAACATTTTTATTAATACTGCCGCAACATATCCCACTGCGGGGGGCAGTAGTTAATTTGTGTAGGATGACAAAATAGGGCTGTATAAATATACTTGCACACTTCAGTTCTAGAGGAAACCAAAACCAACTGCCGGGAACGTGGCCCCAGCGGGTGAGCCTTTAAAATGTGCGGGAACACGTGAAGTTTCATTACGGGACGGGACGTTTAACGCCCTACCCATAGGAAGAAGGCAAATTTCTCGGAATAATCTGGTGCTTCTTTTTATTGTTATCTTTAGAAATAACTAAATCTGGTCAATCCATATACAGCAAGGAAAATGGGTCATTATCACAAGCACATCTGTCCATGTTCCTAGAGCAGGGGAGCGCAAACTTTTGCTCCTGCACCCCCCCCCCCCCGCCTTGTGTCCCCCGGTGCTCGCGCCGGGTCATGTGAAGTCGCACTGCAGACCCCGCGATTTGTCATTTGATGCCGCGTAGCCCTGGAGATGCTTCCAGACGCCAGCTGAATCACGGCAAGTTCAGCTTGCAGGGGCCTCATGCGATCTCCCGGCATTTAATTTTAATGCCTTATGGAAGAGTGTGGGGCCTCTGCAACAGCCTGCGCCCACCCAGAAAAATCCGTTGGCGCACCCCTGTCCGAGTATAATATCGCGTTATTAAACGACTACCTGAGCTGTTCAACTGCACTTAGAGCTTTGGGTTACCTTTTACAATCTCAGACTGTGGCAGAGTTCAGACGCTTCAATAATTAACCTGTGTTCAGATCATGTATGTGTGTATCTGTACTACATGTATCAGTAACTGAATGTGTGTAGTTGCTCTACATGTGTAATAAAGAAAGGGTGTCCGCAGCACTCATGATGCAAAGAAGATGAGTTTCTATTTATTCTAGTGCAGCTTTTAAAATAAAAACAAAAGGAACGACGTTTTTGGCACAATGGCTTTGTCATGTCCCATTAGGACTTGTTTCTATTGTAAAGGCTGCACTAAGACACTTACATATATATAATCACATCCCGACAGCTGTAGACCCCCTTTCATTTTATAAATACTGCTGGAGGTTCTTGGTGGTGATTGCCTGTCCAATGCCCACCAAAGCTCTCTTCCCCTCCCCCTCTCCCCTCCCTCTCATTAATTCTTATTAACAAAAGATTTCATGAGTTAACTCTTTTTTTGTTCATTGTGTAATCCAGTATTGCTCGTCCTGAGGAGGAGAGGAGAACTCTCGAAAGCTTGTCTCATAATATCAATTGTTAGTCCAAATAAAAAAGGATCACCTAATACTGAAGTACTCATGTACTCTCACAGCCACCAAACCAGTTTAACTTCTTTCAAAACTAAAGCTCTCACATTTTAATCTGGTCTGTAACTGTTACATATGCCCATAATATATGTTATCTCTAACTGTGCATGCAATGTCTTGTATATAATGTATACCCTGTTCACATTTGTAACCATGTATTATTTGCCTTAACTCTGTGCCCAGGACATACTTGAAAACGAGAGGTAACTGTCAATGTATTACTTTCTGGTTACACATTTTATAAATAAATGTACTCTGCACTATTGCAACTGGACTAACACCGCTATTTCTAATAAAAAAATATATATATTTCTACAGTAACGCAATCGTGTATATAAAAAGTCTGACTTTAAAAAAAATCATGAGTATATAGCCTTAAAAATCGAGCTATTGCACTTCCAATAAAAAGGAAATTTGAAGTGTATCTGGGGACTACAAGGAACAGGCACCATACACAACGTACAACTCGTACGCTCGTCCACCCGAACATCTCGCACCCTGCGCACAACAGGGAACAGGCACCATACACAACGTACAACTCGTACACTCATCCACCCGAACATCTCGCACCCTGCGCACAATCTCTCACACTGCATGCTGTGTGGCTCTGCAAAGACATGGTGAGGTCTGCTCTCCCGTCTCCCTCGCAGTGCAGCCAAACCCCTCCACCCCTCCCCGTCTCCTTCCACCCTCCCTGCATTGGCTCATCACGGCCACATCACAGCCGTGTCACCGCCCCAAAGCACGCTGGGAATTGGCATGCAAATACAAGCTAGAACTGCCATGGAAGCTGCCCTGGGACTCCTGCAGAGCCTGCAGGTCTCGCACAGGCTGCAGCCCGCACGGTGAACTCTGCAAAGTTTCCTTTGTCGTCTCGCTATCACTAGTCTCTCTTGCGACTCCGGCTTTTGATGAAGTGGAAATTTCTGGCCTTGTGCGCGGGAAAAAGTTGCAAAGTTTACAAGTTCCCATGTGAGTGTTTTTTTTTCCCTTCTTTCATTTATTTATTTATTTAGAAGGCTTGGGCTGGCTTCCTTGGCCACTGCGTACCCTGTCCCACGCAAAGCAGGGACACAAAGAAATCTGATCTCTGCATCTAATCAACCCGAGGGCGGGATTTGGGGAGGGGAACACTTCTTTCCCCCCCTCCCCACCCCCCAGCTTTTGGGCACAGCTCCATGTTGGCTAACGTTTTGTGTAAAGGTGCAGTCCCACTTACTCTACAACTTGCATTTAATTCCCCGGTGGGGTATTTCAGTTCGCTGCTCTCCTAGTTTCTCTATTTTAGACAAATAGGATCGTAATCCTTTGTCGGCGCCGTCACCCTAAATTGCCACCTTGGTGAGCGTTCTTGTAAACTGCTTTGTTGCGCCGCGCTACTTGGAAACTGCGGTGGCGTTCTGCAGTAGCCCCCATGTTTTGCATATCTGGCATGTTTTTATTTAGCAAAAGACAAACAGTCTCGGTGCTACATCAAGTACGGCAAAGCGTATAGTTATACTGATCTGTTTTCTCGAAGTGAGGGTCATTTAGTTAAATTCTTTGGCCAAAGCACCGTGAGCTGTGCGTGTTTAAGTTCTATTGGTAATCAATTTGGATGTTTGTGACCCTGAGGTTTCAAGCTCGCCCATCCCACCTTATAAATAGCAGATCTTGCTACACACCTGTGAATGACCAGTCTATTGAGACCGCTCTCACCTCATTGAAGAGGTTTGGAGAGCTTTGTGTGGGTGCAGTGGTGTTGGGACTTGCAGAAGCGGAGATACGGTGGTTACCAGCCGAAAATGCTTATGAAGAGAAATAGAAGTATTTAACTGTATGATTTATCGTAATATAACAAAAGACTATCTCTGTAGCACTCCTCCTTTTTGCCATGTGTGCTGGGTTTGGGTTCTGAGCTTACAGGGGCTGTGTGCATGTATGGTTTTTATTTCACTTTAAGGCCTTGCCTTTGATAATGGATTGGGCATAAATTAACCCTTGTAATGCCAGTGTGGGACTTAACGCCTATCTCTCGCGTGCGTCTCTGGCCTGTCTTTCAGTGAAATGCTTAAATAAGTGTTGGGCAAGGTAGTGTAGGTGTTATGACGGTGTGTGCGTTCACGTAATTACAATGTCTGTTTGCTAATATGACGGGAAAGACGCCGTCCCACCTAGAATCAAGGTGAACGAGAAGCCGTGATATGGTGACTAGGATAATGCAGGTGATGTTAAACAATGTGAGCGTGCAGGCATTTACGAAACCCATTTTAAATATCTGTTTCCATGGTTACCAAAGGCTTCTGTTTTTTTTTTTTTTTACGATGTTCAGCATAATCTCTCTGGATAAGGTTCTTTGTGAATTCTGCATCCTACATGAAAATTGTCAATTGCCCATATCTTCCTCTCTGGGCCGTGGAAAGAAAAACATACATTTTTCACCATGAAACATTTCACATTTTAGTATTGCATTGTAGGACTTTCCCTTTTAAATTCTGCTGGTTGGGGGCGGGGGGTGGGGGGGCGTTGCTAGTATAACCCGCACATTGTCAGCACGGTGCTCCGTGTAATAAGTGTGTCTCTTCTAACCTCGCTGCTAGCATTTCTAAGCATAATGCAAGAAAGCTGCACGGTGGAATTTCATTGTGCGTTTCCTGATCCTCTGACCTGCTGCAATACCCAGGGGACAGTCCTGTCCCACACTAGAGGTATTTGGGATGAGCATCTGGTGAGCGGGGAACTCGCTGTCGAAGTTTTGGGAAGTGTATATAAAAGGACAGTTCGACCTAGGCTGAAAGTGCATTAAGGACAAGTGGCAAGTTACACAGAGCTTATATCTATCTATGTGCATCTTGAGAGAGGTCCATGTAACAGGACCGAAACATCGATCCTAAGTAACAAAAACATGGTACCTTTTGTAAATACGCCCTGTGTGTGCCGATTTTTTTGCTATTTTTGCAGATTTAGGTTTCATTTTATTTCTTTTAGGTTTACGGAGTGCCTTCCAAAATGTAATTTTCTAAGGGTGTTTGTATAAATTTCTTTTCTTCTGGGGGAGCAGGAGCGCAGATGTGCTCGGTGATATATGTGAATAAAAATGAAAGCAAATATAGTGCAGGAGGCTGATAATGGTTATTTATCACTGTTAGCTTTAAGTAGTTGCACTCACAAAACTTCTTGTAATGGTAAGTCTGTCAGAGATTCTTCTCTCTCTGACTGGAGCCCTTGTGATGAATAAATACAATAGGTCTCAGGATACCCCTCAGTTGGTATATAAGGTCGACATGAAAAAGAAAAAAGCCACAATAGTGCATACTATTTGACCAAATATATTCAATAACATGTCAAGAGCAGTTAAACGCACATTTCCAATAAAATAAACAAGGCGTTGGAGAGAACCGCCGAACATGGAAGGACCCCTTCGGTATACAGCTTCTTAGTGTCTCACTCGCGTCTCCCACTCTGATTTCCGCATACGTCACTTCCGTGGCAGCGTCACAGGTGAGGTCGGAAGCGCGGTCTGCCTCTGGAATCAACTCCGATTTGCCAGTCCTTAAGCCCTCCAGTTCTCCAGCAACGCTAACTCTACGCGTTTCGCTGGTGCTTCATCAGGACACAACTCCTGGCGAAGCATCAACGAAACGCGTAGAGTTACCATTGTTGGAGAACCTGAGGGCTGAAGGACTGGCAAATCGGAGTTGATTGCAGACGCAGACTGCGCTTCCGCCCTCACCTGTGACGCTGCCACGGAAGTGACGTATGTGGAAATCAGAGTGGGAGACGCGAGTGAGACACTAAGAAGCTGTATACCGAAGGGGTCCTTCCATGTTCGGCGGTTCTCTCCAACGCCTGTTTATTTTATTGGAAATGTGCGTTTAACTGCTCTTGACATGTTATTGAATATATTTGGTCAAATAGTATGTACTATTGTGGCTTTTTTCTTTTTCATGTCGACCTTATATACCAACTGAGGGGTATCCTGAAACCTATTGTATTTATTCATCACAAGGGCTCCAGTCAGAGAGAGAAGAATCTCTGACAGACTTACCATTACAAGAAGTTTTGTGAGTGCAACTACTTAAAGCTAACAGTGATAAATAACCATTATCAGCCTCCTGCACTATATTTGCTTTCATTTTTATTCACATATATCACCGAGCACATCTGCGCTCCTCCTCCCCCAGAAGAAAAGAAACCTTACATCTTGGGACTCAGAACAGTCCTATTTGAGGAAGTTGAGCAGCTAACTACACTTTGTATAATTAATACTTATTCTACCACTGGTTGGTGAAGGGTATTTCTTAATTTTTTAAGTCATTGAGTGTATTCACATCTTGTTGTTTTATTTAATTCCTTAAACACTGTTTTCACATTCACTTTTAGAAGCGTCCATTCCCTTTTCCCCTTTTCCTTTTATTTTCACATCTGTTTGTATATATGTATTTTCTGTGTGACAAGGTTGATGCTCAAGTGCTTGGTCCCACCGAATAACAATTCTCAATCAAAAGGAAGACAATAAATGGGAGCAATAATCCATAAGCCAGTGATAACAATAACAGTCTTTAGACCTATTTTAGGCCGTTGTAACACCCTGAAGGTGTGGAATGGCATAACTATACCCACCCCCTCCTCATTAGGGTGGCCCTAAGGTAAGTGATAATGTACTCCCTATGTCCCCAAAAGTCTCCTCCAGCGTGCAGCCGTGTCCAGAGATATTCAAAAAGAATGTATGTGCAGCGCACAGCAACAGAGCAAGGTCAAGCAAATAAAAATACTTGCACCTTCCGTTTTTATTATTATATTTTTTTTTTATGCAGCATCAATAAAGTATTTTTATTTGCTCTGTTGCTGTGCGCTGCACATACATTCTTTTTGGATATGTATTTTCTGCCCAGGTCTCTGCACTGCTGGATGAAGTGTCCCTAATGATCTCCCAGGTCCCGCGGTTACAGCCTCTCTTCTCCACGCTGCTCCAACACATTTGCTAATTAAATGATCCCATCTTACTTTTGGTCGTTGTCTTTTCATATCCCTTGAGATCCTGTCGAGTCCCATCTTTGTCCAACGATGGTCATTTCTTCTTGCAATATGTCTGGCCTACGCCATATTCATTTCTTCACCCGGGTGGTGATGTCACAGACGTTTGTTAGTTTGTGTGCTCATTTTGTTCTTTTTCTTGTGTCTTCGGATACTATTTTAATATCTATATATCTATATATATATATATATATATCTCTCTCTCTAAAATCCATTTCTATAGCATCAGGAAGCCCAAATTCCTATCGAGTCCAGTATGTTTAGAGTCAAGCAGACGTATGAATTTCCGCTCCCAGGTTCATTCTTCTGTAATTATAGATCAGAGCTTTAGTGACCCCATTATCAAGTGGTCCCAATAATGTGTTTGGTTCCCGATTGTGTGCGTCTCTGCATATACCTCCGGTTGTGTAGTGTTTTGTTTTGGTTCTTCCTCATATTCAATATTAGGGCCTTTTGCTGGCTGGCATGTAAGTTTCCCCTGCGTTTTGCTGACTTATTTCGAGATGTTTAGGTTGTATCTTCTGTGAATGTTTGTAGGGGATTTGCATCTTGTTTTGTTCTGTGTGGTGTATTGAAGGGTGTGTTTAATGATCAAATTGGGTAGGTTGGGTGGTTGTTTGACCGTACAGTTGCCTTTAATTTATAATTCTTTAATGTCAGTGGTATTACAGGTCGCATTTAAAAAAATTCTATTTCTGTTTTTTAATGCAGCAGTTGCTTGGCTGTAAGGAAATGTTATTTCCTAAGCTGCAGATCCACCCATTCTCCCGCGATCAATCTGCAAAGATCCCCGGTTCACAATATGGCCGCCTGCTTTTGTAAATGGTTTGCTATAGCAAGGAAGCCAAGTACATTACATTAAACTCCTTAAGAAGGGCATAATGTGTGGGGAGGGAATGCAGTAAGTATGATTAAGTATATATAATATTGGTTAAATGTGCGCTCATTTGCATGTTATTTCCCAGAATCCCTGGCTGCAGTGGAAGCGTTGTGTGCTAAAGCTACTGCCCCAGTCAGTGTGCACACGCGCGTCGGAGCGCCTCGCGGCGCGTGCACTAGTTTAAGCTGCGGTCCTAGGGTCGCGATGGGAAGCGCGTCCAGAGAAGAGTAAGGGGAGAAAAGACGGACCTTTGGGTGGGGGCCTGGCCATGATGTCACGCGGCTGGTTCACCCTCATTGGCTGAACCACCGCCGCGACGTAGCCAGTGCTCGGCTGCCGCGCCAATAGACATTCTTCTTGTCTTTTGGCAAAGGCGGTCGCGCATCGCGCTTTCTGCAGGCAGTGACTGGGGCCAGCCCCATAGAGGGCCGTATCTTGTTTGCGCAGCGCACGCTGAATCGCGAGCAGTGGAGACGACGGCAAAGAGATAATGGGGAGACACAGGGTTGCAGACCTTTCTGAGACAAGTGATGTTTTTATTTGCTTAATACTATACAGCTGATTCCTAAAAATATGAAAACCACACATCTAGGATTAATGTATTTTTTTTAAGGGGCTGTAAGGCTTGTAGGTGCCTACGAGAGGTGTGTGACTGCAGTCGGTGTTTCCCTAGTATTGCAGTAGCTCAGTGCATTGGAATTCTTGTCGCTGGATCCTGCAGGTCGGTGGGAATATCCCTGGTAGAGAAATGCTTTACGTAGCTAACTCCTGACGTGTTCCTCTGATGTTTTGTATACTAGCATAACCTGAGGTATCGAAAGGGTTTGACTGCCTGACAGATTCTTGGTTTGTCTTTTGTTTACAAAGTAATTATGGTGTCAAACAGGTAAATAAGTAGCTGGCTTGGTTTCCGCGTTCCGAACTCTAACCGATTCATATTAACTTCTCACAGGATAGAAAAGACAGTTTAAGAGTGATCTGGTTCCGTAGGAAGATTTAAAGAAAAGTGTGTGTGTGTGTGTGTGTGTGTGTGTGTGTGTGTGTGTGTGTGTGTGTGTGTGTGTGTGTGTGTGTGTGTGTCAGCTAGGTTGAATTACCCCTTTAAAGCAGAAAATACAGGTTTCATTTTTTTCTTCTATTACAAAAAAACCCACAAACCTTTATTACAGGATTGAAGCAGGGGGTCTCGTACTGAACCCTGTTAATTTCAGCTTTGCGGACCCCCTGCTTCCAGAGATACTGGCAACGCTACGGAGGCGCAGTGTCTCTATGGAGTTTAAAGGTCCTGGTCGCGCGGGCCAATGAGAAGCCATACCGGATGACGTCACGGCTTCCTACTGGGCCGTGGGACTTATATACACAACCATTTTGTTGAGCACACGGTTCCCTGACTGCAGAGATCCCAGCACCCGCTATGGGGGGGAGGGATCTCTGGAAGCAGGGAGCTGAAATGAAGTGTTCAGCTCCAGAGACCCCCTGCTTCAGTCCTGTAATGAAAACAAACAATAAATGAAAGCTGTATTGCTGCTTTAACACCTTCACTTCCAGAAAGGTATGTAGTGAAATTAAGATGCGTTCTAAGCTATTTTAACTTTTGATGGGGTTAATAGAAGGCTGGAATAACACGTGAGCACTGCCTGTGAGTTTGTGCGGCTCTGGGGGGCCCGGGAGGTGCGGCTCTGGGGGGCCCGGGAGGTGCCGGATATGTGTGGTGGTCCCGGGGTGCGGCTCTGGGGGGCCCGGGAGGTGCGGCTCTGGGGGGCCCGGGAGGTGCGGCTCTGGGGGGCCCGGGAGGTGGCCCATGCTGGCTGTAAAAAGATGTATCTCCTTCCAAAACCCGGGCACACCCCTCTCCTTGTCGGACTTGATGCTGGTTTCTAGTCTGCATAAAGAAGCTGGTTTCCCGTCTCCCGTTCCTCGCATAATGTAACTGCGTTTTTAGGTGCCACAAAGACACCTGGCCGTCGATGTTGATAATCGCTTTCCTCACAAACGTATCGGATTGTAAACCTTTACACATGCCTTAACTCAGGGCTGCTCAACTTCAGTCCTCAAGCTCCCCCTACAGGTCAGGTTTTCAGGATATCCCTGCTTCAGCACAGGTGGCTCAATTGATTGATTGAGCCTCTGAGCCACCTGTGCTGAAGCAGGGATATCCTGGAAACCTGACCTGTTGATGTGGGGCTATGGGGGAGGGGAGGGGTGCGGCTTTGAGGTATGGAGTTGAACACCCCTGCCTTAACTTGTAAAAGTGTTACTGTAATGTTACCGAGCGCTTTCACCTGCAACTTTAGCTCATATTGACAAGTGCCACGTAGGGAGCAAGTGGCTTTATAAAACCCTTCAATGTCATTTGCTTCCTTGGATTCAGTCATCCAAAAAGTGAGATCTTCACATGTTTGCGTCTATGTAATTCTGATATTACCTGCTTAATATTATCTCCCTTATTTGATTTGACAACATAATAAAAAAATAACACACACAGGAGGAGTCCAGATAGAGGAAAGATAAAACCCCCAGTAATTTGTATAAGCAGCTCTCTCCTTACATGCTGAAAGTGTCAGATGCCATTTTCTTTCCCCGTGCTGTCTCCTTAACGCAGCGTCAGATACTCAAGGCAAGAATGGAAAGCAGCAGCACGACTGTAATAACGCCGAAATATGCGCAAAGCCACGCGGTTTGACCTCTTTCGCAGAGTAGAAAACCAAGCGCTACGTCTCGCGGCGATGCAGGCTCCCTGTAACCTGCCGAATACTCTGCGTATGGGGGAATAACCCGCGTGGTTGGCACATATTTGGGCGCCATTCCTGTCATGCTGCTACTCTAAATTTTTGCCTCTTCAGATCCAGTGTTATATGTGCGTGGGTGCGTGCGGGTGTCACTTTATAGACAAAAGAAATTGGATAAAAAGCATGAACTGATTTGTCTGTCATTATTTAAATATATACATACACACAGGGCTGGGGCTACGGTGCCTCCGCCCGTGCGGAGGCTGGGAAGTGACCCGCGTGAAGCCAGTGCTTTCCCTGGCCGTGGGGGGGGGGGCGTGCCTAGGGCAATCGTGTAACTGGTTCGCCCTCATTGGGCGAACCGCTCACATGACCGGCCTGTCGCGCCACGAAATCAGTTTCAACTGATTTCTTGCGCAACGCGCGCCACTTCCGCATGGATGCGATCACTGCCTTAAGGCAGTCTGATCGCTCGGCGTGCGCACGCGTCCTCGCGGTCTGCGGCACCACGGCCCCAGCCATGCGCACACGCGCTAGATCGCGTTCAGCGCACCACGGGAGTAAGCGACCTAAAAGCCCACGACGTAGCCACTGCGTAATGCAATCCCGTGAGGGCCAGATCCCACCACTCAAAGGGTTAAACATGCCACCGAGCGTCCTGTTTGGTTGTAGGAGGGATTATCCCATGTAACTTTATTTAAGCCAGCGACTTTTATAAGGCTTTATCATGCTTCTGACACGTCATTTTCGTATAGCACTCCTGCTTTTTTTTTTTGGAGCTCGATCACTGAAACTTTGGAATAGCAATGGCATCACCACGGCATGTGGTCTGTAACCCATGGGGACCCCACCGCCACGGCATGAGCGCTGGTACCCCAGGGGTCCCCACTGCCACGGGATCTGGCAACCATGGGGTCCCCACAACCATGGCAAGAGATCTGGTCCCCATGACCACTTCATGGCCTGTCTGCTCACTGTCTAGTGGAGATTGCGTTCTGTGGAGCTC
This sequence comes from Ascaphus truei, assembly GCA_036426205.1. Lineage (NCBI taxonomy): Eukaryota > Metazoa > Chordata > Amphibia > Anura > Ascaphidae > Ascaphus > Ascaphus truei. The sequence continues at coordinate 282,981,860 of CM071569.1, forward strand.
TGGACACGATCCCAGCTGGCAGAGGAACGTCATCAGAGACGGTCACGTGCTAGAGGGACTGTGGTGCTGCGGCCCCCCCCCCCCCCCCCGGCACTCAACGGTTTAATATTACTGCAATGCCTAATACGTTGCTAAACATTAGCTTTCCTTGTGACCTAGCAGAGGCATTTCCAGGAAATAGATTTGTCGGTCTTTTTTATGTCTTCCTCCCCCCCCCAACAATTAATTTTTTTTTTTTTGCCTAACGAAGTGACCTGGGGTGAGGGGGACAGAAGATCTCATCAGCAGCACAGGCAAGAGCTCATTACAGTAAGGGTAGTGACCATGTGGCACTTTTTTAGGAACAGGTTAGACCAGGGGTGGTCAACTCCAGTCCTCGAGCCACCAACAGGTCGGGTTTTAAGGATATCCCTGCTTCTGCACAGGTGGCTCAATTCTTGAGGACTGGAGTTGGCCACCCCATGTCTAATGAGTAACCAGATTGAGTCGTCTGGGCTGAAGCAGGGATTGCCTAAAAACCTGTCCTGTTACTGGCCCGTGAGGCCTGCAGTTGGCCACTCCTGGGTTAGACCTCTTTGTAGAAAGGATGTGCCAAATAAGTACACATGGGAAGGATGTGGATCCAGTGAGAAATCTGATTGCCATTACTGGATCAGGAAGGCGTTTATTTCTGCTTCTAAAACCCAATTGGCAATTGTTTCACTGGGATTTGTATTTGCTGCATTTGGATCAGTGTAACTTTACATATAGGATGCGTATCTTCTACATTAGAATTTCACAAAGGTTTCACTTGATGGCCATGTATTTTCAGCCTATGTTACATGGATTTGGGTTACTATGAGGTTATCTGAGGTTGAATGTGCAGGACAATGAAAGATAACACCATATAAACATCACATTTCAAGAATTCTTCAGCTGTTCCTGAGAGCCTGGAGATAATTTTTCATTGCACTGCTGCTGCCTCCCTCTTACCCCCCTATACGTCTCACTGACTAAACAGGACCATGTAGCATTTAGTCTCCTATTTTCCTCCTGCTCACATCCTCCTTGTGAAATAATTGAATAGTTGTGTTTTGAAGACATAATGGTGGGAGACCGTTTTTAACCTTGCCGGGCCTTTGGCAGTAAAGAGGTGATATTCCCAGCACAGACCTCTTCCAAAGACGGTTGAGGTGCAAGATCCCAACCAGCGTCCCACAGAATCGGCATATTCTGTATTTCATGAAGCTTTTCTACAAATGCGAATGGGTTGCGGAGATCTACAAAGCAGCAGAACCTGGAGCACTGCGCCATTTTTGTTGTTACGGTATTGAAGCAGGGGGGTCTCCAGGGCTGAAATTAACAGTTCAGCTCCGTGGACCCCCTGCTTCAATCCTATAATAAATAACATTTAAAAAATGTAACCGACCCATGTTTTGCTGCTTTAAATCGCAGCATTTTGAGCATAGCTTGCAATGCAGGGGACTTCCACTCTAAACACGCTGCTCACATGAAATGAAGTTTTGTGTTTATACCGTTTCCCCTAGGTGGGAAGCAGGGGGTCTCCGGAGCTGAACCGCATTCATTTCACCTCCGCGGCCCCTGCTCCCTGAGATACTTATCTGGGGTGGGTTTTAATGTCTTGGACACGCGGGCCAATAGGAAGCCACAAGGGATGACCCTGTGATCACGGCTTCTTATTCGCCTGCGTGACGTGAGGCATTTAAACCGCCATTATGATAGCCCCAACTAAGTCCAGCTGGAGCTGCTACCGACACCCGCTACGGGGGAAAGTATCTTGGGAAGCAGGAGTCCCTGGAGCTAAAATTAAATGCGGTTCAGCGCTGGGAGACCCTCGGCTTCAAACCTATAAAAATAAAACACAGACCGCCGTTAACTCGCTAGGAAGTGGAGCCCCCCTCCCACTTCAAATCACGTCGCGTTGGGCGGTGGCTACAATCTGATCTCTACCCCAAGTGATGCTGGAAGATATTCTGCCTGTGATAGGGATGGCAACGAAGGACTTAAAATTGTGATTGATTTTGTTGAAATAATCAGATAAGGATCAATATTTGAAAAAAACAAATGTTTCTGGGCGTGACGCTGTCCGTGCCCGCGTTTCTGTGGCGCCTCCGAGCGGAGAGGTTTTTGACAATCTTGTTTGCTCTGATTAATGCACACTCCCTGCATGACATATTTCCAACTACCTGCCATACCGGGCGAGGGACAAGTAAGGGTAGAAAAGGCCACTCTAAAGCTCACAAACATTTGTAGGATAAACGTAAATAAAAAAAATAAATAGTTTCAATACTTTATATTTTAATTTCTGAGGTTTATAAAAACATTGATTTTTTTTTTAATCTCCCACTAAACCGATCAGTGTCTGACGCCTGGCTCCTGACTTTCTATGTATTGATGCCTTCTTCTGTTTAAACATCCCTTGGCTGTTATCTCAAATCATGTGGCGATTAACCTGTCCCTCGCCTACAATCCAATCCATTAATTGGAGAAGCAGCAGCTCAGTGAGTTGGGTTCCGTCCCCAGTGGGCGCTACAGCGTGTGCGCCACACACAAGGCACAGCCTTCTATGGGGCAGGCTCCAGTCGGGGGGGGTGTGCGCACGAGCCGCGATGCGCGACCGCATTGACCAGAAGACAAGTTTTTATCCATTGACGCGGCGGGCGTGCTTTTGGCCACGGCGGCGGTTCAGCCAATGAGTGCGAACCATGCGCGTGACGTCATGGCCGCGCCCCCATCTGATCTCCTGCTCTCCACTCCAAGCACAGCCGCGTACCACAGGTTGCGGCTGAAACGGGTGCACGCGCCGCCAGAAGCTCCGGCACGCGTGCAGCCGTGACCACTGGAGCCGTAACACAGGGCTGAGTCCCCAGTGGCCACGGTTGCACGCGCGTCGTAGCGACTGGTGGCCCGTGCACACGTAAAAGCTGCTGTCTAGGGGTAGGGTTGGGATGCGCGGGGGGGCCGCGGCCATGATGGGGGAGGGGGGTGCGGCCATGACGGGCTACACTATCTGCACAACCATTGGTTGCTAGTCAACCATGTGACCGTATCGCTGCAGGGAAAGAGAAAATCCTAGTCTTCCTTTCCAGCGGTCGCTCCATCGCGCTTTGCGCGCGCACACGTGACTGGGACCTGTCCCACGCATACACGCGGCTGGGGCCTGTCCCATAGAGGGCTGTGCTGCGGTATGTGGATCACACGCCGTAGCGCGCGCAGCAGAGACCACCGGGGACTCGGCCTAAAGACACTGGCTTTAAGAACAATGAAACAGTGTGAAGCAGAGGAGCCTGGCTCAATTCCTGGCGTGACCTTGTGCAAGTCACTTTCTCCCTGTGCATCAGGCACCAAAAACATAGATTGTAAGCTCCACGGGGCAGGGACGGTGTAACAATCCTATGTGCCGCGTACTCCACACTATACTGTCAGTGTGACGTGAGTGCCATTGGGAGAAAAGCGCTATATGAAACAAATGTATGATTACTTGTGTAGCACTGCATCCCTCTGGATGAGGAAGTGTTAATCAATTATTTTCTTGACCTATAGCCCACCCTGTCCTTATCAGAGGCGCTGTACTTGATGAACACACTGTGACCTCCGCAAACCCCTGCTAAATCTCCGCTCACCGGGATTAAGGAAGTAAGTATATGTATAGGTAGCAGATGTCTTAAAAGATATAATTAAAGATTTTATCACCCCTTTAAGGAGCAATCCAACCTAACTAATCGCCTATATTAATATTATTTGTTGTGCAGGATTGTACCCTCCGGAGCGGAAACCCACTTTTTCCAGCTCTGGGGACCCCGTGTTGGCCGAGATACTGGTGAAGTTACCTGCATCACTTCCTGTCTTTTTTTAAAGGGGATTAAAATGGTCTTTCGATAGGAAGCCACAACCGATGTTTGCAATTTATTTCCTACTGGCCTAAGATTTGGCGGCCATTTTGTTCCCCCTGAACACAGTAACTTCACCAGTAAGTACCATTCTGACCTTGGGGTTCCGGGAGCTGGAAATAGTGGCGTTTGATTAGGGGTGACCCACGGGTTCCACCGTGCTAAAAACAAAAAACAAATGTAGGGGGAACTGCTCCATTACAAATGTTACTGGCACTCGTTTACATTGGTCTGATGAGAGAAATTGTACTTTTAGATCAATATTCTCATTTTAACAGCCTCTATAACAGGGGTGACCAACTTCAGTCCTCAAGGGCCACCAATAGGTCAGATTTTAAGGATATCCCTGCTTCAGCACAGGCGGATCAGTCAGGGGCTCTGTCATTAACTGAGCCACCGATGCTGCAGCAGGGATATCCTGAAAACCTGACCTGTTGGTGGCCCTTGAGGACTGGAGTTTGCCACTCCTGCCCAATAAGCGCATGAATTAAGGCACCAATCCTGCCTAGACCAATCCTAGCTACTTGTAGCTCCTGGGGGGTTCCCTGGTTTTAGCAGTGTAGTTACTGGTGTTACTTCCTTGATATTTTACCTGGGATCACTGCTCTCGGCTGCCGGAGGTCCCATGCACCCGAGCGTAACCAGACTTCCGGGATTGGCTCTCATGTCATCGCATTGTTGGCAATCACATGGCAGTGTCTGACGGAAACAGACGTCGGGGAGACCCCAGTCCTGTTTTGATCAAGCAAACCACTTCGGGAGAGATCAGCGCACTCTATCCCCTAGAAAACAAGCCTTTTTACAATTGCGTTCCCGTTGCGTCAATGAGGCCACTGGTGTGCCACAATCGGGTAGGACTACAGGGCACCAAAAAGGTCCAGGTTGGAAATCTTTGTCTATTGCGTTCTCAGAAGCCTACCTGCAAAATGTCGGATACGGAGGGTCATGGAATATGGACTGTTTAATAATGATGAATCATTGATGCGTCAATTCAAATGACACACCGAGGAACGCTATAAAAGTGACTATGTGCAATGAGCAATCGTTCTTATCTGAGAAGTGCGGAGGGATGTAAACATGTAGTCTCCAAAAAGTTGACACCTCTATAGCAGGGGTGTTCCAATCCAGTCCTCAAGATGACACCAAGGGGGGATCTTGAGGAATGAAATTGAGCACCAGTGGTTACACAGCTCACAGACTGAAGGAAACCTATCCTGGAAGCCTGGTGTTAATTGTCAGGTTTCTGTAGATGGTGCTATTTATAGGCTCATTGAAGCCCTGAAGAGCTCAGTGTAATTTTGGTGCATGAAACACAGCGAGAGATTCATAAAGCGCTGGCACTGGGATTTGAACAGTGTTCCCACTTAAAGGACAGCGGGGCTTATTCAGTACCGTGCGATAGGTACTACAACAAGCACAGTCCTATCCGAGTCCATTCTTTGCGGTAGTGCAGGAGCTGCACGCACACTAGAATAAGACCCGATGTCTTTCCTGCTAGGCCAGTGCTTCACCGCGGGATTTGAGTGAAACCCTGCTAGGACAAAGTGAGCATTCTGTGGCTTTTAGCACTGAAGGGGCTGCATGTCAATCTTACTGTATCTGTGTCTTGATGTAGCGTCGATTGTAACAAAATTTGCATTTGATCTCTTGGGGTTAACGTCACTTCAAACATGGCCGATTTACTAGCTCAGTGGTTTCCAAGTTTTTGTTTTTTTTAAATAAAGGAACACTATAATTATATTATGACACACTGATAAGTAACATTTATATTACGACGCATAACACATTGTTACAGGTTTCAGAGCAATAGACAGACTGCTGTTTGTGATACTTTTTTGTCAAAGGGCATAGTTAAAAAAAGCATGTCAGAGTCTGGTTTTAAAAGAGGAAGTGCGTAAAAACTGTCTAAATCAGTGTTTCCCTACCGGGGTCTCGTGAGAGGATCAAAAGGGTGCCACGGGATGTCCCTGTGCAGGGAGAGCAGGGCAGTTTCCTCTATCCTGATTGGCTGCTGCTGGGTTATGCGGGCAATCGGTTGTCAGGAGCCTGTGGGGTGTGGCCAAGTGGAGAAGGCAGCAGCATGGACCTGAGGGGGGGGTGAGGTGTGTGTGTGTGTGTGTGTGTGTGTTTGTTTTTGTTTCCACACTCCTGTGACTCCCTGCCCCCACAGGCTCCTGTGACCGTCTCCTGTGACACTCTATGTCCTGTTTTCTGTGACCCTGTTCTGTTTAAGGGGTACCACAGCAACTGAACACTAGTTAGGGGTGCCCCAAGAGAAATAAGATTGAAAACCACTGGTCTAAATGGTTGCTGTAGCAACCAAAGAATGAGTGCATTAAACAAAATCATTACAAATGGCATTAGGAGTAAAAAATAACCACAGGCCTTATGATCTAATACTACAGAACTGACTGATGTATTAAAAAAATAAACACATCAGATTTTTCACGTTTTGCTGCTTTAAAAGTGCAAACTGAAGGATGGATCTTTCATTTGAGTTGGATAGAGAGAAATGGATTTGTTTCTAAGGCCGAGTCCCCGCTGGCGCTGAGCGCGCTCATGCTTGCTTGTATTGCGGGTAGTTGAGGGCACGGGAAAGTTAGATTTCTGTTTTGTTTACCCAAGCACGGGTGAGCGTGTGTGCTGTAGGAATGTAAGTAACCGCTGCAAGCGCCGCCCGCTCAGCGCTAGCGGGGACGCAGCATAATGTAGCTAGTTATTGTGCCATTTTCTGCAAGTTTGCTCTAATACATTTTTGATGTGTCCTTAATACAGTCCTTCCAGTGTTGTGGCTGCGCGTCCCTTGCCCCGTGTTGTGGGCGTTAGATCGGTGATGCACGGATTACTTATACATGTGATACAGCTATACATTTCCTATAGCCACGTGTGTGAGAGGGTGAACGGGTTTCATAGAATAAATGGAAATTAGAATAAAAAGAGGGAAAATATAGTAAGATTTATATAATGTAATAAGGTACAAAAAAGAAAATACACACACAAAATATGGTGAATAAATAAGAGACAAAACCCTCCACCACAGTGTGCAGCACCCAAACATCATCTCCAAACATCATCTCACGTGTGAGCACAGTGCCTCAGACAGGCCTGCCTTTCCTCATTATCTCTTGGCATACACTGTTTCCACTGCAGCCAGGAATTCTGGGTAATAACATGCAAATGAGCCCTTACACAGTGTCACTTTTTGCTTCTTGTCCATTGTAACATGGACCCCTATAAATGATACCTGCCGTATTACACAGCCTGGATTACAGAAGTGCAGAGTCGGGAAACCCACTCAGACAGCAGTTTTGACATAATGGTTAAAAAACCCAGAAGGTGGCGAGACCAGCTCAGCAAGTAACCCCCAAAGAGACAAGTGTTTCCTCTGGGCTGCATGATCAATCAGTTATTGCAGTTGTCCTCTGAGCTGGACAAGGCCCAATATTCAGTAAATGTGTTTGTATATTGTGGTGGAAGCATTGTATGTATCACTTTTGTTTATCCATGATTATATTTATGATAAAAGCGTTGGAGGATTACTTTAGAATCAAATTTTTCTTAATGTATTTATTTTTGTCTCGGGTCCCACACGACTTTTTAAATGGGCCATTTAAAAAACAAAAACAAGTGTATGTAAAACCACTATTCTCTTCCCCCCTTTCCCCCCCCACCCCCCCCCTGACATGAGGGATAGGTTGTACATGTAAAAAGTGAGTTAGCAACAGTCTGTTTTTGCAGGGTTTTTACCTGTTTAAAGAGGTGTGCGTTGGCTCAGCGGTTCTGTTCACCTCGGGGTAGATGGTGAGTTCGTGCCAGCTTGTGTAAGGGAGTTTGGTGAACAGGAGAGGGAGCCAGGAACTTTGTAACTTGTCTTTATTTAGAACCAGCAGCATAGTCCGGACAACAGGACTGGGTTTCAGCATATAACACACAGCATCCACAATCTCTTGCATTGCGAGTTAGTCCATCTCTGATCCCTACTTCAATCTGGAGAATGGAACCCAGCATAGGTCCATCCCAGGTTCCTACTTAACCCTTTGCAGGGACTGCTTCCTACAGCAATTGTAGATTTCTGCAGCACCTCTCTGGGGCCCTTTATTAGGATACTGTCCCTATATGGAAACAAATAAAAGGTTTCCTGCTGCGCTCCTGATGTACAGGCCAGGAGAGCCCGGAGAACTCCCTGATGTACAGGCCAGGAGAGCCTGGAGACCTACCTGATGTACAGGCCAGGAGAGCCTGGAGAACTCCCTGATGTACAGGCCAGGAGAGCCTGGAGAACTCCCTGATGTATAGGCCAGGATAGCCTGGATAACTCCCTGATGTACAGGCCAGGAGAGCCTGGAGACCTACCTGATGTACAGGCCAGGATAGCCTGGAGAACTCCCTGATGTACAGGCCAGGAGAGCCTGGAGAACTCCCTGATGTACAGGCCGGAGAGCCTGGGAGAACTCCCTGATGTACAGGCCAGGAGAGCCTGGAGAACTCCCTGATGTACAGGCCAGGATAGCCTGGAGAACTCCCTGATGTACAGGCCAGGATAGCCTGGAGAACTCCCTGATGTACAGGCCAGGATAGCCTGGAGAACTCTGTAAAGGCCAGGATAGCCTGGAGAACTCCCTGATGTACAGGACAGGATAGCTGGGAACTCCCTGATGTACAGGCCAGTATAGCCTGGAGAACTCCCTGTGTACGGCCATGTAAAGCTGGAGATCCCTGATGTACAGGCCAGTATAGCCTGGAGAACTCCTGATGTACAAGGCCTGGAGACACTCCTGATGTACCAGGCCAGGGAGAGCCTGGAGAACTCCCTGATGTACAGGCCAGTATAGCCTGGAGAACTCCCTGATGTACAGGCCAGGAGAGCCTGGAGACCTACCTGATGTACAGGCCAGGATAGCCTGGAGAACTCCCTGATGTACAGGCCAGGAGAGCCTAGAGACCTACCTGATGTACAGGCTCCTGATGTACAGGCCAGGAGAGCCTGGAGAACTCCCTGAGTACAGGCCGGAGAGCCTGGAGAACTCCCTGATGTACAGGCCAGGAAAGCCTGGAGAACTCCCTGATGTACAGGCCAGGTAGAGCTCTGGGAACTCCCTGATGTACAGGCCAGGAGAGCCTGGAGAACTCCCTGATTACCAGGCTCCTGGAGTTACAGGCCATGAGAGCCTGGAGAACTCCCTGATGTACAGGCTCCTGATGTACAGGCCAGGAGAGCCTGGAGAGCTCCCTGATGTACAGGCTCCTGATGTACAGGCCAGGAGAGCCTGGAGAACTCCCTGATGTACAGGCCAGGAGAGCCTGGAGAACTCCCTGATGTACAGGCTCCTGATGTACAGGCCAGGAGAGCCTGGAGAGAAGTCCTGACTGTACAGGTCGATGTACAGGCCAGGAGGAGCCTGGAGTAACTCCCTGATGTACAGGGCTGGAGAACTCCCTGATGTACAGGGCCAGGAGAGCCCGGATGAACTCCCTGATGTACAGGCAGGAGAGCCTGGAGAATCTCCGATGTACAGGCTCACGTGTGTACAGGCCAGGAGAGCCTGAGAGAGCTCCCTGATGTCAGGCCTGATAAGGCAGGGAGCCTGGAGAATCCCTGATGTATAGGAGGAGAGACTGGAGAACTCTCTGATGTACAGGCCAGGGAGCGTGAGACCACCATGTACAGGTCCTGATGTATAGGCCAGGATAGCGGGAACCCTTATGTAGGCCAGGAGCCTGGAGAACTCCGCACTGTTACAGGCCAGGAGAGCCTGGAGAATCACCTGATGTACTGTACAGGCTCCTGATTTGTACAGGCAGGAGAGCCGGGAGAGTCCCTGATGTACAGGCTCCTGATGTACAGGCCAGGTAGCCTGGAGAACTCCCTATGTACAGGCCAGGAGAGCTGGAGAACTCCCTGATGTGTAGGCAGGAGGCCTGGAGAACCACGATGTTACAGGCCAGGATAGCCTGGAGAACCTCCCTGATGTACAGGCCAGGAGAGCAGGAGAACTCCCTGATGTACAGGCCAGGAGAGCCAGGAGAACTCCCTGAATGTACAGAACAAGGCCAGGAAACCAGGAGGAGAGACGAGCAAGAACCGGATGTAGACGGAGAACCCCTGATGTACAGGCCTGGAGAATCCCTGATGTACAGGCCTGGAGATCTCCCATGTACAGGCCAGGAGAGCTGGAGAACTCCCTGATGTACAGGCCGGATGCTTAGTGAATCCCTGATGTACAGGCCAGGATAGCCTGGAGAACTCCTGATGTACAGACTCCTGATGTACAGGCAGGAGAGCCTGGAGACTCCTGATGTACAGGCTCTGATGTACAGGCCGGATAGCCTGGAGAACTCCCTGAGTAAGGCCTGATTGTACAGGCCAGGAGAGCCTGGAGACCTACCTGATGGTATTTGGAGTCTGGTTCTTCCCTTGGGGGCTCGACAGCTGTGGGGATCCCCTGGAGGTCTGAATACAACATGGAGATCCCCACCTTATCTACCCAAGGCGTGGCCAACACTCTGTCCCAGTACCTGGGCAGATTAACTGTTGCCACTTCGTCACACCACTAGGCATGTGACCCGCTAGCAACTTCTAGAGAAGCACAAGGCCAGACATGTGCCTAGGAAGTGCAACATAATATACAGTAATAATGTAACATGAATAACGTGCAACATAACATACAGTAATAATGTAACATGAATAACGTGCAACATAATATACAGTAATAATGTAACATTAATAAAGTGCAACATTAAACAGGATATGTAACATTAAAAGTGCACCCAACAGTAATACAGTAATAATTTGATCAACTATGAATAAGTGCAACATAATATACCAGTAATAATGTCATAACATGAATAAAGTGCAACATAATTAACAGTAATGAACGGTAACATTAATAAAGTGGCAACATAATACACAGTAATAACGTAACATGAATAATGTGCAACATAATATACAGTGATAATGTAACATGAAAAAGGGAAACATTAATATAACGTAATATGTAACATAATAAAGTTGCAACATAATATACAGTAATTAAGTACTTTAATAAAGGCTACATAATATACAGTAATAATGTAACATGAATAAAGTGCAATAATAACATACAGTAATAATGTAACATGAATAAAGTGCTACATAATATACAGTAATAATGTAACATGAATAACGTCTGCAACATAATATACAGGTAATAATGTAAACAGGAAATAAACGTGGAACATAATATACAGTAATAATTGAACATGAATAAAGGCAACATAATATACAGTAATAATGTAACATGAATAAAGTGCAACATAATATACAGTAATAATGTAACATGAATAAAGTGCTACATAATATACAGTAATAATGTAACATGAATAAAGTGCAACGTAATATACAGTAATAATGTAACATGAATAAAGTGCAACATAATATACAGTAATAATGTAACATGAATAAAGTGCAACATAATAAGACAGATAATCTAGCTGTAACATGAATATACGTTTGTAAATACAATACTAGAATGCTTAGACATAATGTAAACATGAATGTGTATAACGTGCACTGACATAACGAGATCACAGTGTAATAATGTAAACCTATGGCAATTAACGTGATATCATAATATAAGTAATATATCGTGACATGAATAAGTGAGACATAATTACATAATAATGTAACATGAATAACGTGCAATAATAACATAGTTGACGCTATCTCACGTCAGTGAGGGCGTAACCCCGGCGCTACCAGGACTGCCATGCAGGGCAAAGGGAAATTTCGAGCGGGGTGCTACATTTCCATAGGATTGAAGCAGGGGGGGTCTCCGGAGCGGAACCCCAGTTAATTTCAGCTCTGGGGAACACCCCCCCCCCCCTGCTTCCCGAGATATTTACCTCCGTAGGGGACGCCGGTAGCTGTTCCGGCTCGGCAAGCAGGGTTCATGTAGTGGCGGATTTTCACCGTTCCGGCGTTCTGCGGGCCAGTAGGAAGCAGTGACGTCATCAGGTTGGGCTTCCTATTGGCCCGCGTGATGTGGGAGCTTTAAACTTTGCCGAGAATCCGGCACCCCCTTTAGGAGGCAAGTATCTCGGGAACTGTGGGTCTCTGGAGCTGAAATGAATGGGGTTCAGCTCCTCAGACCCTCTGTGTAAGAGAGAAAAGGGCGACTTTTCCCCCAATTGAAAGGATTTCCCCTTTAAAGCTGCTTACGCCCCCACCACTTCCCTCCCCCTGTAACACTGTTCAGCAGCTTTCATTTGAGAAGATGTTAATGTCTCAAGCGGTTTCCGAAGTCCCACGTTGGGTTGAATGGAGGCGTTTCTGTGGAGTGTGTACAGTGGAAGTTGAAGAGATCCTTTGTTTCCGGTTGGCTGCTTCCACTGAGCTCGTTAAAATAACCTGTGTAATGTTTCCTGCGTAGACATCAGTGGGAGAGTCTCCAAGGCCTGACCGTTCCTCACCGTTTGTCTCACCTGTCATATCGCGCCTGATTAGTACCCTCGCTTTATTATAATCTGTTCTTGTATGGCGCTGCTAGCTTTACGTAGCGCTTTACAGAGGCATTTTGCAGGCACAGTCCCTGCCCCGTGGAGCTTACAATCTGTTTTTGGTGCCTGAGTCACAGGGAGTTAGTGACTTGCCCAAGGTCACAAGGAGCCAACAGGTTCCCCTGCTTCAAACTCGGTGCCAGTCAGTCTTTACTCACTGAGCCGCTCCTTCTCCCTTAGGCCTCGGGCATGGTCAGCGCTTAGGCGCTGACCCGTGCTGAGGCGCGCTGGTGCTTACCAGTGAGCCCCTGCAGCCGCAATGAGAGCGGCTTTAGTAGGGGCTCGCCTACGCTTTCGCAAGCGTGCGGAAGCGTAGGTCTTATCCAAATTTTAAATTTCGCGCTCACGGGAGCGCAGGGCCGGTCACGTGAGCGGTTCGCCCATGAGGTCGAACCAACTCCGTGACGTCACTGGCCCGCCCCCCGACATGCCCACGGATGGCACGCTAACCAAGGCCAGGGAAAGCACCCGCTTTCCCTCAGCCTCAGCGCGCCTCCGTACGGCTGCTGCAACCCTGGACGCAGCCTTATATGCAGTAAATGCTTAGGATGCTCGGTAAACAAAATAACATTTTACTGACAAGTGCAGTTTACAAAATCACATCCCATGGATTATCCATCGCTCTGCCATTTTCTTCCTCAAACTTTTTAATTGTTCTTAGAAACATCACAATGCGTGGAATAGTTCTATAACGCTTGATCAATACGTATCCGAGTCTTAAAGCGGCAATACTGCATCTCCCCTTTTTCTTTTTCGCACATGTAAAGCATGTGGCGATGTGTAATTCTACATACCTACAGTAAGCTGACAATCGTTTGGTGCTCCTGTTATGAATCTGTAAAAATCCCAATTGTGTGACTAACATAATGGCCGCCTTTCGGTTTCAGTCAATCCTTCAGGCAGTGAAACTCAGCAGCTCCAATGTTACCTTGGTAATATCAGGATACATTGTCTACTGTTACAGCTTGCAGCTCAAACTGCTGGGCTCATTGGCAGCCAATTATCGCAACCCGGAAAGTGTTGCAAAAAACTTGCACTGCTTGGGAGGTGGGCTAAAGCCTGCTATAGAAATCAAAGGATGCTTTAAAACTTATTAAAAATGGCATTAAGGGAAAAAGAAAAAAAGTCACTTGTCTAATACAGTACTACAGAATTGATTTACAGTAATTAAAATTAAAAACATGTCCTATGTTTTGCTGCTTTACGGTCATCATTTTCCACCAGAAATGAATTAAGGACGTATGAGTAACATCTCCCACCACTGACCGCTGTTTGGGATTTGACACATTTCATCGTTTTCTTTAGGATGTTCATTGCATGTTTTTTATTTCTGGGGAAGTTGGTTACAGATCCGCTTTCTTCGGGGCCTGTGAGTGGGGAGGTGTTTCCTTCAGCCTCGTGCCACCCTGCCCTTATCAGAGAGGCAATAAAGATAGGGGGGGAGAGGAGAGAGGGTGCTCTGCTTATGCAAACTGCTGTTAAACACACTGACAAAAGAACAGTGGCGAAAAAGCACTACTATCAAAGGTGACAATTATAATCATGTAGGCAGTGCTCCCCCGGGGCAAACCGGGGTATAAATGAACCAAGTAGAAACGGAGTCCCAGAGACAAGAATCCTAGAAACCCCCAAAAATGGGGGGAACTCAAGAACAGGTGCAAAAAAAATAAACAATTCAACTTGTTAATAGATCAGCAAAAAACAGGGACATACAAGATGAAATTCTAAAAACAAAAAACATATAAAGTCAGAGAAAAAAACCCTTCCCGACAAAGTACCAGGCACCTCACAGGAAAAATACCGCGCAATAATTGGGCTAAAGCTGTATCAATCGCAATGAACTTGCGGAGAACCATAAATCTAATAACTGCAAATGCTAGGTATGAAAGGGACGAGGAGGGGAGTTTTGTGAGGTATAGAGTTTAATTGGAAACCAGGAGAGGGATTTCAGCAGGGGAGACGCTGAGACAGATTTAGGAAAGAGTGATTCTAGCAGCAGTGGATAGGATAGATTGTAGGGGAGACAGGAAGGCCGGACAGTAGGTTACAATAATTGAGACGGGAGAGAATGAGGGCCTGTGTCAGAGTTTTAGCAGCAGAGGGACAGAGGAAAGTTCGTATCTTTGCAATGTTTTGGAGAAAAAAAACAGGTTTTAGCTACATATTGTCTGTGAGGGAAGTCAGGTGTTTATTTATAAATGTATTTATTTATAAAATGTTTTACTAGGAAGTAATACATTGTGTTACCTCTGGTTTTCAAGTATGTCCTGGGCACAGTTATGATGAAAGATACATGGTTACATAGCAGAACAGGGTTATACAGTATACATAAAGACCTTGCATTACATTAAGTGAACAAGGTTCTACATTAAATATGAAGTCATTGCATGAACAGTTAAAGATAAAATAAGTTATAGGCGTCTGTAACAGTTACAGACCACATTAAAATGTGAGACGACTTTAGTTTGGAAAGAACTTAGTCTGGTGGGTGTGAGAGTCTTGGGTAGATTGTTCCAGTTGTGGGGTGCACGGTAAGAGGAGGAGCGGCCGGATACTTTGTTAAACCTTGGGGCCATGAACAGTCCCTTGTAGTCAGATCTCAGGTAATACGTGCTGCGTGTGGTAGGGGTGAGGAGCTTGTTCAGATAAAAGGGTAGCTTGCCTAAACTATTTGAAGGCAAGATAAGAGAGATGAACTTTGCGCCTAGACTCAAGTGATGGCCAATCTAGCTCATTGAGCATTTCACAGTGGTGTGTGTTGTAGTTACATTGTTGGACAAAGCAGCATATTGAATTGTAGAGGGTGTCTAGTTTGAGAATGTGAGTTTTGGGTGCTGTCCCCATAGTCTCTAATTGGCATCTGTGCAATGCGCTTTCTTACCAGCGGCCTTAGAGGATTTGTTCCTATAAAGTACACCTAGTTTGCCATAGGTTTTGGATATCAGGGTATCAATGTGCAACCCAAAAGTTAAATGGGAGTCAAACCATATGCCCAGATATTTAAAACTAGTAACATGGGCTAAGATGGAATTAGAGTTGGTTCTGATCTGCAGCACAATCATTAGTAGCGTTTGCAATTTTGCCTTGGTATTAAATACCATTGTTAGTCTTGTCAGTGTTTAAAAACGGTTTGTTTTGGGAAATTCAATTTTCAAGTCTCAAAGTCAGATTTGAAGTATGTGTTCAAGGTCGGAGAGGCGAGGGCTGTGTGCATATAGGATTGTGTCATCTGCATACATGTGTATTGAAGCTCCCTTACAAGCTGTAAGAAGATCATTGATGAAGACTGAGAAGAGTAGGGGCCACAGAACAGAGCCCTGCAGGATATCGCAGGTGATTATCCAAGGGGTTGGAGTTAGTGCCCGAGATACACATTGGGATTTACCTGATGGGTAGGAATGAAAACAGTTTAAAGCATGTTTCCCTATTCCAGAGAACTGAAGTTTGTTTAGCAAGATGGCATGATCAACAGTATCAAACATCTTTGCAAAATCTAGGAATATTGCACCAGTGAGTTGTCCCCGTTCCATTCCACACTGGATTTCATTGCAAACTTTTAGAAGGGTAGTTACTGTGGAGTGTTCGGGACGAAAGACAGATTGGAATTGGCTAGGGAATTTTGTTTTGGTACAGTAATCGCTTAATTGAGAGTGAACACATTTTCCCATGACTTTGGATAGTTTTTGGAGAAGCGAGATTGGTCTGTAGTTTGAGACAGTGTTTTTGTCCCCACATTTGAAGATTGGGACAACTCTGGCAGTTTTCCAGGTCTTGGGGATATGGCCTGCAGTTAAAATAGTTGATTAGGAAATCAAGCGGTTTGGCAATGGCTGGGGCAACTTTGTCGTAGAAACTTTGATTGCAGTAGGTCAGGTCCACATTGGCTGCTCCGTTTCAATTTTGAGGAGCGCTTGTGTAATCTCTTCTTCAGATACTGGGACAGATTGAAAATTGTGGGCAGTGTTGGGAGAGGGTGGGGCTATATGGGTACTCCCAGAATGAGCTTCATGTTTGTAGTTTGAGTTGCGTTTTGGTAATGTTAGTAGCACACCCCACAAAGTATTCATTAAATGCATTTGCAATGTCAGTGGGATTTGTCATAGTAATATAATCCTTAATGATATTACATGGTTGTTGTTGGCTAGAAGTCTGGAATATATTGTTGATGACTTTCCAGAAGTGTTAGATTTGAAGTATTCTGGTGAAGATTGTCAGGGTAATATTGGGCTTTTGCGTGTCTTGTTTGCCTTGGGTATGTATTCAGCAGGTGTCTGTAGTTAAGATCCTTGATAGTGCCAGTTACTTTGTAGTTTCTCCACAAGGCATCCCTAAAATGGTAGAGCGCTATAAGATTGGTTGTAACCCACGGAAGGTGGGCCCCCATACTCTTATTCTCCGTAGTGGAGCACGGGTATCACAGAGTTTTAATAACTCGGATTGGAAATAATAGAGCGCAGAATTGGTGTCCGGTATTGAGTCCAAGCGCTGTTGGTAAGATTAGCCAGAAACTGTTGTGGGTTAAAGTTTCTAAAGGTTCTAGTTAATAGAACTTTAGGGCTTGATTGGGGTGGTCTTATTTTCCTTACACAGTATACTATTGCATGGTCACTGAAAATGTCAGGTAGGATGCTACAGGATTGGGTTGTGCTTGGTCTAGAGGATAGGATCCAGTCTAGCAAGGAATTGTGAGATTTTCCGGTTGGTCCGTGTGGGTTGGGAAACGAGTTGCGTTAATTTAAGGGACTTGAGTTGTATCTGGATTTTGTTGTTTTTAGGGTCGAGCCAATTGTAGTTGAAATCTCCAAGAACTAACAGCTCTCTTCATGTTCAGAGAGGAAATTGAGCCAAGAAACTGGGTGATACCAGTCAGGGATTGTAGATGGGCTTTAGGGGGGTGGTAGATGCCAGCAATAAGAACAGGCTTAGACAAGGGCAGGCACATTTTGCCAACTACGATTTTAAGAGGATGGACTTGAGCAATTTATCATCGTAAATTGTATTCAATGTAAAAGAACACCCCTCCTCCTCTCTTTGACCTATCTTTCCTAGAAATGGAGTATCTCTGGTGATATTTGCATCAAGGGTTTTAGGGGTTAGCCATGTTTCTGTGAGAATGATGGCTTTGGGTGTATGCATAAGGCACCATGCCATTAGTTTGTTACCCGCAGACGGCGTGCTTGGATTACCGAGTGTATGATAGTACTGCCAACAGTAATGTTGAAGGGACAGTAGGGCCAGGTTTGGGAGGAAGTATGAGGAGCTCCGTCAAGGATGATGTACCAGAGAGACATTTGGAGACTTTGGTCTGTACAGCAGGTGTAAGGTCAGGGGTTGTAAGGTAATTTTGTGTCATTTCCATAGTTCCATAATGTCTCTTATGGAGTGGTGCCCAAAACTGTACTCCATATTGAAGGTGTGGTCTTACTAATGCTTTATAGAGGGGCATAATTGTTTCCCCATCGGGCCAGGGGCTTTATTTACTTTAGTTTTATCAAGCCGCCTATGAACTTTTTGGAAGTGATTTTTCCTTGGTAAATGAGGCAAAGAATTTGTTTAATTCCTCTGCTTTCTCCTTATCTCCAATAATCTGCCTGCCCATCTCATGCAATTTATTACAATAAATCTTGAATCGCATAAGGTTTTTTTTTGTAGAATGATAAAAAAAATAAAAGCATAAATCTTCCAATGGAAAAAAACAAAAGAAGACTTGCTTCGGGATTGTGACTAAATCCACCCAAAATAATGTTATGCAACTAAACCCAAAAGTCTGTTTCCACCCCCCCCCATCCCATCTCACCGGAGGTTGTACAGAACTAGTCATATGTAAAACAAGAACCATGAACATAATGTTCAAAATGGACTTAAACGGCAGAAATATATTATCTGCGTTTCAACGTTTCAATCCTGTTGATATATATTCAGGTTGTAGAAGGTGACACAATGTCTGAAATGTTTGGTAACCTCCACAATACTCCATATTACTCCGGGACTTGAGTCCATTCCTAGTTGTAATTTAACAAAGCGTGGCAATGTGGCCCACTTCCATCCTTTTACTTCAATCTGGCGCCATAAAGTTCTAGTTTTAGGGTGTGTGAAGGTGTCCTCAGTATTGATATTAGAAAGGTAATGAAAACCCTCTAGATTATCAGTGTGTACGCGCAGAGATCTTCAACCCAGTCTTCTGAAGTATTACACGACGTATAAAGTGTGACGATGTTGGTCTAGTTATATAAACGAGCACACGTCTTGTGACTGATTGAAGATGTCTGGTTATTATTTGCTTTCCCTCCAGTCATATGCCCAAATTAAAATACGCTATATAGGGATTGTCAAGAATAAGAGCCAGATTTACAACATGGCCTTAAGCTTTAAGGCCCCTGGGCCCTCTGAATGGTCCATAAGATAATGTATGGCGTAGCACCGTTTGGTACACATCTAGCTCTGTTTTCTGTAGTCTGTATTGTATTGGTTTTTAGGAGAAGTGTAGAGGAACAGGTGAGTTGACTGAAGCCTGTGCACCCACTCATATCCCCGAGGTAGCTCTCCTCACTCTTGGGGCAGAAAGCTTTTTAGATCAAGTCCAGTATATGTAGGGTGTTGATAAAACCTGAAGGTAATCACGTCTGTTATACCACGTGGTGTAGAACATTCTGGTGTAGAAAGATGGAGATCCTCTGCACTATGGTATAAAGCAGGAGTGGTCAGCTCCAGTCCTGGAAACCTGACCTGTTAGCCACCCCTGGTATAAAGCAAATGGCTTGTCACCGGTGGTCGGCGTAACGCAAGGTAAAATAAGCCATTGCTGTATTTCTCAGTGCAAGGTTCTCCAACTTCTAAGGTGCTGGATTATGCTGCGCTTCTCTCCTACATTCACGCGTCTCTCCTACATTCACGCTGCAACGTCTAATTGTGATTTGAAAATGTCTCTGGACAATCTTAGTTTACTTTACAAACAAAACAAAAAAAAAACATTTTTGTCCCTAGAATTTGGGATAAGGATACGAAGAAGGCTGTAATTAAACAGGAAACGGCGCAACGCCGCGCGCTTAAAAAACAACTTTAAAAAAAAATAGCAGTGCACATACCTGCTGCGGCGTGAGCGCCATGTGAAGCTGCAGGGCGGCCGTCTCCTGGCGCGATCTGCAGATATGTTCTTGGCTGGGGACGGCCGCGTCATGTGAGCGGTTCCAGCCAATGAGGGCGATTCGCTCACGGCCACGCCTCCTTGCCTGCTCTCCACCGCCTCCTTGGTATAATCACTGCTGCTCGGCGGCAGCGCTGGGTGACGGCACAGAATAGTGCTGCAGCATTTGGTATTATTGAGCCCCAAGCAGGGAACGGGGAGAGAAGTTAAGACAAAAGTAATATTTTGCACAATTCTTTTTACAATCACGTGACAATAGAATCTATTATAATAATGACATAACTGGGGAGGGAGGAAAGAGAGGGGTCTGAAGAAATACGTTTTCCGTATTCAACCAGTAATCATTGCAACTGATAAAGAAGCATTGAGCCCCCGAGTTACACGTTACTCGCATGTATGGGGCACAGGCAGAAGGGACATTGCAGCCGTGGGTAGGGGACTGCCCGCACCAGGTAGCTACATCATGCCAGTGTGCTGGTGAATACAGACCCCCTCCTTACACTGGGAACTAGTGATGAGCACAGGAGAGGAGCGGGCAGTGCAGGATCAGGGCACTGCTGCTAAGCAGCGGAGAGAGGGGGTAGAAGCTACAATCCACGCCGGCAGCATCTTCGCCCTCTGCACTGGGGAGAGCGGGCAGCTGGGGTGGCCGAGGTTAGGGGGTTGCAGGTGAAGCCCCCCCCCGGCTACCTGTTTTCCACCAATGGAGTTGCCTTTCTAAGACAGTTGTGATTTGATATGAAACATGTAATATATATTGTGCATTTTTTGTAAAATAAAAATGTGCCGGTATCTAGGGATAGCACGGGGCCGCGTAGAACGCACTAGCCTCCGCTCCTCCGTGACCCGGCGTCGTGCTTGAAATACAAACTTGTTTGTATTGCGAAGCGCCGCTCGCCCTGTAGCGCATGTGTTCGCCCTTTGCATATATGTATTGACGTCCTAGTGTTTGTTTCGACGCGAGCTATGTAGCTTGCGCCGTATCCTTCACTATGGACAAAGCTTTGGCTTCCCGTGCTCCTCATCGCCACCAACGATGTCGCGTTGTCATGGCAACGCGTCACCGTGTGACGTTGCCTTATCTTGTCGACGTGCCGTCACAAGGAGAAGATACCGGAGATGAGGACCAGGAAGAGAATGTTAGAGGCGCTCAGAAAAGAAGGTTCTGGTACACCGCATCGTCGCATAATACCAGAGTATATACAAATAAGGGCTTAAGCAGGAGAGTAAACATGAGGTGTACTTAACCACAGTGAGAGGATCGCACCATTTAGCTGTTAGAAAATAGTACACATCCACGGTTCCCAAATGAACATTAACAGCTGTAAAAACCTACTTATGTGAAACAACACTGACAAGCACGGGGTCCCCAAACCTGCTGTGCCCCATAATCACGGAGGGCTTCCATCGCAGCCCGGGATTCTGGGTAATGATAATGGTGGGGGTGGGGGGGGGGGGGGCTGTCGCCGTTACTCACATAACCTTTGTGTGCTCCTGGCTTGTAGCCATTAAGAACACTTCTCTGATTTTGTTAAAGAGTTGTCAGTGACTTACACTTAACCTATTGAACATGCCAGTGCCGCGCCTTCATTGTGCAGAAAGAGGGGCTCCTGTCCCCTTATAGGTGGGGGCTGGTCGGCCTAATGAGTTTTTTTTTTTTTTTGTCTGATGAATATAAGTGTACACTTCTGAACTTCTGTATAGTTGATGATCGCTGTAAATCCCGGCGTGCGTGTGTGAGGGTTACCTGCTTCCTCGCCATGCTATCTGCGGTGCATTATGCTGCTTATTTCTGTTGCAGAACTTCTAACCCCCATACTCATTCTTGTATCATTTGTTTTCTATCCCAGGCGTTTGAGTTCCTGAGAACGGTAGAAAACATGACACTGCACAGCAGCAAGATGGAGGCGCTCCTGTCCTGGGTAAATACTGCGGCTTTACACTTCCAATTTTCAAAAGCTGGAGAAAATGGCGATAGAACGAGTGTCCAGTAATGCCGCGAGGAACCGTTTTATTGCCGCATGTTTCTTACCAGGCCACTTTTGTACCTTGTGAGCATGGGCAGTCGGGCCACTTTTTTCCAAATATATTCGGGGTCGGTGCACAGAAAGTCCACAAGGGAAACTTTCACCCAGAGAGCTGTAATGGGGTAACAGGGGTGTTTTACAAGTTTGACTAAAGGAGATTTCACCAGCCAACAATAGGTTATTTTTTCCCAGTAAAGTCAGTGAAAAATAGGAGCTGTATGTATATCTTTATTTTATAGAGCACCCACAATGTACACTGTGCTTTACAAGAGAGTGCAGGGAATTATAATACAATAAGTCAGACAATAGGAAAATAAATCCCAGCCCTGGAGAGCTTACAATCTAAGCGGTATGTTGGGAGAGTTACAGAGACGGCAGGTGAGGGAATAAGTGCAGTAGATGGCAGTACTTGGTAGGAGTGACTGTGGGTGTGGCACAGTAGATGGCAGTGCTTGGCACAATGGTTGGTAGGAGTGACTGTGGGTGTGGGATAGTAGATGGCAGTGCTTGGCCGCAATGGTTGGTAGGAGTGACTGTGGGTGTGGGACAGTAGATGGCAGTGCTTGGCACAAAGGTTGGTAGGAGTGAATGTGGGTATGGCACAGTAGATGGCAGTGCTTGGCACAAAGGTTGGTAGGAGTGACTGTGGGTGTGGAACAGTAGATGGCAGTGCTTGTCCGCAATGGTTGGTAGGAGTGACTGTGGGTGTGGGACAGTAGATGGCAGTGCTTGTCCGCAATGGTTGGTAGGAGTGACTGTGGGTGTGGGACAGTAGATGGCAGTGCTTGGCACAATGGTTGGTAGGAGTGACTGTGGGTGTGGGACTGTAGATGGCAGTGCTTGGCACAATGGTTGGTAGGAGTGACTCTGGTTGTGGGACAGTAGATGGCAGTGCTTGGCCACAATGGTTGGTAGGAGTGACTGTGGGTGTGGGACAGTAGATGGCAGTGCTTGGCTGCAATGGTTGGTAGCAGTGACTGTGGGTGTGGCACAGTAGATGGCAGTGCTTGGCTGCAATGGTCGGTAGGAGTGACTGTGGGTGTGGGATAGTAGATGGCAGTGCTTGGCACAATGGTTGGTAGGAGTGACTGTGGGTGTGGAACAGTAGATGGCAGTGCTTGGCACAATGGTTGGTAGGAGTGACTGTGGGTGTGGAACAGTAGATGGCAGTGCTTGGCCGCAATGGTTGGTAGGAGTGACTGTGGGTGTGGGACAGTAGATGGCAGTGCTTGGCACAATGGTTGGTAGGAGTGACTGGGTGTGGGACAGTAGATGGCAGTGCTTGGCACAATGGTTGGTAGGAGTGACTCTGGGTGTGGGACAGTAGATGGCAGTGCTTGGCCACAATGGTTGGTAGGAGTGACTGTGGGTGTGGAACAGTAGATGGCAGTGCTTGGCTGCAATAGTTGGTAGGAGTGACTGTGGGTGTGGGACAGTAGATGGCAGTGCTTGCCGAAGGACAAAAAGAAAAGAAAACAAAAAAAAAAAAAAAAAAAAAAAAAAAAAAAAAACATGTTTGGTAGGATGACTGTGGGTGTGGGACAGTAGATGGCAGTGCTTGGCACAATGGTTGGTAGGAGTGACTGTGGGTGTGGGACAGTAGATGGCAGTGCTTGGTAGGAGTGACAGTGGGTGTGGGATAGTAGATGGCAGTGCTTGGCTGCAATGGTTGGTAGGAGTGACTGTGGGTGTGGGATAGTAGCCAGGAGATCCCTGTCTTTGGAGACTGATGGCAAATTAGTGAGTATTTGAAGAAGAGATGAGATACTTGTGTGACGAGGAGGCACCTGCGCTCTTTGCAGAGGATAGAGGGGCAGAAAGTCGGGCAGCTAAGTGTGGCAGTCCCCCTCCCAACATCTAATCCGTATTAAACCTTGGACACGAATACAGTGAATAAGTTAAAATGTGATGGTAATTGACACAGGGAGAGTTTTGTGAAACATAAATGGCAAAGGTTGCACTGCTGTATTTTTTTCATATCACACCAGTTTAGCGTTAAATGAAAGGTCGAGCGTGGGAGGCATATTTGATATATTTTAACCGTTTCCTTGCTACTTCTGCTAGTTGCATAATAGATGAGGTTGAAAAAACACGTACGTCCATCAAGTTCAACATATGCTAAATTTAGACAACAAATACTTTATCCTATATCTATACTTCCTTATTGATCCAGAGGAAGGCAAACAAAAACCCCCAGTATTTCATCCAATGATATCTCATAAGGGGAAAATGAATTTCTTCCTGACTCTAATAATTGGCAATCAGATTAATCCCTGGATCAATATCCTTCCCATGTATACCGTTGCTTTCTAAAAAGATGTCCAAACTTTTTTGAACAAATATTGTATCTGTCATCAGTCTCCATGGTTAATGAATTCCACATTTTAAATGCTGTTACTGTAAAGAACCCTTTCCTTTGTTGCTGGTGAAATTTCCTTTCCTCCAACCTTAAGGGATGGCCCAGAGTCCCTAGTACTGCCTGTGGAATGAAGAGTTCTTTTGAAAGCTCCTTGTATTGTCCCCTAATATATTTGTATATAGTTATCATATCCCCTCTTAGACGCCTCTTTTCTAACGTAAATCTAATTTAGCTATTCTCTCCTCATAAGTTAGATTTTCCATCCCCTTTATTAATTTGGTGGCTCTTCTCTGCGCTCTCTCTAGTTCCATAATGTCTTTTCTTAGGATTGGTGCCCAAAATTGTACTCCATATTCAAGGTGTGGTATACAAATGCTTTGTAAGGGGCATAATTATGTTTACTTCCCTTTTATCCATTGCGGTTTCCAAGATAAGATCTTGTTTGCCTTTGCAGCTACTGCATGACATTGGGCACTATTGCTAAGCCTGCTGTCTACAAGCACTCCTAAATCCTTCTCCATCAAGGATTCCCCCAATATATCTCCATTTAATTTGTATTCGCGACTGGAAGTGGAGAGGGGCTGCACTTCTGTTCCGATGGGAGCAGTGAACGTGATCACCCCGTAGAAACCCGAGCAATAATTATGTGACCAACCCTGAACGTCATAAGGACCCCTAGTACAGGAGTGGCCAACTCCAGTCCTCAGGTGCCAACCAACAGGTCAGGTGTTCAGGAAATCCCTGCGGCAGCACAGGTGGCTCAGTCAAAGACTGAGCCAGTGATTGAGCCACCTGTGCTGAAGCAGGGATATCCTGAAAACCTGACCTGTTGGTGGCCCTTGAGGACTGGAGTTGGATACCTCTGCCGTGGAGTGCTGGCCCTTATTACGTTCCGGGAACCTCATTAGGTCAGCCTACGGGTTAATAATATGCCGTGGTAATGTAACATTAGTGTCTGTCTGTAGGTGAACAGCCTGAAGGTGGATGATCCCATCGAGCGATATTCCCAGCTGCAGGACCTGAGCGTTTTGATTAAAATGGTCACCAAAATGTGAGTATTGCTTGGGTTTGACGTGTAAAGCTGCAGTCTGCACTCATGGGCCCTTTTTTAAAAAAAAACTGACATAAGATTTCGTGCTGCTATTTTTATTTTTTATCTGGTGCTTCGTTCAGGAGATGTGTTTAACATGTTACATGTCTGGGAGGATAAAATGGAGCTCTCTCCAGCGCCCAGTGCAGTCTTAGGCTGCGCTTATAGTGCCCGCGACGGCGATGCGACGTCGCTCCAAAACAAAACAATGGACTTCGTCACGAGTGCTTATAGTAAGCGCGACGTCGCGACCAAAAATTTGGAAGCCGGGTAAATTTGATTTTTCAGAGGCTGTCGCCACATGTGACTGTCTCTGAACCAATCAATGACCCGGTCATTAGCGACGTCGCTGAAAGTTAAATTATAACTTTCGCGGGTGGCGAAGGTTGACATCATGCATCGCTGTCGCCAGCAATATAAGCGAGGCGTAAAGGTTTGAAGGCCGGACGTGCTCAGGGGGCAAGATTGGAGCATTATATAAGTTAAACTCCTGTAGGCTTCTGGGAAATTGCTGCTTTAGAGGAACAGTTTCACAAAACCGGCCATGTAAATGAATCGTCCAAGTAATAGGCAAAGTTAATTCAATTATCCTTAAAGAAAAAAAGAAAAGGTGTGGTTTTTGTCCTGCGCAAAATACATGTTCCTTTTCTTCAGATAAGCTGAAATTCCTGCTGATTGGCTACGTGTATTTACCTTCTCTTATAATGGCATCGAAATGACCTTATACAGAACTGAAAAGTACCTGTAGAGTGGGGGGTGGCCAACTCCAGTCAAGGGCTGAAGCTAGAACTGATTGAGCCACTTGTGCTGAAGCAGGGGTATCCTGAACCTGACCTGTTGGTGGCCCTTGAGGACTGGAGTTGGCCACTCCTGATGTAGATTTTAGGTCTGGCAAACCGATTTACCCCCAAAGGAATTAAAGTGTAAACAGCCCTCCAAAGCCTTTGTTAATCGTGAAAACAACAATCGTTTTTTTAAAACTGAACGTCAAATATTTGTCTGATTTAAAAGGAGGGGCGGATGTTACCAATGTTTACTCAAGTAACTGCCCCCTGCCACTATTTTACTGGTTGTACTGCCCCTTTAAGGACATGAGTCGAACCTACAAATCTTATGTATGGAAACGTACTCCTTTGGCACAACTTCCTGGCCACTTAGTGTGTTCTCAGTGTCTCCTCCGACCTTGCTTTCTCCGCTGCCTTTATCTTGTGGCTGCCTAAGGCCTTCTCTCTGACCATACCTGTGCAGCCAGGTTTCCACTCCAGACGTATCTGAATTCTTCATAATTATCAGAGCATAAAATGCTTTGAAATGGAGAAGCATGATCTAGATTTGTTTTCACTCGTAGGTAAAACAAACACCGTGCCAATTTAGATGGCTTTTTTTTTTTTGACAGTCACAGTTCACAGAGAAGGACCTTTGAGACCTGTGAGATTTGAAAGCTCTGTACAGTAATGCAATCACGCCGGTCCATTGAAGGCTATGGCAACCTGCAAGGAATCCAATAGTTAATGAGTGGCCAACTCCAGTCTTCAAGGGCCACCAACAGATCAGGTATGGGGGATATCCCTGCTTCAGTACAGTTGGTTCAGTCTTTGACTGAGCCACTGATTGAGCACCTGTGCTGAAGCAGGGATAACCCTAATACCTGACATTGAAGGCTGGAGTTGGCCACCCCGCACTAGTTTGAAGTTTGCCAAGAAGAGCCAGACTCGTGACTTTATATCCATATTCTTTTAGAGTAATGTTTTACATTTGTTTCATTTGAGTAATGTGAGTTTCTAATCACTATACTGTACGCACAGGGGGGGGGGAGAGGGGGGGAGAGGAGGTTGGTGGGTTCATCATAATTTATTTAACCTGCAGCCCTTTTCTAAAATGCAAAAATGATCTCACATGTATCCCAGGAGTGCTACTGCGTATGGAACAAAGATTACGGTCGCGGTGAATGGAATAAAACCCTGTTGTGTAGCTTCGGCTTCTGGCGGCGTGAGAGAACTGACTTTTGTTCTGTCCTTGTAGTAACGGGAATGAAGAAGAAGCCATTCAGATCTTGCAGCAGCCTCTGGACGACAGGCTGAAGTTCCTCTGCACCTTTATACAAAGTAAGACCGGGTGGGCGTGGGACGAGGGTGATGGGCGGGGCTGTGGAAAAAAAAGCCTTCTGCGCACCAAGGGCGAGATCCCCGCCGGGCATGGAAGTGCACGTCCGCAGACGCCCTTCCTGTAAAGGAACGGCATGTCACTGAGCCGCAAGCTTCCTCATCCCTTCCAGCCTCACTTCTCTCCTGGGGCGGGACAGACGGGGAGGAGGAGATTGCGGCTCAACGGCCGGTTCATGAGATCCAGGGCTAGAGAAGATGCAGAGGGTAACGGGGGTGGGAGATTATTGAGATCCAGCACTCCACGGATTTCAAGATAAATGAATTTAGTGTGGCACAATAAATTCATTTATCTTGAAATCCGTGGAGCGCTGGATCTCTTTTTTAACCTCAGTGTACATTGGAATTTGCCTGGCAGGTATTTCCTTGAACCAGCAGCACCAGTAAACTGTATGTATTTATAATATTGTGGTGTGCAGCCTTAAACCCCTTTTACATTGGGGGGTAGAGGAGGCAGGGAGATGCAGAGGGAGTTGTGGGGGAGAGGAAAAGATACTGCAGAGGTGTACTTTTTTTATTCATTTAAAATTGTTTTTGTATGTTAACAAAAATGTTGCCTGGCTCTTAGGGATTTGTTGGCTTAGTACAGGGGGTATTTTTCCAGCTGATATAGGGGAAAGAAGGGTTGTCAATCCTACAGCGTGTCATTGTAGTGGTACATACTCCTTATGGTAAGAGGGAGGTGCAGGCGATGGTCATGGAGATTTGGATATATCTAATAATATTCAGCACTTGTTGATCCACTGCTGGATGACGACCTCCCCAATGGATGAAGACCTCCCCATTGCTCGCCCCGGTACTGCGCTTGAAAGCCTCACTTCTCCATATTGCTTCAACACATTTTCTGATTTAATTCTCCCATCTTCCTTTTGGTCGTCGTCTTCGTCTTTTAGTTTCCCTAGGCATGCAGTAGAGGATCATCCTTTTCCAACGAGGTCATTTCTTCTTGTGATATGTTTGGGCCACTGATATTTTGATGTCGTCACGCTTGTGATCATGTCACAGACATTTTTGTTTTGTTCCGAACTCATTCATTCTAGATCTAGAAGACGGGGGATTGCTGCTTTAAGGCTCAGACCATTCTCAGACTTGCGTGAATTCGCACAGCATCTTTCTCCCCACTCTCTTACTCCCCGCCCATTTTTATCTCATTTGTATCTATCCCCCAGAGTACTGCAGATATGGTTCCTCGGTGGAGAACTTCGTGCAGTGGCAGAAGATTCTGCAGGGGGAGAACGCAGAAGCAGAGCTTTCTAAGGTAATGGCACGGTGCGAACCACATGATGCTGTCAAATTTGGCCTGGGTCTTCCCCTGTTCATGGTGTACCACGGAGTCTTACATATTGACCCATATTTATTAAGTGGTGCTAAGCTGTTAGAAACATCATGACCATCCTCTTGAATCTGCTGTTAGGCTTAGCACTGCTTACTAAATATGGGCCATTTTCCTCTTAAGAGACAGTTATCAATGGGATTATGTAGCTGAAAGCAATATTGCGTCAAGAGGCCCATATTTTGACTATATTACAGAAACCTAGCCACGGCTATTCTTACGCTGAACTCCATTTATAAGTATATTTATTTATATATACATGCAATGTAGGCTTCAAATATGGGTTTAAAATAACAAAATAATTGAAAACTTCAGGCTGGAACGTGCTCGGAGCTGTATATAGCATTTTGTAGGCACAAGTGCCTGCCCGTAGAGCCTAGTGTCATTTTCAGTGGCAGGAGCACAGGGTGAGTGTTTCTTGCTCACGGTCACTGGGATTGGAACCTGGTTTACCCCGTTTCAAAGGCAATGATCGTACCACTGAGCTAACCCAACTCCCATGCCAGGCCCCAAAAGGCAGAAGGGCACGCTTTCAGGGACCAATGTTTAATCCTTAGCTGGCAAAGTATATACATAAACACACTGATATTTATATAAATATATATCTGTACATGTATGAGTATGATATACAGCACAAAGTATGCAGTGCTCTACATGCAATTAATATTTGTCACTTGATTGTGTATATACACACTTATCTCATTTGATACAGTCCTTACCCTATAGAAGGGGTTCTCAACTTCAGTCCTCAAGCCGCCCCCCCCCCCCCCTCAACAGGTCAGGTTTTGAGGATGTCCCTGCTTCAGCACAGGTGGCTCAATCTGAGTCACTGATTCAGCCACCTGTGCTGAAGCTGGGATATCCTGAAAACCTGACCTGTTGGGGGTCTGGCCTCTAGCCCCCCGCTAGAGGACTGGAGTTTTGCAAAATCCTGCCCTTAGTGTTGCTGGTCTCTCAAGGCACTCTGAGAAGCTCTCGGGTTACACTGTGTGTACATTACTCTGTTGCAGGAATACTAATGTCTTTGCTACGCGTTTTTCTCTGCTCCCAGGTAATTGTGCTGCTTCTGTACTACTCCACCATGAACTCCAAAAATCCCAAGGAGTCGGAGGACCTCGACTACAAAACTCAGGTAAGGATCACAGAACCAGGGCGTCTGCTTCGCTGTTGGAGACAGACCTTCCTCATACTCGGCTCTTTAATCTCCATCATGGCAGAGTGGGCATACCATGTGACTAGCCCTTTAACAAAGGGATGTGAGCCGCCGGTCAGCGGCACAGTGCTCTGCGTCCCACACTGTATTGTATTGGGAGTTCTCTGCTTTCTCTAAACATTTAGAACAATCAGAAGGCTGGCTTTTTAATTGCTCTAAATTCTGTCCTTTATTAGCCAAGGAATAACCAGAATATCCTTCAGAACCTACCACACAAGTGCCCTGTCTGGCCTCGCCCATAGACGCCCACCCACCTGTGTCTGGCCTCGCCCATAGGCGCCACCCCCTGTGTCTGGCCTCGCCCATAGGCGCCACCCCCTGTGTCTGGCCTCGCCCATCGGTGCCACCCCCTGTGTCTGGCCTCGCCCATTTAAATCTCCACACGATTGGCTCCAACTGATTCCTGCTGCTGGTATCGCGATTTACACTTCCAGCATCAGCATCACCATACCGATTGGGAACAAAAAGGGGCTCCTAGTTGGGCTGATTCTGACTCATCTAGTTTGGATAGTTTTGTGTTTTTTATATATTCGTCTAACTTTGCTTCGAACCTCTTGTTGGCTTTATCGGGGTTTGTCAAGTTGTATAAGTTACTGTAATACTGGACAAACTCTTTATTGATTTCAACCGGATTGTGTGTTAGGCGGTCTTGTTTGGTTTTTATGCTGTATATATTGAGGTTTGCTGTTTTATTGCGGAGTTTTGCCGCCAATTGCCTGTCTGCCTTATTGCTTTTTTCATAAAAGATCTGGTTTGTCCATCTCATTGCTTTTTCAGTATCTTCAATCAGTATATTTTTAAGTTCCAATCTATCCTTGTCTATCGCTGCTCTAACTTTGTCCGTTGGGGTTTGTTGGTAGGTCTTCTCATTTTCTCTAATACTATTGTTTAGCTTATTTATCTTTTTGTTTTTCTCCTTTTTCCTATGGGAGGCAATACTGATTATCTTGCCTCTGAGCGTAGCTTTATGCGCCGCCCATAGTGTACAGTCGCTGATTTGCCCGTTGTCATTTATTGCGAAGTAGTCCCGTATAGCCTTTCCTATAGCTTTTTTAGTGTCTGGTAGCCTGAGCAGTAGGTCGTTCATTCACCATTGTGTGCCCGTCGGTCTTTGGTGCATGTCTCTTATGATTAGTGTAACCGGGGCGTGGTCTGACCATGTTATATTGTCTATTTCTGCCTTTATTATCCTCTCTGTCAGTTCACTAGATACAAGTATATAATCAATGCGGGTGTATTGTTTATGCGGGGGTGAGTAGAAGGTAAACCCTTTCGTTATGGGGTTCATTAGCCTCCATGCGTCGACCAGCCCACCCAGTCTTATGCTTTGTTTTAGAGCGGTTGAGCTATTCCGTCTCCGGTATTGCTCTTTGCCCTTGAGCTTCGCCTGGTCTTTATTGCAGTCTATAACGGTGTTAAGATCCCCTCCAATTATTAAGTAACCCTTCTTATATTGGCTTATCGTCTCGAAGGCCTCATTGATATAGCTTTCTTGGTCTGTGTTGGGGGCATATAGGCTTACAAGTGTTAGTTCTGTCGTGCCTAATTTACCGGATACAATTAGCAGTCGCCCGGTCTTGTCCCTCTTTATTTTTTCTACTACAAAGGGGATG
Source organism: Ascaphus truei (assembly GCA_036426205.1). NCBI lineage: Eukaryota > Metazoa > Chordata > Amphibia > Anura > Ascaphidae > Ascaphus > Ascaphus truei. The sequence goes on from CM071569.1 coordinate 283,013,226, forward strand.
CTAGTTCTAATCAGGATGGCTACTCCCGCTTTTTTGTCTGTGGCTGGTGAGTGATAAATTTGGTTAAAATTTTTGTCTTTTAACCTAATAGTGTCTGCTCTGTTCAGGTGTGTTTCTTGAATCATATGTATGTCACTTTGTCTGTTTTTGAGGTCTCTGAACAATAGTCTCCTTTTCATCGGAGAGTTCAGTCCTCTGACATTCTGCGTTGTTATTTTTAGTACTTTAGCCATATGTTGATTTAAAATTTCGTGCGCAAGTGTTTGCCGGAGGGAGCTTGTTGTTAGGGGGTGCCCCGTGGTGATTTTTCGGATTGCGGGACCTTATCCCAACTATTGTTTTGGTTGTGCCAAGTTGTGTGCGTTTAGGTGTACTCCAGTGTGGATGAACTGGGGAGAACATTGGGGGTGAACAAAAATAACCTTGGGGGTTTTTAACGTGGGGTGGGGTGGTGCCCTCTGGTGCTTTGGGCCTTTGACTCTGCGTTTGGGGTGTCGGGGACATGCAGGATCAAGAAAAAAAGGGGGAAAGTGTGTGTGGGGTGCAATGTGGTACTTGCAGTCTGGAGAGTATGGTTTGTAGTCTGTAAACTGTAGTCAGCTCCTTTTGGAATTCCGACGGCTAGTCGTGTTGTTGATCAACCTTCTTTTCTGCTATGACTGACTGGAACTAAAACACAGATGTGGTGGGGGGAAATACAACAATCAAACTTCTGGGTCAAACATGTTAAACAGTTTTAAACACAGTAAATAGAACAAAAAAAAAAAAAAAAGAGCAGAAATTCCTTTCTCTCCCCCACAGCTCCATTACCCCTGAAGAAGTGACGTCAGAGTCACGAAACGCGCGTAGGGTGGAGCTTGCTGTACGTGCTGCGACGTGCAGACCCTGTGGAAGGAAAGGAGGTTGATTGACGGGGAACGTCATCGGAGGAGGGACTAGGCGCTCCGAGTCTGGCAATCACTCGGCATCCTTACATGTAACACGGCACGTTGTAGGACACGCTAGGGCAATCTGCTGTGAGTGGCATGTTTTTAAGCCTGTCTTTTTTAATAATAAATGTTATAGTGTTACAACTATGGTGGTGCCCCTTTCTGTTCCCAATCGGTTGGTGATGCTGATGCTGGAAGTGTAAATCGCGATACCAGCACAGGAATCAGTCGGAGCCAATCGTGTGGAGATTAAGAAACCTTTTGAGGCCCATTCTATCTATTTTTAAGTAGTAGATGAGCAACGGTGGGGTGTGGACATTGACCATAGGGTACTGCGCAATGGTGGTTTCATTTGTATTTCCAGACAAGCTTCCAGTGTAAAAGAACGGGACATTGGGACTTGTGGATCTCTTCTATATCATCTTTTGATTCATGGGACTACTCCATTCGTCAGGTTTATTTTTTAGTGCGCCAGGGAATCACTGCTGTTTGTGTTGTATCTGTGTTATTTGTCATATATCTCTCTGTCATCAGTATTTGACTGAGCCACTGATTGAGCCCCCTGGGCTGAAGCAGGGATATACCCAATACCTGACCTGTCGGTGGCCCTTGTAGACTGGCGTTGGTCACCCCTGCATTATAACCTCAAGTGACACACTGGACTGCCGGAGATGTGCAACACAATTACCCACGTGGTATCCCCCATTCCTCTGCAACGCGCCCCTGGTCCCTGGGGTAGCGGAGAGGCTTAGCACGTGGTTACGCTGCACACGAATGACAAGGCATCAAAACCACGTATTTTACTTAACCCCTTTGCTGCCAGAGGTGTGAAACCACACTGCAGGACCGGAACCAGTTATGTAGAAGGGAAGATCGGCCTTGTTGAGGACAGAGGAACTAAAGCGAGATAGATAGATAGGACCTCAAAGTGCAGAACAGAGAACTCCAAGTAACTAGAAGAGGGGCGTGAGCCCTTGTTTGTTTAAAGATGGGTGACACGAGGAGAAATAACAAATAGGCGTCATTTTGTATTTAAGTTGTGTTTGAGTCATTCAATTCACAAATTATTTTGCTCGAATCTCCAACACCTATGTCTCCACTAAATGAGCCAGCAAATGCTCGCCTGCCCCCTGTAGGTACAGCCACTCCCTTACCCTTCTTCTGCAGGAAGTTGAACAGGTTTTCATTCAGGCATAGTTCATCTTCGTTATCCAGTACGAATCGCAGAATGGAGGCGAGCTCGGACTGTGAACGAAGGATGTCGGGAGGTTAACTGAAAAGGTACCCATGGCATTTGGCCAGTAATGGAACTAGTGGGAACAACACTTGAGCCACCTTGCCAGGAGAACAAGGTCGCTCTTGTCCAGATGTCTCCCGAAAAGGCAGCCAACACCCCCGATTGACCATGCATCTCCTCTGCAAAGTGTAACGGGTCTTAATTTGTCTGCTTACTGCAAAGTCAAGCCGGTTTGTAGACTGGAAGCCTCAAACCAAAGCCAGTACTTCCCATGAAGCAACCCTTTATTTGGCCAATTAATCCTTATTTTCTAGCTTAAGGAGTAATAATGGGACTTGTCACCTGTTTAAATATATTGTATAATGTTTCACAGGACCTTGAAAATAAGCTGCTGCTTCACTAGTTTAATGAACACGTTGGCAAATAGTGAGACAGCAGTGGCTTCAAAACTACTATGTACACTGCTATTTGCAAACGGGTTCATTGTTACAACACGATTTTGCTATTGAGCGTCCTGTATGCCCTGGTTTCATACTAACCCAACCATCGGATAATTTGCATACCACCATGTTCCCCATCCTCAAAAACTTCCCATAGAGATGACAACTAGGTAGTGTATGCATACACGCCTCGAAGACACAGGCATCTGACTGCCTTGCCATTGCACTATTTTCTTGCGGTGCTATGTTTAGGTGAAGTTCATTTCTATCTCACCGATAAGCACAGCAATGATTCATTTTCCATATTTATCATTTTATTTTTATTTCCTCGCCAGATTTGCGCTTTTCAACATACTAACATCTTTTGTTTGCCGCTGCTAAAATATTAGTGATCAGTCACAACTACAGAACAGAAAAGAGACCCGCTTCCTTGTGCAGTATTACACGAAGCTGGTCACAGAGCGAAATGAACTGACCAACCGTACGCCACGATTTACTAGTAGTGCCCCATGGCCCCCCTTCTGGCGAGTTGTTACCGTGTTTCTGCTTGTGTTATTCCCTATTGGCTCCTGCCAGATAAAACCATAGTTATTATTTGTCAGAATACATCATTGTACAGTAGTGGAGCAGCAGTTTCTGTTCCCTAACGGCTAATTAATAGTTTTTAATATCTAATACAATTTTGTATCTTTTTTATATATCACCCAATATGAGCTTTTTCTGTGCTGTTTCTTTTTGACCTCAGTCTTCATTAGTCAAGCGTACAATGAATACGGTGAACAAGGACAGACATACACTCCTCCCGCCAGGCCCCCCCCGAGAGCGTACAGTCTTATTATACAGTAGGTACAGGGCTGAGAGAGGCTCGCTGAGTAAGAGGCACAAACTCTAAACAATGACTGAGAGGGAACTGGTTCATATCCATGCCAGCTCTGTGTTACCTTGGGCAACCCACTATCGCCCTGTGCCTCAGCACGCACCAAATTAGATTGTACTGTATATAAAAAAGTCACACGGGGGCGGGGGGGGGGGTGGGGGGGGCTATGTGCGAGGCCAGACACCGGGGGGGCGCACCTATGGGCGAGGCCAGACACAGGGGGGGCGCCTATGGACGAGGCCAGACACGGGGGGGGGGTATGGGGGGGTGGGTAGGGCCATGTGGACAGCCAGAACACAGGGGGGGGCTATGTGCGATGCCGACACCGGGGCGGGGCTCCTAGGGACAAGGCCAGATACAGGGGGGGGGCGGGGGGCGCCTAGGGACGATGCCAGAGACAGGGGGCGCGCATAGGGCGAGGCCAGAACAGGGGGGTGGGTGGGGTGCGACTATGGGCGAGGCCAGACAGGGAGGGGCGCGACCAGACACGGGAGGGGGTGGGGGCGCGCTATGGACGAGGCCAGACACAAGGAAGGGGGGTGCGCCTATGGGCGAAGCCAGACAGGTGGGGGGGGGGGGGGGCGCGCCTATGGGCGAAAAAAAGAGAAACAGACACACAGGGGTGGCACCATTGGCGAGCCAGACACAGGGGGTGGCGCCTATGGGCGAGGCCAGACACAGGTGGGTAGGGACAGCGGTGGGTGGCTTATGCGAGGCCAACAGGCACTTGTGTGGTAGGTTCTGAAGGATATTCTGTTATTCCTTGGCTAATAAAGACAGAATTTAGAGCAATTAAAAGCCAGGCCTTCTGATTGTTCTAAATGTTTAGAGAAAGCAGAGAACCTCCCAATACAATACAGTGTGGGACGGCAGAGCACTGTGCCGCTGACCGGCGGCTCACATCCTTTGTTAAAGGGCTGTCACACATGGTAATGCCCACTCTGCATGATGAGATTAAAGAGCCGAGTATGAGGAAGGTCTGTCTCCAACAGCGAAGCGACCCCTGGTTCTGTGATCCTTACCTGAGTTTTTGTAGTCGAGGTCCTCCGACTCCTTGGGATTTTTGGAGTTCATGGTGGAGTGTACAGAAGCAGCACATTACCTGGGAGCAGAGAAAACGCGTAGCAAGACTTAGTATTTCCTGCAACAGAGTAATGTACACACAGTGTAACCCGAGAGCTTCTCAGAGTGCCTTGAAGAACCAGCAACACTAAGGGCAGGATTTTGCAAAACTCCAGTCCTCTACTCGGGGGCTAAGGCCAGAACCCCCAACAGGTCAGTTTTCAGGATATCCCAGCTTCACGCACAGGGCTGAATCAGTGACTCAGTTGAGCCACCTGCTGAAGCAGGGACATCCTCAAAACCTGCCTTTTGAGGGGGGGGGGGGGGCGGCTTGAGGACTGAAGTTGAGAACCCCTTCTATAGGGTAAGGACGTATCAAATGAGATAATGTGTTTACACCATCCAAGTGACAAATATTATATTGCATGTAGAGCACTGCATACTTGTGCTGTATATCATACTCATACATGTACAGATTATATATTTATATAAATATCATGTGTTTATGTATATACTTTGCCGCAGGATAATAACATTGTCCCTGAAAGCGTGCCCTTCTGCCTTTTGGGGCCTGTGCATGGGAGTTGGGTTAGCTCGTGGTACGATCTATTGCCTTTGAAACGGGGTAAACCAGTGTTCATCCCAGTGACCGTGAGCAAGAAACACTCACCCCTGTTGCTCCTGCACTTGAAAATGACACTAGGCTCTACGGGCAGGCACTTGTGCCTACAAAATGCTATATACAGCTCCGAGCCGTCCAGCCTGAAAGTTTTCAATTATTTTGTTTATTTTAAACCCATATTTGAAGCCTACATTGCATGTATATAAATAAAATATACTTATAAATGGAGTTCAGCGTAGAAAATAGCCGTGCCTAGTTTTCTGTAATATAGAGTCAAAATATGGCCTCTTGACGCAATATGCTTTCAGCTACATAATCCCATTGATAACTGTCTCTTAAGAGGAAAATGGCCCATATTTAGTAAGCAGTGCTAAGCTAACAGCAGATTCAAGATGGTCATGATGTTTCCTAACATCTTAGCACCACTTAATAATATGGGTCAATATTACGACTCTCCGTGGTACCCATACCAGGAGAAGACCCAGCCAATTTGACAGCATCATGTGTGTTCGCCGGCCATTACCTTAGAAACTCTGCTTCTGCGTTCTCCCCCCTGCGAAATCTTCTGCCACTGCACGAAGTTCTTCCACCGAGAACCATCTGCAGTACTCTGGGGGATAGATACAAATGAATAAAAAATGGGCGGGGAGTAAGAAGTGGGGAGAAAGTATGCTGTGCGAATTCACGAGTCTGAGAATGGTCTGAGCCTTAAAGCAGCAATCCCCCGTCTTCTAGATCTAGAATGAGAGTTCGGAACAAAACAAAATGTCTGTGACATGATCACAAGCGTGACGACATCAAATATCAGTGGCCCAAACACTACTCACAGAGAAAATGACCTCGTTGGAAAGGATGATCCTCTACTGCACTGCCTAGGGAAACTAAAAGACGAAGACGACGACCAAAGGAAGATGGAGAATTAAATCAGAAATGTGGTTGAAGCAATATGGAGAAGTGAGGCTTTCAAGCGCAGTACCCGGGGCGAGCAATGGGGAGTCTTCATCCATTGGGGAGGTCGTCATCCAGCAGTGGATCAACAAGTGCTGAATATTATTAGATATAATCCAATCTCCATGACCATCGCCTGCACCTCCCCTCTTACCATAAGGAGTATGTACCACTACAATGACACCTGTAGTATTGAAAACCCTCTTTCCCCTATACGCTGGAAAAATACCCCCTGTACTAACTAAGCCAACAAATCCCTAAGAGCCAGGCAACATTTTTGTTAACATACAAAAACATTTGTTAAATGAATAAAAAAAGTACACCTCTGCAGTACTTTCCTCTCCCCCACACTCCCCTGCATCTCCTGCCTCCTCTACCCCCACCCCCTCAATGTAAAAGGGGTTTAAGCTGCACACCACAATATTATAAATACATACAGTTTTACTGGTGCTGCTGGTTCAAGAAATACCTGCCAGGCAAATTTCCAATGTACACTGAGGTTAAAAAGAGATCCAGCGCTCCACGGTTTCAAGATAATGAATTTATTTGCCACACTAATTCATTTATCTAAATCCGTGTGAGTGCTGGATCTCAATAATCTCCCACCCCCCCGTTACCACCCTCTGCTCTTCTCTAGCCCGGATCTCATGAACCGGCCGTTGAGCCCGCAATCTCCTCCTCCCCGTCTGTCCCGCCCCAGGAGAAGTGAGGCTGGAAGGGATTAGGAATCTTGCGCTCAGTGACAATGCCGTTCCTTTAACAGAAGGGCGTCTGCGGACGTGCACTTCCATGCCCGGCGGGGATCTCGCCCTTGGTGCGCAGAAGGCTTTTTTTTTCCACAGCCCCGCCCATCACCCTCGTCCCACCCACCCGGTCTTACTTTATAAAGTGGCAGAGGAACTTCAGCCTGTCGTCCATAGGCTGCTGAAGATTCTGAATCTTCTTTCTTCATTCCGTTACTACAAGGACAGAACAAAAGTCAGTTCTCTCACGCCGCCAGAAGCCAAGCTACACAACAGGGTTTTAATTTCCATTCACACCGCGACCGTAATCTTGTTTCCAACCAGTATCACCTCCTGGATACACTGGAGAATCATTTTTGCATTTATAGAAAAGGCTGCGTTAAATAAATCATGATGACCACCACCTCCGCTCCTCCCCCCCTCTCCCCCCCCCCTGTGCGTACAGTATAGTGATTAGAAAAAAACTCAACATTACCTTGAAAATGAACACAAAAAAAAATTTGTGCTTTCCGAAGCTTAGACTAAAAAACCACATTCGGTACCCAGAGACCCCATGCTGTCAAAGAAGCATATAAATTAAAACCAAAAAAAGAACCAAGCAACCCCCCTCCCCCCCCTCCAACACCCCCCAGCATAGGCTTAAATTGTTCTTCCGCCACCTGAAAACAAACAAAACATGCCACATCACACCGGGTACTGAATCTGTTCCACCGTCTGTATATGTTTATACAACTTGTCGGTACAGATTATTTTAGGTAGGCCTTGTTGCGTGGTTTGTTGTTTGAATTGCTCGGCCGGAATATGCACATATGAAAAGTATCGCCATTTTGCCATATTGCTTTAACCGGTGTAATTGTTCATATTTTTATAGGAGAGCGGATAGTATAGACAATTTAGCGTGTTTATTTTTTAGATTTTCGGGGATCAAAGTGCGGTTTGAAGTGGTTCTGGTGGGGGTGTGGCGGAATGTTCTGGTGAAACCAAAGTGATGTGGAGAACAGGAAATGCAGTAATGGGGAGAAGAGAGGATGACCAGGGGATCACAATGGGAGGCTCCGTGATCAAAACCATTCCCAAACCAGATTAGCAAAAGATGTTTACAGAGCTGGCGCAACCATCAGCTGTCCATAGAATGAAGCCCCGACATGGCCCATTACTGCTGATTCTATCTCCCTCCGCATACACGTAGGATGCTGAACCCTTCATGGAGGTATCTTTGAATGTCTCAGACATCACCATTCCCTCGGTAACATACACACTTCATTTATTTTACAACACTGCCCGTAGTGAAAATTCTGTAAAAGAGTTGTTTAATTCTCATTAAGTACGTGATCCCGATTACCTTCTCGCCGACCGCCGTGTCGGCGATCTGTTCCATCTGACTCTGCTTTCCTGCTGCCAGTCTTTCCAAGGACTGCCTCATGGTCTTCTGAGACTTCATAGGCGCCCTGCGACATGGTGCCGGCAAAAGCCGGTTTACCTAAATCCCGCACCTACACAAACGGGGAAAAAAAAGGAGGTGAGCCTATAAGGGTAAGCTGCGAAGACACAAACACATACTGTACACCACAACACCCACTAAGTAAACAATTGCATTGTCAAGTCACAGGTCAATGACCGTTTTTTCCACCGACTAACCGTTGGCCCCCGGGAATTTCATGCAGTGGCGACAGCAAGAAGCTCTTCTGTGCCTGCAGTAATAGCGAATGACAAAACTCCTTACATTCTTGTATTATGTAACAGATCAGACTAAAGACAAACCGTCAATTGGCAAATCTCAGCTTTCATTGAAATCCACACAGAAACTAGAGATTGTGAAACGGTATGTATTGTGAGGAACTGCAGAAGACGGAGGAGATGTGAAAACCGGTAGTATTGTGAGACCCCCCCCCCAGGATATGACCGCCACATTGGGATTACAAAATAGTTACTGCAAGGGTTTTGTCAAATCCATCAGTGTTTTTTTATTACATAGGGAGATGGCAAGCAGTGGTCTCCGGAGCTGAACCCCATTACTATTCCAGCCGGGAACACCCGCTTCCGGATGGGTTGCGGCCCTCCAAGCAGCGCGGGTGAGAGCTTCCCGCTGCTTTCCAAGCGCCTGTCCTGCGGGGCCATAGGAATGTCGGGGTGTCGTAACCTGGCGCCACTTCCTCGTTGGCCCATGTGTCCAGGACCCTTTTAAACGAAGTAGAGATACCGCGCCGTAACCCCTACGGAGCCACGTATTCAGTCAGGAAGCAGGGGGTCACCGGATGCGATAAATGTTTAATGGGGTCCAGCTTCCCGCAGAGGGAGCCCACCTGCTTCCTGGTCGGATTTGGCGCCTCTTTAAAAAAAAAAAATTGATACCATAAGTAATCTTACTTATCAACACTGTACTGGAACTTTAACATACTAGCGAAGATCTATTGAAATTAAACAGACATGAGCTCTTCCGTGATTTAGTTTGTTTCCCGACTTCAATACACTCACACGCTTCTTATTTCGTGTAGGTGTCTGGTAAAAGCTCAATAGTTGTTGCATGAAAGCTATGATAAATAATCCCCCCCCCAACAGAAGAGCTAGTATTTACTATGCGGGGCCAGCACAGTTTAAACCCGACCCAGACATCGGACCCAAACCTCACTCATCAACTAACTTGATACGGTGTTAACCCAGGTGACTGGCCAACTCAGTACTTATTCAAGGGCCACCACCAACAGTCAGGTTTTCCAGGTATATTCGTTGCTTGTTCAGAACAGGGTGGCTCAATCAGATCACTGCACTACCCCGTGCTGAAGCACGGATAGCCTGAAAGCCTGACCTGTTGGTGGCCCCGGAAGTTGGCCACGCCTGGGTAAAATGATTGCAATTGCGCACTGCGTTACTGCAACACACGTCGTCTTTCCAGTGTTCCGCGGGTGAGGAACTTCCATGGTTACAAGAGCTGCTCTTGACAACAGAAGTCCATGTACCTTGTAAGGAGGTCCCCATTCTCCTCGGACGTTGTGTGTCAATCTTGCGATCCTTTGTTCATGTCTGTCTCAGATCTTGGCACTGCTTAAGGGCGTCTCGAAGGCGCATCATCAACTGTGGGATAAAGACCAAATTAGGGGGGGGGGCTCCTCAATCCCGCATAGCAAGTGGTACCCGTCACCCTGCATAATGCATGCATTAAGCCTGCTCATCCTGTAATAACACGCTTCAAATCCTACCTGCACTAGACCCCAAAAATTCCAGTCACCCGGAAACTTAATCACACAACACAAAAAAATTATAACTCCCTAAAAATCCAACCTCTCAGACCTGCCGACCCGGGGAAGAGTTGTTTGCTCTTTGCTACCACAGAGGATTAAGAAAGTTCAAATAAAAGCGCTTCCCTATTCAGCCTCCCCCAAACGCAGAACCCAAACCCGCCACATCGCCGCGCGTGTGTGGTGTGTAGTGTGTGTGTGTTTGGTGTGTGTTGTGTGGTGGTCAAAGGGAGTGCATCTGGGATTGTGACCCAATGAAAATAACGAGAACAAATCCGCAATGCTAGAACATCCAATATGGTCAAAAATTACATCGTTAAATAATACTATCTGTATCTCATAAGAGTCGTTAGTAAAATTGTTTGGCCAAAGCATTATTAAGCCTGAAAACCATGCAGGGTATGGTCCTTTTTACAGGTCCCAACACTATCAAATAGCTAAACAAAAAACGCTCTCACCACCGCTCTGATGGGAAGATGGAATAATGTTTCAATTGGGGAGAGGAGTGGTCAGTTGAGTAAAGACACTGACTGTGCACTGAGTGTGAAGCAGGGGATCCTGGTTCAATTTGTTCCTGGTGTCGACTCCCTGTGACCCTTGGGCAAGTCACTTTATCTCCTGTGCCTCAGACACCAAAAACATAGATTGTAAGCTCTACGGGCAAAAGTCTCTGTAAAGCGCTACGTAAAACTGAGCCGCCTATACAAGAACATGCTGTTATATTTAACAGACTGTCTTTCACAGGTGCAAACAAGACCTGCTATTTAAAATGAAGAAAACGGATCGAGTGTGGCAGATTTGTAAGATTAGTGGGAGAGCTGTTTGGGAGGAGACCAACCACAACCAACATTTACAACCACAAAATGGACACAGCTCCAAATGCCTTAAATTATTCTTTAGGATCCCTAGGCAGCATATGGAAGGTAAAATTTTAGTACATGAGGGACTTGTAACCTTGCACTTGGATCTTGATCGGTACAGATCAAAACACACCGGTTGCCAACCCAAACAGGACTAGAACCCAGGATATCAAAGTCCTTAAAAGGGTCTGTTAGCCCTACATCTGGTAGACACCAGACGCGAGCTAAACACAATACGAAAGGACTACACTTTTCCCCTCCCTCAACCAATCATACTCATAGCCTAGATTATATTTTCCACAAGCGCAGGCTTGATCACAACTCAAGCATTTATCAGTATAAATGCGTGTCAGACACATGCCCCAAGTATGAATCAAACATTACCAACCTGGACATAAGGTTCCCCAAAGGCCAATAGAAAGACTAGATAGTGAATCATGCCTTAAAACTTCCTGATACTACGTGACAACCTTTGAACAGGAGATTTGAAGCTTTTTTCCAAACCAACACGGTTAATGTGTCATTCATTGGCTGTCCTCTGGGATCCACAAGGCCATATAAGAGTAATCGACTTTCTCTATCCTCAGGCAAAGGCAAAAAAAGAAAACTTCTGCAGCCAAATAGACCCCTCGATGACCCATAAAACGTCCCAATCATCCCTCAACCTTAGAAGCCCTAAGAGAGACTAACGCCAAACAAATGTTGGCGATCAGCATCCCGAGCTTGGACAAGAGAAATTTCTTCGAAAAGGCACAACACTACAAAGAAAATCGGAATTTTCTACTAGCGCCAGGTTGGAACTAGATGCCGCAGTATATTATATTTAATTTATCCACTAAATCAGGTGCCACAACATCGAACCCGGAACAATCGTAGGCAATCGAATTCTACACCAAACATACGACGGGAGAAAAGTGGCCTATGATGTCCACACAGAAAATCTAATCTAGAATTACTAATCCAGCAGATTTACCTAAAGTATCGAACTCCCACAGACTCTGCTGAAGTTAAAAAAAAAAAAAAAAACAAACACTAGAAGAATCCAACTGGTTATCTTAAAACTCCGAAATCACCCATAGCCCCAGGCCGCGACGGGTTTATGATAATACATACAAGAATTGCGCTCCACGCTTACTGAACTTGTTCATTTCTGTCAACTCATCTTCCCATCTAGCCTGCTGTAAGGCCTCTATATCTCTAACCCAGAAAAATGGAAAAGATCCGACAAACTGTGGAGCTTCTCGCCCGATTTCATCAAGCAATTTGGGCATCATAATATTTCGCCAAAATATTGGCAAACAGGTTATAAAATTCTCCCCCTCCCTGATATAGTTTGACCACGGTTGGTATCATCCCTGGAAGAAAGAAGTTTATTGAATTTGACTGCCCCGGCTAAGGAGTGAGGACACCCCCCCCCCCCCTCTATGCTACTTCGCCTTGATGCAGAGAAGAAGCCTGTTTGATCGCATAGATTGGTCTAGAAGAGGGAAACACTCAAAGCTTTTTTGCTCCTGGTATCTTCCTTAAAAGCAATATTTACCCTCTAACACCAAACCCCACAGCCAAAGTAGTAAGCCAAGGTTTCCCATCAAGCAGATACAAATTAAAAGCGGGACAAGGAAGGGCTGTCGCCCTTCTTAATATTCGCACTATGCATGGAGCTCTTGTAGCGCATATTTGACAAAAAAGTAAAAACAACAAGTATTAGGCAGGAGACCAATCTTACAATTGGCACTCTTGGCTGATGATGTCATAACCCCTTAATCGCCCTCCCTAATCTGTTCAGTGACCTTTCGTTTTTCAATAAACTAATCTGGATTTAAGAACAATAGCAAGTCCGAGGCATTAAATATCAATTTGCGAAAGGAAAAAACAAGCAATCTAGAGCTCAATTTTGATTTTAAGTGGCAAACATCGACCATTAAATATCTGGGGTTATCCCTTACCAGAGACTACGACTCATTATATAACGCTAATTACCCCAGAATTTAAAGACCTACAGGCAGATCTACAGAGTGTGGTCAAATTCAAATCTCTTGGATGGGAAGGAGTCCAGTCAGTTAAGATGGACTGGATGCCCAGGTTCTTTTACCTCTTTCAAACACTCCCTATCCCATAGTTAACACAGCATTCTAAGCTCCAGTCCCTGATCACAAAATTCATCTGGAACAACCAGAAGCCCAGATTAAGCGAAGGACTACCACAACGTTCCCGCAAAGGGCAGGAGGTCTGGCTCGCATGTCTACTCCCAAACTGCAAGGCAGCTCAAGTGAACCACATGGGTAGCTTGCACACAAGTCCCTCACTCAGAAGATGGGGTATCTCTTGAAGCCTCACAAATAAACCCAGTAGCCTTAGATAGAATGTATGGCTGCCCTCCCGAGCTCAGAACGAACAGACATCCCACTTTACCGACATCTCACACTCTCAGGCTCTGGGACAAAAATTCAAATTCAAGTATAGACTTACAAATATAAATTCCTGATGAACCCTCCCTTCCCCCTTTTTTGACTACCTAGAATTTCCACCAGTCTGTCCAACCGGCATTGACAAATTGGCACAGAACACATTTGTAGATTACGAGCTATAAGCAACGACCTCAAAAGAATGCAGTTTGATCAACTGGATCAAGATGGAAATCTTCTCCAGAGAGATATTCCACTTTCTCTGCCAAAATTAACCCCCAAAACCAGAATCAGAGTTTGAGAGTTATGTTAGAGGCCTGACTCAACAAAAACTAACTCTCCGAATTGTACGGGTATTTTTCCTCACCGAACATCAAGGCCACTTCCATTTATTAAGAAAGGAACTGGAGGAAGAGGGCTGTGGTGATATTTTGACATCGTGGTGAGGAGCTCATATATGTACGAACAATAAAGAAAACGCGTACAAGTAATGACGCGGTGTTACAAGACCCCAGAAGCTCTCAATTTGTTCCAAGATATCCCCACTATGTCCTAAAAGCAATAGCATCTTTCTATCATATGTGGTGGACCTGCCCCAGATAGGACTTATGGAAGGGATAAAATCCTGGATGGCACAATCTTAAAATTGTAATATTCCCATTATTTCCTCTTAAACGGCCACTTCAGAACCCATCACGTTCCGAAATACAAACACACACGGAAACAAAATAAGTTACCAACACTGCCAATATCAGGAATCAAGCATGGTTCATATGTCAGGTGGAGAAGCTGAACAGTGGGATGATGCTGCAACTCCCCAATATATCAAAACAATACATTTCTAAGCAGAAATCCGCAGTGCCCAGGTTTTTCCTCCTTATTAGATGGAGAAGCTGACCAGCTTCCTGACGAAGTAGTACATCATACATTTCAAAAAGTCTGTCTCCCAAGCAGGTAGCCCGTCGTATAACATGGGGTAAAATCATTAATCCAGGCCTCCCCTCCAGGTTCTAGACGCAGGTATGCAGAACTAGTGAATGACAAGTTGTAATACAATGCTCCTCTGTTGGTGTCCCTCTCTCACAAGAAATTGAAGTATTCCACTGTGTAAAATGTTTCCAGTGAAGAAAACGTATAAACCGTGCCCCTCTGATGTAAAGTTTACACCGCCGCCCCCACCTATTGGTCACCTATCCCTCCACGCGCCCGAATGTTTGTGTATGCTTTTTAAAAACATAATAAAAACTAAGCTTGGGGAAATATAACACAAACGGCCGGGTGAGCTAAAAACCAGGGCGGAGGGGTCACAAACCCCCAAAACAGCTGTGTTACCAATGTAAACAACAAACACAAAAAACACAACACAAACACGAAACACACACAGAAAACAGTCACACGAGCCACAGAAAGAAACAAAACCAAGAAAAACACACACACCACGATAGAAAAAACAAAGATCAACAAACATCGACACCAGCAGTACCGCAAAACGACAACACACACGACGAAACCAACACACACAAAGTACCACACAGACCAAAAAATACACACAACCATCAGACAAAAACACGACCACAGTCAAAATACCACACAGCACACCAGAACACAAAACTAGCACACACAAACACAGACAAAAAACACACCGACACACATAGACAAAACACACACAACAACACACTAACACACACACACACACAACAGACACACGGACACACACACAGCAAAACACATGCAGACAAACACACACACACAAAAGCACGACACACACTACTACACGCACAAAAACACACGACACAATCACAAAACAACACCACAAAACACAAGACACAAAACACAGCACACCAAAACACACACCACACACAAAACACACACACACAGAATAACACGACCCACAAACAAACACACACCACAAAAAACACACACATTCACGGACCACAACAAACACACACACTCCTTGTAAAGATCAGAACTCCAAACGCACACACCATGTATATTTGTATCAAAAGGAGAGTTACTGGGATATGTGACTCATGTATTTATTATAACAAGCCAAAGAGACAATGCACACCGATATGGCAAATTATATAGTAAATGCTTCTCTCTCTCGAAGCGCATATTTTCTCTTCACCTTAACCCTACTTCTGCATTACAATCATCACAGATAAGATCTCTTAAGCCAACTGATGGGACTGAAAGGTGTTCACGGAGCGAGCAGGCGGTTACAGATACATTGCACATAACCCAAGCGCCCTGTTCTGTGTGTCTGCTTACCGTCCACAGGAGGGATGTAGCACAAAGGGCTCTTGCTAAGTTCAATTTTGTGGGTGATACTGAAATTACAAATTGGGCTTTTTCAAACGAAATAAAAATAATACAATAAAAGCCAAGATTTGGCTTTTTTTCTCTGGAGATGCTTTTCTTAGGAGGTGTTTCATTTAGTGTGTTCCTTTACACTTATACCAGCGTTCTCATCACCATATTTTAAAAGAAATGTATCTTTGGGAGAATGCGATTTCGTTCCATTATACTAGAACACATCACCACCGAGAGTAATACCACCATGTTAAACACTTTATTGCAGTGTGTTATATTTTTATTCTTCATATATACAACTTATTGATCTGCCGTCCCACTGTCTACAAACGTCTCAAAGAGGGAACAATGCGGACAGTTCCTGTTAAAGGTTTTTGAGCAGCATTTATTACACTTGTCAACACTTCTTTGCACAATTGTTCTCACTACTATGTATTGATTATTTTACTACGTTTTTCGTCATTCACGGTTATACCACTTCCTCCTTGATGGGCGCCTTTTTATCTTCACCCCCCCCTCCCCCCCGCCACACTCATCACCAGAGCCAATTAAGATGAGGGGAGAGGAGAGGGCTGGTGGGCTGTATGCTGCTGTGCAAACTCACGTGTGAACACGCAGTGACATCCCAGACAAAAGGGATCAGACAGAGGACATCATCACCCTATCTCGTCCAAGTTCTCAGCTCCCGTGTTTAAAAAATTAACTTTAAATAAAGATGAAAAAATACTTCTAGGTGTCACATCTTTATTGTAAAATTAATTCCACGGATATCAATCATGCAGATGTGACCCCATAAATATAAAATCTATTAATGAAACAAAGGTATTATCGTGGATCTTACAATCATTAGCTTTTGAAGTCTTGGGGGTAGGATAGAGTCTAGTACCCCCTTTAAAGTGTGCGATGTTGATCAGTATGAAGTCAGAGGGATGACAATTTGCCCCTTTGAAAATTTCCTAACATTGACATGCTTACTGTATATGACAAGGGTAATGGCACCGCCTTCCCAAATATGTTGCCACTCCTGGTTCATTTCCAGAGAACAATCCTGCTAATCCAGATGGCGATATCTATTATAACCGCCGTAATTTCCATTGAATATAATACTGCTAAAACTATATTACTGGAACGGCAATTCAAGTTCCCCTGACTTTTCTTAGGCCACAAACGTGGTGTAACTGTTTGACCATGTCATGCCTGGTTACCTCCTTTTTTCTTCCCGCAGTTTCTTCCAGCTCTGTCTGGGCTCCTGTTGGTCGACGGTTTCTTCTGCAGTCAAGCACGCATCAGTACGCTCAATATCGCTGCCTGCATCAGGAAAAGCTGCGGCCTACTGCACGTAGCGTGAGAGGGAGGGCATTGATTTAGACAGGGTTCACCAGGCGGAGGTGTACGAGCTGCTGTTACCAGCTGGATAACCTCCTCTTATACGATTCTTCCTGTAGTGTAGCCAGAACTCGTTCGTGCCATACCTTGCTGACTTTCCAACACTGTGTACTACACATTTTTGGGGGAGGGGTGGGGGGGGTCTATTATTTATAACGGGGAGTTGTGCTCAGTTCATCTACCTTAAAATACACAACCGTAACATTTTGCCTTTAGTATAACCCCTTTCAAGTTCAAAGTGTGTCCACATTACACTTCAGAACCCATTGTATACTCTAGAATAAAACGCAATTTTTACAAGTTAAGGGAAATATGAATAACGAGAGAGAGGGGTGCAGTTGGAATGTTTAAGTGAGGGCATAACATTCACGATGGTGTGGGAGTGGAGTAAGTGAGAAAGGATTTAGGTGGGAGGGCGCTTAGATACAAAAAGGGGTAGGAGAAGACATCCTTGAGTAGAACGCAAAGTCGTGCGAAGTGTGTATAAACGGAATTTAGGGCTGAGATGTAAGAGGGGGCAGAGAGAGAGTAAAGATTTAAAAGTGAGGAGGATCATTTTTTAATAAGGGATTTGGTAGAGCCAGGAGAGGGATTTCAGAGCAGGAGAGACGCTGAGACAAGATTTAGGAAAAAGAAGAGTTGATTCTGGCCAGCAGCGGGTAGGATAGATTGGCAGGGAGACAGGTGGAGACTGGAAGGCCGGACCAAGTAGAAGGTTACGCGTAGTCGGAGACGGGAGAGAGAAGAGGGACATGATTTAGTTGTTTTTAGCAGTAGAGGGATAGATGAAGGACAAGGGACGAATCTTTGCAATTGTTACAATTAGGAGGGAAAAAACAACATGGCTTAGTCACAATTGTGACGTGGGGCGACAAATGTGAGGGAGCAAATGTGACCTCCAGGCAGCGTGCGTTGTGCTACTGGGTGTATGATAGTACTGCCAACAGTAATGTAGAAGGGGGCAGTTAGCGCCAGGCTGTGGAGAAAGTATGAGAGCTCAATCTTTGACAGGTTAAGTTGAGTCATTTTAAACATGTGGGATTTCTTACATACTGCTAAGCAGCTAGTTTTACGGTATTATAGGCCCTTCAGTTTATTAAGTTTATTATTAATAAGCGCAATACACAATCCCACAATCTACTCATTCTATAACCGGATGTGCAAAACATCTTTCAAGTAGTCAAAAAGCCAACACGCTTTAGACATCGAATTCCCGAGGCCTCAAATGAAGAAAAAAAAATCACTGGGAAAACCATGAGTATTGTCAGAAGGGCAGAGAATAAAAAACAAAAAATGGTTATTCTCTAAGAGCCAAAATGGAGTCCATAGTCTATATAATAATAAAATACAGTAGGTACACACATGGATTGCTTGTGCGTCAAAGTCATCAAAATAAAGAAAAAACCAACAGCCACACACTGAGAGCACTTTTGTTTTAATGCAGCATTGTTTCTATATTACGTTTTGTTTTAAACAGGCAGATGAATAGGGGGTGTGTACTGTAGCCGTGTGAGGTTACCGTGCCACCGAACTAACGTTCTTGTCTTGGTGTAATGCCGGTCTTCTTTTTATTGTTATAGCTTAAACGCTGTACGTCATACAGGTAGAAAAAATAATGGTTGCATAAGAAAAGAGAAAAAGATGAATGAAAGTGGAGAAAGTCCCCCCCCACCCCTGTGTAAAAAGAAAAAATCACCCCCCCGAGAACAAAGGAGTTAGATAAGTCCCCCCCCCCCCCCAAAACAAAAAAAAAAAAAGAGCGCATGGCTCAGATAGTGTCTGTCAGAGGCCGGCTTCCTAGTGGTGGCGCAACGACGGATGACCGGTCGACCCGCTGTCGGCGCTGTAGCGAAGACGGTTTGTAAATTTGGTCGCTTCGGTGAAGCACATGGTGGCTCTTGATGTGGTCGAACCAGTGAAGGCTTCGATAGATGATAGGCTGACAGCCTCTGACAACTCCTCAGTATAGTCTTTGCCCGGCTTTCAGAAAATGATATAACCCCCCCCCCCGAGCGCAAGCGACGGACAGCAATACATTGTTTTGCCGCGACGTCGCGTGCGCCGACGGCAACTGATTAAGCGCGAGCCCACAGTGTGTACATGATGTTGGTAGGCTCTGTGTGTGAATGAATCACGCGCCAGTCAGACAGCTGGGGAGTTCAGCTCACCTTTATTCAGCCAGGGCTTGCGCGGTTCTCAGACAGCTCACCTCCAGCTCAGTCTGGCCACTCTCGCCTCGTTCAGCTTGTGTCTTCGTAACCGCATCATTATGGAACGTTGATGGGGGGTGTTGCAGCACATCAATCGATGACGGGGAGGGAGTTGGGGTGCGTGAGGTCAGCGCAGACGAAGGCGTGCGGCAGGGGATTAACCCGGACACAGCGGTAGTTGATGGAAGCTGGGTTCGCTTCCGCCCCCAAGCACTGGATGCCACGCTGAGAACCTGAAGGGGTTGGCGAACAAGGCCCCGATAGTGTTGTCCCCTCCCCCCCCGCCCCCCACCCCCCCCCCAGCTGTGCAGGGGACCGATGGATGTCGATGTCATTGCAGGCGCCGGGGGTCGGAGATGGTGAAGGGGGTTGAGCCCGTCAGCAGTTCCACTGCTCAGGTTTGAGGATCTGCAATGAGGCTCCAGAGGGAAGGAACAGTTGTGAACTTATGGGTGAGTCCGAGGTCAGCTTTCATAGTTCAAAATGTGGGTGACGAACGGCTGTCATGGGGAGAGGGTAGAAGCGTGAGTCACGACGACGTACACGCAACAGGCACCACTACAAACACACAGCAGCAAAAGGCCGAACAGCTGGATTGCCGAGCACACAGCACAATCGGGGCACACACAGCAGCGAAGCGACTACAGGACCCGACACGAAGCACACACTGACACACGATCCGAGGCCCGTAGTTCAGCACGAAAGGCACACAGCCACAGAACAGAGTGCATACAGCTCATTAAGAGCACACAGCAAAAGTACAGGGGGAGTGGGTTTGTGAGATAACGGTTAGGTCCCCCCCCCTTGACAGGCGCAAAATAACGAATGGTGGTTGAACCAACATAACAATCACAAGAGCGCTCGCGTCGAACGGGTAGTTCAACCCCGGCCTTCTAATATTCGGGCAGTAGGTCATACGCAGATCAGTGAACACTCTTTGATGCAGCGGGGGGAGATTGATGCTGCCAGCCGGAAGGGAGTAGAACACAGAGAGCACAGAGCCTAACCAGTCAGGTAATGGGAGGGAAAAGAAGCCAACGCGGTGCAAGTCGTGCCGCAGAAAGCCGCACCTCGTGGAGCCTCTTGTCCTCTTGTGGTGCACGATGGGTAAGAAAAGTTGGATCCTCCGAGCTGGGAGGTCCACGTGTCGGTCGTGTTGGGACTTGGAAGTAAATCAGCGCAGTTTGCCAGGGGAGGTAACACAGCGTCACCCCCCCCCCCCTCAGTGCTCTACTGGACTGGCAAAATTGTCGGATCGCCAACTCGGACACGCAAAGCAGAAGCCTCCTTGTATGTACGGCGAGGGGCGGGCGCTCAAACTGTTCTACTCGTTCAAGGGGCAGCAACAACGTATGAGGTTCGTAGGGATATTCCAAGGCGAGTCAGGAAGTTTGGGTCTGGAGGCCTTCAATCAGGGTAGTACGTGTAGTTGGGGTGAAGGGAAGATTTAAAAATAAATAGCATGGTGAGGTCAGGTCGGCTCAACCGCATTCAATAAAGCCGGGTCTAGGTCCTAAAGTATTAAGACTAAATATAGCTCAGGTGCGCTCGTAGGTTATAAGATCTATTAAAATAGGTGGAAGGGAGCAGTGTAATGGGAAGGTGTCGCCCTATAGGGGATGCCCCACCGGCGAAACGCTTCTAATATGAATTGCCCGACATTCGAACCTGTTAGGGTCAGGGCGTCTGGGAGAGATGGCTGCCTCAGGGAACTTATTACGACGGATACTGAACGCTATCACAAGGGGTTGTCAATTTAGTCGAGTTAGGTACCAGACAGGATGTAGTGATTCCAGTGAGAGGACCAGAAAGATACGACAAGAGTACAACACGAAACCAGGGTGGATTCGCCTGGCGCACTATCAGATAATAAACCTACGAATTGGAGTAGTCAGCGAATCAAAAGATGATATAGAAGAGATCCACAGTCCACAATGTCCCGTTCTTTACACTGGACGCATTTGTCTGGAAATACAAATGAAACAACCATTGCGCAGTACCCTTGGTCAATGTTCCCCACACCCCACCGTTGCTACTAGCTTACTTAAAAATAATAGATAGAGGGCCTCAAAAGGTTTCTTTAAATCATCCACACGATTGGCTCCGCTCGTTCTGCTGCTGGTATCGCGATTTACACTGCACGCTCAGCCACCAACCGATTGGGAGACAAAAAGGGGCACCAATGTGTAACACATGTTAAACATTTTATTAAAAAAACGACAGGATCAAATCGTCGCAGGACCCTGTGGAAGAAAGGTTGAGGTTGATATTGATGTTCCCAATCGGTATGGTGATGCTGATGCTGGAAGTGTAAATCGCGATACCAGCAGCAGGAATCAGTCGGAGCCAATCGTGTGGAGATTTAAAGAAACCTTTTGAGGCCCATTCTTATCTATTTTTAAGTAAGTAGATAGCAACGGTGGGGGTGTGGAACATTGACCATAGGGTACTGCGCAATGGTTGTTTCATTTGTATTTCCAGACAAGCGTCCAGTGTAAAAGAACGGGACATTGTGGACTGTGGATCTCTTCTATATCATCTTTTGATTCATGGGACTACTCCAATTCGTCAGGTTTATTATCTGATAGTGCGCCAGGGAATCACTGTTTGTGTTGTATCTGTGTTATTTGTCATATATCTCTCTGTGCATTGTATACAACCCTTGTGGATAGGGTTGTTATATTCCTGAGGCAGCCATTCCCAGACCTGCCATAACAGGTTGTGAGGAATTATAATTAAGGTTTTCCCTATAGGGGACACTTTACTATTTTTATTTATATAGAGCACCTGGTATTTTAGTTAATATTTAGGTATAGGTTTTTAGGTTTGAGCGCTGATCACATGCTTTTAGTTTAAATTTCCTTCACCAAACTACTGATTGAGCCACATGTGCTGATGCAGGGATATCCCTAATACTTGACTTGTTGCTGGCCCTTGAAGAGTGAAGTTGGCCGCCCCTGTTATAAGGGTTCTGTTGCGTGTCGGGTTGGCGATGATTTTGCCAGCCAGTAGCACTGATGACCTGTGTTCCTCCTGGCAGCGCTGTTTCCATCCTCCAGCGACACGTGCTCCAGCTCGGAGGACATGTCTCCCATCGTGCACCACAAGAGGAAAGCGGAGGTGCGGTTTCTGGAGCTGCACCGCGTGGCTTCCTCTTCCATGAAAGGGTAGGTCTGTGGCTCGTGTGCTCGGGCAGATCTCCCCCGCTGCAGGTGTCACTGACTGGTAATGCCACTGCCTTTGAAGCGGGTGAATCCCGTTCGACTCTTGTGATTTTTGTTGGTCAACACCATGTGATTTTGGGCAAGACACGTTATCTCCCTGTTTTGTGTGTGTGTGTGTGTGTGTGTGTGTGTGTGTGTGTGTGTGTGTGTGTGTGTGTGTGTGTTCGTGTGATAGTGGTGTGGTGTGTGTGTGTGTGTGTGTGTGTGTGTGTGTGTGTGTGTGTGTGTGTGTGTGTGATACGTTCTCTCTGCAGCGTGGTACATTTGATTGAAAGCTGACCTGGATCCATAGACGACTGTCTTCCTCTGGATCATTGCAGGTCTCACTGGCAGTGACGGTATCAACCCTTCAACTGCCAAGGGGCCTGCAATGCATGACATCGCCCCACTCTCTTCCCCCTGAGTGCGCGAGGTCAGTCTGACCGCGGCCTCGCTGTGTCCCTGCAGCTTCGTGGCGGACTCGCCCTCCTCCCCGATGATTGAGGTGCTGCACACCCCTCAGTTCCAGATGAGGCGGTTAAAGAAACAGCTGAACGAGGAGAGAGAGTGCAGAGACGAGCTGGAGGTGGAGCTGTCTGAGAACCGCAAGCACCTGGCTGAGAAAGGTGAGCGGTCCCACTGCTGACTGGCGCGGATTCACACACAGACTACAAACACTCATGTACACACTGTGGCTGCGCTTATAGTGCCGGCGACGCGACGTCGCGGCAAAACCAATGTATTGCTGCCGTCGCGTGCGCTTATCATTTTTGAAGCCGGTCAAATTTGATTTTTCAGAGGCTGTCGCCACATGTGATGGCCTCTGAACCAATCAAAGACCTGGCTGCCCGAAAGCGACTTACAACTTTCGCTAGCGGCGACGGGTGACGTCATCCGTCGTGCGCACTATAAGCGCGGCCTTACAGATATCTGAGCCATGCTCTTTTTTTTTTTTTTTTTTTCTTAAACCTGTTTTAATGATATAAGCTGTTTAGCTATAAAAATAAAGAAAACCGGCATTACACCAGAGAACGTTTAGTTCGGTGGCACGGAAACCTCACAAGGTACAGTACACACCCCATTCATCTGCTGTGTTACAAACGTAATATAGAAACATGCTGCATTAAAACAAAAAGTGCTCTCGTGTGTGCTGTTGGTTTTTCTTTATTTTGATGACTTTGACGCACAAGCATCCAGTTGTGTACTACTGTATTTTATTATTATATAGACTATTGGATCCATTTTTGCTCTTAGAGAATATACATTTTTGTTTTTTTATTCTCTGCCTTCTGACAAGACTCATGGTTTTCCCAGTGATTTTTTTTTCTTCATTTTGAGGCACTCTGGAGAATTCGATGTCTAAAGCGTGTTGGCTTTTGACTACTTGAAAGATGTTTTGCACATCCGGTTATAGAATGAGTAGGATTGTGGGATTGTGTATTGCGCTTATTTAATAACTTATTAAACCTGGAAAGGGCCTATATACCGTAAACTAGCTGCTTACAGTATGTAAGAAATCCCTACATGTTTAAAAATGACTCAAACTTAACATGTCAAAGATTGAGCTCCTCATACTTTCTCCCAAGCCTGGCGCTACTGCCCCCTTCTACATTACTGTTGGCAGTACTATCATACACCCAGTAGCACACGCACGCTGCCTGGAGGTCACATTTGGCTCCCTCACATTGTCCGCTCACAATGTAGCTAAAGACTGTTGTTTTTTCCTCCGTAACATTGCAAAGATTCGCCCTTTCCTCTATCCCTCTACTGCTAAAACGCTAATTCATGCCCTTCTTCTCTCCCGTCTCGACTACTGTAACCTTCTACTGTCCGGCCTTCCAGTCTCACCTGTCTCCCCTGCAATCTATCCTAACCGCTGCTGCCAGAATCACTCTTCTTTTTCCTAAATCTGTCTCAGCGTCTCTCCTGCTGAAATCCCTCTCCTGGCTTCCTATCAAATCCCTTATTTAAAAAAATGATCCTCCTCACTTTTAAATCTTTACTCTCTTCTGCCCCTCCTTACATCTCAGCCCTAAATTCTCGTTATACACTCGCACGACTTTTGCGTTCTACTCAAGGATGTCTTCTCTCTACCCTTTTTGTATCTAAAGCGCCCTCCCACCTAAATCCTTTCTCACTTACTGCCCCACACCTCTGAAATGCCCTTCCCCTAAACATCCAACTGGCACCCTCTCTCTCGTTATTCCATATTTCCCTTAACTTGTAAAAAATTGGTTTTATTCTAGAGGTATAAATGGTTCTGAAGTGTAATTGTGACACACTTTGAACTTGAAAAGGGGTTATCTAAAGGCAAAATGTTACTGGTTGTGTATTTTAAGAGGTGAGACTGAGCCAACTCCGTTTATAAATAAGACCCCCCCCTCCCCATAAAATGTGAGTACACGTGTTGGAAAGTCAGCAAGGTATGGCACGAGTCTGGCTACAACAGGAAGACTCTAGAGAGGAGGTTATCAGCTGGTAACGCAGCTCGTACACTCCGCCTGGTGACCCTGTCTGAAGTCTCTGCCCTCCTCTCCCGCTCGCAGAGGCGCAGCTTTTCCTGATGCAGCAGCGTATTGAGCGTCTGATGGTGCTGAGCGAGAAACGCGTCGACCAACAGGAGCCCAGAGAGCTGGAAGAACTGCGGGAGAAAAATGAGAGGTAACCAGGGCAGTGACATGGTCAACAGTTACACGTTTGTGCCTAAGGAAAAGTCAGGGGACTTGAAGTGCAGTTCCAGTAATATAGTGTTATTTATTCAATGTGAAATGACGCGGTTATAATAGATATGCCCATTCGGTTAGCAGGATTGGTCTCTGGAAATGACCGGAGTGGCATATTTGGGAAGGGCGGTGCCATTACACTTGTCATACAGTAGATGTCATGTTGGTCAAAGGGGCAAATTGTCATCCCTCTGACTTCATACTGATCACATCGCACACTTTAAAGGGGTACTCATGTTTCCTATCCACAGACTTCAAAGCTAATGATTGTAAGATCACCGTAAATACTTTGTTCATTAATAGATTTTTATATTTATGGGGTCACATCTGCATGATTGATTACCGTGGAATTTTTTAAATAAAGATCTGACACCTAGAAGTATTTTTTCATCTTTATTTAAAGTTATTTTGTAAACACGGGGAGCTGAGACTTGGGAGAGGGGTGTGATGTCCTCTGGCTGATCCCTTTTGTCTGATGTCACTGCGTGTTCAACGTGAGTTTGCACAGGCACAGCCCACGCCTCTCCCCTCATCTTTATTGGCTCTGGTGATGAGTGGGCGGGGGGAGGGGGGGGAAGAAAAAGGCGCTCCAAGGAGGAAGTGATGACCGTGAATGCGAAAAACGTGAAATATCAATACATATATAGTGAGAACAATTGTGCAAAGAAGTGTTGACAAGTGTGAATAAATGCTGCTCAAAAACCTTTAAAGGAACTGTCCGCAGTGTTCCCTCTTTGAAGGACGTTTGTAGACAGTAGGGGAGCGCAGATCAATAAGTTGTATATATTGAAGAATAAAAATATAACACACTGCAATAAAGTGTTTAACAGTGGTGGTGCTTCTCTGTGGTGATGTGTTCTATAGAATGGGAACTCGCATTCTCCCAAAGAATACATTTCTTTAAAATATGGTGATGAGACGCTGGGATAAGTGTAAAGGAAACACACTAAATGAAACACCTCCTAAGAAAAGCAATCTCCAGAGAAAAAAGCCAAATCTTGGCTTTTATTGTGATTTTTATATTCGTTTGAAAAAGCCAATTTGTAAATTCAGTATCAACCACAAAATTGAGCTTAGCAAGAGCCCTTTGCTACCTCCCTCCTGTGGACGGTAAGCAGAACAGCGCTGGGTGATGTGCAATGTAATCTGTAACCTGCTGCCGTGAACACTTTAGTCCCATCAGTGGCTTAGAGAGGATCTTATCTGTGATGGGATTGTAATGCAGAGTAGGGTTAGAGGTGAAGGAGAAATAGTGCGCTTCAGAGAGAGAAGCATTTAACTATATAATTTGCCATATCGGTGTAGCATTGGGTCTCTTTGTCTTGTTATATTACATGAGGTCACAATCCCAGTAACTCCTTTTGATACAAATATACATGGTGTGGTGCGTTTGGGTTCTGACTTTACAAGGTGTGTGTGTTTGTGTGTGTGTTTGTGTGTGTGTGTGTGTTTTTGTGTGTGTGTTTTTGTGTGTGTGTGTTTCTGTGTGTGTGTGTTTGTGTGTGTGTGTTTTTGTGTGTGTGTTTTTGTGTGTGTGTTTTTGTTTGTTTGTGTGTGTGTGTGTTTGTGTGTGTGTGTGTGTGTGTGTGTTTGTGTGTGTGTGTTTGTGTGTTTGTGTGTGTGTGTTTGTGTGTGTGTGTGTTTGTGTGTGTGTGTTTTTGTTTGTGTGTGTGTGTTTTTGTCTGTGTGTGTGTGTTTTTGTCTGTGTGTGTGTGTTTTTGTCTGTGTGTGTGTTTTTGTCTGTGTGTGTGTGTTTTTGTCTGTGTGTGTGTGTTTTTGTCTGTGTGTGTGTGTTTTTGTCTGTGTGTGTGTTTTTGTCTGTGTGTGTGTGTTTCTGTTTGTGTGTGTGTTTCTGTGTGTGTGTGTTTCTGTGTGTGTTTCTGTGTGTGTGTGTTTTTGTGTGTGTGTTTCTATTGGTAACAGCTGTTTTGGGGGTTTGTGACCCCTCCGCCCTGGTTTTTAGCTCACCCAGGCCAGTTTGTTTATTTTCCCCAAGCTTAGTTTTTATTATGTTTTTAAAAAGCATACACAAACATTCGGCGCGGGAGGGATAGGTGACCAATAGGTGGGGGGCAGGGGTGTAACTTTACATCAGAGGGGCACGGTTTATACGTTTTCTTCACTGGAACATTTTACACATGGAATATCATTTAATTTCATTGAGAGAGGGAACCAACAGAGGAGCATTGTATTACAACTTGTCATTACCTGTTCTGCATACCTGCGTTCAGAACCTGGAGGGGAGGCCTGGATTAATGATTTTACCCCATGTATACGAGCGGGCTACCTGCTTGGGAGACAGACTTTTTGAAATGTATGATGTACTATATCGTTCAGGAAGCTGGTCAGCTTCTCCATCTAATAAGAAGGAAAAAACCTGGGCACTGCGGATTTCTGCTTAGAAATGTATTGTTTTGATATATTGGGGAGTGCAGCATCATCCCACTGTTCAGCTTCTCCACCTGACATATGAACCATGCTTGATTCCTGATATTGGGCAGTGTTGGTAACTTATTTTGTTTCCGTGTGTGTTTGTATTTCGGAACGTGATGGGTTCTGAAGTGGCCTGTTTAAGAGGAATAATGGGAATATTACAATTTTAAGATTTGCCATCCAGGATTTTATCCCTTTCCATAAGTCCTATCTGGGGGCAGGTCCACCACATATGATAGAAAGATGCTATTGCTTTTAGGACATAGTGGGGAATATCTTGGAACAAATTGAGAGCTTCTGGGGTCTTGTAACACCGCGTCATTACTTTGTACGCGTTTTCTTTAATTGTCGTACATATTGAGCTCCTCACCACGATGTCAAAAATATCACCCAGCCCTCTTCCTCCAGTTCCTTTCTTAATAAATGGAAGCTGGCCTTGATGTTCGGTGAGGAAAAATACCCGTACAATTCGGAGATTAGTTTTTGTTGAGTCGGCCTCTAAACATAATCTCTCAAACTCTGATTCTGGTTTTGGGGGGTTAATTTTGGCAGAGAAAGTGGAATATCTCTCTGGATGGAAGATTTTCTCCTTGATCAGTTGATCAAACTGCATTCTTTTGAGGTCGTTGCTTATAGCTCGTAATCTACAAATGTTTGTTCTGTGCCAATTTGTCAATGCCGGTCTGGACAGACCTGGTGGAAATTCTAGGTAGTCAAAAAGGGGGAAGGGGAGGGTTCATCAAGGAATTTATATTTGTAAGTCTATACTTGAATTTGAATTTTTGTCCCAGAGCCTGAGAGTGTGAGATTGTCGGTAAAGTGGGATGTCTTGTTCTGGCTCGGGAGGGCAGCCATACAATTCTATCTAAGGCTACTGGGTTTATTTGTGAGGCTTCAAGAGATACCCATCTTCTGAGTGAGGGACTTGTGTGCCAAGCTACCCATTGGTTCACTTGAGCTGCCTTGCAGTTTGGGAGTAGACATGCGAGCCAGACCTCCTGCCCTTGCGGGACACGTTGGTAGCCTTCTGCTTAATCTGGGCTTCTGGTTGTTCCAGATGAATTTTGTGATCCGGGACTGGAGCTTAAGAATGCCTGTGTTAACTATTGGGATAGGGAGTGTTTGAAAGAGGTATAAGAACCTGGGCATCCGATCCATCTTAACTGACTGGACTCTTCCCCATCCAAGAGATTTGAATTTGGACCACATCTGTAGATCTGCCTGTAGGGTCTTTAAAATTCTGGGGTAATTAGCGTTATATAATGAGTCGTAGTCTCTGGTAAGGGATAACCCCAGATATTTAATGGTCGAATGTTGCCACTTAAAATCAAAATTGAGCTCTATTAGCTTGTTTTGTTTCCTTTCGCAAATTGATATTTAATGCCTCGGACTTGCTATTGTTCTTAAATCCAGATTAGTTTATTGAAAAACGAAAGGTCACTGAACAGATTAGGGAGGGCGATTAAGGGGTATGACATCATCAGCCAAGAGTGCCAATTTGTAAGATTGGTCTCCTGCCTTAATACTTGTTGTTTTTACTTTTTTGTCAAATATGCGCTCACAAGAGCTCCATGCATAGTGCGAATATAAGAAGGGACAGCCCTTCCTTGTCCCGCTTTTAATTTGTATCTGGCTTGATGGGAAACCTTGGCTTACTACTTTGGCTGTGGGGTTGGTGTAGAGGGTTAATATTGCTTTTAAGGAAGATACCAGGAGCAAAAAGCTTTGAGTGTTTCCCTCTTCTAGACCCAATCTATGCGATCAAAGGCTTTCTCTGCATCAAGGCGAAGTAGCATAGAGGGGGGGGGGGGGTGTCCTCACTCTTAGCCGGGGCAGTCAAATCAATAATCTTTCTTCCAGGGATGAAGCCAACCTGGTCAACATATATCAGGGAGGGGAGAATTTTTATTAACCTGTTTGCCAATATTTTGGCGAAATATTATGATGCCCAAATTGCTTGATGAAATCGGGCGAGAGCTTCCACAGTTTGTCGGATCTTTTCCATTTTTCTGGGTTAGAGATATAGAGGCCTACAGCAGGCTAGATGGGAAAGATGAGTTTGACAGAAATGAACAAGTTCAGTAAGCGTGGAGCGCAATTCTTTGTAGTAATTATCAGTAAACCCGTCCGGGCCTGGGGCTATGGGTGATTTCAGGATTTAAATAACCAGTTGGATTTCTTCTAGTGTTGTTTTTTTTTTTTTTTTTAACTTCAGCAGAGTCTGTTGGGAGTTCGATACTTTAGGTAAATCTGCTGAATTAATGTAATTCTAGATTAGATTTTCTGTGTGGACATCATAGGCCACTTTTCTCCCGTCGTACTGTTTGGTGTAGAATTTCTGAAATTCGCCTACGATTGTTTCCGGGTTCGATGTTGTGGCACCTGATTTGTAGTTGGATAAATTAAATATTATATACTGGGCATCTATTTCTCAACCTGGCCGCTAGTAGAAAATCCGATTTTTTTTGATTTGGCCTTTTCGAAGAATTTTCTCTTTGTCCAGCTCGGGAGTGCCTGATCCGCCACATATTTCGTTTGGCGTTAGTCTCTCTTAGGGCTTCTAAGGTTGAGGATGATTGGGACGTTTTATGGGTCATCGACGGGGAGTCTATTTTGGCTTGCAGAATAGTTCTCTTTTTTTGCCTTTGCCTGAGGATAGAGAAAGTCGATTACCTCTTATGATGGCCTTGTGGGATTCCCAGAGGACAGCCAATGATGACACATTAACCGTGTTGGTTTGGAAAAAAGCTTCAATCTCCTGTTCAAAGGTTGTCACGGTATCAGGAAGTTTTAGCATGGATTCATTCAAGTCTTCTATTGGCCTTTGGGGACCTTATGTCCAGGTTGGTAATTGTTGATTCTACTGGGGCATGGTCTGACCAAGTTATACTGTAAATGCTTGAGTGTGTGATCAAGCCTGCGCTTGTGAAAATATAATCTAGGCATGAGTATGATTGTTGAGGGGAGGGGAAAAGTGTAGTCCTTTCGTATGTGTGTTTAGCTCGCGTCTGGTGTCTACCAGATGTAGGGCTAACAGACCCCTTTTAAGGACTTTGATATCCTGGGTTCTAGTCCTGTTTGGCTTGGCAACCGGTGTTTTTGATCTGTCCGTATCAAGATCCAATGCAAGGTTAAAGTCCCCTCCATGTATAATTTTACCTTGCGCTATGCTGCCTAGGGTCCTAAAGAATAATTTAAGGCATTTGGAGCTGTGTCCATTTGTGGTGTAAATGTTTGGTGTGGTTGTCTCCTTCCCAAACAGCTCTCCCACTAATCTTACAAATCTGCCACATCGATCCGTTTTCTTCATTTTAAATAGCAGGTCTTGTTTGCACCTGTGAAAGACCAGTCTGTTAATAATAACAGCATGTTCTTGTATAGCGCTGCTAGTTTTACGTAGCGCTTTACAGAGACATTTTGCCCCGTAGAGCTTACAATCTATGTTTTTGGTGTCTGAGGCACAGGGAGATAAAGTGACTTGCCCAAGGTCACAGGGAGTCGACACCAGGAATTGAACCAGGCTCCCCTGCTTCACACTCAGTGCCAGTCAGTGTCTTTACTCACTGAGCCACTCCTTCTCCCCAATTAAGACATTTCTTCCATCAGAGCGGTGGTGAGAGCGTTTGCAGATAGTGTTGGGACCTGTAAAAAGGACCATACCCATGCATGGTTACAGGCTTAATAATGCTTTGGCCAAACAATTTTACTAACCGACTCTTATGAGAATACAGATTAGTATTATTTAACGATGTAATTTGCCATATTGGATGTAGCATTGCGGATTTTGTCTCGTTATTTCATTGGGTCACAATCCCAGATGCACTCCCTTTGACACACACACACACACACACACACACACACACACACACACACGCGCGCGATGTGGCGGGTTTGGGTTCTGCGTTTGGGAGGCTGAATGAGGGAAGCGCTTTTATTTGAACTTTCTTTAATCCCTGTGGTAGCAGAAGAGCAAACAACTCCTTCCCCGGGTCGCAGGTCCTGAAGAGGTTGGATTTTTAGGGAGTTATAATTTTATTTTGTTGTGCTGATTAAGTTTCCGGTGACTGGAATTTTTGGGGCTAGTGCAGGTAGATTTTGAAGCGGTTATTACAGGAGGAGCAGGCATTAATGCATGCATTATGCAGGGTGACGGGTACCACTTGCTATGCTGATTGAGGAGCCCCCCCCCCCTAATTTCGGTCTTTATCCCACAGTTTGATGATGCGCCTTCGAGACGCCCTTAAGCAGTGCCAAGATCTGAAGACAGACAAGAACCAAATGGATCGCAAGATTGACCAACTGTCCGAGGAGAATGGGGACCTCTCGTACAAGGTACATGGACTTCTGTGTGTCAAGCAGCTTCTTGTAACCATGGCAAGTTTCCCAGCCCGCGGTAACACTGGAAAGACGACGTGGTGCAGTAACGCAGTGCGCAAATTGCAAACAGTTTAACCCAGGCGTGGCCAACTTCCGGGCCACCAACAGGTCAGGCTTTCAGGCTATCCGTGCTTCAGCACGGGGAGTGCAGTAATTCTGATTGAGCCACCTGTTCTGAAGCACGGATATCCTGAAAACCTGACCTGTTGGTGGCCCTTGAAGACTGGAGTTGGCCGCCCCTGGGTTAACACCGTAGCAAGGTTAGTTGATGAGTGAGTTTTGGGTCGATGTCTTGCGGGTTTAAACTGTGTGGCTGTGTAAACTAGCAGCTTCTGTTAATTATATCTAGTTACTTCAACAAGCTATTGAGCCTTTTTAACCAGGACACCTACACGAAGAAGCAGCGTGTGAGGTATTGAAGTCGTGACCAACTACATCCGTGAAGAGCTCATGTCTGTTAATTTCAATAGATCTTCGCTAGTATGTTAAAGTTCCAGTAGCAGTGTTGATAAGTAAAGATTACTTATGGGTGATCATTTTTTTTAAAAGGCGCAATCCGCAGGAAGCAGGGGGTCTCCGAAGCTGGACCCCATTAATTTCCGCTCCGGTGACCCCCTGCTTCCTGAAATACGTGGCTCCGTAGGGGTTGCCGGTATCTCTCTTCTGTTTAAAGGTCCTGGACACATGGGCCACGAGGAAGTGGCGCCAGGTTACGACACGACTTCCTATTGGCCCGCAGGACGCAGGCGCTTGGAAGCAGCGGGAAGCCCAGCCGCAGCTGCTACCAGCACCCCATCTTCGGAAGCAGGGTGTGCCCGGAGCTGGAATTAATGGGGTTCAGCTCCGGAGACCCCCTGCTTCTCTCCTATGTAAAAAAAACATGATGGATTTGACAAACCTTGCAGGTTTTTTATTCAAATGTGCGGTCATTCCTCACAATACATACCGGTTTCACAATCTCTCCGTTTCTGCATTCCTCACAATACATACCGGTTTCACCATCTCTACGTTTCTGTTGGGAATTTTCAAATGAAGCTGAGATTTGCCAATTGACGGTTTGTCTTTAGTCTGATCTGTTACAATAATACAAGATGGAAGGAGGTTTTGTCATTCGCTTACTCGGCAGCAGAAGAGGTTCTTGCTTCGCCATGCTGAAATTCCCCCACGGTTATGTCGGAAAACACGTCATTGACCTGTGACTTTGACAATGCACAGTTCAGTTTTGTGTACAGTATGTTTGTTGTCTTGCAGCTTACCCTTATAGCTCCCTTTTTTTCCCCTTTGTGTAGGTGCGGGATTTGATAAACCGGTTGTTGCAGTCGCAGGGCGCCCTGAATGAAGTCTCAGAAGACCATGAGCAGTCCTTGAAAGACTGGCAGCAGAAGCAGAGTCAGATGGAAACAGAGCTCCACACGGCGGTCGCCGAGAAGGTAAATCGGTAGCACGTACTTAATGAGAATTAAACAACCTCTTTTACAGAATTTACTAAGCAGTGTTGTCAAATAAGACGTATGTATGTACCGAGGTGATGGTTCTGAGACCATTCAAAGTACCTTTCCATGAAAGGGTTCAGCAGCCTACGTGTATCGGAGGGAGATAGATCAGCAGTAATGGGCCATGTCTGGGCTTCATTCTATGGAACAGCTGATGGGTTGCCAGCTCTGTAAATCTTCTGCTAATCTGGTTTTGGGAATGGTTTTGATCACAGCCTCCATTGTGTCCCTGGTCATCTCTCTTTCCAGTACTGCATTTCCTTTTCTCCACCCATCACTTATTGGTTTCACCAGACTTGCCGCACACCACACAGAACCATTCAAACCGGACTTGTGATCCCAGAAATATCTAAAAAATAACAGCTAATTTATCTATCCGTCTCCTATAAAAATATGAACAATTACACCGGTTAAAGCAATATGGCAAATGGCTACTTTTCATACTGTGCATTACCGGCCAGCAATTCAAACACCACACACGCAACAAGGCCTACCTAAAATAATCTGTAGCCGACAAAGTTGTATAAACTATACAGACTGTGGACAGATTCAGTACCGGTGTGTGTGGCATGTTTGTTTGTTTTCAGGGCAGGAAGAACAATTTAAGCCTATGCTGTGTTGTGCTTTTTTTTTTTTTTTTTAATTATATGTTTTGAAGCATGGGGTCTCTGGACCTGAATGTGGTTTTGTAGTCTAAAGTTCTTAAAGCAGCAGAAAAGGCTTCATTGTGCTTAATTTTGTTTTTAAATCACAGGATTGAAGCAGGGGGTCTCCAGAGCTGAACTGCTTTAATTTCAGCTACGGGGACCCCTTGCACCCAGAGATGCATACCTCTGTAGCGGTGTCGGTATCCCTGTGCAATTTAAATGTCCCGGTCACGCAGGCCACAAGGGAGCCGCAACGGATGATGTCACGACTTCCTATTTGCCCGCGGGACATTTAAATGCAGCCATTGTTAGTTAGGCACACTATTTTCCCAGCCTACGTAGATACCGGCACCCGTATGGAGGCACGTATGTCTGGAAGCATGGGGTCCCCGGAGTTTAAATTAGCGCAGTACAGCTCTGGAGACCCCCAACTTCAATCCTGTAATTTAAAACTAAATAAATAAATAAGCGCCTGTTCTGCTGCTTTCAGCACTTTAGAGTCTCTTCAAAAACCATATATTTTCTTCCATGTGAGCAGTTTTTTTTTTTTTGTGCTGCCTTTTTGTTACCGGAGACATTGAGCTTTCTTGGTGTCTCCCACAGAAATGCCTGGAGGAGCGTCGTCTAATCCTGCAGGGGAAGATTTCAATGCTGGAGGACCAGCTAAAGAAAATGGGGGAGAGCAACTCGCAGGAGAAAGGCGAGAGCATGGGCGATATCCTGAAGGTACACGCTCGCCCTGCAAATGTTAATGGGGTCATAGGCCATTAAATGGGGCCTTGCATAGAGAGATTTGCAGTGTGCAGTCTGACATACGGTGACACAGATCCTAACTGTCTTCTGTGGAGTCAGGCAGCCATTTTAGGTGTGTCTGTGTGTCTGTGTGTCTGTGTGTCTGTGTGTCTGTGTGTCTGTGTGTCTGTGTGTCTGTGTGTCTGTGTGTCTGTGTCTGTGTGTGTCATTACAAGATGGGGGATTTTGAAATTCCAGCTTGTCTTTTTTGGTTTGACTTCTTTTAGCACAAAAATAGACTACTGGTGTCAACATTTGAACCAAGAAAATGTGCATTTGCTGTCAGCGACCATAATATCTCCGTTTGTGTACGTAGTGCTGTTATACGCAGCACTGGAATTACCCAGGCGTACGGAGCCCGGGGCATAGGGAGATAATACATTTCCCACGGTGGCATGGAGCTGGTGAAGGGATTCGCATCTCGTTCACCACCTCCGCGAATATTGTGGCCCAGGTTGGGGTTCAATTCTAAAATTTAAATCTAGAACATGGCAGTGGAGGGGACATTCATTCCCACAAGAAATATCAGGATTTCTCCACAATGTACAACTACTTGGATTTCTACATGTAGCGGGAAATCAAGATGAAAGACGAGGTGAAGGCAACGTGTGCAAAAACCATTTCTTTGCACCGGCCGAGCGAGGCTGCACTTTTTGAGTCACAAATTCAGCTCTTAAAATCCAGTGTCAAGAGATGTTGTAAGAGCTGCCTATCAGGAATTACTTTGTGGTGGTAGGCGTTAAACTTTTAGTGAAACAAAGCTAAATATCCTTCTTTTTTTGCATAATCATTAATTATTCTTGTATAAAAAAAAAATCAACTCTTTTTTTTTACATTGGAATATACACTGGGGGGAGGGGTACAAAATAAACTAGGATGGAGGGGGGGGGGAAGGGAATGAAACAGATAACGAACTAACTAGAATAGAAGCGGAAACAAGGGATTATGGAGGTAGAATGGGGACAAGTGCGAGTTTGACAAGCAGTGAGACACCCATAGTACATACAGCTAATACTAGAAAACTTCTAAAGACTAAACAAAGTGGGCGCAGAAAGGAAGGAGCAGATAAGATAATAGTACAGAATGGAAAAAAAACAAATGCATGCTTGCTAATGCAAGAACCCTGACAGATAAAATGGGGGAGCTTGAATTAATAGCTGCAAGGGAGCAGTATGATATCATAGGCATTACTGAAACATGGTGGGATGAAACTCATGACTGCAGTTAATTTAGAGGGTTATTCCCTTTTTCGGAAGGATCGAGAAAATAGAAGAGGAGAAGTATGCTTATATGTTTAAACCGGATCTAAAACCTATTATAAGGGATGACATTTATGAAGGGAATGAAGAAATTGGCAGTGGAGGTTAAAGTATAAAGAAAATGTTTGTAGGGATATGCTATAAACCACCAAATATCTGTGAGATTGAGGAAGCTAAAATACTTTTGCAAATGGAGAAGGCATCAAAACTGGGTCATGTTTGCATAATGGGGGATTTTAATTATCCAGACATAGACTGGGGCAATGAGATTAGCATTACAACAAAAGGAAACAGGTTTTTGGGGGTGCTTAAAGACAATTATATGACCCAAATTATTGAGGAACCAACCAGGAGAGTGGCAGTTCTGGATTGGGTCATATCAAACAATGTAGAAGTAATAACAAATATTCAAGTCCTGGAACATTTGGGTAACAGTGATCATAACATGGTCTCATTTGAAATAAATTCTCAAAAAAACTATTACTTGGGTTCAACAAAGACCTTCAACTTTGGAAAGGCAGATTTTAATAAACTGAGGTCTAATCTACAAGTAATACACTGGGATTATGTTTTTGCAGGGGAAAATGTAGAAGATAAATGGGCGGTCTTTAAAACATTGTTAGAAAAGCACACTTATCAGTGTATACCCTGGGTAATAAGTATAAAAGAAATAAGTCAAAACCAATGTGGCTAAATAAACAGGTAGGGGAGGAAATGGACAAGAAGAGGAAGGCGTTTAGATTCTTTAAGTCAGAAGGGACGGAGACATTGAATCAGAATTATAAGGAATGTAACAAAAATTGCAAAAGGGCAATCAAATGAGCAAAAATGGATAATGAAAAAAGGATTGCAATAGAAAGTAAGATTAACCCTAAAAAGTTCTTTAAGTACCTTAATAACAAAAAATGAGAAGAAAACATAGGACCCTTTCAGTGTGAGATGGGCAGGCAGATAATTGGAGATAAGGTAAAAGTAGAGGTATTAAACAAATTCTTTGCCTCTGTGTTTACCAGGGAAGAATCAATGTCCATAGTAGTGCCGCAGGAGGAAGCCACAACCTCTATAATAACGAACAATTAGTTAACTGTGGAAAAAAGCGGCTTGAAAAAATTAAAGTAAATAATGCACCTGGCCCCGATGGCATACATCCAAGAGTTCTCAAGGAGTTAAGCTCAGTAATAGCCAAACCATTATATTTAATATCCAAGGACTCCATTTTTACAGGCTCAGTACCACAAGATTGGCGTAAAGCAGATGTGGTGCCTATATTTAAAAAGGCGCTAGATCACAACCGGGGAATTACAGACTTGTAAGCCTAACTTCAATAGTGGGGAAACTACTTGAAGGTTTAATACGGGATAATCAGGAATACCTGATGGGAAACAAAATTATTAGTAATAGTCAGCATGGATTTATGAAAGCTAGATCATGCCAAACTAACCTTATTTGTTTCTTTTGAGGAGACAAGTAGGAATTTAGACCAGGGTAATGCAGTTGATGTGGTCTACTTAGATTTTGCAAAAGATTTTGATACGGTTCCACACAAGAGGTTGGTGTACAAAATAAAGCAAATTGGACTCCATAATATATGCACCTGGATTGAAAACTGGTTAAAGGACAAACAGAGGGTTGTCATAAATGGAACTTTTTCAGGTTGGGCTAAAGTCGTGAGTGGTGTACCTCAGGGATCGGTACTGGGACCCCTGCTTTTTAACTTGTTTATTAATGACCTTGAGGTTGGCATCGAGAGCAAAGTCCCCATCTTTGCTGATGATACTAAATTGTGTAAGGTAGTAGAATCCGAGCAGGATGTAATTTCTCTCCAGAAGGACTTGGAGAGACTGGAAACGTGGGCAGGTAAATGGCAGATGAGGTTTAATACAGATAAATGTAAGGTTATGCACTTGGAATGCAAGAATAAACAGGCGACTTAAAATTAAATGGGGATACATTGAGGGAATCCTTGATGGAGAAGGATTTAGGAGTGCTTGTAGACAGCAGGCTTAGCAATAGTGCCCAATGTCATGCAGTAGCTGCAAAGGCAAACAAGATCTTATCTTGCATCAAACGGGCAATGGATGGAAGGGAAGTAAACATAATTATGCCCCTTTACAAAGCATTAGTAAGACCACACCTTGAATATGGAGTACAATTTTGGGCACCACTCCTTAGAAAATACATTATGGAACTAGAGAGTGCAGAGAAGAGCCACCAAATTAATAAAGGGGACAATCTAATTTATGAGAGGCTAGCTAAATGAGATTTATTTACATTAGAAAAGAGGCTTCTAAGAGTGGATATGATAACTATATACAAATATTTTTGGGGACAGTACAAGGAGCTCTCAAATGAACTATTCATCCCAAGGGCAGAACAAAGGACATCCCTTTTTAGGTGGGAGGAAAGGAGATTTCACCAGAAACAAAGGAAAGGTTCTTTACCGTAAGGGCAGTTAAAATGTGAAATTCATTACCCATGGAGACTGTGATCGCAGATACAATAAATGTGTTCAAAAAAAGGTTGGATATCTTTTTAGAAAGGAAAGGTATACAGGGATATACCAAATAAGTATACATGGGAAGGACGTTGATCCAGGGATTAATCTGATTGCCAATTTTTGGAGTCAGGAAGGAATTTATTTGACCCCTTATGAGATATAATTGGATGATATAACACTGGGGGTTTTTTGTTTGCCTTCCTCTGGATCAATAAGTAAGTATAGATATAGGATAAATTAAATTCAAAATTTAGCATTGGTTGAACTTAATGGACGTACGTCTTTTTTCAACCTCATCTACTATGTAACTATAAATAAATGTCTCAATTTTGAGGGAGTACCAAAGTAGCTATGGCCACACCCTTTTAGGGACGGTGGAGGACATCCCTGGGAGCATTACAGACAGTCGAATGTGTCAGACGCTACCTGTACAGTGCCTTGTAAGCGTTTTCCTGATTATACACTTTTTTTAATTGCTGATACCTATGTATTTTTGTTTCTCTACAGCTCGAAAGCTTGAAGCAGGAAGTAGATGAACTCACTACGCAACTAATAGGACTCCAAGCTCAGATTACCCAGCTAGAGCAAGGGAAGAGCTTTGCCAAAGCTGAGCTGGAGGCAGAGAGAGCGCGATTTGAGTCTGAGAAACTTCAGCTCCAGGAGATCATCACCAACCTGCAGACTTCCTTCTCTGAGATAACGGTGCAGAAGGAAAAGCAGGACCAGGAGGCTAGAGCTCAGGAGGAACAGCTGAGCTGCCAGATCACCACATTGCAGCTGGAAATCTCCAGGCTGAAGACTTCCCTAACACAGAAGGAGGAGGAGCTTGTGAGTGTTCACCAACAGGTGGAAGACGAAAGGAAGCAGAAGGCTCAGTTGGTGGAAGACCTAAATAGGGAAGAAGAG
This sequence comes from Ascaphus truei, assembly GCA_036426205.1. Lineage (NCBI taxonomy): Eukaryota > Metazoa > Chordata > Amphibia > Anura > Ascaphidae > Ascaphus > Ascaphus truei. Next base: position 283,052,824 of record CM071569.1, read on the forward strand.
TCTTCTAGGCAGAACATACAAGGGCTCAAACATGAAGTGGACAATCTCGGCAGTGTCTTGAAACTGACCGAGGTCAAGCTGGCGGAGTGCACCCAAAAACTGGACACAGAGTCCAAGCAGATAGTTGAGTTAAGACAAGAACGTGAGAAGGTTAGTGTTGAAAGAGACTCAACCCTTGCAGTGTTCCAAGAGTACAAAAGTGTCAAAGAGGAGGAACTGAGCCTACTGAACCAGACAGTCCACAATTTGGAGGCAGACCACCAAGTGAATTTGGCAGCATCAGAAGAGCTAAAGAGGGAAAAGGCAGAATTGGCCCTAAAAGTGCAGGAGCTGGATGCAACCATTCTAGACCTTATTACTAAATGCCAGAACCTGGACACCGAAAATGATGCACAAAGTAAGGGTCATGCGTCTACTGTGGAGTGTTTACGAGCACAGCTTCTTGAGCAGGAGAACCAGGTAAGAATTTGCCAGCAGAAAGTGTCTGGGAAAAAGTTGCTAACCGAAGAAAACATTCGCCTTAAAGAACAGTTGCTTTCTATGGAGAACACAATGAAAAACCTGAGGGAACTTCTAGAGAATGAGAAAAGTAAATATTCTGCCACTATTGAAGGTGAGGGGAAGAGAATTTCACTGCTTGAAGGGGAAATAAGGAAGCTAACTGAAAGCAAAGATCAGGCCATGCTGGAACTGGGTGAAGAGAGAGCCAATGGCAAAAGCCTTGAATCTCAACTCAAGCGCTTGGAGGAAGAATATCGGATTGGGAATGAAAATCTGCAGTGCAAGCTGTCAGATACATCTGCTGCCATAACGGAGCAAGAGGGAGAGCGGGAGAGGCTGACTAAGGAAGTGGGTATCTGGCAGGCCAAGTACAAAGAGGCTCAGCAGTGTAGAGCTCAAAACTGCTCCCAAATGGAAGAACAAATTGAAAAGTTGAAAAAAGACCACGCAGATGTTTGGCAGGAACTACAGACCGAGAAGGCAAAAGTGTCCGAGCTTGAAGCTCAGGCAAAGGACACCATGTCTGCTCAGCTGCAGAGGGTGTCCCAGTTGGAGTCTGATCTGTCTGCAGCAGCGGCTCTTGTTAAACAGAAGGAAGATGAAGCGCAGAAGCTGCTCACTGCAATTCAGTCTGCACAAGAAAAGATCAAATTCGCTCAACAAGAAGAAACCGAGCGTTTTTCTCAGTTGGAGACGACGTTAAGCGATGTGACACAAGATCTCGAGCGTCTTTCCAAAGAGCTGTCTGAAGAAAAGCTGAAAAAAGCAGAGCTAGAAGCCACAGTAAAGCAACTAGAAGAGCAGAAATCTGAAAGGATATTGGCCCTGGAATCAGAGATTTCCAGCACACTAGCGGTTGTCAAGGACCGAGAAGTTGAAGCAGATAAGCTTTCTCGAGATGTGGAGCTGCTGAGAAGCCAACTGGAAGAGTCACGGCTGAAGCACCAAGAAGAGCTAACTCAGAGAAGTAATGAGATCGGGCAACTGGTTGAAGAAAAGGAGAGAGCCAAGGCAGATCTGACAGCAGAGAGAGCTACCAAAGTAGAGGTGGAGGTCCAACTACAGAAATCGGTCGACACGCATAAACGGGAGTTTTCAGCCCTGCAAAACGAGCTATCCCGCTCTCTAGATCTGATTACAATGAAGGAGACTGAGTTGGAGAGACTCACAAAGGAGGCTGCTTTGAGGCAAAAGGAATTAAAGCTGCAACAACAGAGCGTGACCAAACTCGCGGAAGAGGTAGCCACATTGAAAGAATTAAAAGAACGAGTTGCCATGCAGGAAACGGAGCTCAAACGCTACACCGAGACTGCTCAAACTGGGGAAGCAGATATAAGTGGCCTGAAGTCCACCATTGGTGAAAAGGAGAAAGAGATTAAACATTTGAAGCAAGACATCCAGCGCAGGGAGAAAGAGAGTTGTTCCATTCAAGAGCAGCACCAAGCAACACTCCTCGAGATGAAGGCGCTTCGGTCCAAGATCGCTGAGCTGGAGAAGAGTTGCAGCAAGCAGAATGAAGTGATCACCTGTGCGCGAAAAGAAGCAGACGATGCAAAAGCAGTTGCGTCAGAAAGGGCTTCCGCGTCAGAGCGGCAGCAGGAGGGGCTGCAGCAAGAAAAGCAGAAGACTCGAGAGCTAGAGTTACTGTTGGAGGCCTCTGTGTCGGCACAAGCGGAGCGAGAATCTGCTGTTGATGCTTTAAAGAAAGAGCTAATTCATAAGGTGCAAGAACTGGAGCAAAGCCAAAAAGCTTTCGGGGAAACAAGTGGGGAGCTGTCTTCTGTGCTTTCTGCGGCTGGGGAAAGAGAGCGGTGCTTGGCTGAAGCTAAAGAACAAGTAGCCAAGTATCAGAAAGACATTGAAAATAAGACTGAAGAAATGGTCAGCTTGCATGAAGAAACGAGCAGCGTAACGTCAAAATTGGCAGCTAAAGAGGAAGCGTGCGTGGAGCTTAAATCGCTGCTAGCGAGAGAATCGATAAAACACGGAGAGCTGGAAGACCAGCTGAAAATTCTCCAGTCGGAAGTGGAGGTGGCTTCCAAAGAATTGCACGAGAAGAAAGGCGCAATTGAGAGCCTAAGAACAGAAGCCCTGAGCTTTAGAGAGGACGCTGACAAGCAGAGGGTGTCTGTTGAAGAATTGAGGAAGGAACTGTCTTCTCAGAAGGAACTGACCGATGGACTTCAGCAAGATATCAAGTCTTGGCAGGGGAGATGTGACCAGAAGGAAGGGCAAATGTCTTCTCTACAGCAGCAGCTCAGCAGCTCCCAAAGTTTGTTGGAGGAACTGGCATCCCTCAAAAGCAGTTACCAGGAGGTTCAGGCAGACCGAGCACTGGTGGAAGAGAAGCACAAGGTGGAACTTGGGAAGCAGCAGAGAGTAGTTGAGCATTGGCAGGCTGAACTGGAAAGGAATAAAGCAGAAATAGCAGAGCTCTTGTCACTGAAGGAGAAGCTGTCCCAGCAAGAGCTTGCATTACAGAGCTTGCAGACCGAGAAGAGCGGTTATCTGATCCAGATTAGCCAGTTCCAGCAGATGAACAGCCAACTGGCTGGAGAAAACCAGAGTCTGTCCCAAGTCTCTAATCAGGGGGTAAAGAAGCTGGAGGCTGAGCTGTCCAAAATGACAGAGAAGCACTCTGAAGAGCTGGAGTCTCTCCGTCTGCAGTACGAGAAGGTGGTCTTTGAAGGCAAAGAACAAGTACAAGATCTCAGCCAGAAGCTGGAAGGTGTGACTAGTAAATATGACCACGCCAAGTCGAAGGTTTTGGATGAGACACAAAAGTTCCTGGAAGAAAAACAGAAACTTCTTCTGCAGGTACTGTGCTGTTCTAACTTGTGTTTTAGATGTCAATATGGAATTCATATTTTTGTATCGCTATACTCACGCTGGAAGAGACTAGAATAGCCTAGCCCCCACCCACAAAAACCCCCCCCCCACACGTCTCACCACGTGCCGCCCACCGCCCGCCCACACACCCCCCCCCCCTCCACTGCACGCCACACGTTTGCTCCGGCCTGCTGATGTCACGTATCCATGGCAATGCGACGTTATGTGACCCCGCAGCGTCATTTGATGCCGCGTTGCCATGGTGACGGCAGAAGCAGTCTGAGCCAAGGTAAGTGAAGTTAAAGAGGCCTTCGCCACTTCCCTGGTATTTCATTTAAATGCCTTCGGGAAGAGCGCTGGGCCTCTGTAAACGCCGCGCCCCCCGCAGAGAACCTCTGTTTGCACACCCCTACTAGAAAATGTATCTAGTGATAGAAAATCGATGCATCAAGGGTTTCAACAAGATACAGGAGGGAAGCATACTTGTTTTTTTAATGACCTTGAGGTTGGCATAGAGAGCAAAGTCCATCTTTGTTGATACTAAATTATGTGAGGTAATAGAATCAGAGCAGGATGTAATTTCTCTCCAGGAGGACTTGGGGAGACTGGAAACTTGGGCATGTAAATGGCAGATGAGGTTTAATACAGATAAAGGTATGGTTATGCATTTGGGAAACAGGAGTAAACAGGCTACTTACAAATTAAGTGGGGATAAATTAGAGGAATCCTTGATGGAGAAGGATTCAGGAGTGCTTATAGGACAGCAGGCTTAGCAATAGTGCCCAAAGTCATGCAGTAGCTGCAAAGGCAAACAAGATCTTATCTTGCATCAAACGGGCAATGGGTGGAAGGGACGTAAACATAATTATGCCCCTTAGAAAAGACATGGAACTAGAAAAGGTGCAGAGAAGTGCCACCAAATTAATAAAGGGGATGGACAATCTGACATAGGCTAGCTAAATTAGATTTGTTTACATTAGAAAAGAGGCGTCTAAGAGGGGATATGATAACTATATACAAATATATTCGGGAACAGGACAAGGAGCTTTCAAAAGAACTATTCATCCCACGGGCAGTACAAAGGACTCGGGGCCATCCCTTTAGGTTAGAGCAAAGGAGATTTCACCAGCAACAAAGGAAAGGGTTCTTTATAGTAAGGGCAGTTAAAATGCGGGATTCATTACCCATGGAGACTGTGGTGGCAGATACAATAAATTTGTTTAAAAAAAAGGTTGGACATCTTTTTAGAAAGGAAAGGTATACAGGGACATACCAAATAAGTATACATGGGAAGGATGTTGATCCAGGGAATAATCCGATTGCCAATTCTTGGAGTCAGGAAGGAATTTATTTTTCCCCTTATGAGATATAATTGGATAGGTCACTGGGGTTTTTCGTTTGCCTTCCTCTGAATCAATATACTATAGGTATAGATATAGGATAAAGTATCTGTCATCTAAATTTAGTATAGGTTGAACCTGATGGACGTATGTCTTTTTTTCAACCTCATCTACTATGTAACGGTGTAAATATGTAACCATGTATGCATACATGAAAGGGCTAGAACGAGATCTTGGGCTCAGACGCTTGTGTGCAAGATTGGGGGAGGTAAGGGGTTGGTGAATGTACACCAGTGCTTCCCAGGAAGTGTTGTGGGTTGTAAAGGCTAATACAATAGAAAAAATGCTTTAAATACTCAATGCTCTCCTATATGAGAGAGACGGATCTAATAAAGTGTGAGGTGTCACAACAGAACCCGCTTGGCCCACCTAATTTAGTCTGCACCATTTTCCTATGTTTTTTAAATAACACCACCTAAAAGATCTTGACAAAGTTACACACGTGTATTGGTATCTTAGTGTTTTATACTAAATCTCTACTTGGTTGATGTCCCTCTCCCACAACAAACAGGTGGAACATTTGGAGGCTGCAAAGAAGGATCATTCTGAACAGGTAACGAGTGTAACCAGCTCTCGCCTCCAGCTACTTAAGCGGTGATTGTGCATGCGGCTAACACACCCTCTTTACACAACACCGACTCGTGTGTCTCTCGGTCGACTTCCGTTTTCGTTGTGAACTGTTTGCAAAGGGGACGCAGCAGCACGCGGAATATCGCACAGGCGGGAAGCGGACGTGCGATTTTTCACCCCCCACCCCGGTGTCAGATTCTACATGCATTTGTAGGGTGGTAAGCGTCCGCTTCCGGTGCGGACCGAAACGTGCTTATCCGGGCACGTCTGACATTTAAAGGCCTCCGTGCTGCAACACAGGTTAGAACCGTTTCTGTTCCTATGGCGTCTTTTGCTTCCAAACAGTAGAACTCTCCTCCCTCCCTTTTTGATTTTGCTTGGTAATTTATTCCTACCTCGTGCTGCCAGGGCACATGATTTGCACACACAATATGGACCTGTACAATGAATCGCTGCCTTACAATGCTTTCACAGTCTATCCCAAGAGACGCAGAGATAATGACTTGCCCAGGATTGCAAGGCGTCTCCCACTTCAAAGATGGTGCTGTCAATGCAAGGCCTCTCCTAAATCATTCATTAGCTTTGTTTTATTCAATGCTAGATCCTTTACAAATTGTGCAATGGGCCCTTTGCTCTAAGTTTTTAACTGTAAGCTGCACATTGGTTGCACTAAAGAGGCTTACTTAAGTCGAGGGGAAGTTTAAAAATAATAATAATAATCCGCTCTTATTGCCATGTTTGTGGTTAGAAATGGTAGAGCCATGGGGTGGTAGAGCCATGGGGGGGAGGGTGGTGGAGCCAGCACAAGTCTGTGAGCCTTTATCCTGACCTTTTATCAGGCAAACAGTTTGCAATGAAGACTGCAGCGTAATCTCCTCTCCCCATCAGATGGGAGGCGGTTAGCTCTTCCGCTGCTACATGGGCATGTGATATATTGCTGTCCCTTCTGTGGGGACGCGGTTAAATATGTGCTTCACATTTATTTCAAGTGGGTTAATCTACAAACTGTGGCCCGATGTGTCGGTTGTGCTGTTTCACCTCTGTATACACAAAGCAAACTAACATTGTCGCTGTAGGAACACTGCACTGCATGCTTCTCTTGTGCCTGCTCCCATCTCCTGTCTGATGCCCCTTTTGGCTGTTTTTTGTCTGTTTCTTATTTCAACACTTAAAGGTGCAATCCCTCCTTAGACCAAAATTCCCTGTTAGCAGAGACGTGTGTGAATTTTGCCTTTTTTCACCCAAATCTGACACCCATATCCAAGGCTGGAAAAAATACTAAGATTCACCAGGCAAGGAATAGCCATTTGTCTGCCACACGTTGTAAAGAACACTCTGAGTTACTTATCTACTCTTAAACAAAACCGTATTTTCTCCATGATAAACATTGTATCTACCACCTTAAATTATAAAGAACCCCCTGCTATTATCTGTGTCAATGGTGCAAGAAGGGTCAAGCTCAACCAGCCCAGGGGGGAGCATTGTGCATGCTATGCTGCTGCAAGGCATTGTGGGTTGCATCTTTGGACGCTCCCATGGTGATTGGCAGTTATACCACCCATGCAGTCTGCACACGCGGTTCAGTCAGGGGCCTTACTGAGTGCGGTTTACCCTGACCGGCTCAAACGAACTGTACTGCAAGGGATCAGTAAACCTGATTAAAAACATGTAAAAGCAAGGTTAGCTCTTCTCCCCTGGATTTCGATTCGGCCGAGTTTTCCCAGCCCTGCCCATGAATATGTTTAAATCCGTCATTATATAAACAAGGTGAACTGCCTCTATTGGCATGGTTACATTTGTTTTGGGAAGCCAATTAGACTGGCTATGTGGGATTGCACTTATAAGCACCGTGTGGCTTCTATAGGACGCATTTCTCCTGTCCCCTAATTGATTTTTTAAAATGACATTTTTATCGCCCTCGAATGTACCATCTCCTGTTCTTTTTTACATGACTTGGTTATTGCATTAGCACGATGCCCTCTCTAAATAGCTACAGTGAGGTTCCATGAAAGTAAGAATGGAGCCCCTGGGTTAAATGCCTATTTTATGTTCTGAGACGAACTGGATGCAAAAAACCACTGCTGTCAATTGAGTGCTATTTGCCCCCTTACCTCTCCCATAAAATATATGGGCGGTGTCTGCTGCTTTAAGGCTTGTCGAAGACCAGGAAGTGGCCAGATTAATCCACTGATGGCCCCACAGTTTGACTTCCTTGGCCCAGCAGCAGCGGGATTAAGGGGGCGTGAGATGGATGTCCTTCATCGCTGTTGGCATGGGCAGTGTTCACCACATCTGATTGGACCTTTGCTGTTTTTAATACCCGTAGTGCTGAAGATGCAGGGTCTGGCAGATCACTCCTGCACTGGCTGATCTAGGGCTGTGTGTTCTCTACAACTGTGTGCTCTTCCATGTTGTGTTGCAGGTGGAGGATCTGAGCAAACAACTGAGTCAGCAGGAGAAAGCCACAAGGTCTCAGCAGCAGAAGCTGAAGGTATGAGGGGTTAGCAGGGTGCTCACTTTGGTCTAGGACCTTTTTGGTCACGGCCATTTTGCCAAGTGGCTGCCTGTGTTTAGCCGTCCCGTACCTCGCCCCAGGGACATTTCTCCGCCCGCCGTTTCGCCAACCAAGGTAAGCCCCTAAACCCGCCTCCTCCCCAACCCCTCTTTCCCTCAAACACCTATCCCTTAAGTTAACTTACCCTATTGGCAAAGCGGGCAGTGTCTGCGGCGTAGGGTCCCCCGGCAGCCCAGCGCTGGCGCCGACTTGGTCGCAGCCAAGTGGCCGCGACCGAATGTCCAATGCCGCTATGCTCAGGCTGGTGGCCTTACACACAGGTGATGTAGCACAGTGTAACGGGTCAGTTATGGTGTCATTCAGTGCAACTTATCAGTGACTTCGGTTACTCAGCCCTTCGTTTCCTTGCTTGTAATTTATTACATCCCTTCCAGACTGTTTACTGTCCGATTTTAAACGGATTGGCTAAAGCTTATGACATTGATAAGTTTACACCCTTTAGTTTACAGCCCTTTTCTATCCTTTGTTTTTTTTTTTTTTTTTTAAAGTCCATCTCCCATTTTCCCAGAACCCTTTGCGGTTTGCGATTGCCATACGCTTGCTTCCATAGTGTCCCTTTGGGGTTTGCAGCTGTGTCCCGAGTGTGCAGTCTCTTCACCTGTTCTTCCAGTTCGTTGCATGGGCTGGAGGTAGTAAGAAGATTGATCAAACATCTGTTCCCCTGGGTTATGTGTTTTTCCCTTCCCGCCCCCCCTGTAAAGCAGCGTGAGAGCGATGCTCATGAAGAGGTAGCGGAGAAGCAGAAGAAAGTGACTGAGCTGTTGTCACAGCTGGAGCAGAAAGAGCAGGCCGTGGAGCATTACAAATCCCAGGTGGGCCTCTCCTCCATTGCCACCCTGTGCCTTGTTAACCCCTTCTATGTTTGTCGACTGCAGCCATCTCTAGCAATTAATCAACCAATAGCTTGGGTGTTGAATGAACTTGTATCTCTGTGAGCAAGTCGGATATGGATGTGTGTTTGACTGTCTGATATTGTGGCCTCTAAGACTAAGTGATCAAACTCTCCCACCACTATTTTCCCCTTCCAAATATTTTCTCCATATATTGCACGTTCTGCCCTTTTACAGTCACAAACATATTTAAACAGCACGACAGTTATCTGATTATTGTGTGTGTGTGTGTGTGTCTCTCCTTATTGTACTGGCCTCACCACCTCTTTAAGAGGCGATTCCACATATCCACCACCCTTTCTTTGAAGTACTTCCTCCCACTTCCCCTTACCCTGCCAGCCTCCAGCTTCAGCGCTTGACCCCTTGTTCTAGTTCCTCTTTCTCAGAAATATGCTTCCCTCCTGTACTTTGAAAGTCTTGATTGAAGTAGGCGATAAAAATGTGTGATCCTTCCCAACTTGCTGTTGATAGAATAGTATGTGAATACTTAAAACTTATGGGATGTGCTCATTTACACCCCAAATTTGCACACCCCACAGATATTTAAAACAAATCGTTTCCCAACACACACTAATCACATGTTTGAGAGAGGCAAGAAGTGTATACTGCAGGAGTGGCCAACTCCAGTCTTCAAGGGCCACCAACAGGTCAGGTTTTCAGGATATCTGTGGTGCAGTATTTGACTGAGCCGCTGATTGAGCCACCTGTGCTGAAGCAGGGATATTCTGAATACCTGATGGTAGAATAATTTCACTTTATTCTTTGTTCATAAAGATTCCAACACGTCACAAGATTGTTCAGCAGACAAAGTTATAGTTTATTCTTATAGCATTACTTACAGATGAATGTTCAATCAATGGTGATAACGTGCTCTTTCTCTCAGACGGTAATGATAGAACATAGACAGAGAAACCTTTGTCTCTCACATTGCAGTTTAGATGTTTTTTTGCAGAGAGAGGTCTTGGGAAGAGAGAGAGCTGATCAAGACACAACTGTATTTATTGATCACCAACTCTGCGCCCTTTCTTCCCTCGGGGTTTCTGTAACAGAACTTTGCTTCATGTTAGACGAGGCCTGTAATATTATACCTAAGCTTACCTCCAACATCTGTCCTGCATAACATCTGCAACTCATCTGTTTTGGCTGTATAAGAATTCTAAACCTTAAAAGATAGTCTCATTCAATTGTCCTAATATAAGTTCTCATTCATACATTTTAATATAATAAACAGCTTTCTAACAACTGAACGGGTTGGCTGCCCTGGTATACGGCAAGATCTGTTTCCCAGAGAAATGTTCGATGAATAGGCCCCAATTATGATTGAACCATAACATGGAATTTCCCCTCTAATTTGTAGATGGAATTTCTAATGTACGTTCTTTGTTACCGTTCTGCATTTTTATTTTTTGGGCCAGTTCAGACCTCAACGTGCATCTCCTCTATTTGTATATCTTTATTTATATAGCGCCATCCAGGTACATAGCGCTTCACAGCAGTGACCTAATAATATAACACGTAGTGGGAATAAGCGCTTGACACATAAATGTAACATTAGGAAAAGGAGGCCCAGCCCCGAAGAGCTTGCAATCTAAGTGTTGTTTCCGGCTTCTCTCGGTCAGATTGAGAAGGCCAGGTTGCACTACGAGGCCAAGAAGCAGCAGAACCAGGAGCTGAGCGAAGAGGTGCAGAGCCGGACCCAGGAGCAGGAGCAGCTGCGCCGGGAGAACGCGGAGCTCAAGCTGGAGCACGAGCGGCTCAGCAAGGAGCTGCAGCACTCGCTACTGCGGGCCAAGGAGTCCGAGCAGAGCAGCAAGAGCCTGACCAACCAAGTGCGCAGCCTGGAGGCGCAGGTGAGAGCAGAACTCTTACACATGCTGAGGCTCATAAAGGTGCAGTCCCCCTCCCACAATGCAAACTAGGAGAGACACTCTCTTAAAGGTGCAGTTCCACCACAGTGTACCAATGGCACGAATCAAGGAGGTTGCAGCAATCCAAGCACTTTTTTTTTTTTAAATCATTTACATTTATTGTTATTTTTTTTACACAGGATGGAATTAGGGGGGGGTCTTCAGTGCTGAACCCCATTAATTTCCGCTCCTGGGACACCCTGCTTCCGGAGATACTTGTCTTCATAGGGGGTGCCGGTAACCCTCTGCTTTGTAAAGCAGACGACGTCACGGCTTTCTATTGGCTGGCAGGACGCGGGAGTTTTGAACAGCGGCCACTATGTGACCCTTGCTGCCCGAGCAGCTGCTGATACCCCATGTGGAGCTCTGTATCTCCGGAAGCAGGGGACCCCTGGAGTTGAAATTAACGGGGTTCAGCGCATGAGACTCCCCTGCTTCAATCTTGTGTTTAAAAAAAAAAAGCTTGCATTGCCTCTTTACAGCTACGGCCCGCTGTCTGCGCTGCTCCCGCGCCTGCCGGGCAGGTGGCGCATGCAGCAGAGTTCCCCGGTCTGCAGGGGGAAAGATTGGGGGGGTGGGGTTCGTGACAGGGGCGCAGCCATGACATCACCCGGCAGGTTTGCCCTCATTGGCTGAACTGCTGGGGGGGCGTGGCCTAGCGCTCTGTCAGTGTTAATCACAATTTTCTGGTCTGCAAAAAAAACTCGCCGCGCAGCGGGCCCGGCCCCAGAGAGAGGCGCTCTTGTCCCCGTATGGCGGGCGCGGCAGTAGCCAGCAGGGACAAAGCCTAAAGCACTAATTCCAAATTTTGAATAATACCTGAAATGGGGGTTTCCTGACCCCCTGGTCCTACATTTTGTACAAGGGTGTGGAGCGGGAGGGGTTGTGCGAAGAGCTGACAATCTATAATGCAGATTTTTCCTCCTGTAGCCCAAGAGTGGTCAACTCCAATCCTGAAGGGCCATCAACATGTCCGGTGTTAAGGCTATAACTGCTTCAGCACAGGGGGTGCTAAGTGAGCTACTGATTGAGCCACCTGTGCTGAAGCAGTGATATCCTTAAAACATGACGTGCTGGTGGCCCTTGAGGACTGGAGTTGGCCACTCCTGCTCAAGTCCAACCATGTGATCTGTCCGCTTCATACTATAAAGATCATGTCATAAACATTGATAGGGTTGGAGTAGCATCTTGAGTGACAAGGGCTTATCTCACTTGTGGAAGTAGTTAAAGGTGCTTTGATATTCCCGAGTCCCGTATAGGAGACGGTCTTCTGATGAGTTACCTTGTCCCCCATTAAGCCACAGGTTCCTCGGGTACTGAAGGGGTTATCGCCTGTGAAAGTGGCTTTATATATGTATATGTGTGTGAAAGGCGACAAATAGGAGCTCCAATTTGATGTAAAGGTGATTCCTAATTATAAAATGTGTAATACATAAACAATGAAGATAATACTGACCATAACAACGATGACCCTTTTTATCATTTACTTTTATCTACCATTTAGTATTTTCAAACATTGGACCAGTTCCTGTGCTGCTCATGCATTATCCATCCTTCATATGGATCTTTTGCAAATCTTTTTTGAGTAGGCCAGGTAGAAATCGGTAATTAGGGAGAACCTCCGGGAAACTGGAAAAAAATCTAAACCAATATAGTGAGTATTCGTAGGCACTTATTCTATATTGTCTGATGATGCCACTTGGGCTGTTTTCCAATGAAAGTCCCCACTGAAGTCAACATGGACTTTCTGCATGAAACTGCTTGAACGCCCATTCAGACACCATATAGAACTACCCCCTTAGTTTAGCATATAAAGCCGGTAAGCATTGCCCTCGCAGGATTCTCCTTATTTTAATCGCCTATAATTGTCCCCAGTATGGCTTCAGGGTTGGATCTGGTGCCCAGCAGTCGGCTTCTCGGTTTTCCTCTGGCGTCTCTATCACACACTCCCGCAAGCTGCATTCAAGCTCCACCCACCTAAAACACCGACCGAGGGTGTCCAACCCTGGCAGCCTCCGGTGGAGTGAGTGATAATCTCCTCTCTGCCCAGTCTTCCCTACGCATTTTGCCTAATCTCAGCTTCTTTAGGGGACAGTCTCCATCGCCTCCTTCCATGTTGTCTTATATATACACCATAATATTGGATACTTGAAAATGATGTATAGCCAAATTGAATGTTTACTTTTTCTACTTTCTTTATATTTCGTTGAATGATAAACATTGCTTAATTTATGTATGAATAATATATATTGCAATATATAGCAATTGTGTTTAATTTACTCTATGTATATAAATGAAGCAAAGTTAAGTCCAGGTGTGAGGGATGTATAAGCCATCTTATTTAATACCAACAGATTAGTATTAAATATGGAGTATTTAAAAAAATAAAAAAACTGAAACTTTGGTTTATAATTTTTTTGTGGGGGTGAGGGGGGAAATTATAGCAAGAACAAAAAATATAGCCGAGGGGGATTTTGAAATAGATTTCCATTGACGGATGAAAGAGGAGGTAACAATATGTAAACGACACTTAAAAAATGTTTTGTAATGGCTATAAACTGGGTTGTGCAGATCGGGCGCTACGCCGATCACGCGCTACCCCATGGGTTGTCTGTTACAGACCCCCACATTCGGTGTTTCAGGAGGGCGTAGCTTCAACGTAGCCCCCTGTCGAGATGCCAGAGGAAAACCAAGCAGCTGACGTCTGGGCGCCAGATGTAGGCCTCAAGCCATACCGGGGACAATTATGCCATTCAAAACATCAGTGCAATAGCAAGCAGATTTATGCTACACTATACTATAATTGCTTATTTTTTGTACCTTTGCTGGAACTTTGCTGGAGATTTAATTGATTTCTTCCTGGACTTGCCACTTCTCCGAACAGTTAGAGCGCTAGTCTGCTCATTTCACATTAAACGGGTTCCTAATAAATGTTGGCTGATGCAACCTTATTGTGTGTGGTTGCAACAACCACCAGCTTCACAATGCAGAAATAGAGCCAAACGCAAGCTGCTGGCCAAATATCTGCTTTTCAGTGGCTTGGTTCTCTAACTGCACAGGATTTAATATACAAGCTGTGTCATGCAAATGGCTAAAACGTTTTGTTTTCATATTCCAAATGCAAGCTGAAAAGTATCACTGTCATTTCCATGACATTACCCATAGGCCTCGTCTGTAGTTTAACTCCTGTGTGACGTGACCATGAATTTGAGGACATATTTTGTGTTGGATATTAAAATAAAAGTTGAGCTCAACTATTGTATATAAACGGGACATTTAATGAGCGTGTATGACATTGAGTCAGGCTAGGGGCTCGGTATATTTATAAGGACAGATAAGCTTGGGACACGAGCTCAGACTAAGCGTCTTCAAGTCCAAATAATAATCGCCACCTCTTCTCCGTCCCGTCCCCAGGTTGTGTATGCCGACCGGCAGCTGCGAGAACAAGGCAAGTTTCAGGTGGCCACAGACGACATGAAGAGCCGGGACACACGGGCCGCCCCACGGGCGACCCGGAGCCATGCGAACGTCAGCATCGACAGCCTGGACGAGAGCGACGACGAGGAGCATCCTCTGAACTCCACCAGGTACAACGGGGGTTTCGTTGGGCAGGAGACCTGCTGTTTCCATGTAGACCAGAGCCGGAGTGTGTCATAACTCAGGGATAGGGTTTCTGATTGGCATGGGGTGGGGGTGGGGGGCTTTTTTTACATGACCCATGGATAAGGGGGAGAGATTTGGTTTGGCACATGGGGTGGTCTCACTTTTCCATTGTTGTAAAGCGGGTAGAGTTCGTCACATCTCTTCCTTTTAACCCCTCACCGTCCTCACAAATAGCACCTACATTGAATACTTTTAGCAGAAGGTAATTTCTGTCCCGTTACCCCCCTCGCCCCCTGTCGCTTTCTCGCTGTACATTTCACACATGCATTGAATCTGTTGGTAAACCTCAGCACCCCAACTGCCCCGCTTTTTTTTCCTTTTTATATTCAGCCTCATGTAGACCCCAGTTTTGAATACCCTTGCTGTATTCTCCTCTGCCACCTTTGCTGGGAGGCGATTCCACGAATCCACCACCTTTTCCATGGAGAACTTGCTCACGTTTCCCCCCTGACCTCCCATTCCTTCAGTCGGCAGAGAATCTTATTTATTGCAGAAAAAACAAATGTCCGTGTCCGTGTTATCGCCTTCATTTCATTTCACATTCAGAGTGAAAGTTGTGTTTTTTATAAAGATATATTTCCATTGAAACTGTGAAAGTCCTGGGGTGCTCAAAATGGCATCCAGTGAGGCTCTTATTAAAGTGGCTTCCTAATCCCACCCTCATTACTGTATCATAGGAATCCTTGTAGCGCTTATATCTAGGGCAAATTCCCTCAGAGTTTTAAATGCACTATTGTTACATTGCATGCCCCTCGTTTACATAGTCACATAGTTACATAGTGGATGAGGTTGAAAAAAGACATACGTCCATAAGGCCGTGCTTAGAGTGACAGCGACACAAATTCGCCCAAAAGCATTGCAGCCCTGTGAGCTTATAGTGCACGCGGCGAAGCGACGTCGCCGTCGCGAAAACCCGGCGCCGGCAAAATTTGATAATTCAAGGGCCATTGCGTCACGTGACGGCCCTTGAACAAATCAAATTGCGGTAATCCCGCGATGCGGCCGACCGGCGAAACATAACTTTCGCCGGTGGCGACGGGTGACGTCACCCATCGTGTCGCCGTCGGCACTATAGGCAAAGCCTTAAGTTCAACCTATGCTAAATTTAGACAACAGATACTTTATCCTATATCTAAACTTACGTATTGATCCAGAGGAAGGCAAACAAAAAACCCCAGTGTCATATCATCCAATGATATCTCATAAGGGGGAAAATAAATTCCTTCCTGACTCCAAATTAGATCATTCCCTGGATCAACATCCTTCCCGTGTTTACTTAGTTGATATATCCCTGTATTTATTTGGTATATCCCGGTATATTTGACTGTGGGGACACTGATAACATGTCAGTTCTGGAATCCTGCACCTGCTACAGCAACTTGAAAGGCGTCACCCCAAAATGTTCTGTGTTCTTTTTTTTCTTTTTCTTTCTTTATTGGCTTTTATTTTTTCTAAAAATATTCATAGTATACACATTTGTAAAAAGTAGACCGGCGCTGGAAGGTGTCTTATGGAGTAGTTCTGCTGGGTGAATATGGTCCTAAACTATATAAAGAAATACGCATTTAATAGCACATATGAGTCGGGCCCAGTTTTCTTTTATTAGTTTGGGTGCAGCACTGGTCATTCATCCAGGGTGATCTTGCCCTATAATGCATCTCCTCCATGGTTTTCTGTTACAGAAAGAATGGGCGTTCCCATCAAAGGCCCACCACATCGGCCGTCCACGAAGCCAGCCTGGAGTCCCTAGCTTCTAATCGACTCCCTGCCAAGGTCGAGTCGCTAGAGAGCCTCTACTTCACCCCCATCCCCAACCGGGTGCAGTCCAAGCTGGACAGCAGCCTCGGCTCCATTGGGGACCTGTCCATAGACTCCAGCAAGAAGACACAGTCCGCACGAAGACGCACAACCCAGGTCATCAACATCACCCTGACCAAGGTGAGAGGAGACGCTGGGACACTTCCAGCGATCCCGATAGAGCAGCCGAGATCCTTAGCATGTTGAAAAATAATACACAGATCACGCATCACTCCCAAGTGTGACCTGGCCTTTTTTTTTTTTTTTTTATAAACCCATTTGCTATCTCACTGGCCCCATCCCCACGAGCAACAAAAAGGTCCAATAAACAAGCTTACACCGGTCCCCTCTTGCAGCAAAAGCGGTAATAATTCAATGATGTTGTCTTGCGCTGTTACAATGTTTTAAAAAGCGCAGCACAAACATATATATGCGCTCCTCGCTTATCCGACGGAATGCGTCCCGCAAACCGCCATCGGTTAACGGGCCGTCGGCTTGCGGGTCCATATTAATGGGCGGCGGTGACCTTCGGATAACCGGGTCAGACGACGGATAATGCGTCTGGTGGACTGCATCATGCGGCGGTGGATAAGGCATCTGTCGGTAAGCGAGAACCACCTGTAATGAAACTGCAATAAATTGAGCGCACTCTGTAATATAGAAAACATTCTATATAATGTTTTTATAACAATACCTGCTAATGCAGCACCAGTCAAATTGTGCGTATCACCAGTTGTAACAAGAAGTAAAACGTTGCCACGCAGACATCTGATGCTTAGACAAAGGATGTGTTTTATTCGTTTTTCCAATTTAGACCTCAAAGTACAAGATCTCTGCGAAGAACGAACCTGTTCCCCTTTTGTTGAGCACTTTTTTAGGAGCTTAAACCTCACTTTAGAAGAAGGAAGATCTCCACTGTCCATTTTGGCATACTGTAATACCCATCAGTAGTTAAAACCCTCCCATCTGGGATACACACAGCCACCGCTGGATTTACTCTTTTCAGCTCAGTGGTCCGATAAGAAGGAAGACTTTGCCAGCAAAAAGTCCCCTACTAATTAACATGCATATGTGCAAACACCATTACCTCTACTGTGTTAACAATTGGGTTATATGCTTAGATTGGTAACTGTAGATCACGGTAGATTGTGACCGCAAAAAATCCTTTACCGTAGCATGGTATCAGCCCCACGGCATGGTATCAGCCCCACGGCATGGTATCAGCCCCACGGTATGGTATCAGCCCCACGGTATGGTATCAGCCCCACGGTTTATGTTATCAGCCCCAGCGGTCTGGATCAGCCCCAGGCATGGTATCAGCCCACGATGGCACACTAGGTATCAGCCCCACGTTATGGTTATCGCCCCACGGTTATGGTATACAGCCCCACACGGTTATGGTATACAGCCCCACGGCATGGTATCAGCCCCACGGCATGGTATCAGCCCACGCATGGATCAGCCCCACGGTATGGTATCAGCCCCACGGTATGGTATCAGCCCCTCGGTATGGTATCAGCCCCACCGTATGGTATCAGCCCCACGGTATGGTTACCAGTCTATTTTTGCTCAACATATGGTAAGTAAAAATGGTATGGCGCATTTTCTAATGGGTTTAGATCTAAGGAGTGAAAAGGGATTGCAAGCTCTTGCTGCCATGAGACTTTTGGGTTGATTTGGACTCTGAGCGGTAGGGCACAGAAATAAGCACAGGCTCTGGCAGGTAATCGGAGGATCCCCACTTGGCATCACGCTGCTGCCCATTTCCATGAAGGTGTAGGGAATGAGGGTGTCCGTAGCCGCTTTGCCCCGGAGTCTCCTGCTGGTAGGAGTACTGGAGAAGACAAAGCCGTGTCTCTGTGCTGGCTGTACCGAAATACTTACTGTGCTGTATTTTTGTTTTTAACCTTAAGAAAACGAAGACAGAGCGAGAGCAGGAAAGCGCCAACACGTCCTTCTACAGCCTGCGCTCGGCTCCATCCAGCCAGAGCCTGCACCAGCAGAACCCCCGGAGGCGCGGGGGCCCCAAGGCTGCCATCTCTGCCCCGGCGTTGGCCAGCTGTCCGTCTGACGATTCTCTGGGGAAGCTGGACAAGTGCTCCTCCGAGGATAGTCTGAATAACTCCGTGCTGATGAGTTTGCCCGGGTACCGGCCGACCACTCGCAGCTCCGCCCGGCTCTCCCAGGCTGGAGGTAGGTATCTGGCGGGGAAACCCGTGATCCCAACATGCCTACACCTGTCTCAGTTTTGTCTTGGACCCTGGCTTCGTTGTTTACTAGGCCAGCAGAGCTAACCCCTTCATTGCCGAAGGCACTGTTTACATTTAGAATAAATAGTTAACCGAAAAGGTTGTCGATACATGGAAACTCGTCCCAGCTGAGGTTATTTGGGGCTGATACAGTAAGGGAAGTCAAACATGTTTGGGATGAACGCAAAGGGTCCTAAATCCGAAAGGAAGCCAAGGATCTCACGGGGTCTGAGGTTTTACAGCAGATAGGAAAATAGGCAGACACGGTGGGGCAAGTGGTTCTTATCTGCCGGCAGTGTGTGTGTGTGTGTGTGTGTGTGTGTGTGTCACTTGTGAGCACATTCACATGTCTGACAGGTCTGCACCCTGCCTTTCAACATTATCACCTAGCATACAGTGCTTCCACTGCGGCAAGGGATTCTGGGAAATGACATGCAAATGAGCACACACTGGATTGCCACAGTGGAACGATGTCACGGGTGCTATATTTTTACACCCAAGTCTCCAGACACTACCCTTATCTCCAGCCATATACACTAGGCCTGCAGAAAGGTGTTAACATACAGTAAACCCACTTTTGTACTTTCCACACCCAACTTCAATCAAGCCCTTTTGAATCTAAGCACAAAGCTTGAAAAAGTCCCGACATGTTACAACTCCAACAGATGTTATTTTAAAATAAAACTCCAATCCCGTTAACCCCTTAAGCACCAGAGGGATTAAAAATACCCAATATCTCATGACCTTATCATGACAATTCAGTAGATAATGCAAGGCTTTTGAGTAATCCAGAGTGTATGACATAAGGGAGGAGTTGGTAGAGACACTAACATTTCCAGGAGGCCACAGTAAGTAGCCTGTTAATTATCACAGAGGTAGGTAACTTTGCATGACGCTGTGGTGAACCAAGTTAGTGTGTGCATTCAGTAGACAGCAGATGGGTGCCTCTTACTTGCCACTGAAAGTGTGCTGCATTTGGCAGTGTCGGGGTCTGTTAAATGATTGCAGAGGGATTTGGAGGATGGGAGAGACAGTTGTGTGCAGAGAAGTGTTGGGAGAGACTGCAGTAAATAAAGTGTTCAGGGGGGGTCAATTGTACATGCTAACATGCATGGGATCATAGTGTGGTCAGATAAGCTCACCGGTTGTTGCCTTGTGTACAAGAATTTGCAGAGAGATCCAGCATCCAGATTCTCACTTTAAGATGCACACTCTTAAGATGCTATAACCCTGCAATGCTACTGCTTTTAAATGTATACATCTAAACAGTCACATGATAACCCTCCCCACCGATAAATCTGCCTGTTAGAAGCTGGACAATTAACAGTACAAAGTTAACAAATCTAAATATACCACAGATCACAAATACCGTCCGGGTGGGGATATTCTTGTATACAGGGGCTACACAGGATTCAGTGGGTTAAACATACCTGTGGGTCACCCAGTTAAAGCCGTTCAGGGAAGCATCGCAGGGTTCTAGCATAGCGCGGTACATAGACATTTTCAGGCACGTGTCCCTGTCCCGTTGAACTTGCAATCTAATTTTGTTGCCCGAGGTCACAAGGAGTTTCCCTTGCTTCAATATCTGTCATTGTTTTCAGTGCGTGATTTCTCCTCAAGCCTTTCCATTTCCAGCCAATAGGATCAGTACAGAGCTTTTTAACTGGTATTGTCACGGGTCTAATCATATGGAGTTCTGTGTCACAGTGATATCCCTGCATGGCATCATTTGGGGTTAAGGGCAGTGCCTGATGTCTCCCCCCGATCACCATGGTCACACGCACAGCCAAGCTCTTCAGTCCCTCTTCTGCATTGGGAACAATTGTAGATCGGCAGGCTGTATAATGTATATGTATTCATTGTCACTGAGCCACTCCACCTGTCACAGCACTGGATAAATATTACATTTATTCCATACAAATTGCAGCCCTGGCGCCCAATCGTATATCACCCTTGTGCAATTTTTTGTTGGCCCCATATCTTAATTCGTCAGCGTCCATCACTTTAACCCTGTGGATGGTGGGGGTTGGAGGAGAAGGATGCTACCATCATTTTGGACCACGTTCTGTGCTTTCTCATGTCCCAACCCGTAAGTGACCCCAGCACTGATGCCTGTTTGTACATGAAAGATGCCGGCAACACTGCAATGTCCCAGGTAAAGGGACATTAAAATAAACATGCCAACGCTTTCTCTCTTTGATATAGGTTTCGGTTTTATTCCTCCTAATTCTGTTCATTGCGGCCTTTTATTCCCGAGGAGCCTGTAGTGCAGGAGCAGCCAACTCCAGTCCTCAAGGGCCACCAACAGGTCAGGTTTTAAGGATATGCCTGCTTCAGCACAGGTGGTGCAGTCTTTGACTGAGCCACTAATTGAGCCACCTGTGCTGAAGCAGGGAGTGATTGAGCCACCTGTGCAGGGTTATCCTGAGAACCTGATCTGTTGGTGGCTCCTGAGGACTAGAGTTGGCCACTCCTGCTGCGGTGCATTGCAAACACCTCAGAAGTTAACTTCTCCCGCAGCCCAATACCTATTACTAGTCTCCAGTTGCAGAATATTTTCAGTCCCCCAAATTTATAACACCTCTCGCTTCTCAGGTCGGAACAGCTTCTACATGGGCACCTGCCAGGACGAGCCGGACCCCCAGGAAGACTGGAGCCGAATCGCAGAGATGCAGCTACGAAACCGTGCCTGCCCGCCCCACCTTAAAACATGCTACCCGTTGGAGTCTAGGGTACGTGGTTCTGAGGGCTGTGCAACGGGGGGGGTAGGGGGGCTGGGCAGCAGACCAAGAGAACCTGTAAAGATCGCACTCGCGTGATGTTCCTGCGGGTGTGTCAGGTGTAATATTACAGAAATCTCCACCGAGATACCAAACACCCAGGGCCTATCCTAATGGCAGCCAGTCTGACAAATGCAAAAAGCTTGAGTCTTTGTGGCCCTCACTGTGTCAGTCACACACTGTGTAACCATATGCAGGCCTGTATATTCCCGGGAAGTTCTGATAACCTTTCAATGGACCAGCCTGAGAGGAGTTTATTGCTCTAGCTACATGTGCGCTGGGAAGGCATCACTTGTCTGCTTCAGATGCCCTGCGTGTTGGCACTAATACATATGAACTCTTGCCGGCCCCTCTGGTGGCGAAAGCATTAAATGACATCCCTGGTTTGAGCATTTTTAACGGGATGTTCTTGCCCCTTGCACTGACCTCTGTCTCTAACCCCACAGCCAACCCTCTGTGCCACCACCATCACAGACGAGGAGGTGAAGATGGGCGACCCCCAGGAGACGATGCGGAGGGCCACCATGCTGCCGTCCCAGATCATGGAGTCCACGACCAGCACACGCAGGATGACCCTGGCTCCCTCTGGGCCGGAGTCCTCCTTGGGGGGGAGCAGCAGCATCACCACACGGCGGCAAATGAAGAGAGTGTCCGAGGAGGGTCATCACGGACCGGACACACCAGAGGTGTGTGATCTTCCCCCCCCTCCCCCTCCTCGAGCCTTTAATAAAGCACAGTGCTTTAAATTGGGTATTGTCAAGGGCCAATTCCTATGAAGGTGGTCTGTGTAATGACCATGTGGTGGTAAAGAGGGAGCCTGATGTCCGCAGCAATCGCCGTGGCCTCTTACACACAGTGACAAGCTCGTCAGTCACTTCTCTGCATGTAGGACACATCCTCCCTCAGCAATAGGCCGCTCGCGGATCAGCAAGCTGTGTATGGTTTGTGTATTCATTTGCCCTGTTTCCTTAACGGGGCAGTGCCACCTAGCGGATTAAAATGAAAGGTTTCCAGCAGCTTGGTAGGAGCGATTAAACACGCCGCTGTCTTTGGATTACTTTCATGCCAGGCAGTCCTTGCAGCACTTTAAAATAATAACATTTTAAAAAAAAAATTGTTTTAATATGTGCAGCCTTTGATTACTTTGATTGAAAACGAATTACCTAAGCTGCCGATCGATTAGTTCTCCCGCGATCGATCAGCAAAGATCTGGCTTCCCAGGGTTCACTAAATGTCTGCTTTTCAATTTCATTCAATCAATCCTTAAGTGTAACTCAGCAGCTACAATGTATTCTTATTACTATGGTAATGTTGTCTATTGTTACAGTTTGCAGCTCAAACTGCTGGGAATATAGGCAACAAATTATCCCAAACAGGAAAGTGTTACAAAGATCTTGCATTGCTGGGGAGGTGGGATAAAGCCTGCTATCGAAATCACAGGATGCTCAGTATATTAAAACGCATTAAAAATGGCATTGAGTTAAATGAGAAAAATGTAGTAAGTATTCTAATACAGAACTGGTTTATTTAAAACACATGTAGGATATTGCACGGATTGTCCCTTTAAAGGGCCATTAGGCAGTGGTAAGTACTGCTTGGTCAGGGGAACCCTACCTTTTTTGCAATACAGGTTTTTCATGTTAGAAGTGAGATAAAAGACAGGAATAAAGTCTGTATAACATCTGAGAATCCAGTAAGTGAAATACCTTTCATCGCATAAGAGCAAGTGTCACTAACCATTTTAACTCGCAATAAGTGACGGTCTCAACGCCAACAGAATAGAACCCCCTATGAATTGAGTGAATGGAACTTTGCTTCTCTCCTCAGTCCAAGAAGTCCGCCAGCTGCTTCCCACGTCCCATGACCCCCAAGGACAAGCACGACGGGCGCAAACTGCTTGTGGCAGAAAGAAGGAAGAGCAGCAGTCAGCAGGTGTGTTGCTGAAGCCCCATCTGTGCACGTGGTCGCCCCAGACTGACCCCTGCACTCCGTGTAGTGAGTGTTCCACCCGCTGGAGTACTTTGTCCTGCGCACTCCTTAATGCTGTACCCATTGGTAGCAAAACTAGTCCTAAAAGCGCTCGCCTCTTTACTGAAATAGCCGTTCTGTTAACCACGGTCTGTCGTACAGTAACCCCCAGCTGTGTTTTTTATTTTTTTTGCATTCCTGTTTCACTGCTAACCAGGACACTTCAGATGGGGGGGGCGGAGGGGGTGCTGACCTAACGCCCACTGCCTGGACCCCTAAGAGATCTGTAGAAAATCGAGCCGCGTATCCCAATTGTATGGACACTGTGGGGTATTCCTCTTTGATAGCCCCATTGAACTCACTGGCTGTTTCCATGCGATAATGTCCCTCTGCACTATTGCAGTTTAATGTATAACCCCCCATATATTTAGGTTGACCGAATGTAGGCTGTAATGCGAATATTTGGCGTGCCGCTTGCTGCATTATAGTTTGGTGCTCACAAATGCAGATACGGTGCTACAGATACATACAAGCCACATGTCATTCCAACAGAAAAGAAGTGAACTTAACATTGCTGGGTCCTACAGCCTTTCTTTGATGGCCTCTCCTGTCCAGCATGGAGCTAGTGGTCATTTGTAAATTCAAAGCTTCCCCTGCCTTGTATAAACCTGTAGCTGAGCCACATGGGACACTGACCTGCTCTACTCCAACCCTCCCCAGCAGACGCAGGCCAGCAAGGGGCAGACCATGTCCTTCAGCATCCTGAACACACCCAAGAAACTTGGCAGCAGCCTCCTAAGAAGGGGGCTTGGCAAGAAGGCAGCCTCGCCCAAAAACTCCCCCCGTGCGCGAGGCGGGAGTAAGAGTAACCGTTCCAGCACGCCTACCAGGTCCCCGCACCTCTCCGTCCGCAAGTCGCCCAGCAGGCGTTCCCCCAGGGCCTCCGCAACAAAGTCTGTCAAGACATCACACAAGGTGGGTGGATGTTGTAAGGACCTTCAGACCTAGTCTACTCCCAGTGGAGGGAGCCTCACAGTTATATACAGTGTTCGACAAACCTATACATTTGCTCGCCTCGGGCGAGTGGATTTAACCCCCGGGCGAGTAAATATTGGCCCAAGCAGCACACGTTTGGTACTAGGTGGCGAATAGATTTTTTTGTGTGGCGAGTAGATTTTTTGGTGATTTGTCAACCACTGGTTATATATACTTGTACTGTTCTGTGTCGCTCTTTTATAGGGTTAGATATAAGTTACAATAATAATAACTTTATTTATATAGCGCTTTTCTCCCAATGGGACTCCTAGCTCTTCACAGTTACAAAAAGGAAACAAGAAGAAAACATTTAGGGTTCGAAAAGAGACCAAACCCAAGGAAAGGTGCAATGCAGGATGGGACGGTGCTGTGGTTATTAAATGCCAGACAGGTTGTGGTTTATTAATGAAATGTTATAAGAAGAAGAAAAAAACGGCACAAGTGATATAAATTATAAAATATATAAATAGCAACTCTTGACCCAAATAGAATTCACCTCTAAATTCACAACAGATATACAGACAGTATGAGGGGAGCACTATTTAGTTACGTGCAAATACGTGCAACTATGTGCTATTGAAAGGGCTATTAGTGCTGATGTTGTGCAAAATGGTGCATCATTAAAGTGCCAAAATAAAGTATACTGCTTCCGGTCTTGGCTTCACAGCAGCTTTTTTCTTCCTCCAGCAATCATATGAAAAAAGAAGTACTTTATTTCACTTTAACATGTATATCGTTTTGTTTGTAATATATAGTTCTCTTTTTCTATATGCTTTTTACCAAATCTAAATGGGCCGCTTGCTAATAACACTTCAGACCCAGCGGCTGTGTGTAAATGTGTATAAAGAATTTGTTCGGAGCCAGATTTTCTTTACTCGCAGCTGCACAATGCGTTTCTTTCCCCTGCCTCGCCTGCGCGTGCTGCATTATATAGGCGGGGCTTCCCAGGTGTGAGACACGGGAACCCGGGGCAGAAGGGGCACGGCATGAAGGCAAACATTGAGGGGAAGCAGACTTTGCTCTGAAGAGCTTCTCGCTCCTGAGCTTTATACACCACACGCGTCACATTTTACTAAGGTTTCAGGCAGTTATATATTTATTCTTTAAATAAACTTGTGCGCTTTTTGACCTTTAACACCTTCACTGCCAGAGGGGCCGGGAAAGCATTGCTCAATGTGGTATTTGGCGGCCTAGCAGAAGATGGGTTAAAATAAATGGCAAGGCAATAAAAAAAAAAAAAAAGATTTGTGGTACTTAATTTGATACTCGGAGAAATGTGCCTTTTGGTGTATGACATGTTACATTTGTGGGTTCTCTCCTGCTCAGGTGGCCAGATGAGCGCAAACAGGTAATTAAACGTATAAGAAGATTGGTGTGGGGTGTTCAGTGGGTGGATGGGTCACTGCACACTGGGCTGAGGATCTGTCTCTCATCCCCCTAAACTCTCTAGTTCTACACCTTTAGGGTGCGAAGATGCACTTTGATCATGTTTGGGTCGCCAGCTCAATTTAGAATCCATTACAAGAGGACAGCTGGTCTAGCAATGAGGATTAGTGTGTGTGCTAATGAAGGCTTAATTTGTGGTTTTATCCCCTTGGTGCTGGAGGAATCTGCAGGCTGCGTAACTGAAAGTGAAGCTTCTATACATAGTATTTCCCAACCCAAAAGGGCAGCATGTGCAAAACTAAAACATGGTGAATGGGAAGTTGGTGATGTCCCAGCTTCATTTTCAGGCCCTTCAATGTACAGTGCAAATTATAATTAAAACAAGTTCCCACGAACTCACGGTGTGGCTACGGGGAGGTACAGTATAGCAAAGTATTTTCTTTTTACAAAGTGTAGCAAGAATAGGCCCATTCCCTTTGCTTACATTAGTGGTCTTCGCCTCCTAGCACTTAACCCTGGGACACACGTGGGCAGTTGGTGCATGCATGTCACCGTGGTCTTCCCCTCTGCACCCTGTGTGTGTGTGTGTGTGTGTGTGTTGTGTGTTTGTCGTGCACGGTTGCTGCATCGTGGTAAGTGTTCCCGTTCCAGCTGGAGAGGCCTGCAGTGTGTTTCCTTTCAGGCCTCTCCAGCCTTCGGGTGGTAAGTGATGTAATCGCGGCTCATCCGGTCTCCTTAATGTTTAGTGCTTTAATTTTGCCTTTCCACAGTAATAATGTTTTTGTTAATGTTCTCATATTAATCCCTTTGCTGCCAGAGGCCCGCAGGGTTATTGTAGCTTTAAAGGCCCCGAGTCAGAGTTGGCAGGGCTGCATTGGCATGTGTTCTGGTCCCACGCAGACGGTTGATGGCTTGTAATGTAGCTCATTACTTATTACATAAATAGCGGTCTCTAGCCGAAGCATTAATTGCAGCACTCTGGTGCACGTGTCAAAGAACAGGCACGTGATAAAGGTGCAGTCCAACGTAGGAACAAGTTAAAATAATGACCACGGTATGTTTAAAGCTGCAATCCCCTCTACTTACCATCAAAATAAATGCTTAATTTTTAACTTCTGTGGAGTTCTTTGCTGTATTTAGCAGTGGTGCCCTATTTAAATGAGGTGAAAGTTTGCCTCTGGGAAATTAAAATGGCCGCTGCCATCCGCACTTAATAAAACAGGCTTCCATGGTAACTGCTAATGCCGTGGGGAAAAGAACAGCCAAATCAGCACAGTATAAACTGACCAGTCCGAACTTATTAGACAGACTTGTGCCATCAAATGATGTTCTTCATTTAACATGGACTGGCGTGAATAAATCTGACCAATTGGAAGCGCATGCAGGATAAGGAAGAGATGGGGGCAGTAAAACATGCTGTAAACTAGAAAAATACCTGATTTTAGCTCAAATAAAACGGCAATAGCCTGTTGAGCGTGCTGCTGCCAGCACTCAGTTGTGTCCTGTGTGGGAATTCACCTTCAGCAAACCTGTTCCACGCAGTGTCCGGGGATCCTGTCCTGTTATTCCTGCAGCACTCGGTGCCGGGCAGATCTCATTTCATTGTTTTAATTATAACGTTGTTGCTTAAACTCGGGTGCTTTAGAATTGTCCTCAGAGCAGTGTTTCTCAACCCCAGTCCTCAAGATATCTCTGCTTCAGCACAGGTGGCTCATTCTCCGACTGAGCTTCTGATTGTGCCACCTGTGCTGAAGCAGGGATGTCCTTAAAACCTGACCTGTTGGGGAGGTTTGAGGAGTTAGGAAACACTGCCTTAGCTCCAATAGAGAAACACACACACACAACACCACACACACACACACACACACACACACACACACACACACACACACACACACGCAAGTTTTTATATTTTAAAGTCCCTGCATATTTTGCTGCACAATTAAACTGAAAAGTAGGCAATCGTTTCATTGAAAAGTTCTATATAAAGTAGTAAATTGCACAAAATGAAAAAAATATATAATTCCATTTTTTTTTTCTCGTCTTCCCCCTTCCCAGTTTTTTGAGCGCAAGCAGTCCAAGAAGAAATAAGCAGGAGGCAGGTGAAGAAGCCAGCGGTAAATCGGCAGACTGCTTGTACGCGTGTCCCAGGCCTGACTCTGCACACCCATGTATTTAACCGCTGCCCGGGGAGTCCGCGGTGCAAAATCACGTGCTGCGAGGGAGGGGGTTATGTATGAACACTTTGTCACGTTCCCCAGTCTTTTTTGTTGTTATCGTAGATCGCTGAGAAATACATGCCTTGCCTTAAATAGGAGCTCCGTCCGTGGTCTGCATTGTCCCAAGATCTCGGTGTGGCCGCTCTCATCCGAGATGCATCGTTTTTCTTTTGATACAGGTCAGACATTAGGCCTGACACCAGCAGGAAGGCCGCACACAGCAGGTCTTTTGTCCTAGTTATCCATACAGGCACCCATCAGCGGGGGTTTTATAATGTGGGGTTGGGCAATCTCCATGTAACTGTGCTGTGGCTTTCTAAGCGAGGAAGGGAAGGCATGCTATATAATGTACAGACTGGATTTTATGGGTGGGGCAGGATGCAGATCATTTTCAAATCATTAAAATCTCTTAATGTGTCACATTTTGTGCTTGGCTACTTTGTGTCGAAGTAAAGTTACTTGCTGGGTATATTGCATTCTGTTTGCTAGACGGTAAGATAACTCCTTTAGTGCCTTATTGCCGTGGCTCTAATGTAGCAGTTTTATTTATGTGTATTTAAAGAAATATCCATCTCTGCCTAGCAGGTTTCTGCCCCTTTTGTATTAAAGAAGGATTGCATAACCCCGTAGGTTTCTGCCCCTGTGTGTTAAAATAGAATTACATATCTCCGCATCAGTAGATCTCTATCATATGTTCTGTTTATAGCTCAATAGCTTTTGAGGACATAGTAATGTGAGCCATGGTTACGGCTTATTGCTGAAGGTATTCGTATACTACATCATCTGTAACCCAAATGTGTTGAACGCATTCACTTTCAGCATGCATGTCCTGTACCGTTACTCATCCCAGGTATGTGTCCAATCCCCATGCATGTATTATCGCACACCCATCACACTTTACCTTGGTATGTACTGTAGGCGCATATTTGAATTACTTGCAAACGAATAACACAGCCATCATTTTCTCCTCCTTTGTTGCATCCACCTTAGAGCGTGTGTGTTGCTCGCAGGACTGCTAGGCCTGTTCCTCTCCATCCAATTCACCAATGCTCTGCTAGACGTAGCTCTGTTATACCAAACATCCTCCATGCTCTGATTTCCTAAAGTCTCAACCTATACTTACACTTCCAACACCTAACCACATCCCTCAAGTCACCCTACTTTTGCCTTCAGTGTACCGATCCCCACGCATGCTCTGAAAGACCCATCTCCCTTAACCCCTGACGAAACTTACACATAATTGGATGTCATGTAACACGAGCTTAAACTCTTTCCTGCCAGAGGGGTCTCAACACATTGCTACACATCGCTAAGCAAAAAGGGAGTTATTCACTAAACTGCATTCACGCTAGCTCAGGGAAATATTGCATGGAAACGCCCGTGGAAGTTGATGGGCGTTTCCATGTGATAGTGCCCCGTTCGGCACTATCGTAGTATAATGAATAATCCCCCCCCCCCCCAAAGACTGAGGTTGGCACAAAGGGACTGTTTTCTAAATAGTTGAGTGGGTTGCGGACTGCCAGCACTGAAGGGGTTAATGGCTACAAAACACTGCAGTTTTTCTAACCATTCTGTCCCCATTCACCCAACAAACGAAACATCGGGGGGGGGGGGGGGGAGAGAGGAGGCGGGGGGGGGGGCGTGTGTGTTCTCCTTTTGGTCTGTAACGTTATTTATATGAAATGAATTCTGCCCTTCATGTTCTTGCCGTGTGGACTTGCACTTATAAAGCAACCGTGCGTGTTTCAGAGATTGAGCTATAAACACTGAGCTATAAACAGAACATGGCATCCAGCTAAAGCCTGTATTCCAACCTCGGGTGCAAAGTCTAATCTGCAATATCGCTAATAAAGGGGGCAAACGGCACCATGTTTTCCCTGGTGACCTTTTGGTAAAAATGCTGGTCTCTCTCATTTTTGCCATTTCTTTTATTTTTCCATTCCCAAGAGCGCGTTCAGAAATCCAGGGCCCTGGGGAGATTAAAATGGCTGCCAGGAAATGTCTGATAAAGGTTTCTGCTGGATGAGCCATTATTTGAGGTGGCTCATGCCTTTAAAATCTTCTCCCCATTTCTGCAGAGTTATTAAAACCGCTTTCTCTGGGCTCCGTTTCGTCCACATAAGCAGTGAACTACAGGAGATTGCTTGTTAAAAACAATCAAATTGAGAGATTATACCTTTTTCAGCGTTTTTGTCACGTACGCTTATATCTGGATTAGAATTTGAAGGTAGTAAATGTTGAGGCAAATCATGTTATCGGTAAATGTACATGTGCCTCTCTGCTCCATATCGGGGCCTTGTAAATTGTACTATTGTTCTCATGGTGTGCCATCTTTCCCGGCTCATTGTTTCTCCCCCCACGTTTTCCCCCTTCTCTGCATGCGAGGATCGCTTTCAATTCCGCCCAGGCTTACGTTTGAATGTCCTCAAAGTGGCTTCATGGCTTTTAGAGATCTCTTTTCTCGGCATACTGTATCTTGTAGATAACTGAACACGTGTTCTGAATGTGGAGAGGATGCTGGTATCAGGAGATTTAAAAAAAATCTACATATAACAGATTATTGATGAATAAGTATTCTGTGTCCCTCTTCATACAGTCTGTTTGCCCATCCTTCCATTCACCCCAATTTTCTAATATTGTCTCCCCCCCCCCCCACACAGCAAAGACCTGGCTCCATTTCAAGTTTTTCTTCTGCTGGCGTTTTTGCCCCCACTTTGCAACATATTGGAGTTTAAAGTAAAGTGAAATGATTCCGACATTTTGCACGTGTTCAATCATTCTCGCGCCACGGAATGTACTATACACATATGTTCCATACATGTCGTCCTGTCCAAATGCAGCGCCGTCACCTGTCTATCCGTGTGTAATTACAATTCAATGTAACATGCTATAAACATGAGCATACAGCATCTTTATCATTTGCTGTGTCTTCTCTGCTTTGTAAATAAAATTATTCACTCGTGCTGCGGTCTGTTTTTTATTTGGCAAAACCAAATTTGTATTTGATTTTGGAAGCTGTAAAGGGTCAGGTCCGTTGCCAGGGTAATACATAGCATATACATACAAGCATTCAAAGACATTACAAAGACCATACACTTTTAATGAGAACTCGAGAGAACCATTGAATGTTACCCAACACTTGCCACTCGGAGGGGAGGTCTCCCTAGCGACCAGGTCGGCTCACAAATGCTCTCCTGGTGTTCACATTTAATGTATACATTAAAGGGGAGTATAATGTGTATTTGAACTTAATGAAATTAATAATTGCCGGTATAATATCCTGGCAACATTTTGGAAACGGTAAGATGACGACATACTTTGAAGATAAAAAATAAAATCAATAAAATGACCTCATGTTCTAAATGGTTTCATTTTTCCTTAGACTATTAAAGGCCTAGGGCCTATTCTAGTAGCTTCGATCTACAGTTTTGGGCACTTCTCGAGCGAGTTTGTATGTGTAGCTCTTCAGAAAGCTCCGATAACATGTCAAACTTGCTCGAAATACTCCTCCCCGTTTTGTCTCTCTCGCACACAGACAGACCGTGCGGGAGCTCAAAATGCAAGTTTGAGAATTTTTTTTTTTTTTGAGAAATAGTTATTCGGGCAGCTCAGAGATACACATCGTGACTGCATGGAAAAAAGGGGTTGAATGTCCTCGGGCGCGTCACTCTGCTTGCGGCTCCACAGCGTGTATTATATGCAAGGCAAAAGAGAGAGAGAAGGGCCACAGTGAAAAAAGACAGCTCAGTGTTGTGCGCGTTTTGAAAGCGGGGGGGGGGGGGGGGGGGGGGGGGGTGGTTGCGAGGGGTGAGAAATAAAGACAAGGGATGGCTATTGTTAATTCAAATTTGTTGACTGGGGACACACTCACATTAAAACTCTCAAAACTTGAATTGGTATTTCTTTCTCTTTTTGTAGTAGGTGTCTTCAACAGATGTCTTCTCTTCTATATGCAGGTAGATGGGTTGAGGCCGAGGAGATGCCTTCTAAAATCTTCCTTAGTAAAAAATAAAGGGAAAAAATAGTGCAATACAATTTATTAACGAATAAAAACTTGAGATTTAAAACTTACAAGCGACCGATCAATTCGAGCATAGGAAGGAGATGCCGCCAGGTTCCACAATTAATCCCTTTCTGGGCAGTGATGTCCTGTATCGGCTGGTTCCCACTTGGCAGATGTATACTGTCTGTGGCTTGGGTTGCAGGTAGCCGCAGTGCGGATGTCCAGAGCCCGTGCACAGGCTATGTCCTCCCCCTCCGGCTGCCTATCTTCCCCGTGCAGACAATTCCTGGCTTCTCTGCTCCGCTGTGCATGCGCATGCGCAGACGGCGAGACGCTGGGCCAGGGAAATCAGACCTCCTCACTATGGTGGCTTGTAGAGACCAAAAAACGTCAGACGCGTTTCGCCAATGCTTCCTCAGTGACGTCAGCAGCTTCGGGGTAGCAGTAACCTTTTATACCTTGTGGAGTCTCTGATCTTAACCTTTGCATTGCTGGTATTGCTCTGACTG
Source organism: Ascaphus truei (assembly GCA_036426205.1). Lineage (NCBI taxonomy): Eukaryota > Metazoa > Chordata > Amphibia > Anura > Ascaphidae > Ascaphus > Ascaphus truei. The sequence goes on from CM071569.1 coordinate 283,085,105, forward strand.
ATTATCATTCCTTTTTCAGCCAAAAGTACACTATTACATCAATATACACAATAAATTAAAGTGTTACACATTTATTTAAAAACAGGTGGCATATTTAGAAAACCTTTATTAGTCATATGTCTCCTGTAAGTTTAAAAGGAAGTCTAAGAGTAGAGATCAATTGCGTATTTGAGATAGAAGGATAATTAAAACCTGTTAAAGGATTTTGTTTGTATTCCTGAATTTAAATGAAAGTCTTCGATGAGGGAAAATTAAGAACATAATTTAAGAATGTGAGTGGAAAACTAATTTAATAATTTTAAAACCATGGTTTTTTGAAGATGCCATCTGCTTCACACCAATTTGAAACCCGACGTTTGCAATAAATACTTTGTAATAACTACTATTATTTTGACATGCTAGATGACTAATAAAACATATGTATTGAGTCAGAGTCTTTATTTGTTTGGAAGGATATTTGACATTAAGGGAGAAATGCGGTGATTTCCATGTCTAGATTTAACCCCTTAGGTGCCAGGGATTGGAGTGTGAAGATCCAGAAGGATTCTCTTCTATTAATTTTCCTAATGTAATCTCCTCCTCTCCAGTCAGGTTTAACAATTTCAATCCCAAAGAATTTTAGACAAGATGGGTTTTTGTTGTGTTTGATTTTGTAATGGTTTGAGACACTATGCGTCTCTAAACCATTGCATATGTTTCTGATATGTTCTCCCAATCTTGTTTTCAATTTCCTTATTGTTCTGCCCACATACTGTAGGTTGCAACCACATTGTAGCACATAGATCACCCCTTTACTGTCGCATGTGATGTGGGATTTAATATTATAATTTAGATTTGACACGATACTATTAAAAGAAGTTACCCTACTGTTAGTTAATGTATTATTCCGACAGGCCTTGCAGTTTAAACATTTCTTGAAGCCCTTTGTTAGTTGATCTAACCAACAGCTTTTGGTTTTGGGAGGTAGAAAGCTGGGCACCAATTTCTGCTTGATATTTGGTGCTCTTGAATAAATTACAGTAGGCTTATCTCCGATAATTTCTTTTAAAAGGTCATCTTGTTTTAAAATAGGCCAGTGTTTCTTTAAAATCACTTCAATTTCTTTTGAGTTTGTGCTGTATGTTGTGGTAAAAGGAATAAAAACATCTGATTTTGTTTTGTATCTTTTTCTTATTGTAAACTAGCATATCTTTCCTATCAACCTCCCCTACTTTTTGTAATGCTTTGTCAATAGTTTCTTTATTGTAATCCTTCTCTAAGAACTTATTTTTCATAGGGATTATCTGTTCCTCAAAATCTCTTATTTTTGTACAGTTGCGTTTTAAGCGTCGAAATTCCCCGTATGGGACATTCTCCAGCCAATTTTGCTTATGGCAGCTATTGGCTTTGATAAAATTATTACAGTTGACTGTTTTAAAATGTGTTCTTGTATTAATTGCTCCGTCTTCAATAAAAATTTCTAAGTCTAAAAATATCACTTTGGATATGCTTGAATCATAAGTAAAAATCAGATTCAGATTATTGATATTTATAGTGGTGAAAAAGGTTTGTATTGATTCAAGGTCGCCTTTCCATATGATGATGATATCATCTATGTAGCGTTTGTAGAGCACCAGGTTTGCCTCCCATGTCTTGTTGGGCCAAATTATTTGATCTTCCCACCAACCAAGAAACAGATTCGCATAGCTGGGGGCAAACCTGGTGCCCATTGCGGTCCCTCGTTTCTGCAAGAAGTATTCCCCCTCAAACCAAAAAACATTGTGATGTAGAAGGAACGAAATTCTTGTATTTAGCCGATAAATAATACGACTGGTAATCAAACCACCTGATAAAGTGAGGGTAGTGGTGATTCTGACACTCTCAGATTACATAAAGGAGGCAGAAAGACTTCTGGGGGATCTAATACATATATGAAATTAATCACATCCAATTATACTTACAAAAGAACTCTCAGAACTCCTAAACGATGGCCTCCATAGAAGGGATTCTTTTAAAAAAAGAATATGATTTATAACAACTCAATCCGATGAACACCGGTCTTTTATTACCTGCCCAAAGATGCACAAATCCTAACAAACCCCCAGGAAGAACCCATAATAATCGGGGTCGGCTCCTTAACCCAGACTATTCTCTGGCCTATATAGATCCATCCTGCACCTGCAGTTAAAAACTGCCTCACACATTAAATACACACACGGTGATACAATCACTAGAGAAGATTCAATGCAGTCTGATATATACTTGCTACCTGTGACGTCAACATCACTCTACACATGCATAATCATGTGCAGGGGTGTGATGCCACAAAGGTATTGTCTAGTATAAGTTTTAAGAACTGGAAGATACACAAAAAGTTTTCTAACAGAGGGGATCATTTTTATCTCACATCACAATTTTTTTGTTTGAGGGGAGAATACTTCTTGCAGAAACGAGGGACCGCAATGGGCACCAGGTTTGCCCCCAGCTATGCGAATCTGTTTCTTGGTTGGTGGGAAGATCAAATAATTTGGCCAACAAGACATGGGAGGCAAACCTGGTGCTCTACAACGCTACATAGATGATCATCATCATATGGAAAGGCGACCTTGAATCATACAAACCTTTTTCACCACTATAAATATCAACAATCTGAATCTGATTTTTACTTATGATTCAAGCATATCCCAATGATATTTTTAGACTTAGAAATTTTATTGAAGACGGAGCAATTAATACAAGACACATTTTAAAACAGTCAACTGTAATAATTTTATCAAAGCCAATAGCTGCCATAGCAAAATTGGCTGGAGAATGTCCCATACGGGAATTTCGACGCTTAAAACGTAACTGTACAAAAATAAGATTTTGAGGAACAGATAATCCCTATGAAAAATAATTCTTAGAGAAGGATTCAATAAGAAACTATTGACAAAGCATTACAAAAAGTAGGGAGGTTGATAGGAAAGATATGCTGTTACAATAAGAAAAAGATACAACAAATCAATTTTTTATATTCCTTTTACCACACAACACAACAAACTCAAAGAAATTGAGTGATTTTAAAGAAACACTGGCCTATTTTAAAACAAGATGACCTTTTAAAAGAAATTATCGGAGATAAGCCTACTGTAATTTTATTCAAGAGCACCAAATATCAAGCAGAAATTGGTGCCCAGCTTCTACCCCTCCCAAAACCAAAGCTTTGGTTAGATCAACTAACAAAGGCTTCAAGAAATGTTTAAACTGCAAGGCCTGTCGGAATAATACATTAACTACAGTAGGGTAACTTCTTTTAATAGTATCGTGTCAAATCTAAATTATAATATTAAATCCCACATCACATGCGACAGTAAAGGGGTGATCTATGTGCTACAATGTGGTTGCAACCTACAGTATGTGGCGAACAATAAGGAAATTGAAAACAGATTGGGAGAACATATCAGAAACATATGCAATGGTTTAGAGACGCATAGTGTCTCAAACCATACAAAATCAAACACAACAAAAACCCATCTTGTCTAAATTCTTTGGGATTGAAATTGTTAACCTGACTGGAGAGGAGGAAATTACATTAGGAAAATTATAAAGAGAATCCTTCTGGATCTTCACACTCCAATCCCTGGCACCTAAGGGGTTAAATCTAGACATGGAAATCACCGCGTTCTCCCTTAATGTCAAATATCCTTCCAAACAAATAAAGACTCTGACTCAATACATATGTTTTATTAGTCATCTAGCATGTCAAAATAATAGTAGTTATTACAAAGTATTTATTGCAAACGTCGGGTTTCAAATTGGTGTGAAGCAGATGGCATCTTCAAAAAACCATGGTTTTAAAATTATTAAATTAGTTTTCCACTCACATTCTTAAATTATGTTCTTAATTTTCCCTCATCGAAGACTTTCATTTTAATCTCAGGAATACAAACAAAATCCTTTAACAGGTTTTAATTATCCTTCTATCTCAAATACGCAATTGATCTCTACTCTTAGACTTCCTTTTAAACTTACAGAGACATATGACTAATAAAGGTTTTCTAAATATGCCACCTGTTTTTAAATAAATGTGTAACACTTTAATTTATTGTGTATATTGATGTAATAGTGTACTTTTGGCTGAAAAAGGAATGATAATCAGTCAGAGCAATACCAGCAATGCAAAGGTTAAGATCAAGACTCCACAGGTATAAAAGGTTACTACTGCTACCCGCAAGCTGCTGACGTCACTGAGGAAGCATTGGCGAAACGCGTCTGACTTTTTTTGGTCTCTACAAGCCCCCATAGTGAGGAGGTCTGATTTCCCTGCCCAGCGTCGTCGCCGTCTGCTGCATGCGCATGCACAGCGAGCATGAGAAGCCAGGAATTGTCTGCACGGGAATGGGAAAACGAAAAATGTTCCTCACCCCACCCCACCCTCCCCCCCTGCCCCCCCTTTTTTTTTTTTTTTTTTTTTTTTCTGTTTGTTGTTTTTTTTTTTTTTTTTTTTTTTTTTTTATTTTTTTGTTTTTTTTTTTTTTGGTTGTTTTTTTTTTTTTTTTTTTTTTTTTTTTTTTTCCTGTGTGCTCTCCCCGCCCCCCCCCCCCGCCGCCCCCCCCACCCCCCCCCCCCCCCTCCCCCCCCCCCCCCCCCCTCCCCCCCCCCCAACCCCCCCCCCCCGCCCCCCCCGCCCCCCCCCCGCACCCCCCGCCCCCCCCCCCCCCCCCTCCACCCCGGCCACCCCCCGCCCCCCCCACCCGCCCACGCCCCCCCCCCCCACCCCCCCCGCCCCACCCCCCCCCCCCGCCCCCCCCCACCCCCCCTCCCCCCTCCCGACCACCCCCGCACCCCCCCCCTCCGCACCCCCCCCCCCGCCCCTCCGCCCCACAAACCGCCACGCACCGGCCCCTCGCGCTCTCCCGCCCCCGCCCCCCGCCGCCCCGCCGCCCCCCCCCCCCCGCCCCCCTCACCAACCCCCGCCCGGGCCCGCGGCCGCCCCCCGGCGCCCCCCCCCCTACCCCACCCCCCCCCCCCCCCCCCCCCCACCCCCGCCCCCCCCCCTCCCCCCCCCCCCCCCGCCCCCCCCCCCCCCCCCCCACGCCCCCCCCCCCCCCTCCCCCCCCGCCCCCCCCGCAGCCCCAGCCCCGCCACCCGCGCCCGCCCCGCCCCACCCTCCGCCCCCACCCCCCCCCCCCGCCCCCCCCCCCCCCCGCCCCCCAGCCCCCTCCCCCCGCACGCGCCCCCCACAAAAAACAAAACAGCCCCCCCCCCCCCCCCTCCCCGCCCGGAGCCCCCCCCCTCCCCCCCCCCCCCCCCCCACCCGCCAACCCGGCCCCGCCCAGCCACCCCCCCCCCCCCCCCCCCCCCCCCGCGCCCCCCCCCCCCCCCCCCCTCCAACGCCGCCGCCCCCCCCCCCCGCCCCCCCCCCCCCCTACCCCCCGCCCCCCCCCCCCCCCCACCCCGCCCCCTCCCCCCCCCCGCCCACCCCCCCCCCCCCCCCCCCGCCCCCCCCGTCCCCCCGCCCCGCCCACCCCCATCCCCCCCCCCCACCCCCGCCCCCCGCCCCACCCCGCACCTGCCCCCCGCGGCCCCCTCGCCAACGCCCCCCAGCAACCGCCCCCCCCCCCGCCCCCGGCCCACCCCCCCCCGCCCCCACCCCCCTACCCCGCCCCCCCCACCACGCCCCTCACCGAGGCCCCCCTCGCCCCCGCCCCCCCCCCCCCCCCGACCACCACGCCGCTCCCCCCTCCCCCGCCCCCAACGCAGCCGCCTACCCGCCGCCCCCCCCCCCCCCCCCCCACGCCCCGACCCCCCCCGCGGGCCCCCCCCTCCCACCGCCCCCGGCGCCCCCGCCCAACCCCGAAACCCCCCCCCTCCCCCCCCCCACCCGCTCCCTTCCCGGGCCCCACCCCGCGCCACAGCCCCCCCCCGCACCCCGGCGGCGCCACCGCCCCCCCCGCACGCCGCCCCCCCCCCTCCGCCCACCCCGCCCCCCACGGGACCCCCGCACCACTCCCCACCCGGCGCCCCGCACCCCCCCCCACGCGCCACAACCCCGGCCTCCCATGTCTGATAGGGTCTCCACATACGCAACTTTTTTTCACGGCTCTGGACCATCCGCACTGCGGCTACCTGCAACCCAAGCCACAGGACAGCATATACATTGACCAAGTGCGGACCAAGTCCGATACAGGACTCACTGCCCAGAAGATGTATTAATTGTTGAAAATGCGGCTGCGCATCTCCTTCCTATGCTGCGAATTGATCTGTCCGCTTGTCGTTTTTAAGTAAATCTCAAGTTTTTATTCGTTAAAAATTGTATTGCACTATTTTTTTTCCCTTTATTTTTTACTAAGGAAGATTTTAGAGGCATCTCCTCGGCCTCAACCCATCTACCTGCATATAGAAGAGAAGACAATCTGTGAAGACACCCTACTACAAAAAGAGAAAGAATCAACCAATATCAAGTTTTGAGAGTTTTATGTGAGTGGTCCCCAGTCAACAAATTTGAATTAACAATAGCCATCCCTTATTTCTCACCCCTCGCAACCACCCCCCCCCCTTCCCTCCACCCTGATGAAAAAGTGTGCAAAACTTTGAGCTGTCTTTTTTCACTGTGGCCCTTCTCTCTCTCTTTTGCCTTGCATATAATACACGCCGTGGAGCCGCAAGCAGAGTGACGCGCCCGAGGACATTCAACCCCTTTTTTCCATTCAAATCCATACAGAGGTTGGTGAATAACCTCTGAAAGACTCAGGCAGCGAAATCACTCTGTGGAAAGGACTGGAACCACAAATTGAACAGTAGGCTAATCCTTTCTTTTTTGGCGCAAACTTTCCCCCTTTTTTCCCTCACATCGTGACTGCAACTCGCAGATTTCAGGTGGCGAGATGGGATCGGCAATGTGACCCGGAAGGAAAAAAAAAATTGTATTCTTACTACACGCATTAATATCAGCTCCGGAGACCCCCTGCTTCAATCCTATGGAATAAAAATAGATTTACATGCAGCTTCATTACCTTGGCGGCTAACCATGAAGGGGATTCCAGTGCTTGATTTGTTGGGGGTAGAGTGGGTGGATGAAGGTTGGATTTGCCCAGGGTGGATGTTTAGGCCTACCAGGAGGGTTGCAGGAGAAATTAGCGTTTACTACCGCGAAGGTAATGAAGGGGTTAACCCCCCCCCCCCCTCCTGCTACCCACCCGGTAGGCCTAAACTCCCACCACAGGCCAAATACCACCAGCACCCATCCCTCTACCCACAATAAACATTAAAATACAATAATACTATCCAATGCACCCATTGATTGCCAGTGTGGTTACCTATGCCCTCAATGGGAGCAAAGATAACCCCAATGGCAATGAATGGGCACGTGCTACCCAGCCCCCAACATAGACAGTACAGTATTGGGCAAAATCCCTATTATCCATATCTGCATAATAGCACATTTGCCCATTAAAAATAAAACCGTACCCAACTAGCAAAGTAAATGAAAGTTGGATTTATCCCTGCCAGGATGAAGGCCGCCCTCGTTGTCCGCTAAGTTGTCCGTGGGCAGCTACATTAAAATGGAAAGAACTACTGGCAACTAGCTAACCGCTATAGTAATTACAGGGTTAACCCCGCCTGCTAACCACCCTTGCTGGGGCAACTACCACCATCCCCCACTCCCTCTATTCCCATCACCACACATACAGATCTATAAAAGCACTAGTAGCCAAAAATGGTTAATAGCACGTTTGCCCATTTATTTTCAAAACAAAAGAAATACACAATAAAATAGCATTTACAGAACAATACATTACACAGTAGCCAATAAAACCATTGATTGTCACTGGCAAACCATGCCCACAATATGAGCATGGAAGGGACAACCTAAAAAAAAAACTACAACAAAATAAGACATGACCTTAAAATAAAAACAAATTGCCAAAAAAATGAATTGTTTGTCACTGTGCTTATCTATGCCCTGAAAGGTTCATAGATAAACACATTGCCAATCAATGGGCATCCTAAAAAAAAAAAAAAATACACAAAATATAAGCAATATGTTTCCTACCTTTGCTGGGATGAACATTCATCTTCCTCATCCAACAGCGGCACCAATGATCCTCAGCAACATGATGGGAATATGTCCATGATCCTCAGTTGCTTGAAGAGGAGGCCTCGATGAGTAGTTCTTTCTTCTCCAACAGGTCCAGAGATGTGTATCGAACGGCTTCCTGGGATCAAATGAGACATGACGGATCTTGTATATTGCCTCTGATGTCACATTAGACCGACAAATGGCACATCCACCAATCGGATTGGTGGCTGTACCATGTGACAGCTTCCATTTTTTTTAATGATGTGACATCTTAAAGGGAGGGAAGCCACTAAGGTAATGAAGGGGTTAACCCCTCCCACAACCTTCCCAGTAGGCTTAACCAACGATAGATAACTCGCTCAAGCTATGGAGCACCCAAAAAACTGCACAACGTCACTACAGGCAACTCTCCAATGACACCCTTATTTGGTAATCGAGAGTTCAAACCTGGGTTGCATCAGAAAATGTTTGAGGCCTGGCACAGGGTAGGCATTACCAAAATCCGGGACGTAACCTCCTTTCACAGGCTGATCCCCTTTGGCACACTTAAGGAAAGAAAGGGGCTTCCAGGAAAAGATTCCGCTATCGCTAACGAGCGCATCTGGTGGCGAGGAGGCTGGTGTGGTCACCACCTCTGAGCTACACTTATTTTGAGAGCTTGAACTCCAACGAGGCAGGATGTGGAGGCTTGAACACCTCAATTTAACAAATTATAATCAATCCCAACAGGGAGGTTAAGTGTAGGTTCATAACTCGCTGGGAAAGACACCTTGGAGAGTCTATAGAGATGGAAGATTGTTTAGAGGTTTGTGAAACCATGTCTCGCTGCTCCATGTGTGCGACGACTAAATAAAACGCAATTAAAATGTTACATAGATGTGACGCTGGATGGGCTCCATAAAATGTACAACAATGCCCCCCTAGGAGTGTTTCAGAGCATGTGGGCAGGCTCTAAGGTCCATATCTGGTGGGAGTGTCCCAAGATTGTCCATCTGTGGTCCGAAATATTTGCTCTTATAGACAGAGTATTGGGGTCCTCCTTACGCGCTAACCCGCCCTTTTAAATAAACCAATGCAAGTGCTCCCACGCCCAGCAATGGATCTCCCACATTGTACTTGCAGCCCGACGCTGGATTGCAGCTAATTGTAAACACAAAGATCCTCCACGCGGGGGGTATATCACGAGACGTGTTTGGGAGGTGATGGCTATGAAGACACTGACCAGCTGTCTGTCAGACAGGTGCGATGACTTCTCATAGACACAGGACCCATCTACAGGGTAGTCCGAGCGGGGGCAGAAAGCCTCCTCTAAAATCTAACAAACGGGCAATACCAGGTCAGCGCAGACATAAAGACAAAGGGTACATGGTACCTGGATCAAGGCCCCCTCCCCCACATCCTCCCGTGTTATGCACCTAATTATGCTATGGTTAGTCATGTTTCCATCTTTTAGCAACAATGCTTAACCCTGTCAGCATCTATTGTATGTCATAGCTATTGTCAGGTTTTTTTTTGTGACCGTTGAGGCTGCAGTTGCTCTCTGCCTGATGTGGGGGTGGGGCAAACACTCCACACAGTCGAGGATAGAGATGAGGGTGGACGAGAGGAAAAGATGGTGGGTGGGTGGGTGAGAGAGAGGGGGGTGGATAAGAGAAAAGAGAGGGTGTATGTGAGAGAGAGAGATGGGGTGGTGGTGAGAGAGTAAGTTGGGTGTGGGCGAGAGAGGGGGTGAAAGGTGGGGGTGGTAAGAGGTGGGGGGTGGGTGAGAGGAGGGGTAGGGGTGAGAGGTGGGGGGGCGAGAGAGGGGGTGAAAGGTGGGGGTGGTAAGAGGTGGGGGGGTGGGTGAGAGGGGGGGGTAGGGGTGAGAGCGATGCGAGGGAGAGAGATGGAGAAATGGGGGCCTCGCAAGGCTGGCATATTTTTTTTTTTAAAGCTCTGACTATAGTCAAATATTTAATGCTGTACCCCACTTTCCTGTACCCCACCCCACCTTTTTCTTCTGTACTCCCCACCTAATTTATCCATGTCCTTTTTGTGGTTTTTTTTATTACTGTTGTAGCGTACTTTCCCCCACCCCGTGGGAGATGTGTGGCTACGGTGCGTGTGTGGGGCAATATCTGGTGGCTCACAGGAGGCCTGAGCCTCCGCTGCTAGGAGCCTGGGGTGTATCCTGGAACGATACTCGGTAGCGCCTCCACCTGTGCGGGATTCTATTGTGTAGAATGATCCTGTTACAGGACACATAAAGAATGCACACTGGGTAAAGCAGAACAGTTTACTATACACACTAATATAGTACAGCCTACCCACCAGACCTCACACGGCCGTACATTCCAGAGTACCTAGGGGCTCTTGGGCACACAACCTACCTTGTGTCCACAAAGTCAAATCCCCCCACCCCATGTCTGGTACAGCGCTGCCCACTAATATATGAAGGTGAGTTGGTGCACATGAGGAGGTGAGGTACCTGCCGGGTGTGTCCACACCCGGGAGCGCAGTGATGCTGATGGGATCCACGGATACAGTGACAGTAACCGCAAAGCCTCCGCCTCTACGTTGGGTGGGTCCCGCAGGGATGTTACCACCATATGCAATGTGTCTGTGTTGCAGGTGTCTGGTCCCAGATAACCTAAGGTCAGGATGCAGCCATGTCCTGGCTGTGTCCCTCACTTTAATGCTACAGGACAGTGTCCATATCTATGGGCCTGTCCCTGCAGCAACCACAAGCTGAGGAGAGTTGGGGCCAAACGGGGTATCTGGCCTAGTGCAGGAGCCACAGACCCCTGCACACACATTCTACCCCTTCCTTGTCCCAGCTCCGACTAGCGTGGCAGCAAACGCGTGAAAAGTATCTTTCTGGTGAGCAGGGAATTGCTGCAGCCTTATTGGCTGTTCGCGCCCATGTGATCACAGCCACTGAGGCTTCTGGGGGTTGTAGTCCCTGGTGGAGCCTATTCTAACTAATGGCCGCCGCTCTGCCTATACTGCGCATGCATGGCATCTTGCGCATGCGCGGCCAATCACAACATGGCGCCCTGCAAAGGGAGCCGCTGTAACCTCCGGCAATGCGCTCGCCTGCGCAACCTTCCCATCGGCACCGGAACCTGCCCCCTTCCTCCGCTGCCTAGCGCACCCGCTCCAGCAGACATTTTTAATGTATTATAATTTAACACGCATTTTTTGTTTCTATAGCAACCATTTACAAAGTCACATCCCCTTCCTATTCTGAAACAGGCTATAGCACACCCCTTTTTGAGCCCACTCTCTAGCAGTGCACCAGTTGTATCTAGTGACTTCCTGGTCACATGATGTTCCCCACAGAACTTTGCATCTTTGGTCTTCTTCTGCTGCACTGACAGCCATTTAGTGAACCCCCGAGCGGAATCTTCACCGATTGATCACAGGAGAACAGATCGAGCAACTTAGCTAATTATTTATTGTGTGGATTGTATTGATGCACATATTAAAGGGAAATTTTTATTTTTTTAAATTTTTTTATTACTTAAGTTTTTATTGATCAATTTTCAGAAATAAGGGAAAGTGGTACATAAAAAATAAAATAAAGGGGGGGGTTATTTTTTTTTTTAAACGGCAGCTTGGATTGCTGTGAACTGTGAACAAAAATTGAAAATGAACATGCAAACCATTGGGGAAAAAAATCAGGAAACTATAGCCAAATGTTATTGTAATGTATTTAATGTCTAATAAATATAGAATTGTATAATTAGTGATACAAAATGATTTGTCATAGTGGGTCATACTATATCAGATAACATTACATATATTCAATATATCAACTCTTTAACATATACATTTAACATATGTTGCAACACATACAATATATGTATGTAACATGTACATTTAACTAGATGGAGCTATGGATATCATCAACAAAATCTATCACTGGCACGAGTAATCATGGCGCAAAGCACACGATGTCCGCGCATTTCTTGAAACTGGATTCATCACTGCGCCAATGGTGACAAATAACAGTGTTAGGAGACAAAATAAACCCCCTTCCTGCCAGAGAGGTCTGTGACGTATTATGAAGCAATGCCACGTGTTTACAAACCCATCTGGCAGCAACGGGGTCACTCACAAAAAGACCAGTCACAGCACTGTATAACTGTTAGAAAACGCATAGTATGTGCAGTAATATTTAGTGTATAAGCGCACGTTCTATGTGAACATCCAGCAGCTTGTTCTGTAAAGGGGTTCTAGCAGCTTTCAGATTAGGGGTGCTCAACTCCAGCCCTCAAACCTTCCACTGACCCCTCTCCCTCCCAGGATATCCCAGCTTCAGCACAGGTGGTTCAATCAGTCCCTACTTCACCACAGGTGGCTCAATCAGAGGCTCACTCTTCCACTGAACCTCTGATTGGGCCACATGTGCTGAAGCAGGGATATCCAGAAAATCTGACCTGTTGAGGACTGGAGTTGACCCCCCTGAGATAGATCTTTTAAAATCACACCTCCTCAGAGAGACCCCAGAGGGGAAAACACATAGTGTAAAACTATATCATCCCTTTTTTTCACAGTGGGAATGTGTTTAGCGGCTCTTGAAATTCTAGATACAGAAGGTTAGATGTGAGATGCACAGCAGCAAATTTCACAAAGGATGCATTATCTGCTACTTGTATAATAACGCGCAGAAAGAAACATACAAGGCTAGTTCAGGATCCCGAACCCTGCAGCACTGACACAACTCCAGGGATCCTGGATAAGTCTCAAACAGTTTTTCTGCTATCACACTTTCACAGGACCCACAGTAAGTGTTACATGGGCGTTTTTCCAAAACAGAAAACTGCTGGAGGATTTCACAACAAAGACTAAAAACAAATAGGGCAAGAAAGAAAAAAAAAACTAATGGGAAAATGTCAACTTAGTGTGATTGAAGCCTTACTATACATATGTGACTGTGGAGAGGATGATGGAGGGGAGAGGCGGGGGGGGGGGGGAGGGGGGCAGTAGTATGTAGAATGATTCTGAGAAATCAGTAGATTGTCGTCCCAGTTTCCATATGGTTTTTGTGGTGATAGAATAGAGGAAGAGATTTATGTTGAAATAAGCCGTGTCTCTTAAAAACAGGCGGCGTTGGAGTTGTGTATGAGGAAAGCAGAGGTACTGTATTTCATCCAAGTTATATGGACAAAGCCTGGGGAATTCTGCACATTCATGGAAAAGTAACACGAAACTTAAAAAACCCCATCTGCCAGTATCTTGCTTAGCGCCGACCCCAGCGTTTGTAACTAGGTCATGAGAAAAAACTTGGAGATAGATATCTCAGGTCGCGGAACTGAAGTTTGCATATTTGACCTTGTGGATCGATTTAAATAACCTTGGTTCAAACATTTTGCTGACGTGCAGAGTTCTTCCAATTCCGAATGTGACCCAGCACAGGGTCACGCCTCTGTGTCACCGAGAGCCATCACACACACGTACCCCTGTGAAACCCCACAGTGAGCGCTGTCCATGGTGCTAGTTTCCATGTAGGATCCCGGCAGGATTTTGTAGTGATCCATCGGGTATGTTATAGGTGCACCTGTTCTTCCTCTAAGGGCTGGATTTCTTCTCTGCAGACACACAAAAAGGATCAATTATGAGATACTGGCATATCCTGTACCTTTAACCCATCCTACAGCTAGAGGAGGCCTGCAATGTATTTCAAGGCAGCACCCTGAAGGGGGCTATTTAAATGCACCGCCCCCCTCAGCTTTGTAATGGTCTTTGAATTGTGTTTATCTATTGGAAACCCAGCATCAGCTCCATGTCATTTCATTGTGTTATACATTGTGTTATAGAGCATGGTGTGGCTATTTACGCCTCACAATTGTGTATGGCACTCTGTGCATCGAAAATAAGATTATTTATTCCTTTTTAAAAGTTAAATATAATCTCTTAGCTTTGCATATGTGGACCACTAGAGAGGTTATGACTGTGGACCATTGCAGACCCCTGCAGTGACCATCAGAATGTACAGTAACCAACGCTCTAAACTGGCTGGTTTTCTCTGTACCTGCTCCTTATGTGACTCGAAGTTTTATCCGCTCGCTCCTTTAAGGTGAAGTTTTTGACATCCACTCCGGAGGGGTCCTGGATAACGCAGGTGAACTGGCTGCTGAAGTCCCCGCTGAGGGTGGAGGAGAAGAAGAGAGATTTCTCCACAATGCAGAACGTCTGCTCGTCTTTCTGTCTGCGGGGGGAATGAAGCCAGAATAAGCACATGTCATTGTGGTTAAGTACAGACAACAAGGGTACACCCTTATCATTTCTGATGTGACCTGTAACCCGTGGTTAAGGTGGCTTTAGAAAAGCAGTGGTCATGTGCCTGTTTAAAAATAAATCTACATTTATTTAAGCATAGGTGCACAGCTCTTTGGACTGCATTTCAGATGTATTTTTTTAGTGCATTATAAATGCACATGGTAGGTTATCATTAAAATGCTAATTTTCCAGGGCTGTGTTTTCAACAGGGGTAGCTAAGGACCCCTGGGTTCCCGGGCATCCCTAAAGTGTTCCCTGCAATTTTCAGGACATTTGATAATGGTATCAAATTCAGAAGACTTTACAATGCATCGGATCTCAGATGCGCTATTAGAGAGGGTTGGGGTTCCTTACAATGCATCGGATCTCAGACGCGCTATTATAGAGTGTTGGGGTTCCTTACAATGCATCTGATCTCAGGCGCGCTATTAGAGAGGGTTGGGGTTCCTTACAATGCATCTGATCACAGACACGCTATTAGAGAGGGTCGGGGTTCCTTACAATGCATCTGATCTCAGACGCGCTATTAGAGAGGGTTAGGGTTCCTTACAATGCATCTGATCTCAGACGCGCTATTAGAGAGGGTTGGGGTTCCTTACAATGCATCTGATCTCAGACGCGCTATTAGAGAGGGTTGGGGTTCCTTACAATGCAATAAAGAGAGAAAAAAGACCGCTCATCCATCAAATAATGTCTATTATTTTTATCATTTAAGCAGGTGCTCGGAGGGGTAGAGAATGTCTGTATATTGACAGTGTTGATCAAGAGATCAAAAAGATAACCCCGTAGCTCCCGGCACTCTATGCTATGTACTCGTTGCTACAGACATCAGTGGTCTAGCAGGCATAAATACCCATTTGAACAAATATATAGGGGACTAATAGTCCTTATGCCGAGAAGTCCAAAAGAAAAAAAGTTTTAATGTTAATTACTTATTTAAAAACATATAAATACACCATTCAAACACTTCTTAAAAAACCCCCGTGTCAGAGGTGGCTAATAGGATTGGAGGTAGTTCTGTCAACTATCTGACGTAGATAGGAACTCTCACTCAACCTTCTCACCGAATTTCCAGGCTATATCTGTGGCTAGCGTCAGGCTTTCATACAATAAAGACAGAGGTTGTGATTCTGTTATCATATATCTACTATATATCCTTATTTACAGTAGTATATAGCAACCTCCGTATTGTGACAATTTTTCTGAATATAACACCAGCTGGGTCTGTGTATAGAGTGTAGATAGCTCACTCTACGCAGGCTGTGTTAATGTATGCAGCATGTGTAGTCAATGTCCCGCCGCCTTCACATGCACCTTGGCGGTTTGGCTGCTCAAGAAATGAAAAGCGGCTGAATCAGCCTCTATTGAGCCAAAAAATCACAGTTCCATGGGTGTATTCGTCTCAATACAAGCCTGTCTTCAGTTACAGCTAGCCACCGAATGTCGCCACCTCTGATGACGTCAGCGCGTGACGTCAGTTCCCGACGGCCGTTTCGCGTAATCTTACGCTTCTTCAGGGGATCCCCTACCTGAAGAAGCGTAAGATTACGCGAAACGGCCGTCGGGAACTGACGTCACGCGCTGACGTCATCAGAGGTGGCGGACATTCGGTGGCTAGCTGTAACTGAAGACAGGTTGTATTGAGACGAATACAACCCTTGGAACGGTGATTTTTTGGGCTCAATAGAGGCTGATTCAGCCGCTTTTCATTTCTTGAGCTCAGCCAAACCGCAAGGTGCAGTGAAGGCGGCGGGACATTGACTACACATGCTGCATTACATTAACACAGCCTGCGTAGAGTGAGCTATCTACACTCTTATACACAGACCCAGTCTGGGTGATATTCAGAAAAATTGTCACATACGGAGGTTGCTATATATACTACTGTAAATAAGGAATATATAGTAGATATATGATACAGAATCACAACCTCTGTCTATTGTATGAAAGCCTGACGCTAGCCACAGATATAGCCTGGAAAATTCGGTGAGAAGGTTGAGTGAGAGTTCATTCTAGTCAGATAGTTGACCAGAACTACCTCCAATTCCTATTAGCCACCTCTGACCCGGGGGTTTTTTAAAAAGTGTTGAATGGTTGTATTTATAGTTTTTAAATAGTAATTAACATTAAAACTTTTTTCTTTTGGACTTCTCGGCATAAGACTATTAGTCCCCTATATATTTGTTTCAAAATGGGTATTTATGCCTGCTAGACCACTGATGTCAGTAGCAACGAGTACATAGCATAGAGTGCCGGGAGCTACGGGGTTCCTTACAATGCATCTGATCTCAGACACGCTATTAGAGAGGGTTGAGGTTCCTTCCAATGCATCTGATCTCAGACGCGCTATTAGAGAGGGTTGGGGTTCCTTACAATGCATCTGATCTCAGACGCGCTATTAGAGAGGGTTGGGGTTCCTTACAATGCATCTGATCTCAGGCATGCTATTAGAGAGGGTTGGGGTTGCGCAGAATTTACCAATATAATGATGTGGTTCTTTAATCAAAAAAAGTTTGGAAACACCGAGTTCTCAGGGATGAGGAGGGTTGACCGCTCCATGTTCGTTTACGCTGGCTGCTTGGCGGTCAGGGTCATGTGACCGCTACTGAAGCGTTCAGAAGGTCGGAAATTCCGTTGGCGGGCGCGGCGGCTGAGGCCGGACCTCCAGCAGTACAAAGGTCAAGCAAATATTTATGCTGCAACAGGAATGAAAGTCGCTTCCTAAAATCAATCTCTTTTCCTTTCAAAAGAAACGGGGACGGTAAGCTGTGAAGTAGAAAAGTAGGCGTTTTTTTTGCGCTGACGTGGGGGGCTGTCCCTTCTGGGTGTTAAAATGTCAAAGGAAACCCATAAGTTCTGGAATGGTAAGTCAGCTGATGAAACCGGTCCTGTTTCCAGGTGATTCTGCTAAATAATGAAGTCAAACTATTTCTCCCCTAGTGCGAAAGCTTCGTGCTGTTTTGAGAACCGAAGTGACGATACAATAATATAAACCCATTGTCTTAATAACAATGTCTTTGGTGCTACTGCCCAGCCTCCCGTAATCAGAAGTATCAGTAAAGCATATTTAGATGCTTTAACCTTTTTGAGTGCAGGAGAGGTGCCCGAGTGCTTCTAATAGCTGTCACATGACCACGGCGGCCATTTTGGAGGAAACGGAAGAGGAGGGAACCTCCATTTCCTCACTGGATAGAGGACTCCAAGGAAATGCAGGACGTGATCTAGCCCGGAAAAAAACAAGCCCTTTGGAACTGGCACTGAACGGGTTAATATTCCCATGATGACCCAATGCTTTGGCCAATGTTGTCTCTTACGGTCAGGCTTTTGTGACCCGGTGCAGGCCGGGGACATGGGAATTCTCTGCTTCCCTAAAGTTTTCCTCTTTGCTTTACAGAAGGGGTTTTGATTCGCCAAACGGCGTAAGGTGCGAATATTTACTTTCCGCTGGATAATAATAAATACAATTGTAACACTAAGGGAATTGAATATGCGTACGATAGTTATAGAGAATGGCAGCCCGTAGAAGTGATACGTTTAACGGCCATCTCGTGGTGACAGAGAGCAAGGTGTCAGAGCCACAGCGGTCCCTTCTTCAGGCTGATTTGTAACATTGTGGTCCTGAAAGTTTGCCATCCTTTGCCACGAGTTAGCCATTAAAGGAGTGGAACAGGTGGTTGGTTTTATTCCCTTAGGTGGGAAGCCGGATACTTCCCTCCGTAGGGGGCGCTGTTGCAGCTCCGCGGGTTTAAATGCCCTGGTCACGTGGGCCGATAGGAAGACGCAAGGGATGACATCACGGCTTCCTATTGGCCCGCATAATGCGGGATATTTAAGCTGCCATTATGTTCCTCACACACAGCCCAGCCGGCGCTGCTACCGTGCACCCCCTACAGAGGTAAGTATCTCAGGCTGCAGGGGGCCCCCGGAGCGGAAATGAGCACAGTTCAGCTCCAAAGACCCTCTTCTTAAAAATAACATAAGAAGGAAATCAGGATGGCTGCTTTTAAGGAAATCACATCTAACCTACTTTTGTTTGTCTATGGAGGGTAATTGCACCCGTGCATTGTTTGTTGAAGTTATACTGTCCCTTTAACCCTTTGATTTCCTAAAGACATTCTCTGCACGTCTTATGTGTTGGCACTCTGAGGCTATCCTCCACATCCGTTCACATCCAGGGGGACCTATCCATGACCATGTGATCTCTACACCAAGTGATCTCTACACCAAGTGATCACGTGGTTGAGATCGGGAAGACCGGCGCACAAAGGTATACGAGAGCCCCTAATACCACCCTGCTGTCTTACATCTCCGGCTCTTCCATCACCCTCCCGTTGGGGTATAGATCCTCGATGAAGTTGTTGTCTGCCAGCCAGTAGATAATGTGGAACTCAGGCCACGAGCTCTGCGCTCGGCAAGTTATCCTGAAGCTGGAGTCTGCAGGGGAGAGCAGAGGATACACATCATGCAACATCTGCATTACAGCAGCCAATCAGAGCACAGCATTCCGAAACACTACAGATGTGAAAACTCTTCTCCTGCCCCCCTCACCTCCCAAAATGTACATGGTGATTTTTCGCATTTCGCTTAAACTTGGTGAATTTCAGCCAAATGATTTGTTGTGTGACTTTGATGTGAAATTTGGCAATTTTGCACATCTGTAACATCCACTTCTTCAGGGTCAGAGATGCCTGTAACTCAAAGCTTCGTCAGCCGACCCAGCACTGGTCAGACATTCAGCCAGGACAGCAGCATAAGGAATAAAGTCCCAGGCTTACTATATCTGCTGTATATAGCGTGTATATAGCTGTATATAGGGTATATAGCAGTATATAAGCACGTGTGGGTCTGTGTATCTGTTCACGTGAACCTACTGTACATTTCAAACTATGATGTTGGGGGGCGTCGCCACGCAAAAACAAAAGGTTGGAACCCCCCAAAAAACATCCTATTACAAATGAGATCTTTAAGATTAAATCAGTTATTATAAAATCTTCTACATTTTATTTGATCTCATAGAATAATTTCATTTCATACTGGATGAAGAACATCCCCGACAGAAAAGTAATGATACAATTCTAAACAAATATACACCGTGTTTTATAGATTAGCACCGCTTAGGTAATATGGGCCAATATGAACACTTACCTGCTGGGGGGATGACCGTGCTGCTTTCTGGGAAAATGATCACGGGACGTTCTTTCAGAGCTGCAAATACAGATATATAACATATTTATAAGGATTGTGTCACATATTATTGCCGTAAGCTGTATATATATATATATATATATATATATATATATATATATATATATATCTTCCACAGTCCTTTACCTCATGCTGAGATTATCCTCCCACTAAATAATGGGATAGAGTGTCTGACCCATGTAGGACCAAAATGACCTGACGACAGTGACATATTTAAGGGGTTAAATATTTTTCATAGGGGAATGTCCGTCTCTGGCCTTGGGTACAAAATAATGCATTTTACTGGGTACCAGATATCATCAGGAAAGTTAAAACATCCAGAACCCTAAGGCTACGGCCCCAGTGCAACGGGGTGCCTGGCGGCGCTCGTTCCCTGCATCAGCGCGATCTGATGGACTCCAGGCAACTCGTGACGGGGGCGCGGCCATGATGTCACGTGGCTGGTTCACCCTCATTGGCTGAACCGCCGCAGGGACATGGCCAACGCTCAGCCGCCGCGGCAAAATAATCTTGTCTTTTGGCAAAGGCGGACGGGCGAACGGGCATCATGCTTTGTGCGCTTGCGCACAGACACCGATTGGGGCCTGCCCCATAGAGGGCTGTACTTTGTGTGCAGCGTGTACGCTGTCGCGTACACAGTCGTGGCCACCGGGGATGAAGCCTTAGGATAGATAGTCACACAGATGGATACACTCAGATAGACAGACAGATAGGACAGAAGTCACATGTCAGATCACAAAAGTAGTAAAAATACCGGGACTAGAAGAAAATATATATTTGATATTTTTGCTCCATATAACACTGCTTAGTCCGACCTTCTTCAGGGATCTGGGGACTGAAACATTGGCCTATCTGCTGTTATATTGAGCAATAAACACTTCAACAAAGTATCTTTTTGTCCAGTGCCGGCATTTTGAACACTTTTGTGATCTGACATATTGCTGTAACTGAATGCGGCCATCTTGTATCTCCCTCTCTCAGGATAAAATGGAAGCAGGCATGTATGTAACGCATCCTCTACCTTTGTTTACAATTGAGTTTTGTTATATATGATGTGTTGATTTCCTTTTCAAATTGAGGTCCAAAAAACAACGCCAACAAAACCTGAGGCACGTACAACATGGCGTCCCCCAGATTTTGCCGCCCTAAGCCCGGGCCTATCAAGCCTAATTGGAAATAAGCCACTGCCAACACCAACAAAACCTGAGGCACATACAACATGCCACCTTCATTAGAGGCTGGTTAATGGGCCAGACCTAGACGGGGTAAGGAGGCTGTATCGATTACGAGGATGCAGTGATCTGGTCTGAGTGATACGGTGGCGATGGCGGCCATATTTAGGATGCAAAAATTGATTTGGCATCGATATGTTTCTGTAATTGAACATTAGGGCGAATTTCACAAGTGACATCCTGATGCTGGTTCTGGACATGCAATTAATTGCATTTCATCCGTATCTTGCACTCAGATATAAAAAGAAAAAAACTCTAAAAATAAATGTAGCCATGTGTAAAAATGGTGTACATCTCTTTCTCATGCTGGCAGTAAGCCTGGTAAGTATGCAGGGTTGCCAGCAACAATCATGGAGGTTTGCCCTCAAACCCTGGTGAGGTGTCATATGTAACAAAGGAAGTGACAACATGCTTTGTGTCCACTGTTAGTGACACAGAGGTGGGTCTGTTTTCTGGAGGTTATATAAGACACAGCACTGCCTAAATTTAGGGTATTAACAAGGAGTTCTGGATTAGTCTACCAGAGTGTCTGCAGCAGTTCAAGGCTGTCAGAATCAAGTGCAGGCTAACTACACACTGTGTTCAGGGACCTGGCACAGATGGTGATCTCCCTTAGGGGAGAGGTGAACCAACTCTATTAAGAGAGGAGGAACCTTCTGAAGGGGGGTACCTCAACAAGTTGAGCAGCTAAGCACGACCGCTATGAGGGGAAGTCTGCCTATGGAGATGACATTAAAGATGCCCTGGTTCAAAAGATCCCTTCTGTGTGAGAGTGAAGTTATTCATCATGAGGATGCACCAAGAAGGAGTTCCCCATCAGATACTTCCCCTGCTGCCGCAGAGATCCTGATGGGGTGGAGGCGCTGTAACCAAATGTGAGTAGGACTCAGAGCACACTACCTCAGATGCCTGTCATGGTGATACTTCCCCATTACCAACCCAGCGGGAGACTCAGGAGTCCTGTTACCAGCAGGTGCACCACATATCACACAGACATGTAATGGGGCCATTAGACCACAGGGGCCAATATGGGATTGGGTGGGGGTCTAACCGTTACATAAACATGCTGCAATGTTAACCCCTTCACTACCACAGGGGGCCAGCAACATATCGCTTTGCGCTGGAGTACGTGGCTGGCCCCTCTGGCAAACAATGGGTAAAATAACAAAAATGTGTTAAATGATATTATCTGGGAGAATGGAGACCCAGCATTTCCCCCCCCCCCCTGCTCTCCGTGTAACTCCGTGGGAAAAACACACAGACATACTAACACGTCTGTCTATCTCCCCTCTGCCAGCACTACATTGTAAACTCCTTGGGGATGGTACTTATTATGTATGCAGAATTCTATGTACAGCGCTGTGTACTATGTCAGGAAAAAGATGTCATTACTATTACAGCACATTGAAAAAGGGCCACAGCCGTAGACGTGACCACTCCTCTGATTGTTTGTAACGGACGTAGATTGTAAGCTCTTCGGGACAGGGACTCGGTTTCCTATTGTTTAATGTCTGAAGCGCTTATTCCATTGTGTTATAATATTATGTCACGTGTGTTGTAAAGTGCTATGTACTTGGATGGCGTTATATAAATAAAGACATACATAGATTAATGCAGGGGGGTGTTCAACTCCAGTCCTCAAGCACCCCCCAACAGGTCAAGTTTTCAGGATATCCCTGCTTCAGCACAGGTGGTGCTCTCTTCGACTGAGTCTCTGATTGAGCCACCAGTCCTGAAGCTGGAATATCCTGAAACCCTGACCTGTTTGGGGTGCAGGGGCTTGAGGACTGGAGTTGAGCCCCTCTGAATTAATGGTCAAGTCTATCTGTCGCCCATATAAATATCCGGAGCCTGCTGCCCAAACTGGATGAACTAAGGGCCTTATGCATAAACCCAAAGTCATTATTATCACAGAAACATGGCTCACTCCTAAAACCCTTGATGCAAGTACAGTATCGCCATTCAGGGATACTCCATTTCGAGGAAAGACAGGTCAAAGAGAGGAGTTGGAATGTTATTTTATATTGCAGACACCTTACAATTTACATTGTTAAATTGCCCCCCATGCCAACCCTTTTTTGAAATCCTACTTGGCAAAATCTGCCTCCCCTTTTCTAAGCCCGTTCTTATTACTGGCATCTACCGCCCCCCTAAAGCCCCTCTACAATCCCTAACTGATATCATCCGTCAGTTTCTTGGCTCCATTTCCTCTCTGAATGAGAAGAGTGAGCTGCTAGTTCTCAGGGATTTCAACTACAATTGGCTCAACCCTAAAAACCATAAAATCCAGATACAACTCAAGTCACTTAACCTATCACAACTCATTTCCCAACCCACACGGACAAACCTGAAATCGCACAACCATTCCTTGCTAGACTGGATTCTCTCCTCAAACCCCAGCAGAATCCAATCCTCTGGCATCCTTCCTGATATTTTCAGTGACCATGCAATAGTGTACTGTGTAAGGAAAATTAAACCGCCCAATTCAAGCCCTAAAGTTCTCCTCACTAGAACATTTAGAAACTTTAACCCACAACAGTTTCTGGATGACCTTACCAACTGCCCATGGCACCGAATCGATTTAATTCCCGACCCTGATTCTGTGCTCGACTATTTCCAATCCGAGTTCTTAAAACTCTGCGATACCCATGCCTCACTATGCAGAATAAGGGTACGGGGGGCCCATCTACCGTGAGTGACAACCGACCTTACAGCTCTCTACCATCTTAGGGATGCTTTGTGGAAAAGCTACAAAGTAACTGGCACTACCAAGGATCTCAATCACTACAGATGCATGCGGAACATGTGCACAAGGCAAACAAGGCATGAAAATGCACAATATTACTCTGACAATCTCCACCAGAATACATCAAACCCAGCTAACTTCTGGAAGGTTATCAACAATATATTCCAGCCTCCTAACCATCAACAACCAAGTAATATCACTAAGGCAGATATTACTCTGACAAACCCCACTGACATTGCAAATGCATTCAATGATTACTTTGTGGGGTGTGCCACTAACTTATTAGCGAAACGCAGCACAAACCCCAAACATGAATCTCATCCTGGGAGTATCCCTACAGTCCCACCCCCACAATTTTCAATGTGTCCCAGTATCTGAAGAGATTACACAAGTGCTCCCCAAATTAAAACTAAGCAGCTAATGCGGACCTGACTTGCTACAATCTAGGTTCCTACGACTTGGTGCCCCAGCCATTGCCAAACCGCTTGCTTCCCTAATCAACTCTATCCTGTCTGCAGGACATATCCCTAAGACCTGGAAACTGCCAGATTTGTCCCAATCTTGAAAAGTGGGGACAAAAACACTGTCTCAAACTACAGGCCAATCTCACTTCTCCCAATTCTATCCAAAGTCATGGAAAAATGTGTTCACTCCCAATTAAGCGATTACTACACCAAGACAAATTTCCCTAGCCAATTCCAATCTGGCTTTCACCCCAAACACTACACTGTAACTACCCTGTTAAAAGTTTGCAATGAAATCCAGTGTGGAATGGAACGGGGACAACTCACTGGTGCAGTATTCCTAGATTTTGCAAAGGCTTTTGATACTGTTGATCATGTTATCTTGCTTAACAAAGCTCAGTGCTCTGGAATAGTGAAGCATGCTTTAAACTGGTTTCAGTCCTACCTATCAGGTAGATCCCAACATGTGTCTATCTCGGGCTCTAACTCCAACCCCTTGGATATCACCTGTGGTGTCCCGCAAAGCTCTGTTCTGGGGCCCCTACTCTTCTCAGTGTTCATTAATGATCTTCCTACATCTTGTAAGGGAGCCTCAATATACATGTATGTGGAGGACACAATCTTATATGCACACAGCCCTAACCTCTCTGACTTTCGACACATACTTCAGTCTGATTTTTTGAGATTTGAAAATTGAATTTCCCAAAACAATCACTGACAAGACTGTAGCAATGGTATTTGGAACCAAGGCTACATTTCTAAAGCTTCCAATGAAGGAACGCTAACGCTAATACTATCCTAACCCCTGTTACTAGTTTCAAATATTTGGGCACATGGTTTGACTCCCATTTAACATGTGGGTTGCACATCAATACCCTGACATCCAAAACCTATGCCAAACTAGGTGTACTATATAGGAACAAATCCTCCCTAAGCCTGCTGGTCAGAAAGCGCATCGCACAGCAGATGCTGATGCCAATTATAGACTATGGGGGCATAGTATATGGCACGACACCCCAAACTCACCTTAGCAAACTTGATACCCTCTACAATTCAATATGTCGCTTTGTCCTCCAATGCAACTACAACACACATCACTGCGAAATGCTCAAAGAACTAGATTGGTCATCACTTGAGTCTAGGCGCAAAGTTCACCTTTCCTGTCTTGCCTTCAAATAATTTCTGGCAAAGCTACCCATCTACCTGAACAAGCTCCTCACCCCTACCACATGCAGCACTTATCATCTGAGATCTGACTCCAAAAGACTGTTCATGGTCCCCAGGTTCAACAAAGTATCCGGCTGTTCTTCCTTCTCTTACTGTGCACCCCAAAACTAGAACAATCTACCAGAGACTCTCACACCCACCACCAGTCTAATTTCTTTCAAAAGTGAAGCTGTCTCACATTTTAATCTAGTCTGTAACTGTCATTTATGCCTATAATATATATTATCTCTAACTGTGCATACAATGTCATATATAATGTACTGTACAACCATTTTCACTCATTGTAACTATGTATTTGTAACCATGTATTTGTCATCATACCTCTGTGCCCAAGACATAAGTGAAAATGAGAGGTAACTCTCAATGTATTACTTCCTGGTAAAACATTTGATAAATAAATTAATTACATTTTGGGAGCGTCTCCCTTCATTGGAGATCGACCACTAGAGGGAGCTATTTGAACGTTCCCCGGTGGAGATTTACAGTGCAGTGTGATGCCCAGAGACAAGAATCCATGCCACAGCTGGACTCGTGGATTTGTATTTCATTTTTTATAACTAACCATATGCAAATGACCTCAATATAACATGTTACCCAGCGTGCAGTGGGTTCCCCAGAACATAGTCATGCACAGAAGTGTCAAATCTCCCAGATTTCCTGTAAATTTCACGGATTTGGAGTTACATAGTTACATAGTAGATACATAGATACATAGTTACATAGTTACATAGTTACATAGTAGATGAGGTTGAAAAAAGACATACATCCATCAAGTTTATCCTATGCTAAATTTAGACAACAGATACTTTATCCTATATCTATACTTATTGATCCAGAGGAAGGCAAACAAAAAACCCCAGTGTCATATCATCCAATTATATCTCATAAGGGGAAACCTCTTGTGTGGAACTGTCTCAAAAGCCTTTGCAAAATCTAAGTAGACCACATCAACTGCATTACCCTGGTCTAAATTCCTACTTACCTCCTCAAAGAAACAAATAAGGTTAGTTTGGCATGATCTAGCTTTCATAAATCCATGCTGACTATTACTAATCATTTTGTTTTCCATTAGGTATTCCTGAATATTATCCCGTATTAAACCTTCAAGTAGTTTTCCCACTATTGAAGTCAGGCTTACAGGTCTGTAATTCCTCGGTTGTGATCTAGCTCCCTTTTTAAATATAGGCACCACATCTGCTTTACGCCAATCTTGTAGTACTGAGCCTGTGGAAATGGAGTACTTGAATATTAAATGTAATGGTTTTGCTATTACTGAGCTTAACTCCTTGAGAACTCTTGGATGTATGCCATCGGGGCCAGGTGCCTTATTTACTTTAATTTTTTCAAGCTGCCTATGAACTTCTTCCTCAGGTAACCAATTGGTCATTAATATGGAGGTTGTGGCTTCCTCCTGCGGCTCTACTATTGCAATTGATTCTTCCTTGTTTAATACATAGGCAAAGAATTTGTTTAATACCTTTGATTTTTCCTTATCTCCAATAATCTGCCTGCCCATCTCACACTGAAAGGGTCCTATATTTCCTTTTCTCATTTTTGTATTATTAAGGTACTTAAAGAACTTTTTAGGTTTGATCTTACTTTCTATTGCAATCCTTTTTTCATTATCCATTTTTGCTACAGATGCAGCGGCCGTTATTTGAACAAATCACTGCGCCATTTTCGTGTGCGCTGCTATACTTCACGCGGCATGAACGTGACCAGTTGCTCCAGGCACACGTGTTTATCGCGGCTGCTTTATTTGACTTTCATGGATTCTGTTTCTTTGTGTGCAATGAAAGGAATGAATTGTAATGTGTACAGTACTGTGCTACTGTGTTATTTCAGGTGTTTAAAAACCAGAACACTAAAATGCCATTTTCTGCACTCGCCTGCAGTCGCGTCTAAAGGCGGTACGGTTGGAAGAAATCCTGCGCCATGACATGGGTATTCCGAGGTATACAACGCGTGAAGTGTTCGAATAACGGCCGCTGCATCTGTAATTTGATTGCCCTTTTGCAATTTTTGTTACATTCGTTATAATTCTGATATGATGTCTCTGTCCCTTCTGACTTAAAGAATCTAAACGCCTTCCTCTTCTTGTCCATTTCCTCCCCTACCTTTTTATTTAGCCACATTGGTTTTGACTTATTTCTTTTATATGTTTTTCCCAAGGATATACACTGATAAGTATGCTTTCTAACAATGTTTTAAAGACCGCCCATTTATCTTCTACATCTGTAAGAGTGAGTCTTACAGACTTCACCAGAGTCTCACGGATAAAATAAATATTAACCCCTTTTATGCCTGACAGCAAAGAAGTTATGTACACATTTTTGGGTATTAAAAATTCCCCACGTCTCATTTATTTTGTTCCTCAGAGATTGATATCTGTGAAGTTGCCGTGTCAATGAAGTGTAATATCGTTATAAGCCCAGACTTCTGCAGTGCAGGGGCTTGCATTATTTTACAGACAGGGTCAAAGGTTAAAAGCTTTCCAAAGCAAGGGATGCTGGGACACAGGATTATTGATGGCCTCGGTTGTGAATCAGGGCCTACTCAGGTTGCGCGGTTAGTGAACTATATTTTGCAGTCACTGACGGGCAATCTCTTTAAAAAAAGAGAGTTACCCGTTAATCCCAAGGTCGGGAGAATTAATCCAATCCTAGTCCCCTCCTCCCCCCTTCCCCCCACCTAGGGTTGCCAGGTGTCCAGCATTGAACCGGACTATCCTGTATTTGGGGACACTGTCCAGTAAAAAATGAGAGGTAATACTGGACATGTATGTGTCCGGTATTACCTCTCAGGACTTAGTGACCTGAACGGCTTGGGTGGGTGCAGAGGGATTTCCCTGTGTAGGGCTGTTGCTAGGGGGCTGGGCAGCTTCCACCATCCTGATTGGCTGTGTTACCAAGCAGCAGCCAATCAGGAGTAGGACCAATGAGAGGAGGAAACAGCATGGAGTAGAGAGGGGTGAGAGGGGTGTGTGTGTGTGTATATGTGTGTCGAGTGTATCTCACATTTCACCATTGTGTCCAGTATTTTTGGAGAAGCCATCTGGCCACCCTACCCCCAACCCCTGCTTTTTTTGCAGAATTAAATCAGCAAAACACCCAAATTGTTTGAGATACAAGTTAAAAAATGAAATCAGAAGCCTGCTGACACTGTTTTTGATGGAAACCCTATTAAACCTGTTTCTTTTCTGGCAGCAAAGGAGTTTGGGGAGAAATCCAACATCAAATCAACTTTACATGGTGTGTTTAGCTCAAATAGTCTTACATTCGAACCTTATTTCCAAAACTTAGAATCTACCATAAACCTTTTCACTTTCAAGGATTGGCCGCTGTATCAGGGAGACGGTGCGTTGGCTATTCCCTGTCCCAGAATCCCGCGCTCCTCTCTATCACTGGTTCTTGGCTTCTCCCTCCCAAGTGAGGGCAGTGACATCATCAGACTGGCATGAAAGCTTCATCTGCTTCCGTGTGCCATTTTGTTCTATCCCAAGCAGCAGGGGATTTTTCGAGACACTTTCCCCAATTTAGGGAATTACGGGACTGTGCTGGGTCACTCTTCCAATAAGGAAAAGCAAAAATAAAAATAAATAATAATAAAGTGTTTTATTTTAGAATCGAGCTAATTAAAATAAGAATGTGAACCAGCCTGTCCTGCTTAGCTGCTTTCCAGAGGGTTTTTCAGAGATCTGCCTTCCTTTCTTTTTTGCCTAATACTTAACCCAATGCCCTTGCCCCCCCCCCCCTATTACCCCCCTAATAGCAGCTCCAGCCAGTGTAAGACTTAACCCCTTCACTGCCAAAGAGGTGTGCAACATGATACATTTAGCACCAGTCTGGCAGTGAATGTGGTTAAATTAGTCAACGAGGATTTAGGATTGAAGGTTATTAGTCTGAGGGTCTTGAATCTAAATTATCTGACCTATCATCCACTTCTCCCCCCCTTCCCCCCAAACAAATGTGTGTGTTGGGTGAAAAACAGGGAAAATCAAAGCATGACAAAAATATTTTGTGTTTTCTTTCCTCTTTCACTTTTCCTTAGAAGCCATAAAGTATAACGACGTACGTCATGCAGGACGATAAAGATCAGTAACGAGCCAGAGACATGGTTTATAAATCTCCCATCCACAATGAAATAACATGGAGATTTCATGTGGAACGTGTCGGGGTCTCCAGGTCTCCTTACCTTTTACTTGGGGTTCAATACAGCTGTAAATCATGAGCAGAGAGAGCAGGTACAGACTACTTATCCTCCCCTCACCTGAAAACAACAGAGGCCAAGCGTGAGTTGGGATTGGAGACACCCCCTCCCTGACCGGCAAACTCACTTCGAGGAAGCCTATTCATCTCTCCCGGTCTCCTCTACCTTCTCCTCCACCCTGTGACCTGTCGCCAAGATAAAAGTATCCCAACTTCCTGCTTCATGACAAGCAGCCTTTGGAACATACCAGCCTCCTTCATCCACTATGCCTTATAATTCCAATCTCCCTTCCTTTTACCTGTGGGGTCATTTGCTGTTGTGATGTTGTAATTATTGTCTTCACAACCCTCTGTACTGTACAGTAAATGTCAACAACACCCCAATCTCATCAACACCTCAAGCCCGCTGTCTAGGGGTCCGGTTTGACTCTGAATCTTTCCTTCATTACTCACATTCTGTCTCTCACTAAGTCCTACCGTCTCCACTCCTGAAATGTCACCAGGGTACGCCATCTTCTCACTCATGATGCAACTGCAAACCTCCTTCATTCGCCCTCATCCTGTCCCGCCTGGACTACTGCAACCTTCTTCTGGTTGGCATTCCCCTTGTCCGCTTATCCCAACTATTTAACGTACTCTAATATCCCCACCCTCAAATGTTTACTGGGATCAGCTGTTGGGCTTGACCATACTGCACCCTGAGGCCCATTCCGTTCCCCAACGAGCAGCCTCTTTACCTTTCGTTTTGAACATGGTCCCTCATTCCCTCTAGAGTGTCAGCTCACAGGTCAGGGCCCTCATCACCTTCTGTATCTGTGCACGTTTGTCCTTATGTGTGTGAAACGCGTTATGTAATTATCAAATCTATGTACCCTTCATTGTACCGTGCTGCGGAACGTGTTGGCACATTATAAATAAACAATAATAATGAAGGAGAAGTACACAGGGATATGCTGAATATGTAAACACAGGAAGAGGGGGGATCCAGTGAGAGATCTGATCTGCCATTTCTGAATCTCCTCTCTCTTGTGAGACATAGATAGAGTAAGGTCACTTTTATTGCTTTCTAGTTAGGGAGAGTTCCCTGTTAGATCGCGTCCCACCGGAAATGATCCGAGACTACCCTCTAAGTTCAGCGAGAGACAGCGTATGCCCAGAGGGGGCTCCCCAAGTCACAGCCCCTTAGGTATGGTTGGACCAGCCCCATTGGAGGGTCCGTTGCTGGCTTTCTTCCAGAAGGCCACGTAGTGGGAGGCCACCCCAAGACCGGGAGGCTGATCACAGAGGGAGTAGTACCAGGCCCGCCAGGGGCCCCAGTGGACATGGAGCATTAACTTCTCTATAGGAGAGAGGAACTCTATAGGTAAAGTAAGAACCATAAGTCCTCAGCACCTTCCTATCGGGCCGAGATATGGGTGGCTAGGGAAGCCATACAAACAGTATGGTACGACGGAACATTCAACTGGATACACCATATGTACTGTATCAAATAGGAGACTGTGTATAAGAGATAATAAAGCTGAATAAAGTTCCTGGCTCCCATCCTTGCTTACCAACACCCAGCCTGCCCGAAACCTACACCCTGAACAAGGTAATGCATCCTGAGCAGCCAATAATACAGACACTGATGTAATCTCCCTAAGAGGCGGGCAAGGGCGGGTTACACATACTTGACATCTAAGGCTTGGGGCTTCTATCCTAAATAGAATGCTCGCAAAGGGCTGGTGTTATGTCCAATGTTCTTTTCCCTGAAGCCTATTTTTAAAAGGATTAGGAAGGGTCGGGTAGCGTAGTTCAGAGAGTGAGGAGTACTAGAGCATGAGGCCGTGCTCTATAGCTGGGGCTGTTAGGGTAAGGGGAAACGTGAGGACTTGGGGTGGTGGATTAATGGAAGAGCTTCCCAACAGAGGTGGTAGGGTCTAATACAGAAAGGGAATTCAGACATGCTTGGGATAGACATGAATATGAAAGAAAGCCAGGGATCCAATAAGGTTTGAGATTTTACAGCAGGTAGTAAAATGGGCAGAGTAGGAGGACAAAGTGGTTCTCATCCCATCCATGTCTATGTCTCTATGGTAGGAGGAGAGCGGCCTCATAAGTATAATACCCAAACGAGTTGTGTAGATTCTCAACCCCATGTGGTCAAACATTGGAGGTGTCTATAGTGATTTACCGGAGGTCGAATCAGGCTCGAGGGACAGTATCAAGGACTCACACCAACAGGTCAATAATTCCTCCACCCATCCGGTCCAGTGTAGAGGTGCTTCAAAGGCATGTAAGATATTCTGAACACACAATTCCAGCAAGCAAGTGTGTTCATTCATTTTCATTTTCAACTGGTATCAGCTGTTTGGAGGTTAGTGGCCCCGCCTTCCATTTAAGCTCATCCCATCCCACCCCACCCCACCCCACCCCACTTTTTAGGTAGCCGTTTTTTTCCATGTTCCTGTGCAGGAACAGGTCTATTGAGACCTTTCTCCCTCCACAGCAGAGGTAAATGAGAATTCTCACAGGCAGCGTTAGGACCTGCATATACTGGTCATGCTGTGACGTGGCTGCATACTGGTCATGCCATGACGTGGCTGCATACTGGTCATGCCGTGACGTGGCTGCATACTGGTCATGCCGTGACGTGGCTGCATACTGATCATGCCGTGACGTGGCTGCAGGCTTATAACGCTTTGGCCAAAGGGTTTAACTAAATGACCCTTACTCATGAGAATACTAACATTTAAGTACTTAACTAGGTATTTTGTCACATTGGATGTAGCATTGGGTATCTTTGTCTTTTGATGTAGCACATACTGCTTTATTCATCTCGGCAAATAACGTCACCAACCGAGCTTTCGTTTTTATCTACATATCCTTCTGAGCATTCACTCAATAGGAGATAATAAAAATATATGTATCTTCTTGTTTTTAGAAGTAGATTATTATGTGCATGTTCTGGGATTGCACCAGTGAGATGCGGGATACTGCGGCGTTCTCCGCTCACATACTGGCACAAATAGGTGCCATACATGCATCTGGTGTTTATCAGGCGCAGGACCCAAAGCACGTGCAAAATCAGGAGTAGCCAACTCCAGACCTCAAGGGCCACCAACAGGACAGGTTTTAAGGATATTCCCGCTTCAGCAGAGGTGGCTCAATCAATGAGTGATCCACTGATTAAGCTGCCTCTGCTGAACCAGGGATATCGTTAAAACCTGTCCTGTTAGTGGCCGTGTGTGTGTGTTTATCAGTGCCAATCCTCTCCCTGACTCCCCTCCAATCCTCTCCCTTCCCCCCCCCTAATCCTCTCCCTTTCTCCATAAACACACACACACAATATCCCGCTCCCCCATAATACAAATACCCCCACCACAGCAGTTACCACTGGCACCGGCTCGGGCTCTCCCCCGCTGCAGGCTTCTCCCTCACTGTCTGTCTGTCCCACACCGAGGTGCCTGCTGCTGACGCGTGAGAGGGAGGCCCGGCGCACGTGACATCAGCATCAGACACCTCGGCGTGGGACAGACAGTGAGGGAGAAGCCTGCAGCGGGGGATAGCCGGGGCCGGCGGCAACTGCTGTGACCTGCCGCCGGCCCACCCGCAGCCACCGGCCCACCTGCAGCCACCAGCCCACCCTAAGCCACCGCCCCCCCCATCTCGCAGCCACCAGCTCCCAGCAGCTACCGGGCCCGACCTGAGACCATCCCCCAAGGTTAGTCTGCTTTTTATATGTATTGGGGCGGGGGGGGGGGACTCTAGTCTCCATTCCAGACCACTTACCAAGGAGCACAGACTGGAGGAACGTGTTACAGTAGACACAGAAAGAGTGAGCCTAGCCTGAGGTAGTGCAAACACGAGTCAGATCTACATTAGGTACACAAGGTGGTGCACAAGGCATGTTTATTGTACGGATGTGGTAGCTGCCCCGCAGAGTGGAGATCCACGTACAGGAAATCGGTGTTCAACGATCAAGAGAGAACCGTCAGAATGGAGGATCTGCATAGAGTAGAAGGTCCAGGATGGCGGGGAGAGAGAACCAAAAGAATGGAGGATCTGCATAGAGCAGAAGGTCCAGGATTGCGGTCAGAGGAAGAACACGCATATGAACTGTGCGTGGACGAAGAACAAGCTACAGGAGAGACTCTTGTGTGTTTGCTCTGGAATGGCGTGTGGAGACTGTGGCGTGTCTTTGCCTGCAGTGCAGACTGCCGGGCGTTGCCGGATGTCCTCGTGGAGGAAGAGATCCCGATTGGGGATCCAACCCAAGATGGCGTCGCAGCACGTGCATGTGCGGAGGTGGTTCCGGATGACCAGAGCGGCATCGAATGGGAGATGGTGGCGCCTCTGCGGTCGAGCAGCGGAAGACGATCTCCTACTACCAGGGGGAGCGGGCGTTCGAGTTGCAGAAAAAGAAGCCCAGCTGCTGGAGACAAAAACGGACTTTGTGGCGACGTTAAGGCAGGTATCGCTGGAGAGCAGGTCGTAACCCTGTCAATGCCTACTGTTCGGTCCCGTCCCCAAACCCCGTCCACTCCAAAGGTTAGCCCCAAGGCCCTAGCTAAAGCCCCTGTCCCCGTCACTATGGGGAGTCACGGGGTCCTTCCGATGATCGGACTGGAAGCCTGGACTTGGGAACTTCGGATGATGGGTCGGAGGGAGGAGGGAGGATGTCCCGACAAGTGTCGGTATCCAGTGATTGCCCTAGTGTGCTAAGCATTACCGTTAGGAACACCTCCCAGTATAAAGGAGTTTTCGAGCGATCTGAGGGTACGTCCGGGGTATCTTCTGGTGGGCCTGATGAGGAGTCCATAGAAGAGTCTATAGACCCTAGCTCTGAAGAACGGAAGGAGACTAGGTGGTGGGCCCCGTTGTATGAGGGGTATGTATCTTGGTTCGACCGCACCAGATTTATCTTAGAGAGGGAGGGGGTGGTTGATCACTGGTGGGCTGCCGGTGACTTTGACGACGAGGCATACCTTAGGGCCCTAAGGGTAAGGTGGGATCGTATCCAGGCAGGCATTATTATCCCTAAGGGGTCCGCAGGGTTGGATGACCCGGTAGAGACCGATGAGCCCCTGTCATGGGTGCTGCCCGGGGCGGCTGGCAAAAGTAGCTTGACCAGGGTTTGCCTAGCTGAACGGGCTATTGCGGCAAAATATAGAAGGTCGCATGGGCTTGATTACCCGTATGTCCCGGAACCTCTAATGAGAGAGATAGAGGAGAATAGGGAGAGATGGCTTAAAAATGATATCCAACACTATATCATAGAGAAAGGAGGAGCCATTAAAGGGGTGGAGGCGCTGCACGTGAAGTAAGTTGGACTCGTACCCACTACCTCAGCTACCTGTCCTGATGATATCCTCTTATAACACCAAGCGGGAGACTCAGGAGTCCTGTTACTTGCAGGTGCACCACCACATACGACCTTGTAATGGGGACCGGTTAGACCACACGGGCCAATGTGAGATTGGGTGGGTCAGACAAGGGGGGTCCAGCCGTTACATATGCATTGGGGGTGTCTCGCATCTTTTACCATTGTGTCCAGTATTTTTGGACAAGTCAC
The DNA here is from genome assembly GCA_036426205.1 of Ascaphus truei. Lineage (NCBI taxonomy): Eukaryota > Metazoa > Chordata > Amphibia > Anura > Ascaphidae > Ascaphus > Ascaphus truei. The sequence continues at coordinate 283,120,046 of CM071569.1, forward strand.
CTGGCACCCCTACCCGGAAAATACAATACAACATTTTATTAACAATAAATAACATAAATACCTCCACAGCATCTGGTTACTTTGGCCTCGTTAAAAGCATTAACAAATATTTAAAATGACATATCTTGGGTGACTAGGAACTCCTAACTATGAAAGCGTCGGTTATTAGTATAGAGTTAGTCACACCAGCAGCCACCTGCCTCACTGGTATTTACCTAGCGACACTTCACATGCCTCGAAGAAATTTAGGGGAACTGGCTCTTTATTCTGAGTTCCAGAACCTTTTTTTAGGGACCGACAAGAAGGTTGACGCCGTGATGATGAAATGATTAGAAGTGGCGCACGGGCTGGGAGAGGATAAAGGAATTCTCTACAGCATTTCCTGATTTAAAGCCCCGAATTATTTATTGTAGTTTCAATCCAATAAATGTTTCCTTGCTTAGAGTTACGGTACCCTTTCCCTGACAAAAACTGGTTATGGAGTAAAAATGAAAATAAAAGCTTGAAAATACTTTCTGAAGAGGCTCTTGCAAAGAAATGTGTGAATGTGGAAGCAATGGAGCAGAGCGACTGCTGATTACACACAGTACGTTAGAGGTGCAACTGCCTGTAGCTTGAAGACGAGACCACTCCCCTACTTCACTCTTCCGGATGCTTGTATGTTCAGCTCTGGTGCATGTGGAGTGTGGGGGTCCAACAATCTAAGATCCCCAAAAGGGAGCTATACTGTAGCACGCCTGTACTCCCATTAACTTGAATGGGAGTAAAGTCGTGCTAAAGCTTGACGCACTTTTGTGGGTACGGGCTTAAGCGTATTGGGACAGCTACTCACACAACCTGACTTAACCTCCGGGTTTACAGAAGTGATGGCAAAAGCCATTGCTAAGCACCGAACGCGTATCTGGCAGCAAATAGGTTAAACAAAATTCAGGTACTGTACGTTAACGAGACAAGACAATACAGAAAGTGTTTGGAAGACTCTAAGCCAGATTAAATTGGCAAGAAACAACTAGCAAGGTGGGCGGAAAATGGGACTTTCTGAAGAGCTCTTTTGATGAGTTTAGTGAGAGGCAATATACAGTACGCCTTGTACCAGACAGATTTATACATGAAAGGTGTGAAGTGCGCTAAATGACTAAAATTGAGTCAATTAAAGGAATTACTACCTTAATAAAGTGTATGTGTATATAATTACGAAATAAGTGTTTAATATAAATACACAAATAATTAAGCTACAGTATTCAAGGTGCATACCAGGGTGCACAAAGTGACTACGTGTAGAGGGAGAGGGGGATTGGCCCAGTATTAAAGGGGTTGCACCCCATATGGCCACCCCCTGACCTCACCAGGGAGGCAAGGGGTTAACTGGACTGCGGTCCAGGAATGTGGTTTTCACCTTGCTATGACATGAAAATGTATGTTCCCCTGTTGTACTGTATTTCCACCATGTAAGTGTCTGTACCACACACACACTGGGATCCATCCGGGAGGACAAGGGCTAATAGTTAAATAGTGATTATAGCCCTTTGTTTAATGGTCCTGCTTTTTCAGGCACCATTTTGCAGAGTCCCATAGGCCGCCATTGAAGCTCCATTCATTTCAATGGGGAATGAGTGAAAAACTGAGATTTATTTTACAGCTGAGAATTTTGTAATAAACTAAGAAAGGGTTTATGTGGTATTTGCATATCTCTGGTTCTGAAGGTCACAGCGGGCTGAAACTTGGACCCTATAGTGTCCCACTTCCGGCAGTAAGGCCTGGGTAGTTTGAACCTGCTGTACCTAACAGAACCGGTTATTTTAATATGTTTGTGCATTAACCATCATACTGTATTTTCAAAGCGGGGACAAATGCCCGCAAAGATTTCTGCCTACTAAGGAATGCAAATGGTCAGGAGAGTGACCAAATGTTTAGGAAGCAGACCCCTGATCAAAGACTCAGCCACACTAACTGTTTACATGAGGGCAGAGAAGCATGAAGCTGGAGTGGTTTGTGGGTATTATAACTCACACTTACAAACAAAGAGTATCCTGCCAGGTACCCCATCTGGTAGACTGCCCGGCGCCACCTGATTTGGGTGTGGGGCTACAGAAATGAGACCCTCAGGGTCCCAGGACGCATGTGCCAACTTGCTGGGGGGCAGTGGTTAAACTGTGTTCCCACGTTAGCAATTGGATGCAATTAATTGTTCACCAATAGTCTGCACTCAATAGTAAGAATAGGGTTGCAAAGATATATAACCTGTTGGCAACCCTACAGTCTTTGTCTTCTGATTACATCTTGATTGATACCTGATTGCTGGAGAATTGCTATTTGATACTTCTTCATCCCAACCCCCTAAGTAAGTGTTACCTTCTTGTCTGTTAATTGTACTATCTTGCTGTGTTCACCTATCTAAGGAATAAATATACTTTATTATATCTAAGCCTCGTTCAGTTCAACCCAGTTATTTGGTGTATATTATATCTTGTCATAAGTTATCGTGACACAACGTGATCTATAATATGTAAAAATTCCAATTGTGGAAGGGTGTGGGAAGAACCAATTCAATAATGAACTGGTGAAGTGTCTCCTAGATTCGTATGCTGCTACTTTTTGGGAAACAGACCAGTCTGCAAGAGAAAACATCAATAAAAGCACCCAGAATCTATATTCAAAATACAAACATTTGACTAATTACAGATGTAGCCAGGTCCCCCCTTGTTGTGGCTGACCCCCTCCTCCCTTTGGCCAAACGCTGTGTGCGAGGGAGTGAGGGGGGGGGGGGGCCGGAGCGCGAGCAGAGGAATCCCTGGTAGCTAGGGACGCGAGCGGGCCGGTTGCCGGGGACGCAATCGGGCCGTCGCTAAGGCCGCGATCGCGTTGCCACCGGCCCGGCGGCTCGGGAAGCAGGGCGCCGCCATACATAGGGCTGTTGCGCATGCGCAATGGCAATGCACAGCGCGGGAGGCCCAGACAGCTCGCGCATGCGCGAGAATAGACTGCCAGCCCCCAGGGTGCTTAGGGGCAGAGACACATGACCCCAGGGAGCCAATAGGGCTGAGGTATGGCCCTGCAGGAATAAGGATACATTTCGCGGGGTTTTGCAGCCACGCAGGCAGTCAGGATCCGGACCAGCTAGGGGTAAGGTGTGGATGCAGGGGTCAGTGACCCTCTGCATTAGGCCAGCAGCCCCCAAGGTCCCAGTTAGGTCCTGAGCCACCTAGTAGTTTGTGGAGCTTAGGGACAGGCCCTAGATAGGGACACTGCCCCATTAATTGGTTGCTTAGTCAGGGACACAGTGCTGAATCCGTGCGGCTCTGCGAGGTGGGTTCTGGGCTCAGAACACCACCTACATCCCTGGGACATATAGAGAGGAACCTCGCTCTAACCCCTGGTTGGTAAAAGTGTGCTGCCTAGGGAAATAAACAATAGACCAGAAAAGTGTACCAAAGAAGGTGCACTACAGAGTCCCTTTTTAGGCGCACCGCAGACCTTTATAGTATAGACGGTCAGGGGTGGATGTAGTGAATGTAGTGAACTTTATTAAATTGCTGTGCAAACGTGTGATAAAACAGTATACAGTAAATAGTAGAATCCCATATACTTAAATAAAAGATAGACAGCTAACGTCTATTAGAACTCCGCCAGAAATCACACTGAGCTCTAGTGTGCTGGTCTATGAGGTATCCTGGCCAAACAAGATATTTATCGTCCGTCACATCACCTTGTCTATGTAAGAGGTGGGTACATATAGTAAGGTACTGGTGTTAGTACACACAATGTGATCGCTTTTAAACTCCCCTTTAGTCTCAGGTTGGTGTATGCTGTCAGTAATGGTGTATGCGATCTATATTATACTTGTGTTGTACCTGTGTCCACACTGGGGGGACACATCTTGGTGGTTCTTGGTGATGTTGTAAGTGTTGTGGGCCTATCTTGTGGCTCCCTATAGATGTATGGGTGAGTGCTTGCTCCTAAATAAACATAAATAGAGAGGTGCTGACAATGCTATGTTCTACGATAGCTCAGTGAAGCACTTGTACTGTGTCAAAAGAGCCTATCAAGAGTGTGGTTTGTATACTGCGCATGCGTCTTGTGCGCTGCTCTAGACGTCCTTAGAGAGACCTTATGGACATGAGCTGCGCATGCGCTAGATTCGTGCCTTCTCGCGTATAGTATCGGCTAATACAGGGGTGGGGGACACCCACAGGAATCAGCAGATATATGGTGCCTCTGGGTAAGTATAATACTCATGTAGAGTGTTGGTGCTTAGTTGTTACTAAGTCTTAATGCCGTCCTGTCATACGTCAGAACTCTGTCTGAAGTTCAGACCGCGCATGCGTCACAGACGGAGCTTGGGTAGTACTGTCACATAGTCTGCGTATGCGCCACACTGAGGCTGAGCTGAAGGTGCACGGTAAGTAAACAAATAATGATTGTGATAGTAAAGGACACGCTTAGGGCTCTATTAGATGTGATTAAGTTTTATCCACACGGCAGTGAAAATGCTTTTAGTTGAAATGCTGCACCGGAAAAAGGAGTTCCCGTATGCTCCTAACCAGAGTGATCAGCTGTTGGGAGCGCGTGTGTTGCGCGGTGTACCATACAGTATTGTGCAGTTTGCCCGAGTGGGTATTGTGGATAAAGACTTCGCTAATTAACTTTAATAGTATGGTAGTATAGACAGCAGATGAATGGTGCCCATAGAACAAGTACTGACCTGCGGCAGTACTAACACCTCTTTAAATGGGTGTAACAAACAGATCGAATAGTATAGGAGCACAGCGCTCTCGGAGAGCTACTGGTGATGACTGACAAAGTTAGTTAAATGCCGGCAAAAGACCCGACATGCCGCATGTTTCGTCACTTCCTGTGACTTCATCCGGGGTGGGCGTTACTGCGTTCCTGATCGCTTCTTTATACCCGGTGGTAACCATGGCGATCATTAGACGCCTAATGCCGGTAAGTGGTGGTGCATAGGTACTGCATCCAGATCTGACCTTAGTTCATAGTGGTGTGTATTAAATGAACAATAATGGATACAAAGAGAGTAGTGTAGCTGTAGAGAGACCGTGGTAAAAGAGTGTTTATTTAAAGGAAAGAATTAAACACAAAACCTTCATTTAGGCCAGATGGATAATGGGTATTGAGCAAATAGATCCATCTGGCCTCACGCTGCAGGAGTTTTTTGTCCCAATTCCCCCTGCGAATGCTTGGGGGAACGTGGTCTATGCCCTGGAAGCTAAGTGTGTCTACCTTCCCTGCATGGTGCTCTCGCACGTGGCGGGAGACAGGGGTGTCCAAAGCGTTTCTTATGGACCCCATGTGTTCCAGGATGCGTCTTCGGAGTTCTCTTTTAGTCTTCCCAACATATTTTTTCCCGCACAGACAAGTTATTAAATAGATAATGCCAATGCTTTTGCAGTTAATGAAGTGTTTGACGTTATATGTTTTACTGTTTTCGGTATTTGTGAATGTTTTGCTTTGGGATTCTACTATTTACTGTATACTGTTTTATCACATGTTTGCACAGCAATTTAATAAAGTTCACTACATTCACTACATCCACCCCTGACCGTCTATACTATAAAGGTCTGCGGTGCGCCTAAAAAGGGACTCTGTAGTGCACCTTCTTTGGTACACTTTTCTGGTACATCCCTGGGACTAAGGTGATATTATCCGCGCTGGAATTCACCCAACGCGGTGTGGAGGACAACGTCGGATCGGGCGGATCTCCAGTGATATCGCGGTACCCGTGGCTGGAGCCCGGGCAGGTAACCTGCAACTCACGTGCACCAACCAGGCCTTTCACCAGACATAGTGGCTGCGCAGTCACACATACACATGCACAGTGGTATTTGACTTTGGGGGTGCGAGACATTTGGGTGGGGGTTACTGGACACGGGGTGGGATCACTCTGTGGGAGGTTAGTGTCCGCCGTGACGCCTAGAGTGGTAGCGTCCGCCGTGGCGCAGAGTGGTTAGCGTCCGCCGTGGCGCAGAGTGGTTAGCGTCCGCCGTGGCGCAGAGTGGTTAGCGTCCGCCGTGGCGCATGGATGTTGTGTTGATATGTGATGATATATGTTATGATATGCAGTAAAGACAGTCCTGTTTTATATTGCTCCTTTGTGTGATTGTTTCCTGTGAGGGCCTTCTTCCACTCCGGTGGAATCCCTCCCAGGTGGAGGCGTTGCACCACGAGATGTATAGCATGCATGTACCCCAGGTTCCCCAAGCGGAGGCTTAGGCTCCTGAGAGCCACACAGGTTGCACAGCAGGTAGTAGCGGCTGTATTCATAGGGAATACCCATTACACAGATATACAGGAACAAGTAGAAAGACAGTAAAAATACCCAACGGCAAAACCATGAAGACTCATATCACCATTTGAGACATTTGCGCCAGTAAGTGTTCATGGTTTTCCTGTTGGGTATTTTTAATGTTTTTCTACCTTTTTCAGTATATCTGTGAATAGTAAAATGTTTGTGTTTTTAATATAGATTCTGGGTGCTTTTATTGCTATTTTTCAGGTCTCTACATGAGTCTTCCTTTCAGTGAGGTCTAGTAGGGACAGGCTGGAAATCCCTTCATCTTCTGTAGCCAAGTGCCCCTGGCTATAGCCTTCTACTGACCTCAACACTAGAAGTCCTGATAGGAACAGGCAGTGTTGGGGTTAATTTGGAGTGTCATACCTGGGGAGGGTGCTGACTGGGTCACATGTATGTGGTGAGATGCCTGTCAGTACCTGGACCTGCCCTGTTATGCGGTGGGGTTACAAGCCCTTCCACCCGGGAATAAAAGCTGACACTCCACCAAATTGAGTGTGTTGATTATGGGACAGTGTAATACTATTTTCCCTACAAGAGGGTCAAGATTGGGAGGGGCTCTTGGGGCCTCAAGCCCCTGGGGTCTGCTCCAGGGCTGGAGTGGTTTCATGCTGTTATGCAATAGACATACCGTTGGACCAACTATGGTGTGGGCTTATTGGGAAGGAGTATTGCCTGTGGGTACCATCCTGTATCCAGCAGGATCCTCATTGGAGGGAGGCGCTGCACTGTAAAGAGATGGAGAAAACCTGCCCTATTGCTGATCCCAAACTACAACAGCGGAGCCACTCAGATCTCCTGAACCAGCACATGGGGCAATACCCATTTAGTGGCCAGATCTTCTGTGGCAGGGGGGAACAGGTGCTACACTTCCATACATACACACTGGGTTGCGGAAAATGCTGTTTTCAGAAAAGAAAAAGCACTGAACTGCTTCGAGGAAGACAGTCCAAGGAATTGCCCAGAAATAAGAAAGTCGGACATAAACGGGGTACCTTTTCCTGAGCTAGTGCCCAGGGGAGCCAAGTGTAAGGACACTGCAGGTTTCTACCTTGTAATTTGGCTATAGCTAAATCCCTTCTGTAAGTTCCCAGACTTGCCCTCCCCATGCTGATAAAGAAGGGGCTGAGCACTCTTCCATGCAACATGGGGTACAATCTCTGGTAGCTTGCAAACAACCTCTCTATCTTCAATATCTTATTAATCTTCTTTCACATATGTGATGAGGCCTAAAGGGAACATTTGGCTGTTTTGATTTTGGTTTATTTGGAAATGATCATTAGGGGCGTCTGAATGGTGGGTGTGGAGGTGCTTTTCAATCAAACGTTTACTCAACCTTCAGCTCAGCCTATCCCTGCTAGTGCCTGAGGAAATCAAACCTCACCCAAGTCTCAGCTCAGCCTATCCCTGTTACTGCCTCAGGTCACGATGTGCACAAACTAACTTTAGAAGAAAAAAAAAATATTTAACATAACTTAGATTACTTTAGATTCCTGTAACAAAGAAAAAAGTCAGTCATCTATATGTAACTTAAAGGTGCAGCTCACCTTGGACATGTATATATGAATGAAAATAATAACGTTGAGGAGACAGAAGAAGAGAAAGAGTTGGGTGGGAACAAAGAACTTGATGGTGGAATTCGTGGCAGATATGAGTCATTTGGTGCATTCCCTACTTGATGCTGTATCAATGACTGTACAGCTGACTCTTGTAGGATTCTGTTGCATCTATCTCAAGAATTGTGTGACTGTATTTGCCCAAATCCCTTATGCTGGGTCACTGTTCCATGCATGTACTACTCTTTCAGTAAAACAAGTACTTCCTCACAATTCCCATGAGTTTAGCAACATCCCATGTTAAGGCATCTCCACTGTCCCAGTGTTTGTCTTGCATTGGGGAATACTTCCCTCTGGGTTGCTGTTTTGTGCTTGTGAGATATTTGATAGTCTCCGGTGCGATGGGATGGGGCCCATGACCAGCATGATAAATTAACCCCGGTACCTGGCCCCTACGCGTCCTTTCCTGGGGGTCATCTGGCCACCAGAACCCGGACCTACCCCGTTTTAATGTACACGGTAGTCCCTTGCATGCCCTGTAACTGTCATCCTTTTATTCCTGTGTGATGTCATGTTATAGTGACCAGATTTTCAAAATGAAAAACCGGGACACATAAAAAATTATTTATAAAACAAATTACATCACGTGACGCACCCCGTTGCCATGACAATGAGACACTGACATCAGGCGGTGACATGTTGCCATGACAATGTGGCATCACGTGATGCCTCGGCGCCATAATGCGTCCTGTTGTCATGTCAACTTGATGCCGCATGACGTCATGGAGCGTGTCGTTATGGCAATGTGCATTACGTGACGTCGCGCAGCCATGTTGATGGAATTTGGAGGGGAGGATACAGCCACACACAGACACACAGACAGTGACACACGCACACACAGACAGTGACACACAAACACAGTGACATACACACAGACAGTGACAGTGACACACACACACAGTGACACACAGTGACACACACACACACAGTGACAGTGACACACACACACACAGACAGTGACACACAAATACAGTGACACACACACAGACAGTGACAGTGACACACACACACACACACACACACAGTGACACACACACACACACACACACACTGACAGACGTACACACAGTGACACACACACACAGTGACACACACACACACAGTGACATTGACACACACACACACACACACACACACACACACACACACACACACAGTGACAGTGACACACACACACACAAACACAGTGACACAGTGACAGACACACACCACACACACACAGACAGTGACCACACAGACAGTGACACACAGACAGTGACACACACACACCACACACACACACACACCACACACACACACACACACACACACACACACACACACAATAAGCCCACCTCTGCAAACACACACAAAAATAAGGTCTTTCCCCCCCTTGGGGTAGGTAAGGTGCCTGGGAGGGGGTGTAAGGGGGCATGTGGGTTACCTGGGGTCCGTGGATGGGCTGCTGCAGCAGCATAGGTAGCCATTGCAGATGAGACTGGCAGGCCTGCGGAACCTAAAGGGAGGGACAGAGGGGCGGAGCCTAAGGAAGGGGAGGGCCCGGCATTACTGGAGTAGAGAAGGGAGGGGGGCAGTGCTGAGGGAAGGGGAGGCCCGCATTACGTAGGAGAAAGGGAGGGGGGCAGTGCTGAGGGAATGTGTAGGGCCCGCATTACATTAGAGAGAGGTAGGGGGGCAGTGCTGAGGGAAGGGGAGGCCCGGCATTACAGTAGGAGAGAAGGGAGGGGGGCAGTGCTGAGGGAAGGGGAGGGCCCGGCATTACAGTAGGACAGAAGGGAGGGGGGCAGTGCTGAGGGAAGGGGTGGGCCCGGCATTACTGGAGGAGAGAAGGGAGGGGGGCAGTGCTGAGGGAAGGGGAGGCCCGGCTTGCAGCACCTTGTCAAAACTCCGCCCCCCCCAAATCCTCTAATCACAGCCGGCATTCTCCTGCTATCTCCGCACTCCCCCCCCCTTCACCCGCTTGGGAGGGCAGCCAGCATCCTCCGCTCCCCGCAGCCCCAAAAGCCGGGACCCCAAGTAAAAACCGGGGCAATTTGAGAATTAATTGGAAACCGGGACAGCACATGAAAAACCGGGACTGTCCCGGCTAAACCGGGACATATGGTCACCCTATGTAATGTACCTTAGAATAAAAATCTAATTGTGCACAATATAAATCATAGCCAAGATCTCTGGACATGCGAGGTCGGTAAAACCTTTGTGCAACCTGCATGTCCGGAGAACTGGCTAGTGCTGGGGCTGGAGGGGGAGGAGAGGTGCAGGGAACAAAGGCAGAGTGGCACCGGGCAGAGATCAGGACAGGGGGCTACCCACCCACAAAGCGGAGCATTTAGCTGTTCCCCCAGACATCCTGTCACCGAGCCAAGCGGAGAATATCCTGCCAGCCAGGGAAGCCGTTGCTGAGCGCCGCTGGGAAGTGGCTGCTCCAATTGGCCCATTCGTATTTCCCTCCCTGCCCTTTAACTTGCCTCTGTCCCACCTCCCGCCCTGATTGGCCAATGCAAGCAAGCCCTCGCATCCTGATTGGTTGCAGCCCATTTTACCATGATTCCCTATGGCAGCGGTAAATCTGTGAAAGGGAACAGCCCTTAGATAGGGACCTTGCCTGCTTAGTGATAGTAGCAGTCAGGGACACAGTACTTCCCTGAGGATCCGGTTACTTGTAGTTTGGGACCAGACTACGCTGCGGAGTCAAGACTCGTGAGAGACACTACCTTGAGGTGGGAAACTCATCGTGAGAGACTGCGCTGGATCGGCGGATCCTTTTTGAAGTGTCAGCGACCGGGTGCTGGAGCACCCGGCAGGTATTTTCATAAGTGCACCAACACACCGGTATCTGCAGGCGCTGATCCTGCCTTTTTCCTTGGGGACACTTGGGAGGTTAAGTGACTAAGGGACTGGTCGGTTACACTGGACACGGTGTGGGATATACACGGTGGTGGGGGGACACTACTCAAGGTGACGTGTGGCAGGAGCCACTGGTATATCAAGGTTATATATGTGTGCATGTATTCTATATAGTAAAGTATTACGGTATATATATTTGCGAGCGGTTATTGTTGTTCTTGTTCAGGGGAATCTCACATATTGGGGATCCTGGGCAAGTGGAGGCGCTGCCCGTTCTTATATTGTTGCCCCAGGCTCCCAGTAGCAGAGGCTCAGATCTCTGTGAGCCGCAGGTAAAGATAGCACCAGTAGACCCGTCTAGTCAGAGGGAAAGAGGGCTACATACATGTACCGTACTGCTTTATATTTTTCTGACTGATATATTAACAGACATTTACACACTCAAGAGACCATCTGGTGACTCAAGGTATGCACGTCATCTGGCTTAATAAGCCTCGGTATGAGTAAATGAGTGGAGCATTTGGAAACAAGCCTGATGGAGATGTGGGTAAAATGCTGTGTACAGTCCCGCCCCAGTATGTGGTAATCGGCTGCAGTTGCACGGCAAAACGGATGGAGTAGTACTCACGATCGTCCGTTCCCTCTTCTCCTGGCTGGATGCTCACCTCCAAAAGTGAGTGACGTCCTTCTGTTGCGCGGCCACGATCCGGACGTACACAAGAAGAAAGGAAGATCGATGCCACCGCAGCTCCTATGAAGATCAGACTCACCAGGTGGAATGATAAAATGACTTTATTAAACTACATAAAACAGATACATGACTAGGAGACCTCCTCCCACGCGTTTCGGGCTAGTTGCCCTTTCTCAAGGAGTGTTTACACATTTACACACACACACACACACATTTACACACAAGCTGACAGACACACACACACACACACACACACACACACACACACATACACAAACTCTCTCCCTTCTTCCCTTTCACTCTCTCGATTCCACTCCCACTCACCCTCACTTTATGTTTTGCCCGTGGAGGTCTGTTGCTCTCTAATCTGTTACCTCGGCCCTCCCGAGCACTTGAAATCCTCTCCGATGCGTGCCTGCCCTTTCCCCGTGTTGCGTTCGCTGCCCGCGCTAGGAATTCCGGGCTGACAAATCTTAGTGCTCGGCGGTGATTGACAGAAATCGCACCCCAGAATTCTAAGTGGTAGAGTGTCCGGCCACTTTGAGTTCTGGGCGGTGTCAACTCTCCCAGATTCCATGAGAACTACATCTCTTTCACGTGAGGCCGGGAGACAGGTGAGATTTGACAGGTCTACAGGAAGCATCTAAAATGGGAAATAATTACAATGTATAAATATATTCAAGGTCAATACAAGGACATTTTAAGAAAACGTTTTATCCGAGAGACAGTACCAGCGACACAGGGTCATCCTTTGACATTGGAGAAAGGGAGATTTTACTGTAGCAAAGAAAATAGTTATTTACAGTAAGGGCAGTTAAAAGGTGGAATTTACTACGGAGGGAGACTGGGAAGGCAGATACAGTACATGTGTTTAAGAAAAGGTTACACATCTTTTTAGAAAGGAAAAGGTACACATGAATATGCCAAATAAACACTAAAATATACGAAGGATTTTGATTACTTACTGAAGTCAGGAAGGATGTCTCATGTTTTTTTTTTTTGTTCGTTCGCCTTCCTCTGGATCAATACAATATATAGGGTGAAGTAGTGTCTCCGCGAGTATCTACACTGACTGAGAACAATGGCACTGAGTTTGAAGCAGGGGAACCTGGTTCAATTCCTGGTGTCAGCTCCTTGTGACCTTGGGCAAGTCACTTTATCTCCCTGTGCCTCAGGCACCAAAAACATAGAGTGTAAGCTCACCTGGGCAGGGACTGTGTCTGTAATATTCCTATGTAGGCGTACTGCGTGCTATATTGTCATGGTGAAGCGCTTTGAGTCCTATTAGGAGAAATGAAATTATTATATGTAGCTGGGTACCCCCTGGCTACTATTCTTTCCAATGGGCTGGTGGTAAACCCTGGTATTTACAGGTTTGCCAGTAGTTATCATGGGGTTTTCCCCTTTAACCTTTGGTACTGCACTTGAGTGACAGCAGGAGGTGGTACATCCTGTTGTAGCTGGGACAACGGGTGCCCGCCTTCTGGCTGTACTTAAGGGCATGACCTCCCTAAAGTTGGGTTGTTGTCCTTCCCTCTGAGCCTGGCTGACTGGGAGCCTGAGATTGGGGCCTTCCCATATGCTCTTCCCTGCGTGGAGGAGCGAGTGTGATTATACCTCTGCCTCCGGTAGGGAGGTGGGGAAGAGCTAGGACGGCTGCGGGTGCCCTTGGCCTGTAGTGGCGGTCCAGGGACCATCTTCAGTGATGGCTGATCTGAGAGACTGTATCCGGCAGAAGACTGCTGAGTACCTGTGGTGTTACTGCAGACTGTAGTAATAAACCGTTCCTGTTTTCCAATATACCTCCTGCCTGGTGTGTGATCTAACTGGGGGGAGAGGTACAAGTTCTACCGTGGGAGATAAACTCCAATTCCCTGGAGCCTACGGCAGATGGAGGCGCTGCACTGCTGAGTATTATGTGGTGTATGAACCCCAAAAGCCTGTTCCTGTGTCCCCAAGTCATCGCGGACGACTCAGCCCTCTTGTTGCCAACAGGTATATGCACCATACACCCTGTAATGGCCCCTATCTGCGATTGGGTGGGGGGAAACACCGTTACATATAATAAATATTATTATGGACTTTTGTCTTTATTTCAGCCTCATCTACTACTGTATGTAACTATATAACTCACCACATTGATCATGGGCAAAAAAAGGGGAGAAGCCTTCCAATGAATGAGTGAGTGACAGAGGCTTTCTCCTATTGAATGAGAATGTCTTGAGATGAAAAGCCTTTCAATGAGAAAAAGTTTATTTAATATTAAGTCAATGCCAGAGCTTTGTAGGTCTCCCAGCCTGGCTGTCCCAGGACTAAGGGCTGGGACCCGCTGCGCCCGGCGGTGCGGGCGGCTGCACGAGCGTTCCCCACCAGCAGGGGAATCCTCCTGAGCCGGTCCCGGTCCCCCCTGGCTGCGCAGCGCACTACATGCTGTGACGCGTCAGCCGCTAGGGGATACAAGAGAATTGTAATCCCAAGCGGCGACGCGTCACGTGGTGTGGCTGTGAGCCAATGAGGAGGGAAGGCTTCGGGAGGAGGGGAGGCCTCGGGAGGAGGGGAGGGAGCGGGGAGGGAAAGCAGCGTGAGTGCCTGTGTGTGTGTGTGTGTATGTGTGTGCCTGAGTGCATGAGTGCCTGCCTGCGTGTGTGTGTGTGTGTGTGCCTGCGTGTGTGTGTGTGTGCCTGAGTGCATGAGTGCCTGCCTGCCTGCGTGTGTGTGTGTGTGCCTGAGTGCATGAGTGGAGTGCATGAGTGCCTGCCTGCCTGTGTGTGTGTGTGTGTGTGCCTGCGTGTGTGTGTGTGTGCCTGAGTGCATGAGTGCCTGCCTGCCTGTGTGTGTGTGTGTGTGTGTGTGTGTGCCTGCGTGTGTGTGTGCCTGCGTGTGTGTGTGTGTGTGTGAGAGTGCCTGTGTGTGTGTGTGTTGCTTTTAATTAAAAACCATCAGCAACCCGAGCCCGTGGAGGGAGGGAGGGGGGGGAGAGTAGCGGGTCCCTCTGCTCAAGCCACGCCCCCTCCCGCTCAAGCCTCCCACTCCCGCCCACCTCCCGCTCCGGCTCCCGCTCCCTACAGACCGCATATCGTGGTCTGTGTTTGTCGGCGCCCCGCCTGTCTGCAGTGCAGGAGCGCTGACTGAGGGAGCGGGGCCTTAGCCTAAGGCAACTTATGTTCCATGCGGCCACCCCTCCCCCGTCAACTCCATGGGCCAATTGTGAGCTTTGTAGATCTCGCGCTGAGAGAGAACTTCAAACGTATTTCAAAAGCCGTCTCATAATGAGAGAGAAAGTGAAAGGCAGGGCTCGTTTACAGGAATTTGGATTTCAACTCTTGCTACATAGAGTAAGTCCTGTATGAGAATGTTAAACTGCACGATTTATTATTGCAATGAAACTCCTCATTCACCCGCTGAAGGACGTGAAACACAAATATTAGTTTCTTGGGAATTCTGTTAACGTATGAAAGCAACGATGCCAACTCATTTTCAAAGTTTCTGTTGAAATAAGCGGCAAGTTGCCACAAACAATCTACGTGGGAGAACAGTGCTATGCTTGGCTGGATCTGTGTTACGCTGTGCTCACCACGGACAAGGAGGGACCCCGAAACTGAGGTGAGATGGGTAACAAACTGCACCCACAGCTACGGGGACACGCCTGGAAAGTGGAAAATAGGTATCTGGAACCGTCTGGGAGTATAAGATAAAGTAAGATGCTCGCCAGACGAGAAGGGAGATTCCAGAAGATAGGTGGTACCGAGAGCCTGGGGTCCAGAGCCGGGAGGAAGGTAGGATTCCGCAAACCGAGGTGAAGGGGTAGAGAAGTCCAGGAGGTCAGGATACAAACCAAGGGTCGAAGACCAGAGCGGATCCACAGCCGGGCCGGTTCGGTACGCAAGGGATCACTAAGGAGACAAAGAGACAGGAACTGAGGGAGGCACGACCGTGGTTAACACAGGTCATATAAAGCTATGCTCAGCCAAAGAATGAATGGCTAAGCAAGGTATAAGTAGGAGGAAGGACCAATAGGGAGACGGGGAGTAACGAGGGAGCGGCCCCAGGGAAGATGGAGATTGGTAGGGAACAACTTACCACAGCTGCGCTGGAAGTGCAGCTTGTGAGCGGTGCACGCGCATCAGGCGTGTGCGCCACACGGGAGAGGCGCGCGCGGCCTCAGCTGGGGGCGGGAACTCCCCCTGAGGGAGGACGTAAAAGTCCTGGGCCGTGCGCGCGCATGCGCGCGTTCAGTAGCCGCCGCGAGGAGCGGAAGGGAAGGAAGATCCCGCCCGCGGCGGCGAAGGGGGAGAGCCAGAGCAGAGGTAAGTGAGGTCGCGGGAGGAACTCCCTTAGGGAGAGGTGTTCCCCCGGACCTTACAATCTGCCGCCACATGCGTGACGCTGGAGGGGAAGAAGCCAAGATTTGGCGCAAGGTGGCTGGAGGCGGTAAAGCTGGCTGCAGAGACAGACAAATCCAGTATGATGAGTACGGAGCACTGCGGATGTTGTGGCAGTGCCCAGGAAGGTCTCAAGGGAATAAATGGCAGCCACACGCAGAGAAAACCTATATCTATGTAACAGTGATTCCCCCACCCGATGGGAGGTTCGGCGATTACAGCGTGTGTGGTGCATGCTACCTGTTGGCTGAGGGCTGAGTCGTCCGCTGATGGTTGTGGGGACACAGGACAAGGTTCTGGGGTAAATACCCAGCATAGATCTCTAGCGGTACAGCGCCTCCACCTGCCGCAGGCTCCAGATGTATGGAGGCGATCTCCTACGGAAGAACACAATCCCCTGTCCTTTCCCAGAAAGATCACACACCAGACAGGAGGTATATGAAACTGGAACAGTTTATTCTGTCAGCCACACAGTCACGGCAGTTGTCTGCCCAATGCAGTCTCTGGCTCGGTATCCGGAGGAAAAAAAGAGAAAACCTGCACACTGCCACTGGAGTGGGCCCCAAAGTGGTGTATAAAAATATATTCCTTTATTGATCCATATTAAAAAAAGGAGGGGAACACCCTCCTTTTTTAATATGGATCAATAAAGTTTATAAGTGCACATGACAATCTGAAGCAGTGTAAACAACCCCCTCTACTGGTCACACCATGCACATTACACTGTGCCTACTGAGGCTTCTTGTCATTGGTCAACGAGCGAATCATTAAACATATTGGCTATATATAGCTGTATGTAGCCTACTGGTCCCTCCCCGCACCCCCCCCTCCCACATATAAGCTTTGAAAAAGCGTTTCAACGCGAAAACGCGCACGTCGGCAGCGGGTTCCCAGATGACAGCTTGTGAACTCGCCCACGATACTAAGTCGGCTCCTGCTCGTGTTTAGTGCTCTTTACACTGCATTTCTCTACTAGTTGACGGTATAAGGGCGCATTAGGGACACAGCTCTTAACACTGTTCCACCACTAGTATTGAAGGTTTAAGGGCGCCTTTTAGGGACTTACCCTCTGGTACTCTCTTGCAGTTAATGTTCAGCAAGGCATCAACCTGGATTCAGCCACAGCATTGCTGGCTTGTGCATGGGCTCACTTACCCCTGCCACAACGTATGTATGCACACAGAAACCTAAGGTATAACATGTTATGCACACAGTAACATAAGGTATAACATATTATGCACACGTATGTATGCACACAGAAACCTAAGGTATAACATGTTATGCACATGTATGTATGCACACAGAAACATAAGGTATAACATGTTATGCACATGTATGTATGCACACAGAAACCTAAGGTATAACATATTATGCACACGTATGTATGCACACAGAAATCTAAGGTATAACATATTATGCACACGTATGTATGCGCACAGAAACCTAAGGTATAACATATTATGCACACGTATGTATGCACACAGAAACCTAAGGTATAACATGTTATGCACACGTATGTATGCACACAGAAACCTAAGGTATAACATATCATCAACACGTATGTATGCACATAGAAACCTAAGGTATAACATGTTATGCACATGTATGTATGCGCACAGAAACCTAAGGTATAACATATTATGCACAGGTATG
This sequence comes from Ascaphus truei, assembly GCA_036426205.1. Taxonomy (NCBI): domain Eukaryota; kingdom Metazoa; phylum Chordata; class Amphibia; order Anura; family Ascaphidae; genus Ascaphus; species Ascaphus truei. The sequence goes on from CM071569.1 coordinate 283,137,542, forward strand.
TATGCACATAGAAACCTAAGGTATAACATGTTATGCACATGTATGTATTGTGACAGAAACCAGGGGATGGTAATAAATTCCATATATAGGGCTCCCAGGATACTGAACAGTTTCTATCCTGTCTGGCCTGGGAGTGCAGCCTTATAATACATGCACTCCATCCCACAGTTTTGGGCAAGCGCTGGAACTGAGGGATTTCTGTCACCTGTCATGCTAATTAGAAATCAGGTATGTAAGACTGATTTCCTGTTTGCTCTTGTCTCTTCTCCAGAGCCTGGAAGGCTGCTGAACACAGTGGGGAGAAGCCCCTTCCCCACACAGGTTCAATTGTTCTATTCATTTGGCTAACTCTGCAAAAGTACCTTGTTTTGTTGTTGGAAAGTGGAAAAGCCACTTCCACCCTGAGTTAGGGAAATCTAAGTTAAGTTATCGCTCAGGTGAGCAGCTTTTGTTTTGATGTGTTTTGTTGTATGCACTGTGGCAGTCTCAGTGCCTGGGACTGAATAAACCAGGCACAGCCTGTTTAAAGGAACAGTACGTGACGCCTCCTCATTTAACCTACCCCAAAAGACCGTGTTCTAACCGTCCCGGACAAGCAGCGGAGCCCCGGAGTAAGCTGTTTGTCACAGTATGCACACAGAAACCTAAGGTATAACATATTATGCACACGTATGTATGCACACAAAAACCTAAGGTATAACATATTATGCACACGTATGTATGCGCACAGAAACCTAAGGTATAACATATTATGCACACGTATGTATGCGCACAGAAACCTAAGGTATAACATATTATGCACACGTATGTATGCACACAGAAACCTAAGGTATAACATATCATCAACACGTATGTATGCACATAGAAACCTAAGGTATAACATGTTATGCACATGTATGTATGCGCACAGAAACCTAAGGTATAACATATTATGCACACGTATGTATGCACATAGAAACCTAAGGTATAACATATTATGCACATGTATGTATGCACACAGAAACCTAAGGTATAACATGTTATGCACATGTATGTATGCACACAGAAACCTAAGGTATAACATATTATGCACACGTATGTATGCGCACAGAAACCTAAGGTATAACATATTATGCACAGGTATGTATGCACACAGAAACCTAAGGTATAACATATTATGCACACGTATGTATGCACACAGAAACCTAAGGTATAACATATTATGCACACGTATGTATGCGAACAGAAACCTAAGATATAACGTATTATACACACGTATGTATGCACACAGAAACCTAAGGTATAACATATTATGCACACGTATGTATGCACACAGAAACCTAAGGTATAACATATTATGCACACGTATGTATGCGCACAGAAACCTAAGGTATAACATATTATGCACACGTATGTATGCACACAGAAACCTAAGGTATAACATTATGCACACGTATGTATGCACATAGGAACCTAAGGTATAACATTATGCACACGTATGTAAGCACACAGAAACCTAATGTATAACATATCATCAACACGTATGTATGCACACAGAAACCTAAGGTATAACATATCATCAACACGTATGTATGCACACAGAAACCTAAGGTATAACATATTATGCAGACGTATGTACAGTATGCACACAGAAACCTAAGGTATAACATATTCACACGTATGTATGCACACAGAAACCTAAGGTATAACATATTATGCACATGTCACTCACACAACATATACACACACATACACGCATATACACGCACATACACGCATATACACTTACCTGCAGCTCCCAGGAAAAGCATGCGGCACGTGCACGCGCGTTCGCATAGGAACGCGCGGCCGCATCCTGTATATAACAGGCCTAACACTGACTACCGACCCTGTGCAACAGCCTGTCAGATTGGGTATTGCTTCATCCAGCCAGCCTTACATGGTATATGTGTATTAGTGACCATTACCACAGTATACTCTGGTCCTTACATGTACTTGTGTATTACTCCATATTTGGTAGTTCCATCTCACGATTCACAATAGTTGGCTGCTTTGTTGCTTTACCCTATTGTCCCCCATTGATGCAGGTTAGCACACCCAGGTGTGTTTTAACCCTATACCATTTCACCACCTGGGGACCACACAGTTAGGCAGGCCTGCACAACTCCAGTCCTCGAGGGCCGCAAACAGGCCAGGTTTTCAGGATCTCCCCACTTCAGCACAGCTGGCTCAATTAGTGACTCAGTTTGACCTTGAGGCGACTCTTGCGTGGATTCATTCTTCAGTGAGTTAATAGCAAACTCCGCCCAGGGTAAAAGGTCGACCCAGTTGTCTTGAGATTCTGACACAAAGCATCTGAGATACTGCTCCAAGGTCTGATTCATTCTCTCTGTCTGGCCGTTGGTCTGTGGGGGGTAACCCGAGGAGAAGAGAAGGGAAATGCCAAGTCTCTGAGAGAACGCTCGCCAAAACTTAGAAATGAATTGAGTACCCCTGTCCGAGACAATGGTGAGTGGCACGCCGTGTAGCCTGAAAATTTCTTTAGAAAATATGTCAGCCAAGGTAGCTCAGTTGGGGAGACCCTTGAGGGGTATAAAGTGTGTGTGCTTGGAAAATCTGTCCACTACTACAAGGATCGTATTCATCCCCTTAGAAGGTGGAAGTTCCACAATAAAGTCCATGGAAATATGCTTCCAAGGCTGTTCCGGAATAGGAAGGGGCAGGAGAAGACCGGATGGTTTGTGTTGGGCGGACTTGCTCTGAACACAGACTGGACAAGCTCTGGTGAAATCAAAAATGTAGTCGCTCATCTTAGGCCACCAATAGGTCCGTTTAATAAGATCCACTGTCCTCTTGAAGACTGGATGACCAGCAGATCTGGAAGAATGTCCCCACTCCAAGATCTTGTGGCGAAAACGTGGAGTAGCGTACAGACGTCCTCCTGGCACCTTAAATCTCCTAGGGATATGAGCCTGTGCTTTAGTGATTTCATCCAGGATATCAAAATTATTGTCAGAAAAAATGTATTTTGCAGGAAGAATAGTTTCCGAAAATTCGTTAGATCCTTCCTCCGTAGAGAACTGTCGAGAAAGTGCATCGGCCTTGATATTCTTGGTACCCGGAATATAAGAAATTGTGTAATTGAAACGAGAAAAAAAAAGTGCCCAACTTGCTTGACGGGATCCCAGACGACGAGCCCCCTCAATGTACAATACGTTTTTGTGATCGGTGAGAATTGCTACTGGCTCTTTAGTACCCTCGAGGAGGTGTCTCCATTCTTGCAAAGCTAACTTGATAGCTAAATGTTCACGGTTTTCGACATCATAATTTCTCTCGGCCGAAGAGAATTTCCTAGAAAAGAATCCACAAGGATAGAGTCTTTCTTGGGGAGAAGACCTTTGCGAAAGTACTGCTCCAGCTCCCACATCTGAAGCGTCAACTTCAAAAGTAAACGGAAGAGATGTGTTCGGGTGCCGAAAGATGGGGGCGGAAATGAAACCTCTTTTGAGAAACTCGAAGGCTTTGATGGCCTCTGGGGACTATGTTGTTGGATCAGCCCCTTTTTTGGTAAGAGCGGTAATGGGTAGAGCGATAGTAGAGAAATTACGGATGAATTTCCGATAGTAGTTTGAAAACCCAAGGAAACGCTGGACGGCTTTTAGGGAATTCGGCAACGACCAATCTAGGACAGCCTTCAATTTATCAGGATCCATGGTGAAGCCTTTATCGGAAATTATATAGCCAAGGAAGGCTGTGGATGATTGGTGGAAGAGACATTTCTCCATCTTCGCGTAGAGATTATCAGCACGAAGCCGAGCAAGAACCACCCTGGTGTGACGAATGTGCTCTTCCAGGTTTTTGGAGAAAATGAGGATATCATCTAGGTATACGATGACAAAAATACCCAAAATGTCCCTGAAGAGGTCATTCATAAATTCTTGGAAGACGGCTGGGGCATTGCAGAGGCATCACTAGATATTCATAATGACCCGTATGTGTGTTGTTTGCAGTTTTCCACTCGTCACCGTCACGTATTCGGATTAGATTGTAAGCTCCTCTCAAGTCGAGTTTGGAAAATATAGAGGCTCCTTGGAGCCGGTCAAAGAGTTCCGAAATTAGAGGAAGAGGGTACCGGTTTTTAACTGTAATTTTGTTAAGCCCACGAAAGTCGATACAGGGTCTAATGGAGCCATCCTTCTTTTTCACGAAGAAGAAACCCGCCCCGGCCGGGGAAGTGGACGTTCGAATAAACCCTCAATTGGATTCTCTTGGATGTAAGTCGCCATAGCCTCGGTCTCGGGCACGGAAAGGGGATACGACTTAGACTTGGGGAGTGTGGCTCCAGGAATTAATTCGATGGGACAGTCGTCATGAACGATGAGGTGGTAAGACTTCAGCCTGAGTCTTGTTAAAGACATCTAAAAAAACATGGTATACCTCAGGCAGGGTAGAGAGGGGAGGTGAAGAAGTGTCGAGACCCGCGAGCACGGTAAACGGGAGGAATGACCGCCTTCTTCAAGGTAGGCAGCCATGATCGGTAGTTGTTTTGTCTGTAAATCGACACATGGATTGTGAAGCTGGAGCCACGGCAATCCTAAATGACCTGGACAGTAGGTGAGTGGAAGTATCGAAGATGATGACCTCAGTATGACCATCGCGGTGGTAGTGTGTGAGGAACAGATTCCCAAATAATGAACGCTGGTTGGAGTGGTCGACCGTCGATAGCCTCAAGGCTGATGGGTGACTTCTTCTTGACTAACGGGATTTGGTTGTTGCAGGCCATAATCGTGATCCAAGAAGTTACCACCAGACCCGGAGTCGATGAGGCTTTAACCTTACCCGGACATTGGGACCCTCGAGAGTTATGGGAAGAAGAATTCTCTTTGGTAGCTCTTTGGGGGAAGAGGGGGAAGGAGAGATGGTGCCCAGTAAAAGCCCCTCTACCTTTACTGGGCGTCTCAGTTTCCTGGTTTCAGGCGACAGTGACGTAGTTGGGTTCCAGAGAGCCACTAGTAGAAGCGAGACCCTCATTTCGGCGGCGTGTTGTAACTCTCGGCCTGCCCACAAGCCAGGACGAGACCCCGGGACTAAGTGGAAGGAGTAACTCCACACACTAACCGTAAACGGGGGCACGGCGGAGTGTGGAAGTAGCGTGTAGTAGATGGTCGGGGTAACAAAAATAGAAATGATACCGTAACTTGACAACTCAGCGAAGAAAGGTAAGTCCGTAAGCCAATGGTGTTGGGAGGAAAGAGCAGCGTAGTTGAGTGTCCGTAAGCCTGGTCGTGGAGTGGAGAGAGCAGCGTAGTAGATTGTCGTAAGCCGTTGTCCAGGGAGTGTAGGAGGTAAGGGGGGGGGGAGGCAAACAGTAACCCGGGGGCCTGGTTACACAGAAAGAAAATCTATACTTACCAAAAGACATAGAATTTCCCAGAGAGGTCGCTGGTAGAAAATGAAATAATACCGTATCCGGTCTCAATACTCTCTGTGGACATCTGACGTTTAACAGACCTGCCCAGGCTAAATACATTTTTTCTCCCAGGCCCCGGCAGGAGCCCACTCCTTTCTACTTTGAAGCTGCTCTCCCTTGATTTTAAAACAAATTAAACCGTGAGGGGATCATCAAAGCTCACTAACGATGCGTGGTTCAGGGCTGCTGAATCCAGTCTAAGGCACCCCCCCCCCCCAACAAAGTTAGTTTTTAGGATATCCCTGCTTCAGCAAGGTGGCTCAAGCAGAGGCTCGTCTGAGCCACCTGTGCGAAGCAGGGACTGATTGAGCCACCTGTGCTGAAGCAGGGACTGATTGAGCCCCTGTGCTGAAGCAGGGATATCCTGAAACCCTGACGTGTTGGCGGGGGTTGAGGACTGGAGTTGAGCCCCCTGCGGGTGTGGTATAACGGACATTAGTGCTAATGATTTGTAAAGCGCAGTTCCTGTAACAGCGCCGATCCCCAGCGCTCCGGTATCGTTATGCTAATGAGATCACTAACGGCTAATCGGTTTACACTATATTTAGTTGTGGACAAACTAACGAACGTTACCTAGTCGGTGGCCTTAGTTCGCTAAATCGCGCAAGTTTGTTACTGCGCCAAAAAAACCTTGCAGCGGAAACTAATATCGATCGATAACGGCGCAAAACCTCCCCTGTAGGGTTAATGAGCCACTCACTGCCGCGGGATCTGCAGAATTATTCTGCGTGTGCGTGCGTCACTTAGAGACGATTGCGTTCCCCGCACCAGTGTTATTATAATAAGCAATGTACGGCGAGTCCTACGTTGGTGGCCGCAGGCCATTGTGGTGGAAGCCGTACACCTATGTATAGCGCACGTGTTTTAATAGCCACATATTAATAATATGGTCGTAGGCTCTTAGCATCAGAGTAAGTACGGATACACACAGATGTTACCGAACTTAATTTTCGGGGGTGTTAGGGGGCATGCTCAGCCCGGGCATGGCCCAGGCATTGTGTCGGTCCATTATATGCAAAACTCCGGAGTCATATCTCTGCATTTCGAGGTTTCTGTGGTCAAAGTTGTGTCTGGCTGCATCGTTTCCAATTAGCGGTTTGGGGAGTGTCAGCAGGGGGTGTCACACAGTGCACAGTAATATACAATGTGCCAGTCCTGTGGTCTGAGACGTGCATTTTTATATCTCTGTTTTTGCTGTGTCACTGCATCTGGGAAGATATTGCCCCCAAAGAGAAAACAATTGCATCAAAAGGGGGAACACGTGCATGCACTTCAGTGATAATTTCCGAAATGTACTTTATGTCTGAAAGCGCTTATTCCCCCGATCTGTTATTTGTTATTATTGCCTATTTATATGTTGTCGTGGTTATCCTGGTGAAGCGCTATGTACATTAATGGCGCTATATTAAATAAAGAAATACTGTAGGGGCTATGCATGAGCTCAATGCTATTGTCGTCCGGATGAAGAGAAAAGCACGTCCGTTAAAAAGGTAGGCCGGAGACGCGATTCACTAAGGCCTTGAGCCCATTTTTCTTATTTTACGTATGTGCTCAAAATAGCCACAGCAGTACGTTGCTTTTTCCCCCCCTGCTAGACGTTCTTAACCTTCACGTACGCTAGCTGAAAACAAAGCTGTGTTGTAACATTGCATGGAGATTTGTATCTCCATGCAGGCTGTTAAGTAACTAAATAAATACATTTTATAATGTGTAATGAGCTGGGTCTCCGGAGCTCTAACCGCAATTGGTTTCAGGTCGGGGGCCCCTACTTCAGGAGATACAGCCGTTATGGGTGCCGGTATCCCCTGCACTTCAAGCTCCCACTATGTGAACGGGTTTATTACATTCTGCAGGGGATACCGGCACCCCATAACGGAGCTGTATCTCCTGAGTAGGGGGCCCCGAGGTGAAACCAATGCGGTTCAGCTCAGGAACCCCTGCTCATCTACACTCTGTCAAACACAACTAACAATAAAAATAATTCTTACCGTAGCGGCTATCTGCTATGGTAATGAAGCTGCATTAATGTACATTTATATAATATTGTGTGGGAGCAGGGGGTCCCTGAGCTGAACCGCATTGATTTCTGCCTCAGACCCCCTGCTTCCCGAGTTACAGGCCCCGGTAGGGCATCGGAGGCCAAGTCGCCACCATCTTTATAGCGTACAAGACGCGACGTGGGCGTCTATAAAGATGGCGCGACACTGGCCTCCGATGCCCAAAACCGGGGCTGTAACTGGGGCAAGCAGGGGTGGATGAGGCAGAATCAATGCGGTTCAGCTCAGGGGACCCCCGGCTCCCGCACACTTAATAAAAATACCATTAAGTCAGTTTCATTACCTTAGCGACTATCTGCTAAGGCAATGAAGGGGTTAAGGAACAATAGCATGTTATTGGGGACAATTGCCCCCATAAACATGCAATATACACACCACCTCCCCCCCCCGCCCCCCCCAACAACATACAGTACTGTAATGGCAAAAACTTTTATCCACATATGGATATACTGCGATTGCCATTTTACATTTTTTATCATATAATTACAATAATACGTAAATACTTATTACACTTAACCTTTTACAGGCCACACACGTGAAGGCAGTATTCCTGGAAAATATAGAGGCTCCTTGGAGCCGGTCAAAGAGTTCCGAAATTAGAGGAAGAGGGTACCGGTTTTTAACTGTAATTTTGTTAAGCCCACGAAAGTCGATACAGGGTCTAATGGAGCCATCCTTCTTTTTCACGAAGAAGAAACCCGCCCCGGCCGGGGAAGTGGAGTTCCGAATAAACCCTCAATTGAGATTCTCTTGGATGTAAGTCGCCATAGCCTCGGTCTCGGGCACGGAAAGGGGATACGACTTAGACTTGGGGAGTGTGGCTCCAGGAATTAATTCGATGGGACAGTCGTATGAACGATGAGGTGGTAAGACTTCAGCCTGAGTCTTGTTAAAGACATCTAAAAAAACATGGTATACCTCAGGCAGGGTAGAGAGGGGAGGTGAAGAAGTGTCGAGACCCGCGAGCACGGTAACGGGAGGAATGACCGCCTTCTTCAAGGTAGGAGCCCACTGGATCGGTAGTTTGTCTGTTCAATCGACACATGGATTGTGAAGCTGGAGCCACGGCAATCCTAAAATGACCTGGACAGTAGGTGAGTGGAAGATATCGAAGATGATGACCTCAGTATGACCATCCGCGGTGGTCAGGGTGAGAGGAACAGATTCCCAAATAATGAACGCTGGTTGGAGTGGTCGACCGTCGATAGCCTCAAGGCTGATGGGTGACTTCTTCTTGACTAACGGGATTTGGTTGTTGCAGGCATAATCGTGATCCAAGAAGTTACCACCAGACCCGGAGTCGATGAAGGCTTTAACCTCTACCCGGACATTGGGACCCTCGAGAGTTATGGGAAGAAGAATTCTCTTTGGTAGCTCTTTGGGGGAAGAGGGGGAAGGAGAGATGGTGCCCAGTAAAAGCCCCTCTACCTTTACTGGGCGTTCTCGTTTCCTGGTTTCAGGCGACAGTGACGTAGTTGGTGTTCCAGAGAGCCACAGTAGAAGCAGAGACCCTCATTTCGGCGGCGTGTTGTAACTCTCGGCCTGCCCACAAGCCAGACGAGACCCCGGGACTAAGGTGGAAAGGAGTAATACCACACACCTAACCGTAAACGGGGGCACGGCCGGAGTGTGGAAGTAGCGTAGATGGTCGGGGTAACAAAAATAGAAATGATACCGTACTTGACAACTCCAGCGAAGAAAGGTAAAGTCCGTAAGCCAATGGTCGTGGGATGGAAAGAGCAGCGTAGTTGAGTGTCCGTAAGCCTGGGTCGTGGAGTGGAGAGAGCAGCGTAGTAGATTGTCTGTAAGCCGTGTCCAGGGAGTGTACGACAGCGTAAGGGGGGGGGAGGCAAACAGTAACCCGGGGGACCTGGTTACACAGAAAAGAAAATCTATACTTTACCAAATGACATAGAATTTTCCCCAGAGAGGTCGCTTTAGAAACATGAAATAATACCATCCGGTCTCAAATACTCTCTGTGGACATCTGACTTTAACAGCCTGGCCCAGGCTTAAATACATTTTTTCTCCAGGCCCCGGCAGGAGCCCACCTCTTCTACTTTTAAGCTGCTCCCCTTTCTTAAAACAATTGACACCTTGAGGGGATCATCAAAGCTCACTAACGATGCGTGGTCAGGGCTGCTGAACTCCAGTCCTCAAGCCACCCCCCCCCCCCAACAAGTTATGTTTTTAGGATATCCCTGCTTCAGCACAGGTGGCTCAAGCAGAGGCTCAGTCTGAGCCACCTGTGCTGAAGCAGGGACTGATTGAGCCACCTGTGCTGAAGCAGGGACTGATTGAGCCCCTGTGCTGAAGCAGGGATATCCTGAAACCCTGACGTGTTGGGCGGGGTTGAGGACTGGAGTTGAGCCCCCCTGCGTTGGTATAACGGACATTAGTGCTAATGATTTGCTAAAGCGCAGTTCCCTGTAACAGCGCCGATCCCCAGCGCTCCGGTATCGTTATGCTAATGAGATCACTAACGGCTAATCGGCTTTACACATATATTTAGCTTGGTGGACACACTAACGAACGTTACCTAGTCGGTGGCCTTAGTTCGCTAAATCGCGCAATGTTGTTACTGCGCCAAAAAACCTTGCAGCGGAAACTTAATATCGATCGATAACGGGCGCAAGAACCTCCCCTGTAGGGTTAATGAGCCCACCTCCTGCCCGAGGGATCTGCAGCAATTTATTCTGCGTGTGCGTGCCGTCACTTAGCGATCATTAGCTTCCCCGCACAGTGTTATATAATAATAAGCAATGTACGGCGAGTCCTACGTTGGTGCCGCAGGCCAGATTGTGGTGCTAAGCCGTACACCTATGTATAGCTCACGTGGTTTAATTAGCCACATATTTAATAAATATGGTCGTATGGCTCTTAGCGTCAGAGTACTGGAGTACACACAGATGTACCAGACTTACTTTTCTGGGGTGTTAGGGGGCATGCTCGCCCGGGCATGCCCAGGCATTGTGCTGGTACCATTATATGCAAACTCCGGAGTCATATCTCTGCATTTCGAGGTTTCTGTGGTCAAAGTTTGTCTGGCTGCATCTGTTCCAATTAGCGGTTTGGGGAGTGTCAGCAGGCGGGTGTCACACAGTGCACAGTAATAATACAATGTGCCCACGTCTGTGTCTGAGACGTGCATTTTTATCTCTGTTTTTTGCTGTGTCACTGCATCTGGGAAGATATTGCACCCAAAAGAGAAAAATTGCATCAAAGGGGAAAACAGTGCATGCACTTTCAGTGATATTTCCGAAATGTTACTTTTATGTCTGAAAGCGCTTATTCCCACGATCTGTTATTTGTATTATTTGCTATTTATATGATTGTGACGTGTGTTACTCCTGTGAAGCGCTATGTACATTAATGGCGCTATATAAATAAAGACATACTGTAGGGGGCTATGCACTGAGCTCAATGCTATTGCGTCCGGATGAAAGAAAAAAGCACGTCCGTTAAAAAGTGAGGCCGGAGACGCGATTCACTAAGGCCTTGAGCCCATTTTTTAACGTATGTGCTCAAAATAGCCACAGCGTACGTTTTGCTTTTTCCCCCCTGCTAGCGTTCTTAACCTTCACGTACGCTAGCTGAAAACAAAGCTGCTTGTAACATTTGCATGGAGATTCTGTATCTCCATGCAAGGCTGTTACAGTACACTAAATAAATACATTTTAATAATAGTGTACATGAGCAGGGGTCCTCCGGAGTTGAACCCGCATTGGTTTCAGGTCCGGGGGCCCCCTACTTCAGGAGATACAGCCCCGTTATGGGGTGCCGTATCCCCTGCACTTTCAAGCTCCCACGTCATGTGACCGGGTTATTTACATTCTGCAGGGGATACCGGCACCCCATAACGGAGCCTGTATCTCCTGAAAGTAGGGGGGTCCCCGAGGCGAAACCAATGCGGTTCAGCTCAAGACCCCCTGCTCATCTACACTACTGTCAACACACCATAACATAAAACATAATTTCTTACCGTAGCGGCTATCTGCTATGGTAATGAAGCTCGCATTAATGTACATTTTATAAATATTGTGGTGGGAGCAGGGGGTCCCTGAGCTGAACCGCATTGATTTCTGCCTCAGACCCCCTGCTTCCCGAGTTACAGGCCCCGGTATGGGCATCGGAGGCCAATGTCGCCACCATCTTTATAGCTCGTAACAAACCGACTTGGGCTCTATAAAGATGGCGGCGACACTGGCCTCCGATGCCCAAAACCGGGGTCTGTAACTCGAAGCAGGGGGTGCATGAGGCAGAAATCAATGCGGTTCAGCTCAGGGGACCCCCTGCTCCCGCACACTATTAATAAAAATACTTAAACAGCTTCATTACCTTAGCGACTATACTGCTAAGGCAATGAAGGGGTTAAGGCACAATAGCATGTTTATTGGGGACAATTGCCCCATAAACATAGCAATATACAACACACATCCCCCCCCCGCCCCCTAACACATACAGTACTGTAATGGGCAAAAATACTTTTATCCACATATGGATAATAATGCATTTGCCCATTTTAAATACATATAAATTACAATAAATACAGTAAATACATATTACACTTACCTTTTACAGGCACCCACGATGAAGGCCGTCTTCATCCTCATCCTGCCCATGTCCCTCCGGTGCTGCAAAACATACAATTAGACTGTAAGCTCCTCGGGGCAGGGACTCCTCTTCCTTAATGTTACTTTTATGTCTAAAGCACTTATTCCCATGATCTGTTATTTATATTATCTGTTATTTATTTGATTACCACATGTATTACTACTGTGAAGCGCTATGTACATTAATGGCGCTATATAAATAAAGACATTCAATACAATACAATACATACTGTACGCAAGAATAAAAATATAAGGCATTGTAAACCTTTCGGCATCACAATAAATATGGCGTATTTCTGCAGAAAAGGTTAAATCTCCACGAGGGAAGTGAGGGGGTTAAATCTTCTTGCCCACTCCCCCCCTCCCCCCCAGCTATTTAATCTCCTTTTACATTCACTTCTGAATACATCTCTTCGGAGTTTCCTGGAACTGCACAGCTGCCCCGTGGTGGTCACACGCTGACTTTCACTTAGTGACAGGTGTGATGCAACAGTCACCGGACCCGTGAGAGCAGGGGGACCGCCGGTACGTACTCCCACAGACATGTGGTATAAGTACAGGACTCCCACTTCCCCGTCACCATGAGAGAGCTGTGCTGCCGGTTACACAATGTCTCACAGGCGCTCGCTGTGCTCAGGTAAGGGGATGGCTTCTGCTCTGGGAATTCCTCAAAGCTGCATAAAGGAACATTACCAGCATTATCCTGCATGTGTGTGTCTTTAAATAAATCAGTTCTCTAGTATTAGATAATACTATATGTTTTTAATTTAACTCTTAATGCCATGTTTAATGAGTTTTAATATACTGAGCATCAGCTTTGATTTTTTTTTTTTATAGCAGACTTTAGCACACTTCCCCAGCAGTGCAAGATCTTTGCAACACTTTCCTGTTTGTAATCGTTTGTTGCCAATATTCCCAGCAGTTTGAGCTGCAAACTGTAACAATAGATAATGTTACCTTAGTAATATACAAATGCATTGTAGCTGCTGAGTTACACTGACTGAAGGATTAGGGTGACCAGATTTTGAAAATGAAAAACCTGGACACACAATTTTTTTTTTTTTACATTAACAGTTTATTTATTGTAGTACACTTATACTTTACTACCATTATGTGTGTGTGTGTGTGTGTGTGTGTGTGTGTGTCTGTGTGTGTGTCAACCTCACTAATCGAACAAAAAAAAAGCCAGATGTGAATGATTTCTGAACCCATTAACCAGTGTCAGGATGCCCCCTCTTCACAATTTCTAAAGCAGCAATCCCACCTGGGATCTTACCTGATCCGCAGTCCCTCAAGGTACTATACTGGAGGGGAGGTGTTCCCTACCTGTCTTCCGATGTCTCCCGTGTGAAACTTGAGAGTCAGATCTGGAAGAAAGCAGGATAGGTTATGTTGGTGTAGGTATACGGCAGTTAACATAAGACCGAGAGAGTGGGTGACAGAGTCAGAAAGAGTCAGAGAGAGAGAGAGTCAGAGAGAGAGAGTCAGAGAGAGAGAGTCAGAGAGAGAGAGACAGAGAGAGACAGACAGAGAGAGAGACAGACAGAGAGAGAGACAGAGAGAGAGACAGACAGAGAGAGAGACAGACAGAGACAGAGAGAGTCAGAGTCATAGAGAGAGTCAAAGTCATAGAGAGAGTCAGAGACAGACAGAGAGAGAGTCAGAGACAGACAGAGAGAGAGTCAGAGACAGACTGAGAGAGAGTCAGAGAGAGAGAGTCAGAGAGAGACTGCTAACAGAGAAGATGTATGCAGTCATTATTATGCATGGCTACACTGGTTTCATTCCTACCTACCAGTGTCCATCTCAGGCTCTAACTCCAACCCCTTGGATATCACCTGTGGCGTCCCGCAAGGCTCTGTTCTGGGGCCCCTACTCTTCACAGTGTTCATCAATTATCTTCCCACAGCTTGTAAGGGAACTTCAATACACATGTATGCAGATGACACAATCGTATAGGCACCCAGCCATAGCCTCTCCGACCTTGAGCACATACTTCAGTCTGACTTTTTGAAACTTGAAAATTGGATTTCCAAAAACAAACTGTTTTTAAACACTGACAAGACTGTAACAATGCTATTTGTATTGTATGTCTTTATTTATATAGCGCCATTAATGTACATAGCGCTTCACAGTAGTAATACATGTGGTAATCAAATAAATAACAGATAATATAAATAACAGGACCAAGGCTACATTTTTAAAGCTTCCAATGACGGAGCTCCAGATCAGAACCAACGCTAATACCATCTTAACTTTTGTTACTAGTTTAAAATACTTGGGCATATGGTTTGACTCCCATTTAACATTCGGGAGGCACATTGATACCCTGACATCCAAAACCTGTGCCAAACTAGGTGTACTTTACAGGAACAAGTCCTCCCTAAGTCTGCTGGTCAGAAAGCATATCACACAGCAGATGCTAATGCCAATTATCGACTATGGGGACATAGTATATGGCTGGGCACCGCAAACCCACCTTAGCAAACTTGACACCCTCTAGAATTCAATATGCCGTTTTGTTCTCCAATACAACTATAACACACATCACTGCGAAATGCTCAAAGAACTAGATTGGTCATCACTTGAGTCTAGGTGCAAAGTTCACTTTTCCTGTCTTGCCTTCAAATACTTTCTGGGCAAGCTACCCATCTATCTGAACAAGCTCCTCACCCCTACCACATGCAGCACTTATCATCTGAGATCTGACTCCAAAAGACTGTTCATGGTCCCAAGGTTCAGCAAAGTATCCGGCCACTCCTCCTCTTACCGTGCACCCCAAAACTGGAACAACCTACCGGAGACTCTCACATCCACCCCCAGTTTAAGGTCTTTCAAAACTAAAGCTCTCACATTTTAATCTGGTCTGTAACTGTTACATACGCCTACAACATATATTATCTCTAACTGTGCATGCAATGTCTTGTATATAATGTATACCCTGCTCACTTATATAACTGTATTTGTAACCATGTATTATTTGTCTTAACTCTGTGCCCTGGACATACTTGAAAACGAGAGGTAACTCTCAATGTACAGCTCACCCCCTTATAACGCTGTGCTTGGGGTCCAAAGAATCACATCGCGTTATAAGCGGATCACGTTACAAATAATGTTCAATTGTATGCATTGTACAATAAAGTATTTAAGATGTATGTATGTATGTATGTATGTCTTTATTTGTATAGCGCCATAAAATGTACATAGCGCTTCACAGTAGTAATACATGTCATATAAATAACAAATATAAATAACACATCATGGGAATAAGTGCTTCAGACATACTGTAAAAGTAACATTAAGGAAGGAATCCCTGCTCCGAGGAGCTTACAATCTAATTGGTAGGTAGGGAGAACGTACAGAGACAGTAGGAGGGAATACTAGTAAGTGCGTCTGCAGGGGGCCAAGCTTTGTGTCATGTGTCCATGATTATCCAGTGCTACTCATATGCTTCTTTAAGCAGATGTGTCTTAAGGTGGGTCTTAAAGGTGGATAGCGAGGGGGCTAGTCGGGTATTGAGGGGAAGAGCATTCCAGAGGTGTGGGGCAGAAAGTGAGAAAGGTTTAAGGCGGGAGAGAGCTTTAGATACAAAGGGGGTAGAAAGAAGATATCCTTGAGAAGAACGCAAGAGTCGTGATGGTGCATAGCGAGAAATTAGGGCTGAGATGTAATGAGGGGCAGAAGAATGTAAAGCTTTAAAAGTGAGCAGTAGAATTGAGTGTGAGATACGCGATTTAATCGGAAGCCAGGAGAGGGATTTCAGCAGGGGAGACGCTGAGACAGATTTAGGAAAGAGTAGAGTGATTCTGGCAGCAGTGTTTAGGATAGATTGTAGGGGAGACAGGTGAGAGGTAGGAAGGCCGGACAGCAGGAGGTTGCAGTAATCGAGACGTGAGAGAATGAGGGCCTGAGTCAGAGTTTTAGCAGTTGAGTAACAGAGGAAAGGACGTATCTTTGTGATATTGCGGAGGAAAAAGCAACAAGTTTTAGAAACGTTTTGAATATGAGAGGAGAATGAGAGAGAGGAATCAAGTGTGACCCCTAGGCAGCGTGCTTGGGCTACTGGGTGAATGATCGTATTTCCAATAGCAATGTGGAAGGATGTAGTAGGGCCAGGTTTGGGAGGTAGTATAAGGAGCTCTGTTTTTGCCATGTTAAGTTTCAGTCGGCGGAGGGCCATCCAGGATGATATTCCAGAGAGGCATTCAGAAACTTTGGTCTGTATAGCAGGTGTAAGGTCAGGGGTTGAAAGGTAAATTTGTGTGTCGTCAGCATAGAGGTGATATTTAAACCCAAAAGATGTGATTAGGTCACCTAGAGAGAGTGTGTAGAGAGAAAAGAGAAGGGGTCCCAGGACAGAGCCCAATAATCATACCAATAAGATACCAATAATCGTGTTGTAAAGTATTCATAAATACGAAAAATCGGAGCTACGCTTGAATCGTGTAAGCGGATTCGCGTTGTAACGGATCGCATTATAACGGGGTTGAGCTGTATTACTTCCTGGTAAATTTCGAACAATCCAGGAGGAGCACATAAGGGATAAAGAGAAAGAGAGAATACACAAATTTAAGTGCAGATGTATGGAATGCAGAACTCTGGCTTATGCTGTAATCTTGGCTCGAGTGTTCAGCCTACTCACAAGATTCAGATGTATAGTGAGAAGTTTGCAATTTGGGCTGCTACCCGTATGGAATAAATGCAGTCAGGATCTCCCTCAAGGGCACACTCAGCAATATGTAGATGTGTATAGGAGAGATAAGAGAATACTACATAGCGTGATCAGTCTGGTAAACAAATTTTATGTATAAAAGATATAAAAGTGCGCACTTACAATGTGTATAATAACAGCAAGCATTTATCACATCGCTAGTGAAAAACGGAGGGTCACCGCACTCTCACCGCCTCCCCTGGGTCTTCTGAGCCTCCTCTGCGTGTAGTCTGCTGTCGGGGCCTGTCTCGTTGCGCCCGTCCAGGCGTGTGACGTCACGGCTCCTCGGCTTGAGAACTCCTGGTAACGCAATTTTATAAATAAAAATTAAATAAATAAGCATGGCTGCTGCCAGCGTCACTCCGGATGGTTTCACAGCTTATCTATCGGCTCTAGGAGCAATCCCTAACCCGAGAAGCCATATTGTTTTCCAATTTTCCTCGGCCGCTGCTGAATCGGGTGGGGAGAGGGGGATCTTCAGACGTTGGAGAATCACCTGGTTCAGGTGAGATAAATGTTATACTGTAATGTTCTACATCACTTGTAACATAGATAGCTGTGAAACAAAAAGTTGGCGCCAGAGGAAAGAATCAACACCCTCCAATATCTCAGCTCACTAATGGCGTCCCCAATCCTGCTTCACTCATCCCATTGGCGCATAATCTTTCTCTCTCCACAGGAAGATAACTGACTAATAGCCCAACACCAAAACAAACGTCCATGGTGTGACTCCTCCAGTGCGCTGTGCAATGCAGTGAAGAAGTGCTAACCAAAAATAATAACATGCACAAGAGCGCCCTCGAACAGAAGGCCAGGTGGGTTAAAAAATAATAATAATCTGTGCACTCCAGCCAGCAGGCCAGGGAGGTGCTCAGCGAGAAGAACAAACAGTCGTACAAACATATTTTGTGCTGGTGCCAATGGTGCTCAAACGATGTGGTGAGGGGGACAGCTACCCTCTGTGTCACCACCCGTAGGTGTGGCTCCGTGAACCTCCCAGGTTGACAAGACCTCATGTCCGCCTCACGGCCAGGCCAGAGGATCAAGTGCATTTCTGTGTATATGTCCTTCACAGGAAAGACACTACACTTGAACTTAGCCAAACGCCCAAGCACCTACTCACAGACAGCTCTGTTGACCTTTTTGGGTTTTATCAGTGTGAGGTTAGTTCCTGGCTTTGCCATGTGAAGCTGGAAATGGCTACAAGCAGGCACACAAAGTAAGTTATGGTGAGTAAAAAAGTGACAGTGTTATGCACGCAGCTTGTATTGCAAATAAAAATATCACTTGTGAGCACATTCACATCTCATGAAATAAACCAGGCACAAAGCCCAGAAAAAAAACCATGCGCCACAAAAAAGCAAAAGGGAGATAATAAAAAACAATTTAATGTGCCAAAAAGGAGAGGGTTACACTGACATGTTTCACCAAAGTGCACTGTGATAAAGCCATTTGTTGGCGACACATGTCAGTGTAACCCTCTCTTTTTTGGCACATTAAATAGTTTTTTATTATCTCCCCTTTGCTTCTTTGTGGTGCAGGGTTTTTTGGGGGGCTTAGTGCCTGGTTTATTTCATTAGTTATCCATTCTCAACGTTTTTTTGCACACAGAAGATTCAGGTTCACGGACCCTTTACTCTGCACGTGAAGAAACTCCTGTGGTTGTGGCTCTGACTCGGGAGTGACTATCGTTGTTCATTCAACTGTGAGTATTATTCCGATTGCAGCACTGGGTTTATATGCTGTACTGGAGGGGTGATCTCTATGCGTTTGAATATATATATATGGTCAGATGACCGCAGTTCAATGCTAAATCCTCTACAAGTACATTACAAACTAATATGGTGAATGCTTGCATAAGCGTTCCTTTCTGCTTCTTGTCTACCATATCACCTCCTTAGATTCTAGAAAGTATTCCGGATTTGTATCAGTGGATTTCTTTCTCTATAGTGAATCCCATATATTTGAGTCCCAGTTTTTTCCTGCCTATCTAGGGTATCTGTTGCACATGCACATCTCAGACAGGTCTGCAACCCTGCCTTTCACCATCCCTTCGCATACATTGCTTCCACGGCAGCCAAGTATTCTGGGTAATGTGATGCAAATGAGCGCGCAGCTTGTATAGAACAAAGCCTGGGAGAAAGGCATGCAAAGTGAGTTTATTCTGTCACGGATGCCAAAAATGTACACTTTTTTGTTTTTTAAGTTGTGCTTTATGAAAGATTTTCATAGCAGCCATTGCTCTAGGGAATAAACGTCATGTCGAACATAAATAGAAAAAACGTACTGTATGTGGATCCAATAAAACCACAATTCCCTGAGGATAAAACGTGTTGAAACCTTATCTTACAGGCGCCATCCTAATATTCTTCAGCATTTACCTGAGGCCACAGTTGGAAAAAAAAAACAAAAACAAACACACACACAAAAAAAAAAATGATGATGATAAGTAAAAACATGCACACTTAAGGGAGCAGCGCAATACTTTACAGAGTTTGAGAACTCAAATGAAATACAATTATTTTGTTACACAAGAGACAGCCCGGGGAAAGCCAGAGTTATAATAATAAACGGCTGCATTCAATGAACGGAGGTTATACATTCAGTTTGCAGACATTTCATGGATTATTAGAGATAGGATTTACTGTATGGGCGTAAGTAACAATTACAGACAGGATTAATATTGTGTTAGGAGAGGTAGGATACACCTGCAATGTGTTAGAAGAGGCCTTGCCTCAAGGAGCTTACAATCTATAGGCCGGGTAAGTTGACATTGGGTACAGGGGATGAGAGGGCTGCGGAGTTTCAGATTGCAACAGAGCAGCTGTAACATTACCAAACATCAGCGGGATTCAGTGAATGGTGACACCCTTTGGCTGCAGCCTTTGTGGTGACGTGGGTGTTATGACCCAGAGATCCTTTGGTAGAATGAAACGGCAGCATAGCACAGTACTGGACCTCACGTCAGACATGCAGGGGGGCGGGACTGGTGGGCTCCAGCTGGTCTTGGAAGTGGCTCTTGTCCTCATCCTATTAACCCTGTCTCCACTGGCTTGGTGGACAGGGGCATGTAAGGCATATTGGGGGAGCCTCTCTTGGGGAGACGCCTTTGGGGCGACTCAGGTGTTACGTCCAAGAGATTCTTTGGTAGAGACAAAAAACCCTGCATATGAAAGGATAAGTAGTATGACATTCATAAAAAATAAAAATTGCCAAGCAATCCAGAGAGACAACGAGGCATCCAGCTGGGATATCTGGCTCCTTTAATGTGCGTGCTGAAACTCGTAATAACATTGCTAAAATAATCCAGTATGATTTCATTAACGTGCAATATTACTGATTGGTTAGGCACTACTGCACAAAAGCTCCCACTGATATGTCCTTGAGGCAGATTACCCACTTACTCCCACTCCCCGCCCCTAGGCTGCATTTAGATGTCAGATACTTATCCTAGATTTGTATTTACAGTATATTGAGCCAGAGGAAGCGAAACACCAAAAACCCCGGTGAAACATTAGCCAATGATGTCTCATATGGGTAGAAAAGAAATTCCCAATTCCAGTAATGATAATCTGATTACTCCCTGGATCAACAGCCTTTCTACGTTTACTTATTTGGTATATCCCTGTATACCTTCCCTTTTCCATTCACCAATATGAAGCCCCAATCTAGATTCACCCCTCTCTCTGAAGTCAGCGCTAACGTTGTCACCAGGGATCTAGAGCAAATTAAGCCTGTTAAGAACTCTGGCAATCTCAACCCTAGGGAACGTCTAGCTTTGAAAGAACTGAATGGAGAATCCTAATATAACCATCAAACTCTCTGACAAAGAGGGGAACGTGGTTATCTTGGACACAGATGATTTCATTAAAGAGAACAATAGTACCTCGACCTGACTATGGATCCAACCGTCCAATTCAAAAAGGATCTGATGTTGATCCTAGACAAAGGAATTACTGACAAAGTCCTCTCAAAAAGGGAATATGATCAACTCCTTACACCATCACCCAGACTGGCAACGTTTTACAGCCTTCCAAAGACCCATATGGGCACCTTCCCACCACCAGGACGCCCTATAGATTCTAGGATCGCTAACCTCACAGAACAAACTAGTATCTCCGTTGACCAAGTCTTGAGGCCTTTTGTTAAAATGTTGCCGTCTCACCTACATGACATCAACGATGTCCTTAATAGGCTGAATGATGTGATCATAGACAAAGAAACTGTATTAATCAGCCTCCATCTATTCTAGAGGCACTCTACACTTCAATAATACACATGGCTGGGATGGAAGCATTAGCATATTTTCTTCAAACAAGAAGTCTCTATTTTGATAACCACATCCGAATTATTCTGGACCTTCTACAATTCATACTCACCCACAATTACTTTATGTTTAACAGGAAGATTTACCATCAGATACTGGGTACTGCAATATGGACAACTTGTGCCCCAACGTACGCCAATCTTTATCTTGGGTGGTTGGAGGCCGAAATGGTGTTTAATGGGAATAACGATATATATATATATATATATATATATATATATATATATATATATATATATACCTCGACATCCTCTTATGGGCGAGCTATATAGATGATATTCTCATTCTATGGAGTGGTACACTGGACTTGTTCCTGGATTTCGTGGCCATGCTTAATATAAACGACCTGAATCTGAGACTCGCCCATTAATTAGTGATCAGACTATCACATTTCTAGATCTCAGAATCTCCATGGGTAAAACAGGCCTTCTGGAGACAACTAGATCCCGCAAATCCACAACCACCAACAGCCTACTACGTTCTGATAGTCACCACCCATGATCACAAGTGGCTGGCATTCCCACGGGACAATTTCTCAGGGTTAGAAGAAATTGTGGAAGAAAAGAAAATCAAGTGCAGATACCGTTTAAGAATGTAAATAGTAAACACACGTGTGATACCAAAAATAAATATATTACATATGGAGGTAGTGCGGCTAAAGAAAAGGACTCAAACCGGTGTCCAAAACAGGTACACTGAAGCAAGGGATAAGACGCGCAAATACTCCCCAAATATGTGAAAAAATAAGAGAGACACAATAGTGCAATAACGTATAAATAAATAAACGCAGGGTTGGTAATAGGAGGTATCTCACTCACAATAGAGAAGTGAAATATAGACGTTGTGGTTATTCAGAGTCATCAACGTATAGAGGATTTCTTCCAATACGTGCTTGGATATTCCTCAGGAACGGGATAAGGAGAGGAGGTAATTCCCATATGTGAACAGAATAGAGAGGACACAGGCAGTATAGATTGTTTTATAAACAGAAATGCAAAAGTAATACACTTACATAAGTGCTAGAGGTGCAAGCATGTGGACCACCCTGGGGCAGAAAGTGGATAGGATCTTGTCACTTGCTCCTGGAATTAGCAGCTGTTTTTTTAACTGATTTTATTTTTTATATGTATTAATAATGTTTCCCTATGTTTGTATGCAAATTATTTAAATAAATATTTGTTGATCAGTGGAGTGGGAGATATATACACACACGTCTATGTATCATATCCCTAAGATACATTAATCTTTGAAGTGTCCACCCGGATGACCTATAGTGTCCGGGATCGATTCACTAACCAGCAATTTATCAGCATATATTGACAGCTATTTGCAACCCCTAGTGGTTCAATTGTCTTCTTTTCTTAAAGACACAACTCACATCAGTCAGGTTCTGTCTGACATATACACTGGATGTGGCATCCTATATACGTGCATTCCAAACACTGGAGGAGTTGCAGCTGTTCAATATTTTTTAAAGTCAAATCATAGTTTACCTGGTAGGCAATGTGAGTTTATATTTACTAGTATATTATGTATACTTCCGAATAGCTCTTTTTTGTGTCAGTCCGAGTTTTATCGCCACATTTGTGGCACAGCTATGGCCACCCGGTTTGCTCCATCATTTGCCAATCTATACATGGGCCATTGGGAGCGAGAGATGGTGTGTGCCTCCGGTGTATATCCTCCGCCATTGGTGCTGTGGAGGCGATACATCGACGACATGATCATAATTTGGGATGGAGATATGGAGTCTCTGACTCAATTTGTGACTGG
This sequence comes from Ascaphus truei, assembly GCA_036426205.1. Lineage (NCBI taxonomy): Eukaryota > Metazoa > Chordata > Amphibia > Anura > Ascaphidae > Ascaphus > Ascaphus truei. The sequence continues at coordinate 283,160,472 of CM071569.1, forward strand.
ATTGAATGTTAATCATCACAATTTGAGTTTTACAATGAAGTCACTGGGTGACAAAGCCATATTTCTAGATTTAGAGATATATGTCCTTGGTGGTGAGATCTGTACCAAGACCCACTTCAAGGATGTCAGAGTGAATGCGTATTTGGATCCCAAGAGCAACCACTATCATAGGTAGATCAATAGTACAATCAGTTCCTCAGGTTCAGGCGGAACTGTACCGAGATCTCTACTTTTGAAGAACAGGTCACTCTTCTAAAAAATACATTTGAAAAGAAGAATTACAGAAAAGGTGTGGTTGAAAGGTAGAGCATTCACACAAGATAGAGGTGCGCTTTTAGAATATAAGTGCTATTCCTTAGATAAATCTTGCCCGAATAAAGACGATGGCCCCTTGATATTGTTAGGGACCACTGAGAGAGTCAATTACACGACTCAATCAAAGGTGGTACAACGAGACAATCACGTCCCCATGTTTATCACCCAATACAATGGGGCTCATAGCAAGATTAGAAGTATATTGTCCCAAGACAGGAATATTTTGATGGTAGACCCTGTTCTTAGTAACACTTTACCATCACAGCCACAGGTAGTATTCAGGAAAGCCAAGGATTTAAAATTAGTCCTGGCTCCTAGTTTACTGCCTGGTGCTAACTCTAAAAAGAATGCAACTCAGAGACCAAAAGGTTGCTATAAATGTTCACAATGTAAGGCTTGTCTCTCTGTGAGACCAACAAACAATATCCAACCTTTTGTCACCAAGGAGAATTTTAAAATAGATTATTTTATTAATTGTAACAGTAAGATTGTTATCTATGTGTTACAGTGCAATTGTGGACAGCAGTGTGTGGGGAAAACCATTCGGTGTCTTAAAATAAGAATATTTGAACACCTCAGAAATATTAAAAATATTGCAAAAAAATGTCTTAGACAAAGGTAAACCACTCACCTTCCTCTTAGATCATTTTTTATAAAGTCCACAATAGTGATCCAGGTGCTTTGAGCTTTTCAGCCGTAGAATGTCTTGGTGACACATTAGAGGCGGAAATAGGGACTTATGTCTGTTATGTAGAGAACAGTTTTGGATGTTTGAATGGAGGACTAAGCATCCCTCTGGGTGTAATGACGTGATGGATATCACGCCATTTCTCCAGAAATGATGCATGCTGACATTGAACTTAGCATTATAATGACAGGCACATATGGCTCACTTCGTGAGATATGTTTCTGGTGTGGTATTACTCTTATCTCTAGGGAGATACCACAGGGGAATACTATAATAATCGATTTTAAAGGAAGGCCCTTTTTGGGGGATCTTTTCCTAAAAGGTCTTTTACATTATTATTTTTTATTTTTGTCAAAAGTTATTTTGAAAATTATTAATATTAATAAAGCTTCATTATTTGTAGTTAATAGACTCAGTCATGAATCTCATCTTGTTTATATAGGCCCCCCCATATGGGACAGCTTCTTAGATGATTCTTAGTGTAGATCCCTTATATGGGGGAGGTGCTGTAATTCACACACATTCTTACATCTTTATTGCATATTTGTATTGGTGTTGTTTGAATGTATTTTATTATATGTGTATAAAAATGTATAAATATGTATTTAATATTCTGCAAACATGAGGATCCTAGAATTCACATTGCCTAGGTTATACAAACAATTGTGATTTGGCATTTACTGATGTCCAGTTATTTAAAAACAACATGGCAGGCATTATGTATGCATAATTCCTAGTTGAAAATTAATTTTTCCAAATTAAATTATTGGTTGAACAGAATGCTCCTTTGTGAGGATTTTATTCTAAAGAATATAATTGTATATTGACCGTGGTGGTGTGGACACTATCATTTCTCCTTTTTCCATGTGTTTTTGGAAGCTAGTGCTCATTGTCACTTGTGAAAGATTGTTCAGAGCTTTATAATTATGATAATTAAATCCAAATGAGGACTATATATATTAGTACCCCAGTGACTGTGACGTCACCCCCTGATGAAGCACTCCTGTGCGAAATGCGTTGAGGTCGCCACATTAAGCTTCGCACGTCATCACGCATATGGGGTGGAACCTCCTGATCAGCTGTGAGTGGCATAGCTGCTTGTCTGTGTGAGTAGAGGATTCCCCTGTTCGGTGTCCTTACACGCGGCCACGTGCAGAGCACTTCAGCGAAGTATCAGCTGTTGAGCATATTAGTTTGGCATCTCCTCCTTCACTGGAGTGCTGTAAACGGAAGTCCGGGGGACCTGGCTCGCTGGACCCCATCTGTATAACATCTTTGGACTCATTTGTTCTCACCCGAGACTGCGAGGAGCCTGCTTTGTAATTAATTTCATGTGAGTTTGCTATACGTGTTTGTGTGTCTCTAATACACCTGTTTATCCATTCATTTCGGTGCTCTGTGCCTTTCTTTTCTCACGTTTGTATTTGGTGTGTGTATAATATATGTGTGTATATATATATATATATATATATATATATATATATATATAATATATCTATATATATATATATAATATTATATCTTAATTATATATATATATATATTCTATTTGTATGTCTATCTCTATATCTTCTATCTATAGATATGTATCGTCTGTATATATGTATATATGTATGTACTATCTGTCTATATCTGTCTGTCTCTATATCTCTCTATATCTCTAGTAATATGTCTCGTATGTGTATGCATGTCTATACTCAATATATATTCATATATAGTATATATTATATATGTGTGTCCTATGTATGTGTACATATAGGTGCATTTAAATAGGTATATATTATTTCTCTTAATCAGCGAGATTGTTTAGATTCATGTAATTTAAAAAAAACTGTTCTAACACATGTATCCTTCAAGTTTAGATAAAATCCATTTTTTTGGAAAGGATAACAGGAATCAGTTGTATTTTAATATGTATTTTATTATTTGTTTATAAAATTATCTTTGACTGTTTATTAATGTAAATATACTGTTAGTATTTTATTCAAAAATAGTCCACACTTCACATTTGGCATAGTCTGTGTATCTATATTATTGTGCTTGATCACCCAATCCTCGCACAGACTGTCAGTGCTTTCCTGCGTCTGCCCAGGCTTTCAATGGTGTGCAGGGCACTTCCTTGTTTACACCCGGTTACCGGGTGTGACGCGGGGATGTCAGGAGCGTCATGACGTCATCAAGATGACATCAGAACACTGGCGAAACCAGAAGAATGTATATAAGATGAGAGAGGCACATAGCATCATACACATTTAACCCCTGAAGAAGCTCCTGTGAGTGAAACGCGTAGGGTGAGAATGCAGACCCTTTAGAGCCACCTGAGCGGTGTGGAAGACAATTCTGAGGATCCTGGACCGAGATCTGCCTGGTCTCTGCCTGCACCTGAGTAGCATTCGCTGTGGGCGGCCACCACAGCTGCTAATTCCAGGAGCAAGTGACAAGATCCTATCCATTTTCTGACCGAGGGTGGTCCACATGCTTGCACCTCTAGCACTTATGTAAGTGTATTACTTTTGCATTTCTGTTTATAAAACAATCTATACTATCTGTGTCCTCTCTATTCTGTTCACATATGAGAATTACCTCATCTCCTTATCCCGTTCCTGAGGAATATCCTCAAGCACGTATTGGAAGAAATCCTCTATACGTTGGTGACTCTGAATAACCACAACGTCTATATTTCCCTTCTCAATTGTGAGTGAGATACGTCTCTGAAAGCGTAGAAAGAATATCAATGTCTAGAGTTCAGAATATCACAGTGAGTTTATTGTACTAAGGTACGCAGAAGAGAAAATGCGAAATTAAATTTCTCCTCCCCCACCATTCACATATTGTTTGACATCAAATTTTTATACATTTGAAATGAGTAATACGCCCCTTAAGGGGGCTGGCTTAGAGACCAAGAAACAATATGGTGACTTATACAAACAAATCCTTACTTACGCTAAAATATATGCTTCGCAAGCTAACTAACCTTTACCCTACATATTTCCCCGGAGTTTTGGGCCAAGCTAGCCTCCTGATTAGGGAGTGTACATTTCTCAGCCATGTGTATACAGCTGCAAGATAAGAGAAGCGGGCTCTCTCTCCCATCCCACATACTACACGAATGAGTGTGTTGGAAAACTGTGAGAATGTATTGTTAGAAAACTGTGAGAATGCAATTTTTCCAAACCGTAGGAATTATACATAGGTTGGTCTTTGCCAGGAGCGATGCTCCGCAGCCTCATCCTCACAACTTTCATACACACACAAACAACTGCCATACACATGCATACACACAAAATGGCTGCGGAGACCAAAATGGTGGTGATGATAGTCTGCTTTCGTACACACTGAGCCAAACCCCGTATCTCCAATCTTCACACCTCCTATTACCAACCCAGCGTTTATTTATTTACACGTTATTGCACTATTGTGTGTCTCTCTTATTTTTCCACATATTTGGGGAGTATTTGCGCTTCTGATCCCTTGCTTCAGAAAGAATTGCTCCAGTGAATCAGAATTTGAGAAAGAGGCGGCGCTAATGAGACAGAGATTCCTTGAAAGAGGTTACAGTAAAAAGATAATTAAAAAAAGCATTCTACAGAGCTAAATGCACTACACACGATACTCTACTGACCGGCAAAACGGTCACTCAAACAGACCAGAAGGTCATTCATTTTGTGGGTTCTTATTACAATCAGTGGTCGCAAATAAATAGTATCCTTAGCAACCATTGGCATATCCTGCGTGAAGATAGTGACCCATGCCAGGTCCTAAAATAACGACCAACACTTGTCAGCAGAAGGGCCACCAACATCAGGGACAAGCTTGTGCACAGTCACTTTGAAGCCCTTACCACAAGTACGTGGTTGAGCAACCGGTCAGTGGGCAACTTTAAGTGCCAAGGCTGCAAAGCCTGCCGCTTTGCCCAAACCTACAAAACACTTCCACAACTGGGATGACTCCAAGCGATAAGGCAATTCATTAATTGACGAAACATGGGAGTCATCTACAAAGAGGTATGTACCTGCAGGAAGAAGTATGTAGGCAAGACACCCCATCAACTTTGCAGCAGAGCTCTGGAACATCGGGACACCCCGCTGGCAAATCCCATTCATGAAGTTCATAACAGTGAATACAATGACCATAGGCATTGAACATTCCCCTGCAGGTCCAAGAGGAGGTTACTGGTAAATGGAATTCCTGAAGAGAGAATCAAGATGGGTTTTCAATCTAGGTATACTATCCCCTCAAGGCCTTAATGAGGGTTTTGTTTACTCCCCGTTTATATGATTATATAGATTGGAACCTTCCATCTCCAATACCCCACCTTCCACAATATGTGGGTATTTATGTTACACTCCCCACACCCCACTTGTGATGGTATAGCTGTAGGACAACTACCTTGACCCCTCTTAATATGCAGTCAATTTTGTTACACCTATTAAACCATATTGCGATTGATAAATCCCTTCCCTAAGTGACCGGTGCCACATGACATCTATGATCAACCCAAAGTTTATTTTCATCAACGTACCCTATTTTATTATCCTTAGCATTTCTATACCTTCTCCTTGTCTCACCCGTAGGACCATATCCACGACATTCCCTTCCCCCCTGTTTCGTGTGGAACAGATTACTTTTTGATCAGTTGCATTCCCTAACTTATCTTTGGTTTGACACAACAGACATTCATATATGAATATCGCCCAGTGCAGCTTCGGTTAAACGTAACCTTAATCGCCATGGTAATGAACATCTCAATATGCCGTTTTGTCCTCAATTGCAACTACAACACACATCACTGCGAAATGCTCAAAGAGATAGATTGGTCATCACTTGAGTCTATGTGCAAAGTTCCCCTTTCCTGTCTTGCCTTCAAATACTTTATGGGCAAGCTACCCGCCTATCTGAACAAGCTCCTCACCCCTACCACATGCAGCACCTATCATCTGAGATCTGACTCCAAAAGACTGTTCATGGTCCCAAGGCTCAACAAAGTATCCGGCCGTTCCTCCGTCTCTTACCGTGCACCCCAAAACTGGAACAATCTACCGGAGACTCTCACAGCCGCCATCGGTGTAAATTCTTTCAAAACTAAGGCTGTCTCACATTTTAATCTGGTCTGTAACTGTTACATACGCCTATAATATATTATCTCTAACTGTGCATGCAATGTTTTGTATATAAAGATATATACAATATATATATATATATATATATATATATATATATATATATATATTGTATACAGCAGGGCCCCGCTTCTCGGCGCTCCGCTTTTCGGCGATCCGCTAATACGGCGGCACCGAGAAGGGGGCCGCCCTGTTGAATTTGAATTCGCGCAGGCGCAGAATGGGCGGGTGCGCCCGGCGCGCATGTGCAAACCGCAGGTTGCGCATGTGCAGACCGCAGGTTGCGCATGTGCAGACCGCAGGCCGCACATGCGCAGAACAATGAAAATGTCGGTTTGCGCATGCGCAGCACTGAAAATCGCCGGATCCGCTTTCCGGCGATTTTCACCGTTCCAGAGGCCCGCCGTATACCCGGGGCCCTGCTGTATATCAATTATGGAACTATGTATTGTAACCATGTATTATTTGTCACCTTAACTCTATGCCAACGACATACTTGAAAACGAGAGGTAACTCTCAATGTATTACTTCCTGGTAATGTAAATACAGAGAGTAGCCTTGCTCACCTTAAAAAAATACTAATATCAGCAGTATACTTGCTCTTAGTGTACCGGTGCTCCGTGGTTCAGTGAAACAACATGTCTGTTGTAGTTTCAGGGTATATGAAAGAAATAGAAGGATCCAGGGCACTTCGGATTTGCAGAGAAGAAATGTATTCTTTTAGTGGCACACACAACGTTTCGAACTATGCTTAGTTCTTACTCAGTCACTTGAGAAATAACTTAGCATAAGTTTGAAACGTTGTGTGTGCCACTAAAAGAATACATTTCTTCTATGCAAATCCGAAGTGCCCTGGATCCTTCTATTTCTTTCATTTACTTCCTGGTGAAACATTTTTTATAAATAAATAAATCTACATAAACCAGCTCCGTAACAAGGCGGGCCCACCCAGGAAGAATCATTCTTACCGTGAAACGTATGTCGGCACATGCGTGTCACTGTCTAGTGACGTCACGGTGTATTGTGGAAGGGGGTTTACGATCCTGTAAAATCAACACCTAAATAGATTAAGACCCCGTGCCTCATCTTTAAATATTTTATTATTACTGAACGGCTCCACCTACATGGCACCAATACGGTGCTAATATGTATAGGGGGGGACCATGACTCCATGTATACCACCATTTACCTCAAGGCTTTACATATGATACGTTGCGACATTGTACAACGTGCCTTGCTATTTCTCACTGCCGTTCAGTATGTCTCTAAGTGCCACACAATCGCCATGACCACAAAGTAACTTTACTGTCACTTTTCTATTGATGAATCAGTACACCTACTAGTGACACGCTCCGATACACCAACTATTGAACGTAACATACTGATCCAACAGATTTTTTCGGGGTTACCACACAGCCTTACCTTTAACAGGGAAAATACATATTGCCTGACGGCACCCCTGAGATATTACCAGTTGTTTACTAAGTGGGCCCCTTATGGACTTCTTAACGTAGCATTTCATGCTAGTAACGTTTACTAAAGAGCGACCAGCTGAGGAGCTGCAATTTGATACACCATCTATTTTGTATCATCTGCACCTTCTTTTACCATAACTATATGTCCACTGTGACACCACACAAAATGATACATAATGGCGTCTCCAGCGTAACGGTGTATCGCGTACCTTTTATCACTGCCTCACCAGGTTGTTTGGTAAGGCTGCGCTTATAGTGCCGGCGATGGCGGCAGCGACGTCGCGTCGAAACAGATGCATAGCCGCCATTGCGTGCGCTTATAGCAAGCGCCACGCGACGGCTTGGTCGCTATCGCTGAAAGTCATCTCAATTTGATTTTTCCCGCGACCGTAGCCTGACGTCGCCGGCACTATAAGCGCAGCCTTACACTGCCTCGAGGATCAGTACACCCCTTCTCTGCCAGTTATACCACTCCCTGGCAGTTGCTTGGGGGCCGCCCACGTATTTGGCGGCAGCCATCTTGCAGTACTTTATTTAATCAGACAGGCCGTGGTCCTTGCAGTATCCTGATCTAAATGTAATACATTTGGGTAATTTACCTGCACACACACCCATTCACCCACTAGCCGAATGTAGCACCTCTCCTACCTTTTTTTAATTTCTGTGTGTGTTTGTCATTGTCCATGTACGCATAATCGGCCACATTTTTGTCCCCACCAATCATCATCTATTTTTAATTTTATATTGTATTAAATAAAATTATTTTATACTAATTCTATCGTCCATTACTTATACCTAGCTATATCAATACCTACGTGGAGTGTATTTATATAGGGACTCTGTCCATCCCTTTTTGCCCCTCACCCACGCACCATATCATTGATTAATCAGAGAAACACTTGAGGGTAATTAACAAAAAATCATGATGCAACAAACATCAGCTCCTTCAATATGTGCAGGTCAAGAAATGCCTCAGCCGCTTACTGCAAACTAGACTGCATGGCCCCTGTCTCTACTGGTGTCAACGGGAGGAAGAGTTTCAGGTGGAGGAAGTCCCGTGTTGGCTGCTTCTATGCAGACAGGACATACGGACTTCCACCCTTCAGCGTGTCTCCGGGACAGCCGCTGCGTGCGGTGAGCTCTCACCGACTTCTCCCAAATCGGCAAGTCTCACTAGTTGAGGGCACTCGCCTTCCAAATAGTAGAGCACTCTTTGAAAATTAAACCATACAGTCATAAAGTGGGCAAAAACAAGATTTCAAAACAAGAACATCTATGCTTCACCATATGCTATTGGGCCAACCTTGTTTTTAATATGAATAAACCTTTGTTAACAAAAAAAAAAATGGCAGACTTCCTTCTACATGTAGGTCTGCATATTTTTATTCACGAAGTGTGTGGCATGCTGAATGGGACACGTCCATGGCGTGGTGAAGCGTTGGACATCTGTGGGTCTCGTCCGTGAGGGTGCTGACACAATAGGACTTGCCTCTCCCTGAAAGTATTCTTTCAGAGCAACCTAGCATAGACAGGTATCGGGCGGGCATCAAACACAGGTTTTTTTGTTTTTTTTTAAATAAATATGCTCAAAGCCTGGAGTAATGTTCAAATACCAGTCTCTCCGCTGCTTAGTCTCACTCCACTGCCCCTGAACAGAGCTGTTTTGTAGAGATTTAATCATTTACTGATCAAGTAGAACTGTACTTTTATAAATCAGCATTTAAATCAGATTTCTTTTCATACCGTGTTCACTTTTTAAACTGTGTAATTTGCCGAAACTGACTCACAACAGGTTGTTTGCATTTGGGGTCAGCCAACTGATGACTATGGTTTAAATAACGCTAGGATCTTATTGCTGGCACGGAGCAGGCCTAAGGAATGCTGGGGAAGAAAAAGGGTTTCTGGGAATCAGGATATTTCCCAGCATGGAGGATTTGTTTTATTTACTTACAAGCAGTTCTTAGAAAAGAAGTGGCGGGTTATGTATAATGGGTTATGATACTAGCAGTCGCAGGACTAGCATGATCATCGGGATTACCCCTTCTGCGTCTCTTGTAACATCATAACCCAGTCTTATTGACCGGTGTTACTAAGCATTCATTACATGTGCTGGCAGATAAGAACCACTTGGCCCATTGAGTTTCTTTCCTATTTAGGAAAGCTTTGCATCTATCCCAAGCATTAGCATATTCCAGAGAACGACGGGTTTAGAACAGGGGAGGCCAACGCCAGTCTTCAAGGGCCACCAACCGCTCAGGTTTTAAGCATATCCCCGTTTCAGCACAGTGAATGACTGAAGCAGAAGCAGGGATATCCTGAAAACCTGACTGGTTGGTGGCCCTTGAAGACTGGAGTTGGCCACCCCTAGTTTCGAACAAGAGGTCAAGCTCTGAAGTGGGAGGCTCAGGGAAAACGTACTTCTCCATGGAACTGGCGGGCGATGGATTCCCAGAGTGGTTTCCCAACAGCGGTCGGTGGTAGTGACTACCACATACACAAAGATATAACACGTGGTATAGAACAACAGAACCCCGAGATTTACAAAAACAATGAACAGCAGCAGTACATAAAGGTTTTTTTTTTATTATTTTTAATTTAGCTAGTGCTGCTTTTTTTTTTTTAATTAATTTTTTAATAGCAGCAATAAACACTAAAAATGTATCGTAGTGGCAGTACTAATCATTTCCCTGGCACATCTACCTCCCACCGACAGGCTGGGAAAGGAGAGCAGTTTGTAATCCAAAACACAGGTGCTCTTTACAAAAACGTCTTCGCTCACGAAGGGGGAAGAAAGAAAAAAAAATAACAACAGTATAAAACGATATGTTGAAAAACTGCATGCAACACAAAACAGAGTAAGAGCCTTCGGGATCTACAGTACCATCGGCTAACACTGCTCAGATGGCTGTGTGGTCACCTTATGCTCTCGGGAGAAAACCAGCTGGATCCTTATAATTGCCATGTAAATCAGTTTGAAGCATGGGCCTCAGCCCATGTTAAATTGGTTGTACACATTACAACATTTGCAGGCTTTTACGGGAGAAAGTTGGAGTAAGTTCTCTGCGTGCATGCAAAACAGGAATGAGATAAAGATGCAAACCCTCGTAGCCAACAACTCCCCCCTCCCCCCCCCCAGAACATTTCGTAATGAATTTAAACCATGTAAATCGGCTTCCTTAAGCAAATGTAACCATTCTAAAAAGCAAAAAGGTTTGCCTGCTTTGGTTCCTTTTGGAAATGAAGCAGCGTTTGCTTTTCTTTAGAGCCTTTGAATGGGGGAGTGTTAGTCAAAATCAAGTAATTTTGTTTTACTCTTCGCTTATCCTGTCCTTAGAGAGGCAGATCATGACGAGGGTCAGACAAGGGGTTCTGTCTGTGCAAACTCTTGTTGGACAGTGACAGAAGGAAGGGAGCAGTCAGAGAAAACCAAACCCCTCCCCAGTCTCAGCTCGTCATGTTAAGAAACCAACTCTTAAAAAAAAAAATGCACAATTAAAAACATACGCATCTTTTTAGATTTTGATAAAAAGGCATCATTCACTCAGATGTGACCCCCTTAAACATGTCAACGCCATTAGTGCACTTTGGTCTTAGGAAGAACTGCCCCTTTAAGAGGCATTAAAAGCAGTCACAAGGATGCCTTAACCCCCTTGTTGCCGGAGGGGCCTGGGGACGTATTGCGATGCATTGCAGGCCCATCTGGCACCAAAGTGGTCAGCTCCGCACGAGAACCTGTGGCCCTTCCTCTTGCTAGCGTAGGGCGAAGTGGTGCTTAGGAAAAAAAAATCATATTAAAGACAACATGTTGTAATAAATAATACAACAAAGCTCCCCCAGTGTGTGCTGCAGAGCAGCGAGTCTGTAGGTGCAGCTCCCAGGAGCAGAGATTCCAATGGTTATAACCCTGAGAAGTGGGTGGTAGAACGCAGGAGAAGCCCTACGGGGGGGTCCTAGCTGCCACCTCCTGTGGTTGCTGTATGGGAGGAGTGCCTGTGCCTTCTCAGGATCGGGAAGAGGGTTTATTCCAGTCCCAAGCAGTAGTTAATGACTTGTACCAGTCCGATGATGACGGGCTGCCAGGCAACTAGGTACCGTAGCCAGTCCAGAAGCTGCCCGTACATGACGTGGGGTCTCTCCCATCTGGGTGGAATCGGGTTAAGGAAGCACAGAAACGGAAGCAGACAAGGACCAGTGAGTAACTACTTATTCCCATATTTAGGAAACCACTTTGACTCGGCACTCTTACATTTCTTTACTTAATCAGCTGCCTCCACAGCTGCTGGAAGGCTGTTCCATGGATCCGTTCAGTGACAAAGACCTTCCCCATTCCCCCCTCATCCTCCCACCCTATAGCTCCAGAGCATGAGTTCGTGTTCTACCATTCATCCTTCTATGACAAATGCTCTCATCGTGTTCTTCATGTCCCCTCCACCCTTCTTTCAAATACACGTTAAGGTCATTTAGTCTTTCCTAAAATAAAAATACAAGGAGGGTAGCTATACATAGGGGCACAAGCTGCAAAATCTAAAACAGAAGCACGTGTAAATTCCCTGTAGTTTATGATACCAGTTACGAGGAACAACACGAGATCTTCACAGGTTAAATTACGGTGTACATAGCGTTCTAAACCTGGTCTCTTATTTCAAGTGCAGACAGAGACCTGAGAGGTTGCAAAAGCGATGTACACATTGTTCATCTGTGAAGAACTTTAAAGTTGCCCCCCTAAAAGCTATCACAACCTACCACAAATCAGAAGTACGCCTGGACCAATACAGCTACTACAACTGTGAGCTAAGACAAACAGATGCAACGGGGCACATTTGGCATTCACCAAGTGGTCCGAGAGCAACCCAGCTCTGGGATTCAGGACAAATTGATGTGGCTTAAAAAGGAGATTACACTGATAAAACCAGGGCTAACATACTACACTCTAGCCTGTCGCTCACCAATTATAGGTAGAATATATTCTTAGAGACAACCCCCATGGTGCATAGGGAAGTAAGTAATGGTGTTACTTTGCAATATCCGGACCTTGTATATATGTAAAACCAGGGCTAGCAATGATACGGACTCAGCTGAAAGGCTAAATCCCCATTCCACAGCACATTCGATGAGATTGACGACGCGCCAAAAAAAAAAAAAGAAGAAGCAGAACTAGTGCTCTATCCCCGCGCTCGTTGACTTGAATAGCAGTTAACGCCGATCGAGCCCATCGAAACTTGGTGAATTCCCCTTGATTGATAGTAAAGGTCACACATTAGGGTGAAGTCGCGCTGATATTTTCGGCATCTGTGTTGTTCGCGGCAATACTGGGCGTTGTATCTTAAGTTTGGGAAATGGCAGAAAATGCTTGCTCTGCATTTGGCATCTTTCTATTACCATAATAAAACCTGTCATTTCGGTGGGAGTGCCCAGTGCTAGTGCTTTTTAAATGTGCACGTCCGTCTACATGTTTATTTTTTTTAATATTTCTTCGCCGTCCTGAACGGGAAGGGGCCAGCAACGTAATGCACCGTAAGTCCCTATGCAGCAGCAAAACATTTGATTAATGTTCCCGCGAGAAAGCTGCAGCATGAGGAGTGCCGGTTACTACTTTGTCCCGCGGAAAATATTTTTGCCCTTTTATAGATAAGATTGGGATACATATTTGAAATGATCGTTCCCAATCCAAACTCGGGGTTTCCACCCTCAAAGACATGAGATCGGGTCCGTGACCTTGTTGGATTCAAGTCGTCTGCAATACTTCCTCGAGACAGACATGCAGGACATAAACCTTGCTATATTTTTAGAATATCCAAAATAACAATGACAATGCGACACTCGCACCAAAGTCGTGGCATGATTTCCTACAGAGCTGTACAGGATTTTTTTGGGATTTGTTTGCACGTGACCAACACTAGTCTAAAATGGGGATGTTAACGGAATATGAGCAGCATGTGACCGTATTTATATCAGTGGCTGATCACTTCCTTCCTTTACTGTACAATGTTACACAAGGTTTCGCAGTCATCGACCTCACGGGGTTATATTGTAATCTGAAATAGGAACCCAGGAGGTTCCTAACGAGTGCTGCTAGATTACAAGTGATGGTTGCCTGGATCACAGGTAATCTGAAATGTCCTTACTGGATCACCATTAAATCCAGTATTAGCACTATATTCCCCCCCAGACCCCATCCAAACATCTACTAATATATTCCAGCTATAATAATATCCCTTCGTTATCCAGGTTATCCTCCAGTCCGCTAGTTTTCTGTTCAAGGCCGTCTGCTCTACAATCCTCATCTCTGGTGCGCTCTCACCTTAAAAAAGGAGCCGTTCCTGCCGCTCGCAGGTTTTGTTTTTGTACGCGAATGTGTAGCAAGGGGGTCTCCGGAGATAAACTGCGTTAATTTAGGCTCCCGGGAACCTCTGGCTCCCGCCACATAACGGGGAAGGTGCCGTCTATCTGAACAAGCTCCACACCTCTACCACACGCAGCACTTATCACCCGAGATCTGACTCCAACACTGTTCATGGTCCCATGGTTCAGCAAAGTATCCGGCCGCTCCTCTTACCGTGCGCTCCACAACTGGAACAATCTACCGGAGACTCTCACAGCCACCACCAGGCAAAGTTCTTTCAAAACTAAGGCTGCCTCACATTTTAATCTGGTCTGCAACTGTTACATACGCCTATAATATATATTATCTGTAACTGTATCTGTAACTGTGCATGCAATGTCTTGTATATAATGTGTACCCTGCTCACTTAATGTAACTATGTATTTGTAACTATGTATCTGTCATCATACCTCTGTGCCCAGGACATACTTGAAAACGAGAGGCAACTCTTAATGTATTACTTCCTGGTAAAACACTTTATAAATAAATAAACAGGTAACATTCCCTTCAGGGGATACAAGATGGCAGTTTAAATCTACCGCATTACAGAGGCCAATAGGAAGCCGCAACGTCGTCCGTCGAGACTTCCCACTGTCCCGCGTTACACAGGTATTTAAATAGCAGGAAGAAACCGGCTGCTCCTTTTCCTGTACATATCTCAGGAAACAGGGGTCCCGCAGAACTGAAAATAATCTGGTTCACCTCCAGGGACCCCCTGCTTCCCATATAAGAAAAAAAAAAACAAAGGGATCAGGGGCTGCTCCTCAGATTAAGGACTTTATTCTCTATAGGCTATTTTAGAATCGCCCCCTAAACCGCTCACTTGCAGATCCCTGCTTGTGGATCGCCTGTCTCTGCATCACGGTCCTTCACTCCAACTTCAAGACATCTGAAAACTGAGCTTTCTAAATATGTATTTCAATAGTTCTGTATGCCGACTACAATAACCAGACGCGCGTACTTACCATCTCGTTTCTAAACCAACATAAAATTAATCACGTCTATCCCGTATGCCCAATATATCACTTCGATTGCATTCTGACAGGGACTTCGATCATCCAATATTAGATTTGATATTTGAGGCTTTTATAACTATTACATTTCTCAGTGTTAAACACCATCTATAAAGCGTTGCATACATGGAACGAACATAAATAAGAATATCACACAGCTAAAAACGCTTAGTTTTTGATGAATTATAGAAGAGAACAGACCCTCTAAAGTATGATGTGATTCGCCTTTAATTACTGCATCCCCTTTGCTCGTGTGATGCTTACAGCCTGTTTTAGGGATGTTGTCCAACCCAAATCTGCAACGGTTTTAATATTGAAGACCCTGCGGAACATTAACGCAAAACAAATAGAGTCGGCAACTGGGCCCTAGTGTTTTTTTTTTTGCACAAGCCGACTGCTACATTTGTGCACGTGAAGGTTACCCAAGGACATTCTCCATATGCTGGAACATTTCCATGCACTGAAGGTCTTGTATTAGATTTGTACTTCTACAAATTGGGTCCTTACTTCCTGCGATCTTTCTCGGAGCGCGATAACCGATCATTACAATTAGGAGCCCAACGTACTTAAAGGTGACGTGATACTTATGGAGGGAGACAAAAAGTTACGCCATTACGTTTCGGTTTTACATCCTGTCCACGCATCCCATCACTTTAAAATTTTTTAGTAGATTTTTACTTCAGAATAATACTGTAAGATAAGCCAGCCAGCTATTGGGTAGTATTTAAATGTGCCTAATGTTTACATGTCTATCTTGGAAGTTTAATATCACATTGTAGATCTAGGACTGTTGACCCCAAGCATTAAGACGGAAAGCATTCTGTACCCCCTGCCCATTCTCCACTAACTGCCTATTTTATGTAACCAGGTGTATGAGATATAGATATATATAATACTGATGTAAATTGATATGTGAAAATTATCACAATGACAGCATGTTTGCATAGAGCTGCTCTGCAACGGTGCTGTGCTAACGCTAACCCTGCCAGTTCTCCAGCGTCCTTTCCTCAGTAAGGTATGGATGCAGCATCCCTAATCTTGGCAAAAGGATACGGGTTACTGAACATCCTCTTCAGGTCCACCTTCTCCTTGCAGTATGGACACGTCTGCTTCTTCCCCACGATGCACCAGCCGCGGATGCAGAATTCGTGGAATCTGATGAGGAAGGCAGGTTAAGGGAAGTATTTGGAAGAGACTGAAAGACACTGGAGGTGCCTCTATCGCAACAGATAGAAAACCAGCTCCCTTTAAGTCTGGTTTATTTGTCCAACATGAAGTGGCTTCCGGAGCTGGAAACAGCTGGTTTCAGATTATATTTATGATTCCCTGATTATTATTTTTTTATATGCAAAACAAATTTGCTGTTTTCTGCTTTAACAGTTTGTAGAATATTAAGTCTCTGTGATTAAAAAAAAAAAAAGTAAAGTAATCCTGGAATATTACATTTCTACTAGAATTAAACAATGGTAATTACAAGTAGCCACATGCTACATGGTACATGCATTCTGTTTCCTTTTATTTAGGGAACTCACCTATAACAAGTTGTGATCCTGTGGCACAGCCCAAAGGTTTCTACGATGTATAAATACAAACTACACCCATTAACAAAATACATAAGCCACCACACACGGTTCACACACGCAGACACCCCAAATACCGTTGAGGTTCATCAGTTAAGAAAATAAAAAAGTTACTCAACCGCCCCATATGGGGCTCAGCGCAGGAGAGTCTGCGGGTGCTGGTGTCAATCACAGTGCTGGCTGGCTGGCAGGCAGACACTAATGTCACACTTTGCTGAATTTCAACCAACCAACTTTCTTTATACAAAGCTGTAGTGGTTAAACTAAACACGGTTATTTGAGGAGGTTCAATGTCAGCAAAGGAAATTGCATAAAGCATTCAGCCCCTCAAGTCAGTACAGTACTTGGTAGAAGCACCTTTTTCTACAATTACTGCAATCAGTCGTTTGGATCGGTCTCCAATAGCTTTGCACAGTAGGATGGCGACATGTTTCCCCATTTCCCACAGGAAAATTGATCCAGGTCTGATAAGTTTGTTGGGGATCGTCGATGGTCGGTAATTTTCAAGTTTCGCCATAAATGTTTGATTGGATTCAAGTCTGGACTTTGACTGGTCCGCTCAAGAACATGAAGCATCTTTTGTTCAACTACTTCAGTGTGAATTTGGCCTCTGCTTCGGGTCATTGTCCTACTGAAAGTCCTCCCCAGTGTCAGAGTATTGGCTAACAAACAGGTTTTCCTCAAGGGTTCGCCTGTACTTTCCACCATCCATTCTCCCCTCTAGCCTGACCAGCTTCCCATTCCCTGCTGAACAGAAGCGTCCCCATAACATGGTGTTGCCACCACCATGCTTGACAGCTGTGATGGTGATGACGGGGTGATGCGCATTGTTGGGCTTGCGCCAGACGCAATGCTTGGAATTTAGACTACAAAGTTCAATTGAGTTTGCAAAAAAAAAAAAAAAAGTATAGAGATGATACTGCAGACATGAGGAAAAGGGTTTTGTGGTCAGATGAGACAATAACGTAACTTTGTCTAAATTCCAACCACTACGTCGGTCGCAAGCCCAACACGGCACATCACCCAGTTAACACCACCCCAACTGTCAAGCATGGTGGTGGTGGCAACATCATATTATGGGGATGCTGCTCTTCAGAAGGTACTGGGAAGTTTGTCAGGGTAGAGGGAACAATGGATGGTGCAAACTACAGGCGAATCCTTGAGGAAAACCTGTTTGGAGTCAGCCAAGACTCCGACACTGGAGGAAATTCCCATTTCAGCAGGACAACGACCCGAAGCAGAAAGCCACAGTGAAGTGGTCGAACAAGAAGATAATGAATGTTCTGACTTGAATCCAAAATATTTATGGCGAGACTTGAAGATTGCCGTCCATCGACGATCCCCCAACAAACTCATCAGAACTGGGTCAATTTTTCCATGAAGGATGAGAAAACATTTCACCATCCTACAGTGCAAAGCCAACAAGAGACCGATCCAAAAAGACCGATAGTTGAAATTGCTGCAAAGGGGGCGTCTACCAAGTACTAACTTAAGGGGCTGAATACTTCTGCAACTAGTAAATTTCCTTTGCTGACATTTAATCTCCTCCTCATATAAGTGTTCCCAGTTTAAAATCACTAGTTTTGTAGCTTTGAATAAAAAATAAAAAAAAGTTAGTTTTTAAAACCATCAGTGGCGTATTTCCCATTAGGCCCTGGGCCAGCATAATTTTGGGGCGCCAAAAATGTCCGCCCCATATACTTTTGCCGCGCTCACGGCCTGGATGGGAAGTCACATAGCAGTTGCGGCCGCCTCCTTATCTGCTGCAGCGTCAAACGACAATGGACAGTGTCACCGCTGTGATGACACACGGCGTCAAAAGACGTCATGATGCTGTATTACCATGGCAACGGGACGCCATGTTGGTGATGTCCGTGCCATCATTTGTTGCTGTGGTACAGAAGGAGGGTGGCAGCAACAGCTAACTACCATGGGGCGGCGGGTTTTCAAATCCGCCACCGAAAACTGCGCAAACATTATTTGAATTTCAACAAAATGTGACACTATTGGTAGCGGGTGGACACTTCTGCACAGCACTGTATATATTAACCTTCCCATGAGGCACCCCTTGGATGCTGCATTAGAAGGAGTGCTGGTCATTACTCTGTGCCACGGAACGTTTCAGCAACTTTCTAGTTCGCTTGGGATAAATATTTAGAATGTTCTCAATCCAAACTCATAGTTTACATCCTCACACAGATCGGGTGCATCACCACGTTGATTCATTGTCAGCTGCAATACTTCCGAGACAAACATGCAGCATGTATAGCAAGGTTTATTACAAGTCACGACTTTATCTCCTATTGAGCTATACGGGAGGTTTTTTTTTTTTTTTTTAAAGTTTTTTTTTCATTTGCGTGACCAACTACTAGTCTAAATTAGATTGTCATCAGCACATGACAGTATTCATCAGCGACTGACCACTTCCTTCATTTGCTGTATAATGTTACACAAGGTTTTTTTGTAGTTATTTACCTCCCAATGAGTTGTATTGTAGTACGAAAGGCCTCTACTGGATCATTAAATCCTGTACTAGCTCAAACGTCTCCCCCTCTTGTACAAAGACCAACCCATATATTCCAGATATATCTCTCCATCATCCAACACACGCACACGCGCACGCACACACGCGCACACGCGCACGCACACTTTAGAGGGCATTGGCAGCAGGTAGTGTGACAGCTGCTATAACTTTCGGAGTCTTTATACAGAAAAAACCCTTGTGCCAGGCAGGACTGTGCGCTCATCCTGTACCGCAGGGGGGCTCAACTGCAGTCCTCAAGTCCTGAACAGAACAGGTCAGGTTTACAGGATATCCCCGCTTCAGCACAGGTGGCTCAATTAGTCCTTGGTTCAGCACAGGTGGCTCAATCAGAGGCTCAGTCTGGGAGGGAAGAGGGCTTCAGGACTGGAGTTGAGCACCCCTGTTATACGGGCTTGGTGTTTACAGCATGTTCATATCTTGCAGTCCCAGCATGCTCCTTCCCCCGGCATCTTGCCGCTCCGTGGCAAGTTAAGGATACACATGGTCGCAGGACAGCCTGTACGTATTCTCGATGATACCCTCTTCGTTGACATCTACAAAGATCTGCTGCCCGCACACCGCGCACACGCTGTCCGAGAGGTGCTTCGTGGGCATCCCTGATGCGCTGTAAAACTGCAAAGAGATGACAGACACCTCAGCCACCACGCACATTTATATCTGGAGCTCGCCAAAGGCTTCCAAATGAGTAGCCGAGCTACACTCACAAAGGAAAAATTCAGTGAAAAACCTTAAAACGGTGACCCAGAACTCGCCACTAAAAAAACCCCCAAAAATATTTTCTTTTTACCATTGCACAAAAATTTTCTGCGGTTTTTAGCAATCCCACCCTTTAAAAATTCTTTCGTTGAACTCTGGAGACAGGAGTTGCTAAAAAAAAAAATAGTACTTCCCCCACAAGGTTAAAATGTCAGCCACCAATCATACTCATGAGGCCAACAGTGGTTGCCATGCCAACAGCGGAAGCCTGTGAAAATAGACGCCGGTAAAAACTGCGCCCAAAAAAATATTTTTGAAAAGATATAGACCGGCACAAAATAAACTCAGAGGAAATCGGGGTGACTAGTGCCTGCTTTTTAATTATTATTTTTTTAAACCCTTTAAACATATCGGTCAAAGGGCGATTCTGCGAGTCTTATTTTAAGCTATTTGTTAAGTCCCATAATAGCTGCTCCTTCTGAACAAATAACATTCTGCAATCACTGCTCTATACTATAACACAATATAAAAAAAAAGTGACTAAGACCCTACCTAAAAATACAAAAAAAGAAAGTGACACCAGCCCTACATTTTGAGAAATTTTTGTTTCAGACACTGCTAGGATGCTATTTCTTCATGGCATCTTTATACGTTTTTTTTTTTTGTTATTTTATTAGTAATAATTGACGACTGATGAGAAACAGGTTTTATGCATGCGTCAGAAAAACAAACGCAGAAAAACATCACAGATCGGGAAACAAGTTGTTGGGACTTATTAGGTCAGGAGTAATAAGTACTGTCGTCTTTATTACAGACATTACTGGCCTTATAGTCACAAAACAAATTGTCAGGCTTAGATGTCGTTTGCTACACGCATTCCCAAACCTGCGTTCATATTCACAGTTTCAAATTTAAAAAAAAAATGTTAAACAGAATGTTCCTCAAAAGTGTGGGGCTGGTGTCACTTTTTTGTATTAATCCATGATGGGTGTTAGTCACACCTTTGTATAATAAAAAAAAAATCCCTTACGCCCTGCATGATTTGCTTTACGGGGGAATAATCACAAACTTTAATTAGATAATCATCTACCAGTAAAGTTACTCCAGATCGAAGGACTCCGTGAGATCCCGGTGTTAAATCTGTGAGGTTCAGTGAGGTTAAAGATCGGAGGCTCGTGACAAAAAACAAGGGTCCTCCTCATCGGAGCTCTTTGAATGTTTGTCTTGGTTACAGTAGTGACACTTTACTGGTATCTTCACATGGGCGTGGGAGGGGGCTTGCTGAATCCCCTCCGAATCATGAAACGTCCACGCGCTGACTCGCCGAGCCAGCAAGCAGCAACATTACCTGTGTCAATGGGTTTCAATCAGTTGTAATTGAAAAAAACCACAAAAACTAGCCAGAGCTAGGTTGCAGCATGACAAGGAGAAATCACGTGGACCTCTTCCGCTTCTTCTCCCTCCACTCGATGTCCTGCTAAACAACCGGCCGCGCCAGACGCACACTTTGATAGGGACCACCACAGTTTGTTTGTGGATGCGCATGCAACTAAAAAAACCGTCATGTTAGAATTCTGTACATAGCATCTCTCCCTATTCACAGAGCCCAGCTTCCCAGCATCAGGAATTCCCTGATCCCCATGCATTTCAGGAAGACCATAACTTTTTAAGGAATGGCATGGGTGAAATGTAGGGATTATTGGGTGCCTCTAAGCGAGGGATGATCAAGTGGGTCTAAAGGAGGGGATGTAAGGTTGAACTTTCCCCCGATGGTTAGCTTTCCGTCAACCGATGGTGGGTTATATGGGGGCCGAAAGGAATCCCAGATCACTGGCAAGTTTTTTCCCTTTTAGTAATATGAGGAAATATTTTGCTTAGAACAGCGATTTCAATTTGTTCTGAAATTCTGCCCTTGGACGTCCCTTTAGGAAATATCTTTTACATAAACCCTTTTGAGAGACTGACTTGAAATGCTTTATCTGTTTTTATATTTTAAATTTTATTAATTATGTTGTAAGCTTAATGCTGAATTTGAAATTATAAGTATGATGACAATAGCCAAATAAGCGGTGTGTGTCAAAGTATGGTTTTTCCTGTCTTTTGTGTTTCATTATTTGGTTTTTTTCAAACCCCCTGGCCAATTTTAATTGTTTTTGGTTTAATGCTGTGTAATCACAATTAAAAATTAAAAAAAAGAAGAAGGATCGCAACTTTTATTCCTCTTTAAAAGATGTGCTGCCGGAAGCTTTAGGGGAGTTTTTGGCCATTATGGGATCATATTCTTAATTTCTGTTCAGTGGTATATATATTCATGCCGCTCACAACACCACTCCCTTTATCATTCACAGGGGTGGTCTCTCTCGTGTCCCAAGCTATAGAGTTTGCACACACACAAATACTTACCTCCACATAATGTTGATGACCGAAATGGTAATCTGCGCAAAACAAAATCCTTCGCAATTCCCGCCCGAAGCACCCTCGTAATAGAGGCCGAAAGAGAGGAAGGATATGCCGAAGTACCATGGACGTCTTCTGGCCTTAGTTCTGCTGATTGGAGAAACGTCGCCACACGTGAGTGAGATCAGGCGGCGCAAACGCGAGCGTTACAGAGGTCGAAACGCGAATCGTTAGACAGAAGGGCGGCAAACGCGAGGAGTTACAGAGGATGCGCAACGAGCGTTAGCGGATAAAAGAGCCTGGTTGAAATAAGCGTTAATACGCTTATTAGTTCGACCATCTAAATGGACACTCAGCACAAGATGACTGTGTGCATCAATTTGCATGTCATTTCACCAGAATCCCTGCTGCGTGGAACGCACTGTATGCTAAGAGATAATGGTGGAAGGGCAGGGTTGCAGCCCTAGTCTCTGAGACGTGTTGAATGTGCTACACTTGTGGGATTTGTATTTTGCTGTTCAAGTAAAGTTCTCCAATAATATATATATTTTTAAACCAAACGTTGAATTAACTCTATGTTGCCAAGGCGTCCTGCAAAAACAATACAAAGCACATGCCATTATCCGACTCGCGTAATAGGGGTTAACCTCCGACACTGCTGTGGGGGGGTTGGATGGGAGTAGCTGCTTGTTTTGCATATATCAGGATCAGACAAGGATAGTTCGAAGAAGAGTGTAGAATGAAGAACAGCTTTATCATATATCCACAGCAGTCGGCTGTGTTTTCAGAGTGAAAGTCCCTATTACAGGCCAACGGGTGTACAGACGCCGTTTTCTGTGACACAGAAAAAGAGTACTCCGTTAAAATAAGGGAAGAAAACCCCAAACTCACCGAGAGCAGGAACACTTAGATCCAAATAAATTGACATCACTGCGATTAGGCAAATCCCAAAACCTCCAAAAATCGGCGTAGCTCATACTTAAAAGTCAGTAGGAGTCAATGAACCATTGCTAAGACGCCATCCTGGTAACACAGGTGTACACAGAGTAGTACGTGATAGTGGAATAGAGAAAGATCGATAGAAATAGATATCAAGAGATATAAAGGGATAGAAGGAGGAGAGAGTCATCCCTCGTAGATGTAACGACATCGAGGAGAGTGATGACGAGGGGTGAGCCCGATGGCTACATCGGGTCTCCCAATGACGGAGTCGAACCCTGTTAAGACCCGCAGGCTACACTAGTTAGCCCTTTTCGCACGCGAATGCTCCCCTCGCTGCAATCGCGCGGAGCGACGCGGTAGTTAGCTATATGGTCAGAAAATAAAGAGACAGCGAGAGATAGAGCGCTCGAGAGATAGAAGATAATATGTGTTTCAGTGATTTCGAAATATAAGATCTATCAAACAAAAAACAAAAAACCAATTAATCACTCATTTATTTTAACATTTTACCCAAGGGTATACGGGCATGAATCCCCCGCATTCGGACGCAAAAATGTGGGCCCAGAGGATCAAAACAAACGTAATGTAGAAAATGGGTGAAAAGGACTCTAACAATGTGAGGGGGGAATAAACCAAAGCACTACTGATAATGATTTTCCAAAGCTAAAGGGCAACGGGTAACTTATATTTTTCTTTTGTCCACTATGAAGAATATCGAATTTTATCGCATATACTTTGATGGGAACTAAAATTTCATAGGTAAAGAAGTCGCACAGCCTATGATAAATACTGGTAGCACAAAACATCGGTATATGGAAATAAACGTTGTGCATACCTGAGTAAAATAACGCATTTTTCAGGACAGAGGCTCTATAGTCTCAACAAAGCAAAAGGAAATCAAGGCCCGCTGTAGCAGCTCACGAATACTGACGGTATAACCAGCAGGGAAAGTTGGAGCCCGTATTGTAGCTGTTTCGGGGGAGGTATGTTATTGACAGACAGGCCCATGCATGAACTGCCGTTTGCACTAATTGAGGCTAATAAGTACAGAACATAATTACTGAATAGAAAAAGGGGTTACTCGCAGGGGTTGTACTTAACAAGAAGAGTGGTGTAAATACGCGAATTAAACAAAAAGATAATGAAAGAAAAAGTGAAAGAAAACCGGGGGTAAATGCTGTTACTGGTTTTGAAACAGGAAGAGATTGCGATGAGACGACTGTGTGTCTTGTGCCAAGGATGTTAAAAATAAAAAGGACAATTTTTGTATTTTACAATTAGACAGGGGAACTATCTTAGCGAGGCAAAAAATTCAACCCCACGACATTTAAGTAATTTATTTGTAGTCAATAACATGTGCCATTAGAAAAAAGAAGTAAAAAGTCAAAAAAAAAAAACATAACGGAGTTTGACCGAAATGAGAGACGACAACCGAAAACGAGAGAAAAAGGAAGGGAACCTTAAAAGAAAACCCAAATATGACGCCGAAACCAAATATCCATCTGCCAATGTTAGCAAAAAGAAAACATTAGTGTAGGGGGTGAAAATGATATTCCCTTGCAATGCGACTGTTTTTTTTTTTATTTGTCTATTGTCATAATTAAGGAACTGGGAGACCGATTGGAACCGCAAAAATGTAGAGGGAAGGATAAAACAAGAAACAAGAGCAGAAGGGATCAAATTTAGCAAAGAAAAGAAGCGACACCAAATGTGCAGATGGTGGCCCTAAAAGTGCTACCTTAAAAAAATTTGCAAAAATTGGTAGGCTGTTGTCCAATGGTTTTTATAAAACAGAAAAAACAAAAGCAAGAAATATATCTACAAGCAGTGTCCGGATCTCGTGGACACGAAACCTAGTCGCAAGCATGCGTTTGAGGGGGAAGGAAGGTTAATGGAACAAAAGATAAGTCCAGAAAAGCTGTGTACCCCGGTAGGGGGGGAAAGTGGGGTTCCGAAGCTGATAATGTACAGTGGGATGAGAAAATAAATAAAGTATAGACTAAAGGGAAGGATATAGAAGGGGAAGGAGTTAAGAGGGTATCATAGATAATACTAAGAGGGGAGAAAGAAAGATCGAGAAGAAAGGGGAGGATGATGAGAAAGGAAAAAAAGAGGGAGAGGGGGGGGAAAAACGAGGGAGGGGGAGGAATCTCCTTACACTGCTTTTGGAGGCTTCAGCAGGGGGACAGGGATACTCTCTGAAGCTCTTACCGTACGGGCAGTCTCCCGCATCAGTAGAACGGAGTGCCTACCCAGGCCAGCCAAGCCAAAGGAAGAGAAACAGGATGGTGTGGGAAGTTGACAGATGACATAGTCAATTCAGCCAACGGATTGTCACGTCCACACGTTTGTGTGATGGGAGTCAACTTGGAGGAACAAGGATGGGGCGGAGAGTGGAGGCAGGAAGTTCAGAAGAAGGTGAGATGTGTATAGGGGCAAAAGGAAAAAGATTCTGTTAATAAATAAGGGAAAGAAGAAAAGGAGAGCGAAGCGAGGGAGCAGACGGAGAAATGTTGTGTATCGATTAATAGCAGAACAGGGATTTAATAACACAAAACACAAACCAAACAGCACAAAGACTTTACAAAACCATTAAAAAAAAATCAGCCAAGAACCTCGCTGCGGATAAGACGAGAACAAGGGCGTTCTATTTCCGGTTAATTCAAAGATTTGCCTCGACCTCGTCTAAGTAGATCCTCGCCCTCCTTAAAAGTCAGATGAGTTCCTACTCCTAGGGTCGATTTTACAAATTCCAAAGCTGTCGACACAAAAAGAAAAGGGCACCGAAGAAGGACCCACCTCCTCCTTTTCCCGTCCACGAAAGCGACTGATCCTCAAAACCAACTAAACGGGGAGTTTGAGGTGCTAATAAAAGATACCAGCGCAAAATTGCAGGGGGGGGAAAGGAGGTAAAAGGTAGCTAGAACCGGCAAAGCAATACGAAAATAATGTTCCATATATATAGGCACATTACCAAAGTACCAAACGGAATGGGTGAGTGGGGGGTGGTAAGTCAAGAAGCACGGTAGTGGGTGGGGGGAGACCCCGTTTGGAGTGTGGGCAACATTTGGATCGAGACATGAGCGAAGGACCGGTAAAAAAAAGACTAAAGGACAAACAGTGAGCGCGGGCAAAGCATGCCCGATAAGGCCAAAAAGGGTAGACCTAGATTGAAGTAGAATAAGTGAAGTAAGCGTGACGTGAGATTGGGAGGAGATGAATAATGAGAAGAGAGCCTGTAAGTCAAGGCTCGTGGCTAGTGGTCCCTAGGTCCTTTCACGGGCCCTGGTACCATCTTTTTGTCTGCCCTCCTCTCCCCCTGTGCGAGAGAGAGAGAGATACAGTAGGGGTCCTAGTATATGCATAACTAATGAAGTAAGCTGGTGGCGTGGTCATTTTGTTTACTCCATATCCAAGGCTGACACTTAACAAGGAGAAGACTTACACTGCCAGTGAGATAGTATGCGTGGCAAGTACTGCACTCCCCTGATATGCACACAGAACGAGACGTCAGATGGTCCTTGACGATGCTCCTGGCACGGTGATGTTGGTCGTTTGTTCACGGCTGGACCCATTTACTTCTGTCTGAGATGACATGTCGGCTCTCAACTCCACGCGCAGAGACGTTGGAACAAAAAAATAAAGCGCAAAGAGCGTATGGAAGAAAAACACCAAACAAGACACACGAACCAAACAAGGCACACACACCTAAACAAGACACACCACCAAACCAAGGACACACACCAAAAAGAGGACCACAACAAAACAAGGGACAGGAGACGAGAAAAAGAGGGACACAATCTTGTACACTATCCACGTTATAATGAACACACATCAACATTTTTGTACTCGCAAAACACTCGGACAAAACGGTTAAACAGCTAGGTCCTCTCCGGGAGAGGAACATTGAATCCCTGTTCCATTTGGGTGGCCTGGACAGATCATTTGCCGTACTCTCGCCGTTGTCTCTTCCACGGCACTCGTTGCTTACTATTTCTCCTCCGGCAGGGGCTACTTCTGTACGTCTCCCTGGCGCGCTGCGTTCCAGGCCCCCTCTCCAAGGGTACGCTAGATGCTCATCTGTCCTCCGCGTCTTGGCTCTGTTATCTTCTCCCTACGCTTCGCCAAAAATCGGAGGACAAATGAATGGTAGCGTCTCCACTTGGAGAGGATGCCTAACGCAGGGCAACCAGTGAAACTACAACGTAAGCAAAGTTCCTCCTCGAAAAGACATAACGGCCGCAGGTAGCTCAAACCATCTGTCCAGGTCATCCAAGTGGAACTAGGGAGCCAATGGTTCCTCTCCCGGAGGCTCCACCAGAAGCCTTTATCCGAGATGTTTCAGAGTAATAACTTATGCTTGAACACCAATTTAGATTTAATACATTTTACCTATTGGTTACTATTTTTTCTCCTTTTATTTGTGTTTTTTGTCATAGACAGCTCAGAGTTGCGCTTTTGTGTGTTGCCACTACTTGAACTTCTGGAGATTGCTCGCAATTGGAGCTTTGTGACAACAGAAAGCACAACTACTCGATATATCGGCTTATGTATCCTTAGGAGATATAGGAGACTTTGTGTGTAGAATAAAACCTTATCTCATTACATTAATCTAAAACCATTCCCTGTAGATTGGTAGAACCATTACCCCGTTTAGATATTACATTTTGTTTGATACATGCACTATGTGTTTTTCCATTATACTACTAAAGTAGCCACGTGATTCATTCCCTTCCCCAATTCACCCACACTTGTTACCAGCCCTCTCCCTCACCTGGGAGTGGTCTGTTCTAAGGGTTTGGCGGTCGCTCTGTAAGTGATGAAGGCTTAACGATGGAGAAGAGGAACAGAGGACAAGGATCTCCACCAGTGGGCTTCACTGTGAAGTACACAGGGACAATCCACATCTGGAAGGGTCACCATCTGAGAGACGAGAGAAAACCATTTTACAGGCTGAGCAGAGCAAGGGACCACGAGAAAGAGCACAGCTTAGATGTACCAGCTAAATGGAACACCTTTTTTTCTTGTCATAATAATAATATATAATAATAATAACACAACACATGTTCTTGTATAGCGCTGCTAGTTATACGTAGCGCTTTACAGAGACATTTTGTAGGCACAGGTCCTGCCCCGCAGAGCTTACAATCTATGTTTTTTGTTTTTTTTTGTGCCTAAGGCACAGGGAGATAAAGTGATCTGTCCCAAGGTCACAAGGAGCTGACAAACGGGAATTGAACCAGACCTCCCCTGCTTCAAGCTCTCAGTGCCAGTCAGTGTCGTTACTCACTGGCCGATCCTTCTCCTGTACTCCATGTACTCTCCTTCTGTGCCTGTGTGCTGTGTGTTGCATCACAAACCATAGTGTTCACATTACAAACATTCACAATCGCTTGTACAGGAGCGGCCAACTCCAGTCCTCAAGCCACCAAACAGCAGGTCAAGTTTTTAAGGATAATCCTGCTTCAGCACAGGGGCTCAGCCAACACTGGCGTTGGCCCCCCACCGGGCTCTAACATTTACAAATGATCCGGTTCTTTTATACATTCTGTTGTATTGTTTCTTAACTGGGCGTCTTTGGTGTCATGCAATGACGCACAGTGGGGAATGGGGGGGTGTCTCAAACGGAAGGACGTGACATCCGAACGCCACCGATCGGGATGGGGTGGAGGACGCCCGCCACCATGTCTCCATGCCTCGTTCCGGACCTGGCGTCTTTGGGAGTTGTGCAAAAAAAAAAAAAAAAGGGCTACTAAGATGGTGCATGACACAAGCGAAATACCCGCCGGAAGACACAGACCTAATATGTTACTGTCCGTCGCACGGAACGCGAAAGTGGACCCCATGGGCACGCAGAATGAGTAGAGGTGGCGGGGGCCAAGGGCGGCGCCCAGCAAAGGGGGAGGGGGACTGTGGGCGAGTGGGAAAGGTGTTCTATCTTTTCGCTCGTTCCTCCGATCTCCTGAGAGGTGTGAGACCCCTTCGAGTCCTTGTGTAACGCCGAGTCCGATCAGGGCCTCGAGATCAGTCCGGTGGGGGTGGCGCAGTGAGAAGGATTTTTGCTCAAAAAAAAAAAACAAACCAGAGACCAGCACGCTTTCTTATTGGACCCTTTCCCTGCGTTTGGTGTCTCTTTTACTCTAACCTTTTTACTTTTTTCTTCTTTTTTCTTCTTCTTTCTTTCCTTTCTTTCTTCTTCTTCGTTTTGAAACCTGTGGAAAACTTTGAGTCCCTTGGGAGAAAGCGCTATATCAAAGTTATTGGTATTATATAAGTGCTCTTATTACTTTTTGTTGTCAAATTCTGTTTCCTACAAAATTGCGTAACTGACATGAAACTGCATAATAAGTGGTTAGGATGGGACAATGAGAGAATGGAGGGAAGGATTGGTTTTTTTTCCGTTTCTTATTGTTTCTTTTGTTGTTAGTTTCTGCCTTTTCTCCGGTTTTCCTTCTTTTGGTTTGTCTCGCTTATGCCTCCGTACCTTTTCCTGCTGTTGTTGTCTTCACTTCTCTCCGGCTTCTGCCCTGCGTGTTGATTTTTCTTCTTTTTTGTTTTTTTCGTTTTTTACTTTGTTTTTTTTGTGTTTTTTGTTTGCTGCTCCTCTTCTCTCCCTCTGTCCTCCCTTTCTGCTGGCCTTCTTTGTGTTTTTATTTTATTTTCTCTCCGGTGCGTCCTCTTTGCCTCGCTGTTTGTTGCTAGTCACTCTTCCCCCTCCTCTATGCCGTTGACTTTTTGTTTTCTCTTAGGCTCCCTTCTTTTCCTGCGTTTTTTTCTTTTTCCATCGTACTCTCCCCTCTGTCATCCTTCTTTTTTGACCGCCCCTCTTTTCCTTCTTTTTTTGTTGTTGTTTTTGTTTTCTCGTCTTCTCTCCCTCGTTGCCCTTCCGTTTTTTTGTTTTCTCTTACTCTACCTTCGTTTTTTTCTGTCTTTTGTTTTTGCTCTCTCCGTTCTTTGCCTTCTTTTTGTGATTTGTATTTTTTGTTTTATTCTCCTTCTTCTCCTTCTTGTCCGTCTTGTTTGGTGGTCGCGTCAGCGCCTCTCGTGGTCCTGCGGTGTGTTTGGCTCGCCGCGCGCGGTGCCGTCGTTTGTTTTTCTCGTCTCTGCGGGGGCCTTCGGTGGTATGGGGTGAGTCCGTCTCTTCGGTGCCGTCGTTGGGGGTCGCGGCCTGCTTGGTCCTGCTGCTGTGGTGGGTGTGGGGTGTGCTTGCGTGCCGGCGGGGCCCCTGCGTTGGTGGGTTGGTTATGTGTGGTGGTGTGCTCGGATCGCGCCTGGCTATTGCCTTCTTTTGGCCCCCCCGGGCGCTCCTTCGTGTGCCTGCTGTGGGTTGTAGTTCTGCCCTCCTTCTTGCTTTTTTCCCGTCTTGTGTCCCCCCCTTGCCTCTGCATGCTGGCTGCGCTCCCTTCTTTCCCCCTCTCCTTGGTTTTATTTTCTTCAACCCTTTACTGACTGTAATCATTTTTTTAGGGGTTAGAATTGGCGGAACTTAAAATCGCCCTTTTTTTTGGCTAGTTCAATTGGGTACACAATTTGAAGCCTACAGCGAACTTTTCATCCCTCCCCCCAAAAATGAGGGCCTGCAGACTTACACCCTTCTGTTCAGATTTGTAGAGTATTTATACCATTTTTTGCCCCCCCCTGGTTAAGGCAGACTTGGGCCTAAGTTGGGAAATGTAACCCATGCAGTGCATTGGAGCCTCGCCTCGCCCTGGCTTCCTCATGCAGCCGGTCGTTGTACGAGGGGAATAGAAGAATGCCCGAGAGCGCCTCCTTACATTGTAAGAGCGCGGGTGTCTCTGCTTCCACTGCACCAGCAGCAGCTGCGCCACCACCAGCGTGGCGATGAGGATGAGCACCATCTCGGCGTGCATGGCCTCGTGGCCGCGGTGCTTGGCGTGCATCCGGGCATGTTCCACCCTGAAACCAGAGAGGGCACAGTTACTGGGGAGAAATGAGGCGCTGCAGGGACATTATACACAAGGGAATCTGGGCGGGGGGGGATTGGCAATGCCATAAATCCGTTACTGTTTAAGAACACAATGCATTAGATTACAGGGCTAACATCTCTAGTGTGGGATACATCGCTTATAAACAAGTGGCATGTAGCACTGATAAATGGTTGGCTGCGATACCTTTTAATGAACTTACATAAAAGGTTCTTCATGGTGTTTCTCATTCAGTGTATGCGACACGGTACTGTCCCCAATCATGACCTCAGATCCCTGCATGTATAAAAGGGTCCTGGCTTGGAATTAGACACGCTATTGGATTCCAGGAGGTCCCTCCGGCCCAGGTATATATCCAACCGCATTCAACTGCCAGGGCTCAGATGGTGTAATCCCTATGTACGCGTGTGTCCAGGAGACTGCCTATGTGGTGTGCTGGGGGGGAGATACGCACTTTGTCGAGACGCCCTGCCTCCTGTGTGAGGTCTCTTGCTATACTGAATTCCATCCTGCTGACAGGGGGTCTGCAAGTCCCACACTGCTTTGTATATCTACCCTGTTGTTAAGGACCCGTTTGTGAAGTAAGAGTCCTAAAGTATCGGACCAACCCAGAGGGACCAGGCTGTTTCTGTGTTTTTTACTGTTTTATTCCTGTAAGAAAATAAGCCACTCACGTTGGCTCCACCTGAGCCTGGTGTCCAGTCTCTCGTTACCCTGCTACAGGCTGGCCATTGCATAAAAAAACTTCAACGCTACTCATCTTTGTCTCCTAAAACTTCTATAACTTTGAAGAGCTAATAAAAGATCTGCATTTAAATTTGCAAATAGTAAAACACCATCAATAATACATGATGCACAGCACATATTCCCTCCGTTGCTGTTGGAGGCCTGCAGCGCGTGTTGCTATGTCAATAGATCTGCCAGACTGCAAACAGACATCTCAAACAGACAGTGTGTAACCATCTATGAAGAACTTTCTACAACAAATCAGTGTTTTTTTTTTATACATGCACAGGCCTGAGTGTGCAGTACTCAGATATAGTATATTTAATGGTGGCGCGCACACAAGATTTGAAAAGGTAAACTCAATTCATTATACAAGCACCAATGCCTCGAGCCTCACTTGGGGCCTGTCTTAAGGCTGGAGAAATGTCCCGGGGGGGGGGGGGGGGGGGGGGAGGGGGGGGGTTAACGGGATGTCAAGGCTTGTATAATACATCTTACTTTACTTGTCCAAGTTAGTGCCAGCCATTATGTATCCTACACGAGGGGGGAGTCGTGGTGGTGTGTGTCTATACACACGTTTGCTTTATAATAGCACATTTCAGTGGCAGCACTTATATTGCATACATCATATTTATATATCCAGTAAGGGAGATAAATGTGTGTTTCATCACCAAGACTCAACACGCCACTTGTATACAAGAGATGTAACGTACAGAAGAGCGATGTGGAAAGGCTCACTGTATGATTGGGGGAACCTTTCCTGCATGAATCACTAGTCATGTCTTCAGCAATGAATGTGGATAGCTCTGGGGTAGAGGGGAAGGTTACTCACCGCCATCGTTCCTCGGGGGCGAGGTGAGACAGATCCACCTGAAGGATAGAGACAGAGTATAAGCATCTCTATATCGGTGTCTGCAGCTTTAGGGCTTTCAGTATACATTGTATCGCTTTCCCGCTTCTGCAAAGTACAAACCTAACACATACACGCAATACGTAGAGCAGTGCAGCTGGGATGTGCCCAAGCATCAGAAAACACCAGCATCCTGACCCTCAATGCTGTATAAGGCTTCGTTCAGGGTGCAGGCTTCGGAGGGAGGGCGTGCTGCCGTGCGAGCTGCCGTGGGACACAAAGTATTCAAATTGAATACTGGTTGTCAGGGTAGCAGCTGCCCTGTCTCCGAAGCCCGGAGTTGACGCTGGCTACAGTTTCAATAAACGAAAAAATCGTTTTTTGAAGCTGCAGCAGCGTCACTGGGACCTCGGCAGCCAATGAAATCATTCTTGAGAATGATTTCATGACTGCAACTTGGATCCCTAAGCTGCCGTCTGTAGCTCCGCCCCCTCGCCCTGAAAACGTCTGCTGGGGATGAACACACATCGCCCAGCAGACGGCCGCCCTACCTCCCTCCCGCCCTCCCTCCAACTCCTGTCTCTGGCACCCTGAACCAGGCCTTAGAGTCTGAACAACAGGAACCTGCTCATTATGCAGTGACATTGTATTGCTGCTAAGCCAAAGTAGGCAGAATGAAAGGCCCGGCGAGCTTTGGACAGCCCTTGCACACTGGTATGTCGGAGGAGACCTCGTTAGGTCATTAGAAGATATCACGGCTTAAAATGAATCTCACACACCCCCTCTTACAATGCAAAAAACGCCAGAACAAATACATCTAAACCAGGGGTGGCCAACTCCAGTACTCAAGGGCCACCAACGGATCACGTGTTCAGGATATCCCTGCTTCAGCACAGGTTGCTCAATCAGTGGCTCTGTCAATGATGACCACCACCTGTGCTGAAGCAGGGATATCCTGAAAACCTGACCTGTTGGTGGCTATTGAGGACTGGAGTTGGCCACGCCTGGTCTAAACCATCTACTAAAGTCCACTTCACTGGAGCAAAAAACAGCAAAGTGCTCATAGCAATAAATACCAACTACAAGCAATGGGTCTTTTTGTGGTTTGATAAATCTAGGGCTGTGATTTTGCAGCAGCTTTGCCCGCATTTTGTACCCGGGAGACATCCACCGTGAATGAGGAGTGCCTCATTCTCTTAAGTCTGTGGTGTTTAAGCATTAATGGATATTTAAAGGATTTTTTTGGCTCATCGGTTATATCTGCTTCAACAGTGCATCAGGAAACGGCTTTGCTCGTACGCACAGTTCCAAAATATGCGGGGTGGGAAAACAAACCACCTTGTTACCATCCAACCGGAAGCAACTGTCCGGGATGACAGATGGAAGTACTCTGCCGGGTTCAGTGTGCATCCTCCGCTGCACCAGTTTAATCCTCTGTTTAGCAACATCTCCACCCCGGCCAGCTGCAGCAACAAGAGGCCGGATTTCATTTCACCGGCTTCCAGTGGTTTGGATGAATGGTTCCAGGAAACTATTAGTTGTCCACAGTGAGTGATGCGATGTTCTGCTCCCCGCACACGGGGTTTTGTGGTGTTCTGGCTTCTCTGTCCATGGTGGACTTGGGCACAAGGTCTTGAAGTGATCTTGTTATAAAAAGTCCTACTTCAGGCTCACGGGGAACTCCAGGTCCGTAATCAGTGTGCTGTGAAGCCCCTTTCCTCGCTGGAGAAGATTTTACTCTCCCATTCAGTTGAATGGAGCTGCAATCTTCTCCAGCACGAGGAAGTGACTTCAAAGCAGATTGAGAGTGGGTCTACATTTGTTTTTTTAGTTGCCTGCCAGCTGACAAGATATTGGCTTAAATGGGAAGTCCAGAGAGAGAGAGAAAAAAAACATTTGTATTTTTTGTAACTAATTCTCATTGTAATCGGCTTTCTTGGATTGATGAAATTCCCCCTGACTTATTTGCTTCCTGTATAAATGTGAATGTTACTGTTTTCTTTGAGTATTTGTAATTGTTTCCCTTTTTTTTCAACTAATTACGCTTCCGTCACCAGCCAAATATAAAAACAAAGCTAGAAAGTATATTAAAACTGGTGTAAATACAGTTACATTGCCGATCCAAGCAGTGGGTTATGAAAAAAGTAAGATAAATATTGTAAAAACCCTCCTTGAGCTGTAGACTTTAACAATGGTGAATGTTACCTTAGTAATATGGGGATACATTGAAGCTGCTCAGTTTCACTGCCTGAAGGATTGATTGAAAATAAAAGGCGGCCATTATGTTAGGCACACAATCAGAATTTTTACAGATGTATAACAGGAGCCGCAAACAATTGCCAGCTTAAGTAAGAATTCTACATTGTTACATGCTTTACATATACAAATTAGAAATTTTTTTTAAAGAAAAAATAAATAAAAAAGGGGGGGGGGGGGGAGACCTGTAGTATTGCTGCTTTAAAAAGAGAGGACCCCACCTCCGTTGTGGTCGGTTAGTCCAACCAGCCCCATGAAAACTAGCATTTCAACATGATTCACTGTAAAGGTTAAGGCTTAGGCCGTGGGCATGGTCAGCGCTAAGCCGCTGACTCGCGCTGAGGCAGCGGAATTACCCCTGGCACCCTTTAGGCTAAGGCCCCGCTCCCTCAGTCAGCGCGCCCGCACTGCAGACAGGCGGGGCACTGACAGACACAGACCGCGATATGCGGTCTGTAGGGAGCGGGAGCCGGAGGGAGGGGTGTGGTTTAAGCAGAGGGGGGCGTGGTTTAAGCGGAGGGACCCGCTACCCCCCCCCCCCTCCACGGGCTCAGGCTCGGGCTCCAGGGCTGCAGGAGGGAGCTGCTGCGGGCTGCCCTACTCACACGCTGACACGCACACACACAGGCACTCACGCAGGCAGGCAGGCAGACACACACACACACACACACTGCTTTCCCTCCACACTCTCCTCCCCGCTCCCCGAGCCTCCCCTCCTCCCGAAGCCTTCCCTCCTCATTGGCTCACAGCCACACCACGTGACGCGTCGCCGCTTGGGATTACAATTCTCTTGAATCCCCTAGCGGCTGACGCGTCACAGCGTGTAGTGAGCTGTGCAGCCAGGGGGGACTGGGACCGGATCGGGAGGATTCCCCTGCTGGTGGGGAACGCTCGTGCAGCCGCCCGCACCGCCGGGCGCAGCGGGTCCCAGGCCTTATGAGGGCAGCGTTAGGAGGCGCTTCCGCACACTTGGAGGCGAAGGAGACAGCACAATTTAAGTTTTGGCGCTGAGGGAGCAGAGGGCCAGTCACTGGCCCGCCCCCAGACGGTGCGCGCACTAAGGCCAAGGAAAGTACCCGCTTACCTGCAGTCTCCACGCGCCTCCGCACGGCTGCTGTCTCTATGGACTCAGCCTAAGGCTATATTTAACCTACTGTACAGGTAGTCCTCGCTATCCAATGCTTCACTTTACAACGAATGGCATATCCAATGCAACCCTAAGGGCCGTTTTTCGACGGCGGAATGCGTTATCCAACGCTCACCGCCACTGATTAACATGCGACTCGCTTTACAGCGGTTTCACTATCCAACGCTACTTCCAGAAGGGATTCCGGTGGATAACCGAGGACCGCCTGTATTTCATTTCATTGCCTTTTGTCCTGGGCAGGACTAGCCTTTAAAAAAAAAAATGAATGTCAAAATACTTACCCATCAGTCACCTGCATTTAACCTATTCAACATGTCACCGGTTTACGTTGTACCTAGGAGGGACGGCCCCTTTAATGCCATTGGTGCACATCAATGTAATATGCAGGTGGACAACCTGTGTCCCAAACACTGGGGCGTGCGAAGGACCTCTCTATTATGGTAGATTGTTTTACAGTCGGGAGACGATTAATATTCCCCAATGTTCAGAAAACAAATTCAAACACTGAAAAGCTGATGGCACCGGAGCAGGGGATAGCGCGCCCCTCCCAGTCTCTGTTTTTGCATCACTTATGGCGGTCGAGGATGGTAGTCAAAATTCAGATTCGCCAGCGAGAAAATATATGAGTAAAAATGTGCTGTGTATAATATAAATAGCCAAACCACGCTCCTCTGACCTCTACTTACTGCCTCAGCCACTGAACTGTATACATACTCTAAATGTCTGCCACTTATTTCTGGCACTCCATCACAGCAAAGAATAAAGTCCATTTATCATTTAAAAACAGATAAGCATGCAGCTTATTACAGACTGTGTGTGAGACTCGGCGTCAGAGTAAGCCAACAGCGCTGGACTTTGATAAGGAGACTTGCGATATCTCCACACGGTTATTGGGCAGAGGATTTGCTTAAAAAGCGGGACTTTTAACCGGAGCCGAGACGGTGCCAATGGTGTCTGCAGACGGACTGCTCTGATTCGATTGAACATCGGGTCCCACTGCTGCCTTGGAGAAGGAACATCGGGTCCCACTGCTGCCTTGGAGAAGGAACATCGGGTCCCTTGGAGAAGGAACATCGGGTCCCACCTGCTGCCTTGGAGAAGGAATCTGTGTGCACGCTGCTCCAGTTGATAACATGTGCCAAAATTCATGTACTGCCTGATAACTTTATCTATTCTGTACGTGCATTTATCACCACCTTCACCTTTTGTCAATGTATTTTTATTGATTACACTAGGAGTTGTGCGCGGTTTGTTCTTTTTTCCTTTATTCAGGTGGTTATATCTGTATCACAATATACCGTTTCATTCTTGTAGAAATTCCATTTCCTTGTCCACCGTAACCACATGGTTTCCTGGCAAACCCTTCAGCTCAAATTCATGCCGATGTAAAAATGTCCTGTGAAGAGCCCTATACCTCAGTCTAAATGGCAGATCATTTAAAATGCCAGTTTAAGTAACATTGCTAAGATATCTTTTTGGTGTTTGACTTTTGAAGCTCAATTTGAAAAGTCAAACATACGCTAAGATGGGAAATAACGTATTACCTCTATGCCAGCCCCTTAAGCCGTGAGAGAGAGTTACATATAGTGAGCGTTTCATGCTGAAGGCTTTCAGTTTAATGAACGCACAATGTATGCAGAATGGATTTGTGACATTTAAATCGATTCCACATGGTATTTTTTGCATAATTACTATACATACAATCAGCGTAATAATACATGAAGCTTTCTGAGAGGGATTATAAGATTATCACAGAGGTACGGAGCAGAAGGGATGCGGTGTGAAAATGAATGACTAATATTACATGGTGGTGAGAGACATGCCACTGGTGAGGAGGGGTTGGGTAGTCAGCTATGGCTATTATACCCACTCAAAACTGGGATAAAGGAGAAGCTTTTGAAGCAGTGTAACCTGGTCCGAATCCCAATGTTCGCTCTCCTTGTGACTTCAGGCAAGTCACTTTGCCTCAAACACCAAAATTAGTATTTAAGCGCTTTGGGAAAGGATATTATTGTGGCTGAAAAATTATATGCTCAGCACTTTGTACACGGTCAGATAGATATAATTTTTTTTTACCATATCTACTTAACATACAAGCTATAAAGATCAAAAGGTAAAATATATCATTAAGATGAGGTTTAGAAAGTTATGTACACTGATCTCATCTCTAAGGAACTCATGTTGCTTTCCTAAAATGTATCTCATCGGATTTACACTTCCCCAGGACCGATATGGTGACAAGATCACCGAACTGGAAAGAAAGTAGTTACGGTGATTGGTGAAGAGTTCTTTACAATCGCACACTGGCATGTTCTCTGTATATACTTTTCCCTGGGTTGAGTGGGGGGACGAAGGGGGGAGAAGGGTTGGTGGGTGGATACACACGTTGTGGGAGTTTGTGGCGTGCTATTTGAGGTCAGGACTTCTCTGCAAACTTAAGGTGTTAGTCTGTGGAGACACATCCTCTTGGACATGCGAGTGCATGCCTAAATGTATTTAACACGCGCACACAGTTGTGATTGACAGCTCTGCAGCAGCCGTGGCCCACACGCCCATCCCTCCCCCTCCATGCCACGTTTTTTTCCACCCTGTATATAATGAAAATTAAGCACACTGGAGAGATCTCTTGCAAACTTGGATTCCGGAGAACTTCTCAATGGCTGCTATTACCCATCACAGATCTCATATACATGTTTATATCGAATAATGTGGTTTTACTGACATTTGTAAGAGAGTTTTTAGAATTGCCCGTTTTCTCAAAACAAAATGTGGATTGTTGCTTTAACCCGTCTTAGGCCGCGCTTATAGTCCTTGCGACACTGAAGTCACGCTGCGGTCGTTGAAAAATCAAACGTAATTGACTTCCAGCGATCGCGACCAAGCCGTTGCGCCGTTCCTTCTATAAGCACACGCGACGTATTCAACACATTTGTTTTGGCGCAACGTCGCCAGGACTGTAAGCGCGGCCTTAGGAGCAGAGATCAACACCACCTAAACCTGGTTGAATTATTTGACGCAAAGAGGAAACCTGCATTCGCTATATGTGCAACTTTTGCTAAAACGTATAAAATTGCAATTCATGAAGAACTACAAATAAGCAGCGCTAAGATCTCAAAATAATCCTATACAATATATAACCAAGTGCTGTCCCTACTCTATATCCCTGGGCAGCAACTTCTTGCCCAATTCCTCACATTATCTTTTGGAATTTAATTGAACTAAAGATACAAGACAAAGCCATGTAAAAATCAGGGGAAAAACAAAAAAATATAATCATATTTAGTGTAGTATTTCTGTGCTTTCTAATCTTCAAACAAATAATTCTGTTAAACGCACTCACGTTTAATCATAAGATTAATACTCCCCAGGCAGTCTTGTGCAGAAGAAATCTCAGGAAAGGGGCAGTTATATACAGTGCTAGTAATTCAGATATAAACTTCTGAAAAAGAATAGCCTCATTTATTACACTCCAAGCCCACATAGAAAGGGATAGTGATAAACGTGGAGTGTTGCCAAGTTATCACCCCCTCCTCCATTCTTTGCTACGGTCGCATCACTTCCAGTACCTGGTAGTGGCTTGGGCGCAGAGAATAGAGAATTATTTGTCTGAAGATTAAGAGCACAAAAATACTACACCACATTTTGTTCTTGCCCCTCTTTTTTTACACGCCTCGCTCTTTTTCCGTTGGAATTTACCTTATAATATTGCGCCGACTCCCTCCCCCAACTCCTCCTAAAGCCACTTCTGTAAACAGGCATGGCGCAAGTGCAGAAATTTGGAGCAAAATAGGGCACCAAGTAACGTAGAGTTAAAACAGAGCAACGTGCAATCTGCAGTTTGACACCTGTCTCCCTATGCCATTTATTCCACCAACATGCCAAATTAATGACCGCAGGTGAACTGTGTACTCAATATAACGCTTTTCCCATCATGAAACGCCCAGTAGTGAAACTGTAACCAGCACATGATGGGAGCAGAGCCTACCCGAGGCCATGCTATCCATCCTGCGGGGTATAGAGAGGACAAAAACCACTACAGATCATGGCTTTTCTGTGCTTCCAGCTAACAAGCTGTATTGTGCTGAAACATGCCCATTATATTGGACACATGACTAAACCATCTGTTAGGTTTACAATTGGTTTAGTGCAATTAACAAACAAACTTGTGAAGAGCTGCCAAAATATGTTGGATTGTGTTCTTTGAAGAGAATACGGTTTGGAAATAAGGTCCGTGCCGGGTGCTCCTTAGAGACATAGGAAATAGCCCAGTTTCGGGTTACCTCATCCTCCAAAAGGAAAACAAAACCGCGTCTCGTATGATGGAAATTCCACATGGGACGGAACATTGGTTCCTTAACATGGTTCAGAAAATGATCTTTTGGCGCCGAAGAAATGCTGTATCTACTGCAAACGTTAATGTAGAAAATGGGGCGTAACCCCAAATGTGCCTAATCTCAGCCTGGTCCAATTGTATGATAAAAATAAGTGCTTAAAGGGGCAGTTCCTCATATGTTTATTTTGTTAAAGATTTGCAGTATGGAGGTCTCTT
The DNA here is from genome assembly GCA_036426205.1 of Ascaphus truei. NCBI lineage: Eukaryota > Metazoa > Chordata > Amphibia > Anura > Ascaphidae > Ascaphus > Ascaphus truei. The sequence goes on from CM071569.1 coordinate 283,201,099, forward strand.
TTTACCTCTAGTTTTTTCCCGGCTCAATAAAACAAAATTTGAACCCAAAACCTGAATGAATCTGGCTGCTAAACCCCTCACTTAATGACATTATTAGATCTCACAGAGCCTTTTTCCTGATACGACGCTTTATCGTCCGTATGGAGGAAAGTGGAAATAAACAGCAGGAGTTGCCATGTGAACATTACACTGCCGGCTAACGGACCTTTTTAAAATCAACATAAAACCAAAAACAGAGGAGAAAAAAATATAAGGTCAAATCATCATCTGCTGCCAAGGGGGCATCGCATGGAGCGCACGCTCAAAGCAGGTTATATTGGGTGGACCTTCACCTTTAACCCTTAAGGTTGCCCTATGACAACCGCCAAGTCATACCTTTCTCCCCGCCATCTTAATGGAAGAGGAACCTCTTATTTTTGGGCGACCGCAGTGACATTGGAATCTTATGATCGCCGAGGAGTGTTACGTAGGAAGGAAGCGAGTGGAAGCAACAACTATTAATAGGAACGTGCAGACAAGACAGGGGGAGACACAGTCAATGGCCGGCCAATTAGTCACATGAAGGCTTGTCACGTCCCACTTATATCCAATTATCATGCTTTAATGACCACGTTAAACACCTGAAAGCATCGAATGAAATGTCTTCTCTGCCAGACGGCCCAACAACACATTGCATTAAAAGGAGACGATATAAATATCAAACACAATATTGGGAGGTGAAATTGTACATGTGTCCGACGTATCTGGTAAACCAAGATTCTCAAGGGCCACCAACCGGTCAGATCTTCAGGATATCCCTGCTTCAGCGCAGGTGGCTCAGGATATCCTGATGACCTGAACGGTTGGTGGCCCTTGAGGACTACAGTTGGCCACTCCTGGGGTCGACCATGATGTTAAAAATAAATATATATTTTAAAAGAATTTTAAAAGGACGTGTCAATCAATCACACATTTTAAAGGCATGATGCAACTTTAGTCTAAAAAATATGTCAAACTGGAAATGTAACTGTGTGCGCTTTTGATACCGGTTATCATTCACGACACTTAACGAAACTTAAATTCATGAAATACTATCTTCCATATGTCTTCGAGCCGCGCTTCAAACCCCCAGCATCATTTGACATGAGGACTACATCTCCAGGCAGGAAATACTTTTTAAATGACCTACCGGTTCTATCAAACCAGCTACAGCTTCACCCCCAACCAACCTTTTTTTTGACCTCCCAAAATAAAAATTCACATTTTTCCCCCCCAAATTGGCAGCTTTCAGGTACTACAGTTACTTATTGAAGGGGGATATAAAGAAATACAACAACAACAAAAAAACACCAATAACGCTGTGTCAAGACACTTTCAGGTATCACTCAACACACGTCAGTTTGTCCTTGTAAGAACGGGAGAGGCATTTTCTGCGAAGGCGTCCAAGGATGGCGCTCCCAACATGAATGGAGAAGCTTCATTGGAAGGACTGGGAGATAGAAGTCAGATTGCACTGCAAGTGACTATAATTTGCCATTGGCAGACTGCTATTTCAAGAACTGATATTTTACAAAGCTTGACTAAGGCCGCGCCTATAGTGCTGGCGAAAGTTGTATTTCGCTTTGTGGCAGCGTCGCAGGCGACCAGGCTCCTGATTGGTTCAGGGGCTGTCACATGAAGCGACAGCCCCTGAAAAATCAAATAATTCCGGCTACCAAAAATCACGTCGCCACCGCGCTTACTATAAGTGCACACGGCGGCGACAATGCATTTGGGCGAGAGTAGGTTCGAGCAAGTTCTTATATGTACCAGGTCAACAACCTAACAACTACTGGACACAACACACCCTGAGCCTTCAGACCAAGAGTCTGTGCACCTATAATGTTACCTTAACACGTGATGCCACAGACTCCTGGAACGCATTGGTAAGCTGTAAAGGGTTAAAGGGGAAAGATCGCCATTGATGATGTAAAACCTTGAGCACAGGGCCATTTAGTGGCCCATTGCTCCCCAATCCAGAACAGAAGGGATTAAAAGGACAGTCCCAACTAGAATGAAAGTGAACCAAGGCCACTGACAGGGTAAATAGGATAAATGTAGATGACTAATTTTTTGTTTTTAAATATTCCCTTTTAAAACGATTTGTAAACGTTTAACATTTCCATGGTAAAACAGGTCGTTTGGAGGGTTTGTACGGTGCTCAGTGCTTTAGTGACATCACTAAAATACATTATTTTAAGGGTCATTTAATTTTTCTAAGGCAGCCGATTATACTAATGATTAATTAAAAAACAAAAACAACATTGACCACTAAATTGAACGGTCCCTTCCAACGCATCCTCTCCCCAGATCTCTCACAGCTGTGTGTGACAAATCAATGTCTGCTATTGAGTAGTAAGAGCCTCCACATCTCTGTTATAACCGGCTGAGCTCAGTTTGGCACAGGCTGTTCTGCACGTATCCGGATGGGCATCCTCCGGCATGGATAGGAGTATCTACTAGATACTGGTCTGTATGACAGGTTATTCCTGTCTTTTTCCTAGAGACCTAAACAAAGAAACCGCAAAATGCTTTAGAACAATAAAAGCAAAAAGTACTGGAGAGCGAGAAAGGAACTACAACGGTGACAGATCCATGTAACAGGGGCACAGCCAAGTACAAACTAGTTATGGGTCACCTAGAACGACCTTCTCCTTCTGCCTTGCTTCAAACCACAAAAAAAAAAATGTCCCACTTCTCCATTTAACAAGACCATGTTCAAATCGAAAGCGATCCTCAGTATAACTTGTTTTCAACCACTTCTATTATAATTTTTAATGTGCAAATCTAAAACTGAAAGTCTTGCAGCAAAAAATCACAATAACAAACACCACATAACGTGCAATATATATTGCATTTATTCAGCGGTAGCTAGCAGACCATACCTAAGGCAGGAAAGAGTGCGGCAAGAAGTCACAGTGACCAGGGCCTGGGTTAAGCGTTTTTGTTAAATAAATGTGTATTGGCTGACGTTTTGTAATAAGTCCCAGAGTTTCACTTTTTTTTTTTTAACATCATTAGGTCTCCAAAACAGAAAACCATTGAGTGACTTTACAATGAGACGTGAGATCAGGACACAAAATTGATTAACAATGGAAGTGGTCCTCGATATGAAAATGGTGTAAAGTGTGCCTATATCACAATAGGGGAATAACTGTCTGTGAAGTCAGAACTTCGTGTTATCAACCTCAATACAAACATTCACCACATCGCTGCCAGCAAAGCATTGCAACTGGCCACGAAAGGGTGAAGAGGTCTGCAAAGGTAAAGCAGGAAGATAAGGGAAAATCTATTGACCACATGAAAGCGACACAGGAGGATGACATCTCACTGCAGCTGGGAGTCAGTGGTTGGGGGATAGCACATGCTGTCAGTATGTGGGGTGCTGTAGCTGGGAGTCAGTGGTTGGG
>CM071569.1:283204652-283242806 GCA_036426205.1 Ascaphus truei
TGCTGTAGCTGTGAGTCAGTTGTTGAGGGCAGGTGTCTGATATGCTGTCAGTATGTGGCACGCTGTAGCTGGGTTATGGTTGGAAGATGGCAGATGCTGTCAGTATGTGGGGCACTGTAGCTGGGAGTCAGTGGTGTAGGGGGATTGCTGATGCTTGTCAGTAGTGGGGGCACTGTAGCTGGGAGTCAGTGGTAGGGGGATGTGATGCTGTCAGTATGTGGGGCATGTAGCTGGGAGTCAGTGGTTAGGGGATGGCCCTTGCTCAGTATGTGGCACGCTGTAGCTGGGAGTAGTTAGTGGTTGGAGATGGCTGATGGCTGTCAGTATGTGGGGGGCTGTAGTGGGAGTCAGTGGTTGGGGGGCGATATGATGCTGTCAGTATGTGGGGGACGCTGTAGCTGGGAGTCAGTGGTTGGGGGGCGAGCGATGACTGTCAGTATGTGGGAGCTTGTAGCTGGGAGTCAGTGGTTGGGAGATGGCTGATGTGTCAGTATGTGGGACACTGAGTGGGAGTCAGTGGTTGGGAGATGGCTAATGCTGTCAGTATGTGGGACACTGTAGCTGGGAGTCAGATGTTGGGGGGTGGCTGATGCTGTCAGTATGTGGGACACTGTAGCTGTGAGTCAGATGTTGGGGGGGTGGCTGATGCTGTCAGTATGTGGGGTGTAGGGGAGTCAGTGGTTGGTGATGCTGTCAGTATGTGGGGCACTGTAGCTGGGAGTCAGTGGTTGGGGGCTATAGCTTGGAGTCAGTGGTAGGGGGATGGCTGATGCTGTATGTGAGGTGCTGTAGCTGGGAGTCAGTTGTTGGGGGGTGGCTGATGCTGTCAATATGTGGGGTGCTGTAGCTGTGAGTCAGTTGTTGAGGCAGGTGTCTGATGCTGTCAGTATGTGGCACGCTGTAGCTGGGAGTTAGTGGTTGGAGATGGCAGATGCTATCAGTATGTGGGGCACTGTAGCTGGGAGTCAGTGGTAGGGGGATTGCTGATGCTGTCAGTATGTGGGGCACTGTAGCTGGGAGTCAGTGGTAGGGGGATTGCTGATGCTGTCAGTATGTGGGGCACTGTAGCTGGGAGTCAGTGGTTAGGGGATGGCCCTTGCTCTCAGTATGTGGCACGCTGTAGCTGGGAGTTAGTGGTTGGAGATGGCTGATGCTGTCAGTATGTGGGGCACTGTAGCTGGGAGAGGGAATTGGATTGATAGTGGAAGGGGTGGGATCCCCCAGTGTGGCAGAGAGATCCTCCATCAACCTTCTTAACGATAAACACTGCTAACCAGACCATGCTGGGGAGGGTTAAGTGAGGTTTTGGTTCTCAGATAACGGGGTGGGTGGCCTTCTCCTGTCAGTGCCCGGGGGGAGGGGAAGAGACCCTCTCCCGTCAGTGCCCGGGGTAGGGGTCCTCTTTTGTTAAAGACCCTGTGAGGAGGGGGTATCCTGTCCTACGAGAGCCCTCTCCTCTCCCCCGTCTCCTCTGGCAGCCCTGCCCCCTCACCTCCTCCCCGCGGTGTTCCCCTCACCTCTTCCACCACCGCCGCTTCCCTCTCCCCGACTCCCCCAATATCCACCTCCAGCACCGCCGCCGCCATCTTGCGCCACGACAGCGGGTTCCGGGAAGCGCGGGCCAATGCGCGAGCCACTTCCGGCAGCGTCGCTCCACCAATCAGGAGGGCGGAATGTGGAATAGCGCGGCGCTGGGAAATGCAGCTGCCTTCAATCCCACCATGTGATCGCTATGGGCTCTGGCAGTCTGGCGGCCATCTTGCTACACTCACTGATAATCAGCCTAGAGTGGTGGATATAAGGTGCATCTCTTTATATTGTGTGCTGTGTGCTGTGTGCACTAAAGCAGAGGGACATCAAACAACAAAGCTCACTATGGGAATTATTTGAGAGTAAACTAAAAGTAACCAACTACCTTCATGATTCCCAATATTACATGTTTGCTATATGGGTGTAACCTGAATTGTCAACTACCTGGAAAGCTGGATCTGCACAATATTAATAAGGTGCCTTGCTGGTCAGTTTAGCTCGTTGTATGTTGCATTCTGCATCTTCTATGTCTGTAGTTGTAAAGTCATGAACAAGATTTGGAGGGTCTATAAATATACCATTGTACCACACTTTCCCCCACCCCCTGGGAGATGTGTGGCTACGGTGTGTGTGATGTGGTGCAATACCTGTGGCTCACAGGAGGCCTGAGCCTCCTCTGTTGGGAGCCTGGGGTGTACCTGGATCGATGCTGGGTAGCGCCTCCACCTGTACGGGATTCTATCATGTAGAAAAACCCAGTTACAGGACCTGCATGCAATAAACCACACACTTAGTGAAAAGATAACAGTTTTACTGCATGAACTTCTATAAACCATATACATACATCTCCACCACCAGGCCACTCACGGCCGTACCCACCAACCCTCTGCACCCAAAGTACTGAAGAGACCCTTGGGCACCCAACCACCCTGGCGTCCACAAAGTAATACCCCAGCCAATGTATGGTACAGCGCTGCCCACTAAAGATTTTGTTGGTGACCTTGCAGAGTTGGGTACCTGCCAGGTGATCCCACACCCGGGCACGCTGTGGAAGATAGGATCCTCAGATGTCCTTCGCGAAGCCTCTGCCTCTACGTTGTGTGGGTCCCGTGTGGATGGTACCACCTTAAGAGTCTCTGTGGTCGCAGGTGTCAGACCACCTGAGTACAGGATACAGCTGCGTCCTGTCTTGGTCCCTTTGCTATGGTTCTACAGGGCAGTGTCCTTACCTATGGGCCTGTCCCTGCAGCAACCACAAGCTCAGGGGAGTTGGGGCCTACCTGGGGACCTAACAGGGGGTCTCTGGCCTAGTGCAGGTGCCACAAACACCTGCACATACCTCCTACCCTGACCTTGTCCCAGCTCCGTCTGGCGTGGTCTGTGCGTGCAAAATGTATCTATATGTGGTGCATCGGAAAGCTGCAGCCCTATTAGCTGTGTCGCGTCACCTGGTTCACTGCCCCTATGCCTGATGGGGCTTATAGTCACCTAAAGTGCTTCCTCTGCCTAATGGCCGCCCTGCAGCTCCTTCTGCACAGGCGCAACTCACTGCGCATGCGCGACTGCGCAAGATGGCGACGCACTTCCTGGCGACCCGCCAAGGAGCACTGGCGATCCGGTCGCCATCCCCAATGCCCCACAATCTCCAGGAAAAATCTCCCCACCTAATCGGCGGGTCCACCTCGCAATCCAACGGCACCCGCACCAACCGCAGCCTTCCGCACTATAGCGGAGGTAAGGGGAATGGAAAGGGGACCCAGGGAGGGAACCTAGCTACACCATGTTTGCAGATCTACCAACAATTGGCAGATAAATAAAATGTATGTATCTCGCATGTCAGTGAGGGATAGAGGAGCCTCCAAGAAAGTCACATCTCCTAAGGAGGCGTGTAAAGTACAATTTACTACAAAGTTCTCCACCTTTACCTTTAAGACTCGCCACTCATCTGCTCCACTCTACATATCAGTTTTGACCTCTTGTTATGCTCATGCTCATCTCCCGCACCCTACCCATAACTAGGGTGACCAGATTTGTCCCGGCAAAAAACGAGTCAAATCTCACAGGTGCAGTTGGCCCTCGCCGACTGCGCACGTGCGAAGAGCACTTGCCGACCGCGCATGCGCGATTGGCACTTCCCGGCTGCTCGTGCGCATGCGCGATCAGCACTTGTCGAACGCATGTGCAATCGGCGTTTGCCGGTTGCACATGCACAATCGGAGCTTGCCAGTTGCGCACGAGCAGCCAGGAAGTGCCAATTGCGCATGCACGGTCGGTAAGCACTCTTTGCGCATGAGCAGTCGGCGCTCGCCAGCTGGACAGAAAACCGGGACAAAGCCCCAAAAAGTTGGGATAGACCACGAAAAACCGTGACTGTCCCGGCTAAACCGGGACGTCTGATCACCCTGCCCATAACGGTCTCCTTTCCAACCCTTTTACCTCTACTGTTCTCTCTCACCTTAAACCCTTTTCCCTCACTGCCCCTTACCTGTGGAACTCTCGCACACTCAGTATACACCAAATGTCTTCTCTTCCCACCTTTAAATCAAAACTTAAAAATCACCTCTTATATTAAGCATTTCAATAGCTTGGACTCAAGGCTACTGTCCCACACCCACAGTCACTCCTACCAACCACTGTGGCCAACAGGGTTACCATCTTTTACTGAAGGCCAACCCAGAGAAATTTATTTTTCAACTGCTCTTACCTATCAGTGGCGTCCTCCCAGCATCTTCCCTCTGCAACTCTTCTCAATATGGCTGTGCGGCATCACATCGCGCCACGTTGCCATGCCAACGGGATGTGACGTCACAACGTCACACAGCGTCAAGTTGCCATGGAAATGGGCTGCCTAGGCGTTACATGACTGCGCTACGCAACATCGTAGCGTCTCGTTGTCATGTCAACGGCCATCACGTGACGCGGTTACGTCTCGTTGCATTTCTGTTGGCATGGCAACGCGGCTCCGTTATGCACAGCGCGGCCCTATTGAGAACAGTTGCAGGGGGAAGATACCGGAGCATGCCGTGACCGGAGATACGAGGCCAAACCCCGTAGTCTCCGGGTGCAACCCAGAGTGGTGGTAACCCTGGTGCCCAAGCACTGCCATCTACTGCACTTATTCCCTCACCTGCTGTCTCTGTAACTCTCCCAGCATACCTCTTAGATTGTAAGCTCCCCGGGGCAGGGATTTCCTTTCCTATTGTCTGACTTTGTTGCACATATTGTTTTATAATTCCCTGCACTATATTGTCTCTTTTGTAACGAGCCAAGTACAGCTGTGGGCGCTATATAAATAAAGCTATACATACATGCAAAGATCATATTACCAATACAATATGTCTATTTTTGGATCTCTTTGTATATACTGATATACACAATAGAAATTGTGTTAAATTTCCCCCAGCCAGCTAAACATTATCACATCAGTCATCAATATCCCAGCTGCTTTACCTAGATAAAGGCATATATATAACAGTGTGATCCAAGAAGGATCAAAAAAGATATATATTGCGTGATCTCGGCGGATCGTATGCCAAGTCTGTGTCAGGACCCAGCAGTGAATACAAGCCTGTCTCTCTCTCACTGCTCTCTCACTGCTGGGTCCTGACACAGACTTGGCATACGATCCGCCGAGATCACGCAATATATAGGGGCTTTGCTGTACTATCTTTGCGCTATTATACATACCTTATGCATGATATACCACGCAGACTGTTTGCAGTGATTTTAAACCTTATGGTACAACCTTTATAGGGATTGATAAACAGCAAACATTAAGGTATGATGGAATTTATCCACATGTATCTACACATGATTCAGCGTGTCTAAATGGCTATTTCAACTACACTATACATACAAATAGGATATTAAATCCGTGCAAGGATATGCTACACTAACAAGCCTGAATGAATATAGTGTGATATTAATCAACCTATCATACCAGGCACTCTCTATAGGATTATAACATTGTATCGTTCTTAAATGAATCACTGACATGGATGTATAAGAATCAGCAGAGTTCATATCAATGTAGATAGTCCACTGAATAGATATTGACTATACTAGCCACCTCTGAATGGGGTATTTTAATAGGTTTGAATGATATGTATGTGTTTTTAATGAGTATTTACACTAATAAAACTTTATTATTTTCTTTGGACTTATTGGTATTATAAGGGTCATTAATTCCCTATACAGTTGACTATACAGGTAATTTTTCCTGTCGGATCATTGTTGTCCAGTATATTTCTTTCCAGCATCGAGTGCTGTGTGCTTTGGGGATTCTTTTTTGATCCTTCTTGGATCACACTGTTATATATATACATTTGTCCCTTCCGAGCACCTGCTTATTTATGTATTAATTGTGTATTAATAGGATGAGCAGTCTCATTCCCTTTAAAGTGTTATAAAGCCTAGATAAAGGCTCCAACATCTAAACACAGGTAGAAAAAGGTAGAGCTGGTTTTTATTGGTACAGCCTTACAGGACATAAAAACTGGTACATTACCTGCTGAATAGGTAACGGTGGAGGCTATTTATTTGAATGAACATGATCACAGCCCATAGTAAACTAGGACTCTCATACATTTATCTCTTCAGTATTCTCCTTTACGTCTCCAAGTCAGACATTACTCCATAAAGATCACACATTTGGGACATTTGCTTCACAGGGTAAACTTGGTCTAACGACCCACATAGGTGAGATAGGGTAGGGAAAAAAACCCCCACATTTGTCGCATCAAGTATTGGCCAATGCATTTTCTTCCATTCAAAGAGGTGATTGCAAGTAGGAAACAATATGTGGTCCCACTCACACGTATATATAATTTCCCAAAACGGAAAAAAATATTGAGCCACGCTAGGATAGGTGTTAAAAGAAATACTTAACAGCTTCTCTGCCAGAGGGTCGTCCCTCTAAGCAAATGGGTTAAAATGATGTTTTCATTCATCTTTTATTTGGAGGAAATATGAAAGAACACCAGGTTTTACACGTTACATATGCATTTTAACAGGATTAAAATTGAAAGCCATGGAGTGTTTTGCTTTGATAAAAATTGATTATACTATTAACTATTATATTTATCGGAACAGCAGTCATATTTTCTTCCTTTTTTTTTGAGTTTGCAATAACGCAATGAAACGTGAAAAGAATAATTCTGACATACAGTATAGAGACTTCCATAATTATTAAAACTTCTTGACTTGGCTTATTGAAGTTTGTAGGACAGACCTATCACTAATTTAGTCTCACTAATTTATATCCCTCAGTTCAACATTATCGTAACACTCAGGGCCGGCGTGATGGTGGTGCGTCACTCGCGTCGCCGAGCTCCGCGGTTACAGAAGTCCCGCGCTCTCCCCCACGACAATTAAACTGATTGTCGGGGGGAGAGCCCGGGGCCTATGTAACTAGGGCGACCATATTTGTTCCAGCAAAAACCCTATCTGTAACTCTCTTCCCTTCTCTGGCGGCATCATATAGGAGGCATCATCTCCTGGCACCTCCCCCCTGCACGGACCCGTAATTACGGCTTCTGCGACGTCAAATGACAGTGTTTCCATGGCAACATGACGCCATTCGACGTCGCCGTGCCATAATGACGGGACCGTGCAGGAGGAGATGCCGTCCGATAATGCCATGATGCCGGAGCTGAGCCGGGGGAGGGGGCGAGCAGGCAGGGGGGAAAGTTTGCACACCCCTGGCCTAGGGAATAGTAAATAAACAGGCAGGGCAATAAATAGATGAATGGGGTAGTGAGAAATGTGGAGAGCGTGTAGAACCGGACTAGCACGCCTATTTCTATTTTATTCTTTTAAATAAATTATCAGAGAGCAGCCCTTACGCTATCTCCAGTATTTTGCTGGCTCATCTTATTAAATACTTTTTATTTGTTTTTTAGCTTCTCTGGAAATTCCTGGAACCCACTGGATATTCCTTCTCTGGATATATCCATCCTTCGTTGTTTTTGTTTTTTTGTTTTTTTGGGGGGGTGGGGGTAAAGAGGTATAAACAGGAGCACCAAAATGGCTCCCACCCTAAAGACTACAACTCCCAGCATGCCTTGCCATGTATTGGCCATTACAATTGGCGATGGCATTTCCCAAGCCCCTGCCACTAAACATATTCATATCTATATTATACACAAGAGCATATTCTTCTTATCAGTAGGGGGGGGAAAGGTGTTAACAAAAAAAAAAACCCCCACGGCATTCGCACCGCTCTGGTGAGGGTTAAGCTACGGTAGCCGGGTGATTACGTCAGAGGGCGTGCTGAAGGGGTGTGGTCGGGGATGGAGCGCGGGAACGTTGGATCGGTGAGAGCCCCCGCACGCGCCTGTCCTGCCGCGAGACCCCCCTTCCCCCCATCCCCCAGGTGAGCGCGCCGGTCACGTGGGCACCGCCAGGGAAACCCCTCTGTTAACCCCCTTCCCAGGGCAGCCAGCGCCTCATCTCTCTGTGTGACGTCAGATATTACTAGGATGTATGCTATTTGTGATAGAGAGAGCTCGGTACATCATAGGTTAGGGCGGCTGTGTCACTCATTGGAAACTGCCTCACTCATTGTAGGCCTGTCACACTCACTGGTGGCTGTGCCACTCATTGGGGGTCTATCACACTCACTGGTGGCTGTGCCACTCATTGGAGGTCTATCACACTCACCGGTGGCTGTGCTGTGCCACTGATTGGAGGTCTGTCACACTCACTGGTGGCTGTGCCACTCATTGGAGGTCTGTCACACTCACTGGTGGCTGTGCAACTCATTGGATGTCTATCACACTCACTGGTGGCTGTGCCACTCATTGGAGGTCTATCACACTCACTGGTGGCTGTGCTGTGCCACTCATTGGAGGCCTGTCACACTCCCTGATGGCTGTGCTGTGCCACTCATTGGAGGTCTGTCACACTCACTTGTGGCTGTTCCACTCATTGGATATAAACCTTACTCATTGGAGACTGCCTCACTAATTAGATATGAGTATCACTCATTGGAGCCACACTTATTGGTGACTAACTCATCCTATATAATAAAAATGAAAGCACTGTATGCCTGTCTGCAGCTTCCTGTGTCCCTAGGGGAAATCTCATTGGTCCCTGGCTGCCCGGACCCCCAGACCCGCACTCTGACTTGGCCTCGAGGAGGAGCAACAAGGAAAAGTCACAAAGCAGGTCCACGTCCAGCCACAAAGTTCAGTGAGGAGCATGTCTACGGAGTGGCTGACATTAGCGAAAAAATAGGGACAACCCCCCCCTCCGCCCAGCCTCAAGTAGTTAGATGACTGTAGTGACGACACACACACACACACAGGCACACACACACACACACACACACACACACACACACCACACACACACACACACACACACACTACACAACACCCACACACCTCGCTCTCTCTTGTCCTCCCACCCCCCATCACAATCACCTACAACCCCGGTTGCTTCGCTCAGCTCCCTCATCAGCTCCCCACCGGTTTGGAGCGTGTGCTAGACGCTCTCCCTCAGCTCCAAGCTAAGCTACCGCTCAAGACTCCCCACCCCAGGAAGGACAGTGGGTGACTCGAATAAACACCACCCCGGTAGTGCTTCGACTCAGAGCAACAAACGGAGGGGGCAGGGGGAGAGACAGATACAGCAGCCACACACCCAAAGCGGGTGTATGGGAAGGAGATGCGTGACTGACTCAGTCGCTCCCGAACCGCGGGGCTCTTGCGCGCGCCTCACCTACCCCCGCAGGTCCTCCACTAAATGACCCCCCCCCCCCCCGAATGCCGCCTACTCACTCTCCCCCACATAGCTCCACTCATCCTCCCCCCCAGATGCTCCACTAACCCATCAGAAACCGATGGCCCTCAATGTGCACCTGCCCCCCACCCCGAGGGTAGAGCAACTCAACTCCCGTAGTCCACACATCAAGGAGAAAACGGCGGCAAGGACCGAACAGGACAACAGGATGCACCCGCGATTTTTGCATTCCCAATTCTGCACCTCCCCCCCCCGTACCCCCCCAGACCACCCACGAAACCCCACCATGACGGCTTCCACTCACCCCTCCCACACTTGAAAACTGTGTGATGCGAACTACATAAACGCCCAAAGAACAACCTACCCGATGAAGTCTCTGAAGCCACTACACTACCCTCCCTACGCCCCTTCCGCCATGCTCCACTCACCTCCCACCGATGCTCACTCACCCCCCGATGCTCACTCACCCCCCCGATGCTCCACTCACCCCCCCCCCCGATGCTCCACTCACCCCCCCCGATGCTCCACTCACCTCCCCGATGCTCCACTCACACCTCCCCCCCGATGCTCCACTCACTCCCCCAGACTCCACTAACCTCCCCCCCGATGCCCACTCATCCTCCCCCCCCGATGTCCATCACCCCTCCCCCCCGCGATGCTCCACTCACCTCCCCCCCCGATGCTCCACTCACCTCCCCCCCGATGCTCCACTCACCTCCCCCCGATGCCTCCACTCACCTCCCCCCCGATGCTCCACCTCCCCCCCGATGCTCCACTCACCTCCCCCCGATGCTCCACTCACACCCCCCCCCCGATGCTCCACTCACCTCCCCCCCCCCCCGATGACCCCTCCACTCACCTCCCGATGCTCACTCACCTCCCCCCCATGCTCCACTCACCTCCCCCACGTGCCCCCTCCCACTCACCTCCCCCCGATGCTCCACTCACCCCCGATGCTCCACTCACCCCCCCCCCCCGATGCTCCACTCACCTCCCCCCCCCGATGCTCCACTCACACTCCCCCCTCCCCGGCGGGGGGACAGGCAGCTGACACGGCACCTAAGATGGCGGCGGCAGAAGGACCCCCTTCCTCCCTCGCGGAGTAACTAAGATGGCGGCGGCCGTACGAAGCGTGACTGTAGTGTGTGTGTGTCACTGTGTGTGTGTTGTACTGTGTGGTGTGTCACTGTGTGTGTTGTCACTGTCACTGTGTGTGTTGGTGTAGTGTGTCACTGTGGTGTGTGTGTGTGTGTGTGTCACTGTGTGTGCTGTGTGTGTGTTGTGTAGTGTGTGTGTGTGTGACATGTGTGTGTGTGTGTGTGTGTGCTGTGTTGTGTGTGGACACTGTGTGTGTGTGGGAACACTGTGTGTGTGTGACACTGTGTGTGGTGTGTGTGTGTGTCTGACACTGTGTGTGGGACACTGTGTGTGTGTCAGGCACTGTTAGGGTGGGGACCGGACGCTACGGGGGGGGGGGGGGGAGTCAGAGAGCGTAGAGGAGGGGGGAGCCCGAGAAACAACTAGGGGGATGAGAGAGAGGACCGGATATTTAAGCAACACCCCCCCTCCTGCTCCACGCCCCCCCATGTCTGTCCCCCCTCCGTCGCTGTCCCCCCTTTCCTTGTCCACTGTCCCCCCCCTCGACAACTGTCCCCCCCCCTCCTGTCCACTGTCCCTCCCCTCCTGTCACTGCATCCCCTCCCCCTCCTGTCCACTGTCACCCCCCCCTCCTTCCACTGTCACCCCCCTCCTGTCCACTGTCACCCCTCCTGCTCCACTGTCACCCCCCCCCCCTCCTGTCCACTGTCACCCCCCCTCCTACCCAACCTCCCCTCTGTCACTGTCCCGTCCCCTCCTGTCCATGTCCCGTTCCCCCTCCTGTCCACTGTCCCGTCCCCCTCTGTCCACTGTCCCGTCTCCCTCCTGTCCACTGTCCCGTCCCTCGCAAGGCTCCAGCCGTCACCTTCCCTTGTCCACTGTCGTCCCGTCAACCTCCTGTCCACTGTCGTCCCGTCCCTCCTGTCCACTGTCGTCCGTCCCTTGTCCACGTGTCGTCCAGTGTTCCCTTCATGTCCATGTGTCCCCTCCCCTCCTGTGCCACTGTCGTCCCCTCTGTCACTGTCCACCCAGTCCCCTCCCGTCCACTGTCCTCCCCCTCCTGTTCCACTGTTCCGTCCCCCTCCTGTCCCTCCGTTTCCACTGCCACTGTCCTGTCCCCCATCCTGTCCACTGTCCCTCCCCGCATGTCCACTGGTCCCGTCCCCCTCCTGTCCACCGTCGTCCCGTACCCCTCCTGTCCACTGTCGCTCCCGTCCCCTCCTGTCCACTGTCGTTCCGTCCCTTCCTAGTCCAGTGTCGTCCGTCCTGTCCACTGTCCCGTCCAACACTCCGTCCTCCACACTGGTCCCGTCCCGCCCCTCCATCGTCCATCTGTCAACCGTCCCCCTCCTGTCCAGGTCCCGTCCCCTCCCCGTCACTCCGTCCACTCCACTCCCTATCCCGTCCCTCCCGTCCACTGTCCACCTGCTCCCCCTCCTGTCCACTGTCCCGTCCCCCTCCTGTCACTGTCCCGTCACCTCCTGGTGCCACTGTCCCGTCCCCCTCTGCTGTCACTTCTGTCCACGTGCCGCTCCTGTCACGTCCCGTCCCGTCTGTCCACTGTCCCGCCCCCTCCTGGCTCCCCTGTCCCGCTCCCCTCATCCTACACTGTTCCGTCCCCCTCTCTGCACTGTCACCCTCTGTCCACTGTCTGTCCCGTCCATCCTGTCCACCCCTGTCACGACTCCGCCGCCCCGTCTCCGTCCCTGTCCTCCCCTCGTCTCATTCCACTCCCGTCCGCTCCCTGTCCTACTGTCCCCGTCCCCTCCTGTCCACTCGTCCCCGTCCCCTCCTGTCATGCCCCACGCCCCCCTCCTGTCCACTGTCCCGTCCCCTCCTGTCCACTGTCCCGTCCCCTCCTGTCCACTGTTCCCTCCTGTCCACTGTCCCCCGTCTCCCCTCCTGTCCCTGTCCCGCTTCCCTCCTGTCCCTCCTGTTCTCCCCGTCCCATCCTGTCCCCTTGCCTGTCTCCCGCAACCCCTCCCGTCCACTGTCTCCCCTCCCCTCCTGTCCACTGTCTCCTCCCCTCCTGTCCATGCCCCCACCCTACCCTGTCCACCCCCCCGCCTCCACGTTCCTCCTGTCCACTGCCCCCCTCCCCCTCCTGTCCTCGTCCCCCCTCCCTGTCTCCCCACCCTTTTCCCCCTCTCCCCCCCCCCCCCCCCCTTACCCCTCTCCCCCCCCCCTTTCTAGCGGGAAATTAATCAACGGACAACGCCGTCATCTCAGCTAGTTGGATATAAACCTTACTCATTGGAGGTCTGTCACTCACTGGTGGCTGGTCACTCATTGGATATAAGCCGTACTCATTAGGAGACTGCCTCACTAATTAGATGAGTATTACTCTTTGGATATGAGCCTCACTCATTTGAGGCGGTCCACTCATGACTATGAACCTCACTCATTGAGCCTGACACTCACTGGTGGCTGTGTTACTCTTGGCTATAAACATTACCGTTGGATGTCTGTCACACTCATTGGATATGAACCAACACTCCGTGGTGGCTGTTTCCACCCTTGGTAGAGCCTCACTCGTATATGTTCCTACCGATGAGGATCTGTCTCACTTACCAGTCTCGCTCCGTGCATACAGAGCCTCACTGAGTGCATATCAGAAGGTACCCCCGGTTCCAGGAGAGAGAAAACTTTCTTTCCTGCTCACCGCTGGCGGTGCATACATTCTATTTCATCTCCATTTTTTTTTTGGCCGTGCCAAATATCTGGATGCCATATTTCTGTAGATGTTTTATCACAGTTTTAAGTTGCTGACCAACTGCTGAAGCCCCTCTACAAATAACGTCTCTTACCACGCTGTGTTTAAAGCTGGTTGATATAATGATTGTGTAAGTGTTGACATATAAATTAAGGATTATACAAGTTAATATGTAAACCCCCCTGTCCGGCTAGCCGGGAGATTACACCGGGGTTTTGTTATGTGGCTACTCCGCAGGAGTACACGTGACTCGAGGCGGGCGGGTTCAGCATGGGCGATGGGCGATGGTGTAGTAAGGTTGTAGAAACAATGGGCCCCTAGTAACTTTTGTAGTACAGCTGTCATTTATTGTTATGTCCCCATGGACAGGGACCCCCTCTACAAACAGTAAACGTGGGTACGGGACTATGGTTCTGTTTCCAAGGTATTTATAGAAAGTGCCCCCCCCCTCTGTACATGGACCCCAGCGCGTCGCTACCACTCTAACACGTCATATCAAGGTGGCTTGGCTAGTGTGCTCTGGAGTAATGTGGCCCGGCTCCCTGGTTACTTCGGGACCCGGCCTCCCTGGTTACTTCGGGACCGGTCTCCCTGGTTACTTCGGACCCCGGCTACCTGCGGTACTTCGGACCCCGCGCCCTACCTGGTTACTTCGGACATCATTGGTATGATCTATTATTCGGGGCCCTGCGGGAATCGTGACCGGTCTTTTGTCACTGGACCCAATACCTTTTGCCTGTTTGGGACCTGCCACTTTCATACAGACGGATGAGGAATATTAGCGCCGATCTTCCGGCACCCGGGGGCCCTCTATGGCGTGCCGTATTCCTTTTTATTACTTACTAGCTGAGAGACCCGGCGTTGCCCGGGATCTAATTTTGGGGGGGCGGACGACAGGGTTGGGCTTCCCCCGGGTGACCTGGGTGACTGACTGATGACTGGGCTGACTGACTGGGTGGGTGACTGACTGGGTGGGGTGACTGAATGGGTGGGTGACTGACTGATGGGTGGGTTGATGACTGAAGGGGTGGTGTGACTGAGTGGGTGGGGTGACTGAAGTGTGGTTTTGGGTGGCGATGTTGGTGACTGAAGACTGAGTGGGGGTGACTGAGGGATGTTGGGTCGAAGTGGGTGACTGAAGGAGTGGTGGAGAGTATGTGGTGATGCGTTGAGTGGGTGGGTGACTGAGTGAGTGGCGTGGGTACTTTCGCGGAGTGGTGTGGGTTTGACTGAGTGAGGACGCATGGGGTGGGATCTGAAGTGAGTGTGGCTGAGAGTTGAATTATCGAGCTGCTGAAGAAGCGCGGGGGCGTGATCCTGCAGTGATTGACGGGGGCGTGGGTGAACGAGGGTGAAAGGTGGGTGGGTGAATGATCTGGGGCTGGGTTGTGGCTGTCGATGGAGTGAGTCGCTGGCCGGGGAGCGTGCACTGACGATGTGTAGGTGGGTGAATGACTGAGTGGGTGGGGGGACTGAATTGGAGTGGAGTAAGGCAGTGACTGAACGCACGGTCGGGTGGGTTGACTCGACTGAGTGGTGCTGGGTTGACTGTCTGAGTGGGTGGGGTGACTGAATGGGTGAAAGTGGGTGAACTGGGTGGGTGACTATCTGACGCTGAGTGGGTGCGGCTGACTGAAGTGAGCGGCGTGGCGATGAATCGGGCTTGGGCTGACTAAGTGGAGGGGCTGAGTGAAAGCATGACTGGGTGGCCCGTGTGATTGTGGGGTGTGACAGTGCTGGTGGCCGAGACGCGTGGCGACTGACTACTTGACCCCGTGGAAATACTGGCCTGCGGGCAGGAGGGTGAGTTCGAGAAAGCTGAGCGGGGTGGGGGCCAAGAGCGGGGGGGGCAAAGAGTGAGCAGGAAGGCCCGCCGCCGCCGCTTACCTCCAGTACGGGAGCCGGGCACGTGAGGAGCGGCAAGCGCCCGACGCAGGACATTAGCACCTCCGTTACGGGAGCAGGCGCACGTTGGGCGGAGGCAGGAGGCCCGTGGACCGGAGAACAACCGCCCCGCTTTATCCTCGTCGTGAGAGAGGGGGAGGAGCACTGGCAGTTTCTGTGTCCTCGGAGCAGGAGGAGGCCCGCACGTTCCCCTCCCCCGGAGCGGGACGTGAGGCGGTGGAGTGCAGAGGCACGGGGCCGCCGCCGCGCCGACGCTTTCTCGTCCTGTTGAGCGAGGCGGGGAGGGAGCCGGAGGTTTGCCTGCTGAGCAGGGGCACCGCGCTTCCCATCCTCGGAGATCGGGAAGCGCCGTGAGGAAGGGAGTGCAGGAAGGCCGAGGACCGGCGACAGCTGTTTTCTGTCGTTTGTGAGGAGGGGGATGGCGGATAGGAAAGGTAGCCTAGGAGTTCTGCGCTTGAGCAGGAGAGGCCGCACTTCCCATCTCGGCGAGGGGGCTACGGTCGAGGAGTGATTGGTTGCGGATGGGATACTGTCTGAACGAGAGCTGTGGGATTTGGGTGAGGTGGGGGAGGGGGGAGAGAGTGCCAGGAGGCACCGGGAGAGGAGGGGGGGCGGGGGCTTGTGGTATGGGGGGGTTGTGAAGGCTGAGCTGCTGGTTCCAAACTGACGGGGGAGCGAGTGAGGCCCAAGCAGCAAACTAGAAGCTGTGTGTGTGTGTGTGTGTGTCGTCACTCCGCCTCAGGCCAATGAGAGGTGCGGGGGCGGGCGGCCCAAGGGGCCAATGAGATTTCCCCTAGGGACACAGGAAGATGCAGACAGGCATACAGTGCTTTCACAAATATATAATAAGATTCAGGACTCCGTTCCTTCTTTCGGGATCCTAACTTAATGGGGAATGTCCCTATCTACAACATAATAAACAGTGGGGCCTGGCATATACTATTATTTTACAAACATTACTTTTCCCTGAGGCTCATGTCTTGGAACCTAAGCTTCTAGAATAGTCCCTCCTCCTTAAATACCCCTGTGTGATGTCTGGATTCCATAGCAACCCGGGATGGGGCCTAACATACAACAGTCATGTTAGTAACACTCCAAGAGGGGGTTACATACTTTTGGACTTTTTGGACCGGACGGGACTGTTTTGAATAATAATTTGGACTGAAATTTCTGTACATATAAGCAACAGGATATGCTAGGGAAAAATGCATATTTGATTCGTCTCGGTTTCAATTAGATATATTATCGTTACTGAGGCTTGAACATCGCTAGCACCAAAAGCTAAAATTTTTTCAGCACTCGGGGGTACAGACCTCATTTGCACTCAAAGGATTAAACACGGATGTTTCCCTTGGATTTTTGCCTGCAGCATGAGGACTTGTGAGACAGAAAAAAATAAATAAAACCGTGCCAAATGTTGTTATTGTCAAAACTTCGACGTGTGACGCCAGTACAAATAAGAAACTATCTGCCAGACTTTGACATGGAGGAAAGCAAGGAAAGTTACTGGCAGACTCATTAACGCTTTCACTGCATCGCATGTTACTCCATATTACGCTCCGAGACCGATGGAAAAATGAAGGTGTGCAGTTATCCTGTCGAAACCAATCCACAATCGACCGGTACATTAAGCGGCAAAGACTTAGGTGTTTTGCCTACGTCTGCCGTATGGACATCACCAGACTACTATACCCGTGCCAGAACACCACACGGCCCGTAGGCTGGAAAGTAGACCGAAATGCTCCAAAGAAAACGTGGTCGAACCAGGTGGCGCAAGATCTCAAACCGTTCCACTTCACAGTAGCCGAAGCCCAAAAATCCGCCCTAAATCGAGATCAATGGCGCGGAATCACTAGAGACTTATTGAACATCCTGCCGCTGGCCTCCACAAAGCATCGCTCCGTACCTTATAAAAGATGGAGCAATGTCGTTTACGGAGTATATACCCATATATATATACCCACTGCATCGCAGGCCCTTCTGGCAGCAAAAGGGTTGATATAAAGTGTTCAAAATCCATGTGGCACCCTACTAGTGTTCAGTAACATTTTCAGTCCTGCTTTAAGAAAATTACCATATCTAATTATTTGTTTCTGAGCTGTTCTGCACAATTGTGCGTGTGTTTGAAGATCATCGTTAGGCTCTTACTGTCAACGTATCAATGACCTAGGAAAATGCTCCCCTGGATTGCCATATCCTTGTACAATCCTGTCTGTAAAGATTCATTCTTTGGCCACTTTCTAGCAAATAAAATGACCACTTGTGAGCACATTCACATGTGTACGGCTGATATTATACACCGCGCGATGGCGCTTGCGTGCGCGCTCTTGTGCCAACCTCAAATTGCCTAATGCCTATATGAGGCTGCCCCGTGTGCCCACGACGGAGCATGATGGCGCGATCGCGATTTGAAGATACAAAAAAAATGTGTCTTTTAGGGTGGCCGTGTGACGTCATTTATTTATTTATTTATAAAAATGTTTAACCAGGAAGTAATACATTGAGAGTTACCTCTCGTTTCCAAGTATGTCCTGGGCACAGAGTTCTAAAAAAATACATGGTTACATTAAAAGAACAGGGTTAAACAGTCAAATCACGGACAGATAGAGTTGGAAAACTGGGTACAGGGGATAAAGGAATTTGTGAGTTTCAGATTGAAATAGAGCAGCTTTAACATCACCAGACATCAGCGAATGGCAGCAAACGGCTCACACCCTTTGGCTGCACCAAAGGCTGTGCGCCTCTGGGGCAACGCAGATGCACACTGGGGTGGGTGGCTGAGATGCAATGCAGCTGTGAACAAAAGCTCTTTGTGTCCTCGTGGCTCATTAACATTCCAGTGGGTGGGGTTGACGTTCCACAAAGAACAAGCAGATGTTAACCCTTAGCACGCTGGTCCTTTGCAGAGGGGTGCAGTTCTTGGGGAGCCCCATCAAGCTGTGCGCCTTTGGGGCAACGCTGATGCACACGGGTGGGTCGCGAGCGGTTTAACCAATGAGGGTTGACCAGCTTCGTGGCGCATCTGCCAAGCCTCCGGATCGCCTCCCTAATCTCCTGCAGCCAAATTCACAGATCGCTGGGGCTGCAGGAGTGCGTGAGGCTATGCGCTCCGTCGCGCAGGTTATATAAGCTTAATGTAAGGATCCGTGAGTCCTGCTACCCTCAGCGCGCCCCGTCCTTACCTCGGCCCACGATTGGGTGCTCTGCTTCCCCCGCCTCCTGCGGCGCTTCACCTGGGCCATCTATCAGCCGTCGGACAACGGGCGCGCGCATCACGTGCGGAAGTTTATACCAAGCCCTCGGGTCCCGCCTCTGGGTTGCGCACGAGTGGGGGCGTCATCAGCACGTCACGTACGCACGGGACATGCGTTCTACGCGCGCAGGTACCGCGTCACCAGCCTCCGCCTGTAAACCCTCCCACACCTGTCTCCTGCAGCAATCGCAGCAAGCGTTCCTGACGCACCTCCTCTTGCCTTGTCCTCATTAGTTCCTGTTTGCCTTATATGCTCAGCCGTTTCTCTGGTTCATCGGCTGAGCATAAACCATCTATGAGCAAAGTGTTCACTGCTGTCTTGCCTCCACAGTCTTGTCATGCTTCCAGCTCCTTGCTCCTGACCGTAGCTTTTCCTCCGGACTCCGCTCTTCTGTTCTCCTGACCTCTGCTACTGTACATATGACCATCCGCACCTCTCCATCTTAACCCCGGCTTGCTCCTCGACAGTCCGCACCTCTCCAATACTGACCTCGGCAAAGTACCATGACGATCCGCCTCTCTCCAACCCAGAGCACGGCTAAGCACCTCCTACGATCCGCTACTCTACAACACCGAACTTGGCAAGTATTACTGACCATCCAGACCTCTCAATCCCCGACCCAGCTACCTCGACCAATCTACACTCCAGACGCGCCCACGCGGCTGTAGGTTGGTGTTATATCAAATCCTCTGCCTCGCGGTCACGCCTTGTTTGTGGTGAGCACTCCGTTAGCCTACGGCAGGTCTATAACCCAGTCCCTCCCCATTATCTTCGCATGCAATGCTTTCCCTGCAACCATAGATTCTGGGGAAGATCACGTCCACCCCTCTCCGGGAGCAGTGAAGACGACCAGAATAGGTTAGGTGGACCCTCGTCTTCCAATCTCGTCATTGGGGGTGCATTGCAACCATGTGGTAGCTGCCCCAGGAGAGCCGCAATATTTTGGGTGCTGTGGTCCTTTAGGTAGGAAAGGAGGGTTAATGTTGAGAATTGGTGACTTTTGGAAGGATAGGACTGGATGGGAGTTTATCCTCGTGTAACACTGGTTGTAGATATTGGAATGTGGTAGGGGTGGATTTTACTGTTGGTAGTGGGAGCAGTTCCTTCTTGGCTCTTTTTTTAATTATTTTTTTTATTTCAATCTTTTTTTATTGTATTTTGTGACATACACATCTTTACATTGCAAGGGGAACGTCACATTAAAGGTGGTATACATTGTATCAAATATTTTCATACAGTATTAAGATTCATAGTTATGGATATGGATCCATGTTGTTCCCGTCGTTTCTTAACAGTGAACTGCTACTCCGTAGTCTCAGGTGTGAACTTAAAGTGGATAGATGAGATAAGATAGAAAAAGGATATAGTTGGAAGTAGGGGGGGGGGGAGAGGGGGGGGGGGGGGGGGGGGGTAGGCGGGGGGGGACTTAATACAGTGATTTGGTACTGGGCTTACTCTCCTGCTGCTTATTTATCTGTGAAGCCAAGGCTCCCATATTCAGTAGAACTGATCCGGGGTTTGGTTTAGTTGGGCAGTTAGCTTCTCCATGTATTGTATTGTATTGTATGTCTTTATTTATATAGCGCCATTAATGTACATAGCGCTTCACAGTAGTAATACACGTGGTAATCAAATAAACAACAGATAATATAAATAACAGATCATGGGAATAAGTGCTTTAGACATTAAGGAAGAGGAGTCCCTGCCCCGAGGAGCTTACAGTCTAATTGGTATGTAGGGAGAACGTACAGAGACAGTAGGAGGGAGTTCTGGTAAGTGCGTCTGCAGGGGGCCAAGCTTTATGTATCATGTGTCCAGTATTATCCACAGTGCTATTCATATGCTTCATTAAGCAAGTGTGTCTTAAGTTGGGTCTTAAGTTACATAACTTCGTTTATTCTTTTGTGCATTGTTCTTCTTGATGGGGCTTTAATCTTTTTACGAGCCGCAGCTAAGGAACATCTCGCCGCGGTTAGAATGAAAGAGATCAGTTTCTTCATGGGGGACCGGATATTTTCCACTGTCTTGGCTAGCACAAGGATCAGCGGGTCCAAAGAAATCTTCTTGGCGCTTTTAAGTGAAGGATTCATTTGTACAGTACATTATTTGGTTTCTACCACTTCTGTACAAAAGCATTTTTAAGTGTCACAGTATGTCTGTTTGGCTGGGGCACATGCGGTTATATCCTAGGGTTTGCAAGAAAACAACTGTAGCTACTGTGACGAGTGTCTAGGATTTGTATATATTGAGATTTGCGCTTTAATAATAATAACTTTTATATGGCGCTTTTCTCCCAATGAGACTCAAAGCATTTCCGGGTTAAAAAAAGGACCCCCAAAAAGAAGAAAACATTTAAAATGATAAGAGACCAAACACAAGGAAAGATGCAATACAGGATGGGACAGTACTGAAGCTATTAAATGCCGGACAGCTTGTGGTTCATTAATTAAATGCCTGGGTAAACAGGTAGGTCCTGAGCCTGTTTTTATAGATTCCCAGAGGGGGGCCTCTTAATCTGTACATGGCAGACTGTTCCAGAGAGTGGGAGCAGCGTGGCTAAAAGCTCAGGCTCCAAAGAAAGCCAAGGAAATTCTGGGAACTGTTATGTAGTGTGACCGAAATCAAGGTAACTTGACGTTTCTGCTCATAAGTCCATTTTTAGTTGTATTATATGGTATGATGTTTTTTTTAAATAATCTTTCTAAAGATGGTATCTTGAAAGATTTGACTTCCCTTAGTGCCTTTTTTTTGTGCACGGACTCCATTTCCACAGGTTTAGTACCACAAGATTGATGTAAAGCAGACGTAGTGCCTATATTTAAAAAAAAAAAAAAAAGTGGACAGCCGTACAGTATATGTGCTGGTGTGCGCATGCGCTGACGTGCTGGTGTGCGCATGCGCTGGTGTGCGCATGCGCTGGTGTGCGCATGCGCTGGTGTGCGCATGCGCTGACATGCTTATTCTGCACACGCGCAGTGACTTATTTCTGTTAGAATTTTCGTCCGCCTGAACAGTATTTTTTCCCTATGTGATTTTTTTTTTTTTTTGCTACCGCCAGCAAAGAAGTTTCCCTTCAAAAGGGACCTAGATTACAACCGGGGAATTATAGACCTGTAAATGTGACATCAATAGTGGGAAAACTATTTGAAGGTTTGGTACGGGATAATATTCATGAATACCTAATGAATAACAAAATTATTAGTTACAGTCATCATGGATTAATACAGGTATATACCAAATAAGTAAACATGGGAAGGATGTTGATCCAGGGAGTAATCTGATTGATAATTATTGGAGTCGGGAAGGAATTTATTTTCCCCGTATGAGATATCATTGGATAATGTGTCACTGGGGTTTTTTGTTCGCCTTCCTCTGGATCAATAAGTTAGTACAAATATAGGATAAAGTATCGGTCGTCTAAATTTAGCATATTTTGTACTTGATGGACGGAAGTCTTTGTTCAACCTAATCTATCAGGTACCTCTACTGTATACATAGCTAGGAGTGCTCTTCCGTTCCATGGGCAAAGAGTGTCATCTTCCCTTTCTGCTTGCTCTTTGGGAGAGCGTTTTTTATAATTATAAAGATGTTATACTGAGGTCAGGGTCAAAGTATCCAATAGTGGAGGGAACTGTTATTTATCATGACTCCTGCTTTGTATGGTCCTCGCTGGAAATACAAACGGCGTTGATGTTTGAAGAAACTGAAAAAGTCATTGTTTGGGTGTGTACATTGAAGACTACTTTGGTTCCTGGAGGTTAACTACGTGGCTATGTGTTTTTGTGAGCTGAGTGGGGTCGGCCTTTTTAACACATTACTTGTTTAATTGCAGAACCCCACTCCCCGGCACAGATATTTGGTGCCACTGCAGCCCTGCCGATGGCCCCTATTAAAGTCAAGCACATTGTGTCCTTCAGCTCAGAGGTAGGTCTGTCAGATGTACTGGGGATCTCTGTTCATCCATGTGGCTTTTGGGGCACATAGCTCTGTTACTGAGCGTTGTAACACGTGGAGTCAGGAGGCAGCCATATTTGCCTTGTGTTGTAATTTATGATGCTGGGAGGCTGACGTGCATTGACATTAGGTCGCTGGCAATAACTTACTGCACACATCTGGAATCTCCTCATTGCTGCTATCTTAAACATTAGGTGAAGAAGAAGGGAAGGATGGACAGGTTCTTGACGTACCAGTTGAAGCAGATACTAAGGGACTATTTCAATATGACCTCAACCCCTATTTACTAGAATTGGGGATTTTGGCAGATCAGGGTAAGCTTGGCTAGTTACAGGTGTAGCCCTGGGTAGTTTTGGGGCTATAGTTCTTTCTCCTCCTGGCAGTAATACTTAGTAAGGGTAAGTTTGCCAGGAGTAATCATGGGTTCTCCCCACTCACTGCAGATCAGTGAGGCAGAGAAAGCAGTGCAGTCAGGCCTGTGTCCAATAAGGGACAGGGGCGGGCTCTTGTTGGATCTGTCATAATGATCTGCATTTCCTGTATTTAGTCAGTTGCTCCTACCCTGAGAGGAGCTCAGTCACCAAACCCAGTTGTGCAGGACTCGGCCAATCTGTGGGCCCTCCCTTAGGGGAGAGGCGGGTAGACTGTTCCCACTACTCTGATAGGGGGTAGTGGAAGAGCTAGGCCTGCTTCCAGGGCCCTGACTGAGAGTGTAAGGACAGGTCCATCCTGCAGGAGAACTCCTGTGTTTCTGTACTGCTGTGTATGCTGCTCCAGTGTATGCTGTTGGTGCAATAAAGTGTTCCTGATTATTAAGAAGTGGTTGTGAGACTGGAATCTCTCATCCCTGAGTGGGACGTTCTATTCCAGGGATTCCACCCCATATCCTGGGGCCTGCAATAGATGGAGGCGCTGAAAGAGTGAGTACGTACTGGGTATGTCCTCAGAAGCCTGTCCTGACCTTCCCCATAACACCATCAAGCGGGAGACTCAGGAGTCCTGTAAGCCAGCAGGTGCACCACACTATAGCCATGTGTAACCAGAGTAGTATTTCCCTAGAGGGGCCAATCTGCGATTGGGAAGGGGGGAGGGGGGAAACCCGTTACACAGGTATATAGAATTCCCCCTGTTACGTGATTATCAGTGAATCTCGCTGCACTTCAGTATTTCAGTGCAATAAATAATGTCTCGCAATGAGTACGTGGGGGGAATTCAAATAGCATAAACCTTCCACCGTTCCAGGGTCAAACAAGAAACCCATGCGTGCAGTAGCGGAAATCTGCCGCGACTCACTGTCACACCCCCCACCGCCATGAAACTTCACAGGAGGGGTCTGGGTAATTCAAAGAAGTACACTGGGTCACTTTTTGTTTCTTATTCATTGTGAATGTGGATGTATTCCACGACGAGACAAAATGAAGATGTTTTACTCCTGCAAATACAGATACTTCCATCATTTTTATTTGAGATATTTTATACTGCTTCACTAGTTTAGAAATGCACTTTCAGCGTCTTTGGTCTGTTTTTTAGAAGATGAAGCCAGCCTGTAGACCAGGGGTGGCCGAAAATATGACGTGTGTAGGAGCCAGCGTTTTGTTAGCTGTGTGTGGGGGGTGCAGGTATGTTTCGGATACCCTGCTGCCACTCCCCACCCGTCATCAGCTCTGTGAGACACTGACACACACACAGAAAGAGATACACACACACTCTCGCATACAGACACACACACACACACACACACAGAGAAACACCCATCAGCTATTTGCGCCAACTAGACCCGCTCCTCTTCTGCTTTTCGATTCCCCCCGCCCTGACAGACGCTCACATCTCTGCTCTCCGACTAGCACTGCCCCCACGCGCCTCTGCCTCCTGCTCTCTGATCCCTCTCCCCCTCTCTCTTCATTGAGATGCTCAGCGGTGACTTGACCTGTCAATCAGGTCAGTCATCACTCCGCCGGGGAGAGAGGGGGGGAGCATTTTAAGCGACCAGGCGCCCGGGATTTTCACATCCCTGCATGTCGGGTATGAGGTTTGGAAGAAGAAGAAATGAGACTCTTGAGAGTTTGCAATCTAGTGGGAATGAGGGACAATGTTTAAACAAAAAGGTCAAGTTTGGTTCAGCCGCACAGCTGATCCCATTAAGGTTTGAGGGCGGGGATATTAGGCAGTGTTAGCCTGGAGATTGGTTCAGCCGCACAACTGATCCCAGTGGGGTTGGAGGGGGTTGGATGTCAGGGAGTGTTAGCCTGGAGATTGGTTCAGCCGCACAGCTGATCCCAGTGGGGTTGGATGTTAGGGAGTGTTAGCCTGGAGATTGGTTCAGCCGCACAGCTGATCCCATTAAGGTTTGAGGGCGGGGATATTGGGGAGTGTTAGCGTGGAGATTGGTTCAGCCGCACAGCTGATCCCAGTGGGGTTGGAAGGGGTTGGATGTCAGGGAGTGTTAGCCTGGAGATTGGTTCAGCCGCACAGCTGATCCCAGTGGGGTTGGAGGGGGTTGGATGTCAGGGAGTGTTAGCCTGGAGATTGGTTCAGCCGCACAGCTGATCCCAGTGGGGTTGGATGTTAGGGAGTGTTAGCCTGGAGATTGGTTCAGCCGCACAGCTGATCCCATTAAGGTTTGAGGGCGGGGATATTGGGCAGTGTTAGCGTGGAGATTGGTTCAGCCGCACAGCTGATCTCAGTGGGGTTGGAGGGGGTTGGATGTTAGGGGCATGCCGGATAGACTTCCATGAAAAGGGGCGTTTTCAGGCAGTTTTTAAGTGTCTGAAAGCTGGGGGAGAGTCTGATGGTGCGTGGTAGGGAATTCCAGAGACGGGGTCAGCACGGGAGAAGAACAGTAGGCGGTACTGAGAGGAGGTAATAATGCACGAAGAGAGGCGGATGTTATTGGGAGTATTTATGGGGATGAGGGCTGAGAGCTTTGTAAGTCAGAGCTAGGGTTTTACATTTGATTCTAGAGGATATGGGACGCCAGTGTAGGGATTTGCATAGTGGAGCGTGAGTGAGGTAGATGTGACAGGAGGTCAATGGGAATGCCAACTATGACATGGCCTTGAAGAACATGGTATGACAAGCAACAGCATGGATTTCGAAAGCAAACATATATACTTAGTAGGTAGAGTTTATCTCTTAAGAAGCAATCACCGTTATTATCGGCGTCATTTACCTTTTATAGGCTCTGTATGTCTTTGTCATGATGGAATTTAATACTGTTGCTGTATTTGCCATCACACTTCCCCTGGGTGGCGGTTTCAGGCGTCCATCTTCACAACCTCCTTCTCCGTAGCACTGATGGCTGTGATGTTTCTGCATTAGGATCCCAAGCACCCAGTGGAGACCCTGCTCAGCCAGCGCTCCGTGCACCCCTGGCTGAGCTGCCCTCAGGACCGGAGCCGCCAGCTGAAGGTGGAGCTGCAGCTGGAACGGGCTTGTCCAATCGGTTACATTGATACAGGTATTTAAGGAGAACACATTTTAGAGGTTCAGTCCCACTTGGCAACCTATAAGAGAGTTGAGCAAGTTCACCACTGTTACAATGGTTCTTTTATAATGTGATAGGTTTAGCAAGTTTGGTGGTCACGGCGGCGCGAGCTACAGCGTGCGCGACACACCCCATAGCACAGCCTTCTATGGGAAGACAAGAATTTTGTCTTCCCAGGCCGCAGTCACGTGGTTGGCGCGCAGCCAATGGCAGGGCAGATATGCCCCGTCATGGCCGATGTGCCCCGTCATGGCCGCACCCCCCCATCATGGCCCCGCTCGCCTACAGACCGCCAATCGCGGCTGTAGTCTCTGCACGCGCCGCCAGGCGCACGTACAGCAGGGAGGACTTGGGCCGTAACCTTGGGCTGTTCTTAATTTGATATGTTTAATACGTTTGCAAACGTAATCATTCAAGCCTAAATCTGAAAACCACAGTGACAAATATCACAGCGCCCGTCCATTATCCTGCTATCCTTACTAATTAGGGCATACATTTACATTTGTGTCACTTAATGAGGGTGCTATTCCACTTACATGGTCCCGTCAGATTGCTTTCTATTTTTATCCTGCTTATTACAGGAGCAATCCAGTTCTTTGCTATGTCCCAAATTATAATGTAAGAGTTTTTAAGGTCGCTCTCGTGAGTTTCTATAAACTGCTTTCCGACATGGCCCTGGTGTAACTTTTATCCCTTATGTGGTGAATGGCTAATGTAACGGGCCCTTCTGAAACGTGGTGCATTGTGCGATACATATTAATTGTACTTTCAGCACTGTGAGCTTTTGTCCTAAATAGTAGTGGCGCTGTTACATGGCTGACTGTTGTGCTTCTCAGTAGGTCACCATCTAATGCTGTGGGTGATAGAAGGTCCGGCAGAGCAATGCTCCTAGGCTGCGATTATACTGTGTGCTTGAGCGTGCGCACGCATGGCATGGCGGGCGCCCATCGATCTCTGCACATACTGTTTAAGGTGATGTGGTCCGCCGTGAATGGCTGAACCACTCACGTGACACGGCCATCGCTTGTAAAGACACTTTTGTTTTTTGTCTTTTCAAAACGCGTTCGCGCTCTGTCGTGCGCGCGCACTGGGGGCGGCCTCTAAGGGATCCTGCAGTTTGTACTTGGCGCGTGCCCGCGCACGCAAGTGCCATCGCACACAGTATATTCTCAGCCTTAGATCACACTCCCTGCGGTACCTCTGCATCGCTCTGGTAGTGGTGAGCAACATGATATACTACAGGGTAAAAAAACAACAAAATGTCCTCATTACTCGAGTATTATTGTCCCTTTTTTTGACGTACTCTGCATATTATTTGACTCATTTTCAGTGTTTTCATATTGGGTTATGGTTTGCTTTCTTTGTACTAGCCACTGTTATTTCTATGCTTGTATACTTAAAAACGACACCTTTTATCTGATCTATTTTCATAATTATGTGGGTGCTGTTGAAGTCCCATTGATATTTACTCTATATTCTTGTGCTGAGGATATTTTAGTTTTTTACTATGTAATTTAGGAATTAAGGGTTCCTTCTGTCCTCAAGCATCGATAGCTATGACATATTGTTACCAGTTTTCTTTTGAGTGGTCCTGTGTGGTGTAGACTAGATATATTGCAGGGGCTACATGTGCCTCGTACCCTAAAAACCTTAACCCCTTACCCTAATTACCTACCCTAAAAACCCTCATCCCTTACCCTAATTCCCTACCCTAAAAACCTTCATCCCTTACCCTAATTCCCTACCCTAAAAACCTTCATCCCTTACCCTAATTCCCTACCCTAAAACCTTCAAATCCCTTACCCTAATTCCCTACCCTAAAAACCTTCATCCCTTACCCTAATTACCTACCCTAAAAACCTTCATCCCTTACCCTAATTCCCTACCCTAAAAACCTTAACCCCTTACTCTAATTCCTTACCCTAAAAACCTTAACCCCTTGCCCTAAATCCTTACCCTAAAAACCTAACCCCTTACCCTAAGACCACTATCCTTAACCCCCTTCCCGCAAAAAACCCCATTTAAATTAACTTACCTTATTGGCGAAACGGCCAGTGGCTGAGTGTCCAGTGGTGGAGCGGCTGCAGAGAAGGCTCCCTCGGTGTCCAAACGCCGACGGCGAGATGTCCGCGACCAAACGCCCAATTCCGGTAGGCAAAGCCCCCCCATGGCTGCCTGTTGCCCACCAATGCTCTTATGATTGAGGGATAAATCCTCATTTGGCACGTTTTATCTCTTGTAGGGAACAGCGGTTCGGCCTTCCTACAGATTGACGTGGGCCGCTCCAGCTGGCCCCTGGAGAAACCCTTCGTAACGCTGCTCCCCACAGCCACTCTGATGACCCCCGCAGACTCCAAGTCGGGAAAGAACCGCAATGGAGTGAGAATGTTCAAGGAAGGTAAAGAGGGGCCCATGGTTCGAAGCGATGTCACTAATATCCTCACCGACAATGTCTCAACTATTAAACACATTGAAAAATCTCTCAGGAGTTTTATCTTCTGGATAGGAAAGGGAAAAACCCTCCTGCTTCTGTTTGACTTTTAATGTAGCCACATTGCCTGATGGGAAATGCCCACAGTGTGCTTTAAGTACTGATCGTGGTGAGTGGAAGGAAACTAAACGAAGGGCCGTGGTCGTCCAGAAAACCACATTCGCCATCCATGTCCCATGTGGAGCTCATCCATCGTGCGGAAGTATACAAGTGTAAACTGCGCTTTGTCGTCTCCCCCAGTTTCAGCGCAGCATCAGGCCTCGGGCATGGTCAGCGCTTAGGTGCTGACCCGTGCTGAGGCGCGCTGCTGCTCGGCAGTGAGCCCCTGCAGCTCAAGCGCTCAAGGGAGCGCAGGGCCGGTCACGTGAGCGGTTCGCCCAATGAGGGCGAACCAGCTCCGTGACGTCACAGGCCCCCCCCGACACACCCCCGGACGGCGCGCGGACAAGGCCAGGGAAAGCACGCGCTTTCCCTCAGCCTCCGCGCGCCTCAGCACGGCTGCAGTCCTATGGACGCAGCCTCAGTCTGCTTTATCACGTACTCTCACATTAGTGTAAAGTAGTGCAGTTATTGAGGGCGACAAACTGCAACATCCGGGTGGAACATTTAGTCTTTAAAGACCTGTCGTTATTTACGTGAGCGTGTCTGAATATCGTCTTGGCCAACTGGATTCGCTAATATTTAGCTAACTGTTTCATGAATGGGAACATCTCAAGAAAATGCACAAAGACCTTGACAACGCTACATGGGAGCTGCTGACGCGTATGATTTAATGTGATTATGTACCATAGAAACCAGATAAATATATTTTTATTCATATATACATCAGTAGCAGAAAGAGAGGGTTTCTTTTTCACAATGCACTCTTAGATAAAACCTTATATTCAGTCAAGAATCTCTAATCGCAGTATTCAAACTTATTTTCCTAACAATGTGCAAATAGTCTAACATTACATCAATGGATAGTTAGTAGAACGTTTGTATTAGAAGTTGAGTACACCTTGTTACAATGTTAAATATGTAACCGAGTTATGGAATACCAATTTTAGGCCAACACATCTATTGAGTAAAAGATGGGGAAAGAGGTAGATGAGGGCGGGGGTTGGGGGGCACTCTAAATGCAGGCTAAGAGGACACAAAACCTTTGCTAAGACCACCGGGGTTCAGTGTATGACGGGTATACGGTAGATCCATCTGGATTCGTTTTGGAGCAATATTTTGTAACAATCAACCCTTTTTCTGTCAGGGAGAGTGTGGTCTATGCCCAGATATTTTACAACTTTTGTATCACCCCATGCATCTCCTGAATGTGTCTTGATATCGGGGGTGTCTGGTTCATTTCTAATGGACCCCACATGTTCCAGAATTTGTCTATCAAATTGCTGGCTTGGCAAAGAATATACTGACGGAGTTGAAAGCATTTTGTGTTGTTTATAGATTATTACGGTTGTTGTTAGAGTCTCATTTTGTGTTTTGATAGCGCTTGTTGTGTATGGATTTTCCCATTGGACTTGACTTGCTTACATTTTGCCCTGTTTTGACCTTTAGAGGCAGGCATATGATTTAGTAGGCACATTTCACTATCACCACCCCATTTTGCTGCCCACTATTCCTTGAGCATCCAATCACTATTGTTTTGGCACCATCACATATCATACTTATTGGCAGCCATACTCTCCAGGCATTCTGTTGTACCTTGTATCCCTCCTCTCCTTCTCATATAATAATATGTTCTTGTATAGCGCTGCTAGTTTTACGTAGCGCTTTACAGAGACATTTTTGCAGGCACAGGTCCCTGCCCCGTGGAGCTTACAATCTATGTTTTTTGGTGCCTGAGGCACGGGGAGATAAAGTGACTTGCCCAAGGTCACAAGGAGCCGACACCAGGAATTGAACCAGGTTCCCCTCTCAAACTCTTCAAACTCTCAGTGCCAGTCATTGTCTTTAATCACTGAGCCGTTCCCTCTCCTTTATGAGAGCAGGAGGATTGTTTCCCTCTACGCTCTCTGTGATATAAATCATCCTAACATCTGTTTATAAGATACCAGCATTTCTGTGGCTATGCTATCGTTGTTCCCTTTCGCATGTGGCCTGTGAGTGCACTGCAACCGCTGCTTTATTTAGACCCTTTCTTGGATCTCGCTTTGTTGCCACTATATACTATCCCTTAGCTGCACCCGGCTCCTTTTTATACTACATTTGTGTTGATAGGTGGAGCCAGTAGCTACTTTGCGTTTCGTATTACCTATAGCAAATACAAATCCCACGTGTGGGCACATTCACACGTCTCAGACAGGTCTGCACCCCTGCCTCTCCCCATTATCTCTTGGCATACAATGCTTCCTTTGCAGCCAGGGATTCTGGGTAATGACATGCAAACGAGCACACCGTGTCACCTTTTGCTTCTTATCCACTTTAACATGGGACTCCTATAAGCGTATGCCTGCCGCATTACCCAGCTTTTCAGCACAGCCTGGTTTAAAGAAGTGCAGAGCCAGCAACCCTACTCACAGACAACTCTTTCCACCTTTTTAGGTCTCCTCGGTGTGAGGCGGGTTATACATTGTAATGTGAAGTTGGAACAGGTTTCAACCACACATTCTATAAGTTATGGTGGGTACAAAAGTGCCAAGCATATATACAAACCTCCTGATGAGCCTGTTTAGTATATTTGGCAGAACTCAAATGGTACTGTAGCTATAATCCAGTGTCTGACAGCGTCCCCTCCTAGGTTAACCCAGTGTTGTTCACCATTAATTTACTGATCCAGCCCTTCCAAGTGTTATCCCAATCACAGCTGTGGGTTTTCATTAGCTGCTCATCTTGTTGGCTCCAGGTGACTTCCTAGCAGAAGCAGCATGCGAGAAGTGGGATCGGGTTCGAATTGGCTGCAGCCAGCCCTTCAACAAGCAGGACCAGTTTGGTCTGTCATTTGTACGCTTCAGAACTCCACTAGATGAAGAGGATCAGAAGGAAAACAGGACCTCATCCGCTGTCTGCAGTCAGGTAACACACGTGTGTCAATATTTGAGCCTGATCCCTGATGGTAGCAGCTTTTGGGCTTGAGTAAGCCTCTGGCATTCCACTGGTAGTTGGATGGAATGACTCCAGAACCTTTCACTAGCTTGGTGTCATCATCATCATTAGAGGTGGCTATGTGATGGTAGCCAAACTGACAATGTTTAAAACATGTAGACCTCTTGCTCCACAAGTTCTCCTTGGGAAGGTCAAACATTTTTCCCCCAAAGAGTATTCGCAGGAAACTCTAGGAATAGACCGTAATTTTGATGATATTTTAGATACAGAAGGTAGGGTAAATAAGAAGACCACACACAGTCACTGATCCTTATTTCATTTCTTTATCTCTTTACCTCGATTAAATTAGAGCCTTGTGGCCCTGCAAAAACCCCACAATGGCTCCTGTTCAAAATGATAAGAAGCGTGGTCATGCAGAGGGCAAGTGAATTGAGGTCCATGCATTGTCATAACTGTGTTGCCCCGCGTCTCACCATATTAAACAGGGGAGAATTACTTTATAGCTTCCTGCAGTCGGGGTTGTATCTTTTATGGCATCATAACTTCTCAAGTGCCTTCTTGCAAAGGAACACATTAACTTGCTTATTAAGACAGTCCAAAACAATTGGACCGGCACTCAAAACATAAATATAAAAGTTAACATTATGATGAAAAGCCGTACTGACTCCTTATTATTTGTTTTAGCAATAGGCTTACTTTAATGTTGATGTTCATTCCTTTCCCAGGTTTGCAGAAGGCAAAACATGTTGTTAATCATAAAAAAGGTTTAGACTAGGGCTTTTCAACTGGGTTTCCTTGGAGCCCTTGGGATTCCCAGACATCCCTAACTGTTTCCCAGCAACTTTCAGTTAATTTGAAAACTGTACTCAATGCAGAAAAATAGACAATGCATCTGATCTCAGGCGCGCTGTAGGCGGACGCTCACAGAGGTATGCAAGGCAGACTGGTTATGGTGAAATTAAATAAGGCTTTTATTGCACCTGTTTCCTTAACATCAGGAAACCATCCAAACAAGGAGTAAACAAAGCTTCTATTCACTTGGGAGTATTTCTAGTCACATACTATGCAATCCACAACTCCCTTTAGATAAGCATGTCTCTCCCAGCCCCGAACATATAGCATGAAATGAACAGATATAAAAAGTCTTATAAATGAAAGTCTTATCTGTTAGCTGGGCTGCTGTAGGGGAAGCTTCTCTGCTCTCTTGGAACCGCACCCTTGTGTGCACAGGAAATGTCAGGCTCAAGGTTAGAATCTTGTCCCCTTTGTCTTGTGGTCAGCTTGTCGCTCAAGACATCTGTCCTTCCTTGGTTCAGCCCAGTTGTGGACTAAGGAATCTCTGCTCTATCTCCAAGTTCAGCTCAGGTGTGAGCTAAGGAGTCTCTCTTCCTGTCTCAAAAGACAGGCTTTTCTAAGCAATCTAATCAGGCAGGTGGTGTTTGTTAATTGACTACCAGCAGCTAACCACCACACTGCTGGATTAGAGGCACATTACCTGAACAGGGATAACTCCCCTGTTACACGCGCTATTAGAGAGGGTTGGGGTTCTTTACAATGGATCTGATCCCAGGCACACTATTAGAGAGGGTTGGGGTTCCTTACAATGCATCTTATCTCAGGCGCGCTATTAGATAGGGTTGGGTTCCTTACAATGGATCTGATCCCAGGCACACTATTAGAGAGGGTTGGGGTTCCTTACAATGCATCTGATCTCAGGCGCGCTATTAGAGAGGGTTGGGGTTCCTTACAATGTATCTGATCTCAGACGTGCTATTAGAGAGGGTTGGGGTTCCTTACGCTGCATCTGAAATCAGTTTCTCTATTAGAGAGGGTTGGGGTTCCTTACAATGCATCTGATCCCAGATGCGCTATTAGAGAGGGTTGGGGTTCCTTACAATGCATCTGATCTCAGACGCGCTATTAGAGAGGGTTGGGGTTCCTCAGAATTTCACAATATAATTATAGGGTTCCTTAACCAAAAAATGTTAAAGAAAACACTGGTTTAGACACATACAGTACTTGCGTAATTCGAAAAAAAATAGTGACGTTTCAGGGCCCATGTGGTGAGTGCAAGTTCTTTTTGTCTTTTTCACATTAACTGGCTTTACACCTGTGCCTTTGCTGTCATGCCCGGCTAGCGATCAATTTAATAACTCCTGATTTACAATTTTGTTTCCGTAACACAGAATGAAGGTTCCCGGGAGGAGAGCACAGCCACCCCCCTGCTCTCCAACCCCGCGTTCCGAAAGATGCTCATTCGAGAAGCACAGGAGACGGACCCACAGTAGGGGTTCTTTATTCTTATTATATACTGTGCATAGAAGAATATAAATTCCCAGGCAATACTCGGGAAGAAAGGGATCCAACGCTCTACGGATTTTGAATTACAAGCTAATTTATTTGGGCCACACAACGTTTCGACCTTTATAGGTCTTTCTCAAGTGACTAGGCCTAGTCACTTGAAAGACCTATATAGGTCGAAACGTTGTGTGGCACAAATAATTAGCTTATAATTCAAATCCGTAGAGCGTTGATCCCTTTTTTCCATAGAAGAATATCAACACATTATAGTCTTGTTTCAACTGTTCCTTTCCGAATTTCTGCTGACTTCGGGATCCCAGAGTGCCTACTGGATCCTGTTTTTCTCCAAGAAAGCGACGCTTTCCTGTATCCTAGCATAGCCGACATACCTGTACTTAACATTACAATATCTGTGCATTTTTAAGATTATTTTGTTGAATTATTTATTTAAAGATTATGTAGGCTCTATAAGTAAAACACCCACCGTTCCCTTTGTGGTCGCAGTTCCCCGAGGTTCTGTGGAATACAGGTTTAAACCCACCTGTTTTAAACACAAAATGTGTCTCTAGATTTCTTAATTGACTGAAAGATGAGTATTTTGGTGCATTTTCTGCAGCTGGTCGGTTTGGGAGTGCAGCTTCGGAGGCCCGGGGGGTAAAAGGGCGCACATTTACTAAGCAGTGCTATTCCAGAAGATACCATAGAGCAGCGGTGCGCAAACTGGGGGGCGCGGGGATTTTTCTGGGGGGACGCGGGCGGTTGCAGAGGCATTTAAATTAAATGCCGGGGTGGGGACCGCGCATGGTCTCTGCATCCTCAACTTACTGGGGTTCAGCCGGCTTCTGGTCATTTCGCCATGACAACGTGGCGGCAAATGACGCCACGGGGTCATGTGACGTGTCGTCAGGGAAACGAGCATCAGATGACGCTGCGGGGTCACGTGACGCCAGGTCACTGGGGAGGAGGGGCGCGAGCTCTGGAGCCGGCACACAAGGGGGACGCAACAAAAAAACTTTGCGCACCCCTGCCATAGCGCCTATTCAAGTGTCCTAGTGCAGGGGGGCTCTGCTCCTGTCCTCAAACCCCCCCAACAGGTCAGATTTTCTGGATATCGCTGCTTCAGCAGTGGTGGCTCAATCAGTCCCTGCTTCAAGCACAAGGTGGACCAATCATAGCTCAGTCTTTGACTGAGCCTCTATTGACACCTGTGCTGAAGCTGGGATATCCTGAAAACCTGAGGTTAGGGGGGCCTGAGGACTGGAGTTGCGCACCTCTGTCCTAGGACCTAGCACGTTAAGTAATATTAGTGAATGTGACTTGCCTCCAGGGTAACACCAATTTTGCCAGCAGGCCAGTTTCTTTCCCTTTAAAGCCCAGCACCTTATACCTCCTCACAATGGATTCTTCAGTGTTCCAATCCAGCTGCGGAAACGTATTGGCATGCGTGTCATTGTGTGTCACTGGGGGGTCACATGTTGTGGCTACAAGCGTCAAGTAATGTGATATAATGTGATGCGTACACTGGTATTCTCCTAACGGCAGCAGCCTTACTGATAATCTAATGACGCTTATGGTAAATACATCCTTCCTAGGGAGGATGTGACAAGGAATTGTATGTTACAATGTTTTAGTGCAGCAAATAAAATGACCACGTGTGAGCACAGTCACATGTCTCAGACAGGTCTGCTTTCCCCCATTATCTCCTAGCATGTAATGCTTCCACTGCAGCTAGGGATTCTGGGTAATGACATGCCAATGAGCATTCGCAGTGTGTCACCTTTTGCTTCTTATCCATTGTAACAAGGGACCCCTATAAGCTTCTACCTGCCGCATTACACCGCTTTTTAGTAACATCCAGCCGTAAAAGAATGTGAATACGCTGCTAAATAAAAAATTGGCGGTTCACCGATGAGTGAATCGAGGCGTCACGCCTCTCTTTTTCTCGCTCCTTTCCCTAGAGGTCGCGTGGAGGACAAGCTGAAGGACCAGTCGGCCGTTTCCGTCTCCTCCCCGCGGTTGGCGAGCGCAGCCTGCCTCAGCCGCACAGCTCGCATGGTCCTGTCCGCAGCCAAGACGCGCAAACGCAGCTTCCCAGCCGTCACGCCGCCAAGCCCTTCCCCGCCCGCCGCTCTGGGAGAACAGAGCGGCGCCCCGGAGGCGGGCGACACTGGTCAAAGCCCAGCCCCCTCTGGTGGGTGCACGAGGCCTCGCGTAGGAACAGAAATCAGAGTCAGAGTAAAGTTCAAACGCACATGCAAAGCCCTCTCTGTGCTCCGTGTTTGAATCCCTGTTATGCCAAATGGATCCGCAATGCATTGGGAATATTTGATTAGATCAGGGGGAAGGCCAACTCCAGTCTTCAAGGGCCACCAACCGGTCAGGTGCTCAGGATATCCCTGCTTCAGCACAGGTGGTTCAGTCTTTGACTGAGCCACTGATTGAGCCACCTTTGAGTCACTTAGGGCCCGTTTCACGAAGCTCTGTTAGAGCCCGGGCTTATTACGTTACCTAAAACCGGAGCGGACGTTATGTTCCCTGATTTAACATGGTATCCTCACAGCTGATTAGATGTAAAAACACAACGGCCGAACTACATCTCATTAGCAAAGGTTTAACATTGTGTAACTGTAGCAGAACATTGTGTTTATATTTACGATAACACGACAATATGCCAGTCTCTGGAATGGGACGCTTCGCCGCGACTAAAACTGCCACCGTGACACTTTACCGCAGGGCAGCTCACCGCGGGACACTTCGCCGCGATGTCCGGTCCGCCACGAACCAGACCCAACAAGCCAGGTTTGCCGCTTTGACAACTGCATGTTTAAATGTCCCGCGTGGGACCGCTACACTGCCTAGGCCGGACGCTCCGAGGCGCATCTTTAAATGTCCCGCGTGAGACATTTAAACATGCAGTTGTCGGAGCAGGCGGTCGGGTACGGCAGACCTGGCTTTTTGGGTTTGGCGCCCAGTGGACGGCAGTCGGGCACAAGAGTCGACATCGCGTCGAAATGTCCCTGCGGTGGTGTCCGCTAGAGACGTTTTGGTCGCGGTGAAATGTCCTAGACTGCCAGTCGCTGTATTAATCCGATCCAGACCCTGATATAGGGCTTTTGCTGAAGTGAAGAGATGGAGGAGAGGGAAATAATGCAGGAAAATAACTGATAGTTAAAGTATGCCTAACTGTGGTATTACACCTATCCGAACCCTGCAAATGCCCCATGTCACTGTCTGGGTAGGAGTAACGCCACGCTTAGGTATAAAACTTAAGTAATGTCCCAGCGTTCTCCTTAATGGACTTCATTGGAGACTAACACCTTATTTGCATATAATTTGCATCTTATTATGACTGAAGTCCGTTATAGTTACCGCCATGCTCTTTATGGGAGAACACGTGAGTTACCGTTATCGTTACCCCACCCGCCATGCTCTTTATGGAGCACACTGTGAGTTACCGTTACTAGTTACCCGCCATGCTCTTTATGGAAGAACACGTGGCTTACGCGTTATAGTTTTCCTCCTCGCATGCTCTTTATGGGAGCACACGTGAGTTACCGTCTAGTTACCACCACCCACCGCCAATGCTCTTTATGGGAGCACACACGCGAGTTAACCGTTATAGTTGACTCGCCATGCTCTTTATGGGAGCACACGTGATTAACCGTTTATATGTTACCCCCCGCCATGCTCTTTATGAGAACACTGAGTTACTCCGTTATGTTACCAAACCACCGCCATGCTCTTTATGGGAGCACACGTGGAGTTTACCGTTATAGTTACTCCCCGCCATGCTCTTTATGGAGCAGCACGTGAGTTATCGTTATAGTTACCCCGCCATGCTTTTATGGGAGAACCGAGAGTTACCGTTCTAGTTACCACCCGTGCTCTTTATGGGAGAACACGCGAGTTACCGTTATAGTTACCGCCATGCTCTTTATGGGAGCACACGCGACTTTCCGTTCTAGTTACCGCCATGCTCTTTATGGGAGGACACGTGACTTGCCGTTCTAGTTACCGCCATGCTCTTTATGGGAGAACACGCGAGTTACCGTTCTAGTTACCACCCTGCTCTTTATGGGAGCACACGTGAGTTACCGTTATAGTTACCGGCATGCTCTTTATGGGAGCACACGTGAGTTACCGTTATAGTTACTCCCATGCTCTTTATGGGAGAACATGCGGCTTACCGTTCTAGTTACCGCCATGCTCTTTATGGGAGCACACGTGAGTTACCGTTATCGTTTACCGCCATGCGTCTTTATGGGAGCAACAACGGTGATTTTGTAACGTTATAGTTTACCCAGCCCGCGAGAGAGATGGTTTTGTTTATCTCACGCTTCCCCATTCCCTTCCTTTGCTGGCTCCCATTGTAGGCCTGCCATGCCTCTCTTATTGGAGTCCCACACGTGAGTTTTGACCTGTGTATAGTTTATCCGCCCTTATGATTTCTCTCCCTTCCTCTTATGGTTGAGCACAAATCTTATGTTACCGTTCTCATACTGTTTCACCACCTTTGCCGCTTTGCTCTTTTAGTGTCTAGCACCACGTGGCTGTTATCGTTTTAGTTATACCGCCATGCTCTTTATGGGAGCACACGTGAGTTACCGTTATAGTTACCGCCATGCTCTTTATGGGAGCACACGTG
>CM071569.1:283242904-283336308 GCA_036426205.1 Ascaphus truei
GCACACGTGAGTTACCGTTATAGTTACCGCCATGCTCTTTATGGGAGCACACGTGGCTTACCGTTATAGTTACCGCCATGCTCTTTATGGGAGCACACGTGAGTTACCGTTATAGTTACCGCCATGCTCTTTATGGGAGCACACGTGGCTTACCGTTATAGTTTTTTACCGACCATGCCTTTATTCGCACACTTAGAGTTACCGTTATAGTTACC
The DNA here is from genome assembly GCA_036426205.1 of Ascaphus truei. Classification (NCBI taxonomy): domain Eukaryota; kingdom Metazoa; phylum Chordata; class Amphibia; order Anura; family Ascaphidae; genus Ascaphus; species Ascaphus truei. The sequence continues at coordinate 283,243,120 of CM071569.1, forward strand.
GCCATGCTCTTTATGGGAGCACACGTGGCTTACCGTTATAGTTACCGCGATGCTCTTTGTGGGAGCACACGCAACTTACCGTTATGTTATTGTCCTTTACAGATGCCCTTTTAGTCTTAACAAGATGTTAGGTTGACGCTACATTAAGTGACTTAACTTAGATTTGTGGATCCTGGCTTTAGATTGTAAGCTCTTCTGGATCGGGGGTACTGTCAGTGTTTTCCTTTTACGTATCCTGCACTTGTCCCTCTATGTGTTATACCTCCCAGTACCCAGTATTGTGTCTCTGATGATGCCTGTAAAGCACCGCACACATGGTTGGCGGTATACAAATCCATTATGATACAAACTGACATGCAGAATACAGCCGTCCTGGCCTTTTTTTTACCTTTTTATTTCTCTTCTGACACCACCACCATTTTGCTCTATCCCCAAGGCTCCTGGGCTGACACCTCCAGGACTCCACCTACCCCTCCTCCGCAGGAATGCATGAAACCGAGTGGCAGACGGAGGCTGAGCGTGCAGGGACCCCCCAGAAGGTGAGCGGCTGATGAAACGGGTGTGTCCCTGGGGGACGTGTGTTCTCTCCACGGGCTCAGCGGCTGCAACGTTTCATTAGATTTGAACCACATGGGTTTCCCCTTCCCCAGAGCCTGCTGCCATCCAGCTGTCGTCATTGTTAGTGTTCCCACAAGCTAGATGGTTGATTCACCATTAAAAGGTGCAGAGCTGATCGTTGCAGCGGATGCGTGTGGGAATAAATGGCGTGCCTTCTGCCATGTCACTTTAATACTGCCTTATTTTATTTACAGTATGTGAAGGGAACTTTGACCAATAAAAATACCGTGTTACATCCATGTTTCTACAAACTGGAATCTACTTTCTTACATCATTTTTTTAATGTTTGTATTAGGATGATTAATGAAAGGGGAAAAAAAAGGTTACAATAAAGGGGGTTGAACCTATTCCAAATACATGGAGGCTGCTACATATATGTTCCCACAAACGTAGAGAACAGTACGGCACTGTATGATTTGAAATATTTCATTTATAGAGTATGTATGCATGTCTTTATTTATATAGCGCCATTAATGTACATAGCGCTTCACAGCAGTAATACACGTGACAATCATATAAATAACAGATCATGGGAAGAAGCGCTTCAGACATAAAAGGAACATTTAGGAAAAGGAGTCCCTGCCCCGAAGAGCTTACATGTGAATCGGTGCCGAAATCCATCACTGTGTCTGTATCTTCTATCAGAGGCAGAGGACGGCCACGTACTCCGGAGAGACGACTGACACAGAAGAGAGAGCGTGACCGTGTCCTCAGGATAGGGACATCTCCTGAGACAGAGAGAGACTGCAGCAGCTGCCCCATCTGTGGAGGTGAGGACATGTTTAAACACGGCCTATCATGTGATGTGTAGTCCCACTCTTCTACTACCTGTACGTGTGAGACTGGCAGTTACAGCGCGTTACTATGTTTCCCAGTGCTCAACTCCCGTCCTCAACCCCCCCACCTTCCCAACAGGTCAGGTTTTCAGGATATACCAGCATTAGCACAGGTGGCTCAAAGACTGAGCCGCTGATTGAGCCACCTGTGATCAAGCAGTGACTGATTGAGCCACCTGTGCTGAAGCAGTGACTGAGCCACTTGTGATGAAGCGGGGACCGATTGAGCCACTTGTGATGAAGCTGGGGCATCCTAAAACCCTGAACTATTTATTTATAAAATATTGTACCAGGAAGTAATACAGTGAGAGTTACCCCTCGTTTTCAGGTATGTCCTGGGCATAGAGTTAAATGACAAATAATACATGGTTACAAATACAGTTACATAAGTGAACAGGGTATACATTATATACAAGACATTGCATGCAAAATAAGAGATAATATATATTATAGGCGTATGTAACAGTTACAGACCAGATTAAAATGTGAGACAGCCTTAGTTTTGAAAGAACTTAAACTGGTGGTGGATGTGAGAGTCTCCGGCAGACTGTTCCAGTTTTGGGGTGCACGGTAAGAGAAGGAGGAGCGTCCGGATACTTTGTTGAGGTGAACTGTGGGGGGGGGGGGGGGGGAGGGAGAGAAGGGCTTGAGGACTGGCGTTTAGAATCCCTTTTCTAGCGTTCCTTTTTCTTTGCCAAAAAAAAATATATATATTCTGAAATTCATCATTTTAAAATGAGGAAATGTACTTACAAAGGCAACCCAGAACCGCCCTGTAATCAATTATGTGATCGAATACAGAAAAAGTGTTACAGTTTTAGTGATTTAGTCCCTTCATCAATACTTAAAAAAAAGGTGTTCACGGTATCTTCCTAAGATGAAGAAACATTGGAGGATTTACAATGAGGAAAATAGAGGAACGTAAATAAAAATAGACATGTTAACCCATTTGCTGCCAGGTGGCCAGCAATGCAATGATTAGCAATGGGATAAAAAGTGAGTACACCTTGAATATGTAGCCATTGTAACTCTGTTGTCTCTGTCTCTCTCTTTCTCTCTCTCTCTCTCTGTGTGTCTCTCTCTGTGTGTGTGTGTGTGTGTCTCTCTGTGTGTGTGTGTCTCTCTCTCTGTGTGTGTGTCTCTCTCTCTCTGTGTCTCTCTCTCTGTCTCTCTCTCTCTCTGTGTGTGTGTCTCTCTCTCTGTGTGTGTCTCTCTCTCTGTGTGTCTCTCTCTGTGTCTCTCACTCGCTGTGTCTCTCTCACTCGCTGTGTCTCTCTCACTCGCTGTGTCTCTCTCTCTCGCTGTGTCTCTCTCTCTCGCTGTGTCTCTCTCTCTCGCTGTGTCTCTCTCTCTCGCTGTGTCTCTCTCTCTCGCTGTGTCTCTCTCTCTCGCTGTGCCTCTCTCTCTCGCTGTCTCTCTCTCTCGCTTTGTCTCTCTCTCTCTCTCTCTCTCTCTCGCTGTGTCTCTCTCTGTGTCTCTGTGTCTCTCTCTCTCTCTGTGTCTCTCTCTGTGTCTCTCTGTGTGTGTCTCTCTCTGTGTCTCTCTGTGTGTGTCTCTCTCTCTGTGTCTCTTCTCTCTCTCTCTCTCTCTCTCTCTCTCTCTCTCTCTCTCTCTCTCTCTCTCTCTCTCTGTGTCTCTCTCTCTCTCTCTCTGTGTCTCTCTCTCTCTCTGTGTCTCTCTCTCTGTGTCTCTGTCCTTCATGCTCAGGGTATTTCCGAGTAGACTACCTCCCCTCCCATGCCTCGACGTGTGGAGAAGACCCGCTGCCCCACAGCCTGCTCGTGTCTTCTACGGATGAGGATTCCTCCTCTGATGACCTCCATATCAGCCTTGTCCATCCCGAGCAGGCTGTGCCCTGGCTCCCCTGCCCCCTGTGCGGGTTTCGTTTCCGAAGCACAGAGATAGAGAGACACGCCAGCACATGCGGGGAGCAAGCTGCGCCTCCTGTCCCCGACTTCTCCTGGTTCTGAGCTGAACACAACCCTCGCGTGGCACCTTCATACCCCTACACACCAGCCGTGGCAGAACCCTCCCTGAGGAAGAGTACCGGGGAGGGGCAACCCAACGCATCTCACAAAAAACACTTTCAATTTATCCTTACAAAATGGCGGCTCTGTTTTCGTTTCAGCGCGGGACCCTTACATGCGGCCAGGTTGTCAGTTACCCGTTTCCGCGACCTTTCCCTAGGCACGTTGCCCTGCCTGTCGGAGAGATGAGCAGGAGAAGGGAAAAGACTTTTAGCGTGTGAAACTGACATCACACTTCAGCAGGGGTTCTCAACACCTTTATGTACTACATACTAATGAAGCATTTTTTTATATATTAGCAGCGTCATGGAAGTATGAAGCATTACTATAATTCTGTCGCATTTCAAGCAGACATTCCAGAATTTAAACAGGGAAAAACACTAATGCAGTGAATGATTTAAATAAATCTTTTAAAGTGATTTAAAAGAGCATTAGATATAAAACACAAATATATCATGTGTCTAAAATATAACAAAGGTGATAATTGTGACAAATCACTAGAAAATATGTGAATATATGAACTCCAGTGTCAGTAATAGGTAGGTTCGGAAAAAATTATGGTAAATATACTCCTCTCAGAACTCCGGAACAGGATACATTTCAAATATCCTCCACAATCGGCGTCCAAAAAAAAATCAGGGGAGCAGGGGACGTATCACCAATGGAGAAAAAATATAACAACACAACGTAATGCAGATGTGGTGCCTATATTTAAAAAGGGAGCTAGATCACACTCGGGGAATTACAGACCTGTAAGCCTGACTTCAATAGTAGGGAAACTACTTGAAGGTTTAATACGGGATAATATTCAGGAATACCTAATGAAAAACAAAATTATTAGTAATAGTCAGCATGGATTTATGAAGGATAGATCATGCCAAACTAACCTTATCAGTTTCTTTGAGGAGGTAAGTAGGAAATTAGACCAAGGTAATGCAGTTGATGTGGTCTATTTAGATTTTGCAAAGGCTTTGGTTACAGTTCCACATACAAGGTTAGTGCAGGGGTGCGCTAGTGCAGGGGTGCGCCCTCCATGTTCATAGCGCGTCACCACAGTAATATACGGGACGTTATAATATTAGGACAGGAAGTCCCTGTCCCGCAGATCTTACAATCGAATAAATTGATACGCCAATATGTAATGCTAGGTGGGACTGCAGGTTTAACGAACCCAGCATGAACTAAAGGGAGTAGTGTTAACCACTTCATTACCAGCAGGGCCTAAAACAATGCAGAGCATTGCAGGCCTTTGGCAGCTAAAGAGTTAAAGGGAAAAAAAAAAAACCAGCAACAGGAGAAAAACACATTTAATTTCCTTGCCACCGCTGGTCCTTGGAGGGTTTTAATTAGAACAGATTCTTTTCTTTCCATAATGAACTGCTCCGTTCACAGCTCCTTCTCTCCGGGGACCTTAACGCTGGTTACAGTCAGAACAGGTGACAGACTGGAGGACAACCTCGCTTATTCCTTGCCTTCATAGGAGAAAGATTACTCAATTAGAAGTAACCTTCGCTCCTGCCCTGATATCTCCGGCCGGACTTTTGCATTTGGGTCGGCCTTTATTTATTTACAGGTCCTGGCAGCCTTTATTCCCAGTGGTTCTGACACACACGTAATGTGTGAATTTTATAGACCAACCAAAAAGTATTTTCTTTTTAGAGGCTTAAACCGGGTGAATTTTTAGCGTCTAGTTTTGTTACGATGGGAATCAAACAGCGGATACACTGCAACACTTCTTCCATGGTCTGATAGCACAAGTTGAAGGAAGCGGCCATCTACATTCTGGCTCCTGCAGGGGACGGAGGGAGGTGACCACCATGCAAAACTTAACGGTAGGTGTTACAAAGATCTACCTGTTTGCTGCCTGTGGGGCCAGGATCCAGGGGGCTTGCTTATATTCATCAGACCTTTACAGCCTCGGAAATATCACATGCTCTAAAATAACCTTTATGCAGCTGGACGTCCGTCAGCACGCAGGTGGGACCGGACTTCCAGGATCGCCACGATGTGACCTATTGGGTTGTCAGTCCACGAGGGGGGGTGGGAGGGGATGTAAACGCAAGGGAGGAGACTCTTTCTGTTTCCATCGCGGGGAGCCCCGTCAGCCCCTTAATAAAACGAGCATTTTAATGAAGACGTACACAAGCATCTCTGACGTGCCACTCTAAAGGTTAATGTTGTGAACTGTCCCATATTTTTAAGGACGGGGTAGCCCAGGGAAGTGGCCAACTCCAGTCCTCGAGCCACCAACCGGTCAGGTTTTCAGAATATCCCTGCTTCAGCACAGGTGGTGCAGTCAAAGACGGAGCCACTGATGGAACCACCTGTGCTGCAGCAGGGATATTCTGATAACCTGAGCTGTTGGTGGCCATTGAGGACTCAAGTTGGCCACCCCTGGTTCAGCCACTTACTCATTGACATGCCGAAGGGCTGTGAACACCCCAACAGGTTTTGTTTCTGCCCTCGGGATATCACTCTATTGTACTTGGGGAGTTGTTTGTTTTTGGTTTTTGTTTTCCGATGGATTATTTACAATTTATATATTTAAAGCCATTTATATTTGCGATATAAATGTTAAATATAACTAAAAAACGGAATATTGGACCCATCTTTAGGACTACAACTAGGACGGCAGTATCGTTTCATTTTCATATTGTACTGTATATATTTTTTTCCTTTCACTAATTGTATAGGGGCGTGCGCTTTATCAATATAGTAACATATATACTATATAGTCAGTGTACTCATCACTTTACAGAGACATTTTACAAGATACTGTATTAGTACAGGGACGAATAATACTAATAAATGCATAATATTGTACATAACAATAAACACTGGGGGGAAAGAAGAGCCTGTCCCAAAGAGCTTACAATCTAACTGGGGTATGGGTATACATACAAAGACAGAAGTGCACATTTTTTAAGGGACAGGCTAAGAGAGTACGTGTGTATCCCGGATGAGACGGCTATTGGCCGGTGCTACCGGTGTGACTGCTCATGACCCTGTGCCTTAAAAGGACCCGGGCTAGGCGGGTAGCATCCTGCCAGGCTCTTCTCTCCCACCCCGCTCCTGCGCTCCACTGCAGCAGGCACTGGCAGGAAGGATTGCGAGGCTTGCTGGGCCAATGGTAGTGCCGGTTAAGCTCACGCGTGGGATCCTGCAGCGACCGCGTGTCTGACATGGGGTGTGCTTGCCTCCGCTGTCTGCTCCTCCAGTTCTCCACCTGTATCACAGATCCCCTACTGGCTCTCTTTCCTGTGACCCCCTAGTTATTCGCCTGTGCCCCTCCAAATAATTCTTCCAGTGCCCCCATCAGAGTGATTCCCCCTGTGCCCTCCAAATAATTCTCCATCTCCCCCCCATGATTCTCCCTATGTCCCCCCAATAATTCCCCGTGCGTCTCCCAATTTTTCCCCCTTGTGCCCTTCACCAATGATATTTCGCTGAACCCCCAATGATTCCCCCTGTGCCCCTCAATGATTCTCCCTGTGCTTCCCCCTTGTTCCCCCCTAGTGATTTTCCTGTGCCCCCCAATTATTCCCCCTCCCAATGATTCACCCTGCACCCCCTCCCAATGATTCCCCCTGCACCCCCTCCCAATGATTCCCCCTGCACCCCCTCCCAATGATTCCATATACCCCCTCCCAATGATTCCCCCTGCACCCCTCCCAATGATTCCCATTGCACCCCCTCCCAATGATTCCCCCTGCTAATACATAGGGACACGTCCCCCCTCGCCCCCTGCTAATACATAGGGACACGTCCCCCCTCGCCCCCTGCTAATACACAGGAGAATTGTACTCTGGGCTGATGTCAGCACTGAGAAAGTATTTCGGTGCTCAATGAAAATAAATGATTCAGTGTCTCTTTGAGATTGAAGATCCGTGAAACAAGTCACCATATAATAAAATCCATATAGGTAGTGTATAAGTAATGTATAACTCACTCTCTCAGCCCCTGATAATAGTTGTATTGAACCAGGCAAATGGCTAACATGGATAGCACTAAAGATTGCCAATAGTACTCCCGATTGTCCCAATGAGTCCTGGGGGGGAGGGAGGAGCAGGAAGCTTTGGATCTCACAGCTGCAGGTGATTGATGCAGCTGGTGAAGGGAATCGCCGGTTGATAATAGATCCCTTCAGTAGACTGGCTAGTTTCCGTCAGCCTCTCCGGTCAGGGCGCCCACCGTGTCTCTCGAGCACCACGTGTGCGACGCCAGGGACACCGAAACAGCTGATCGATGCGCTGCTTCCCTTTGAATGTGGCGTAAGAACCGCGCCGTCCGCGTGGTCTAGCAGATACGTTGAAAAAGGATCTTCAATGCAGCGCGCCTCCACGTGCATGCGCAGTAGAAGAAAAACATCCCGAAGGAAAGTAGCTGGAGCACAGCTAATTCAAAGGAACTGGCAGGCAAAGCGCCCTGCGTGCGAAACGCGTCAGAGTACCTGCCAGGACCAACATTATGTACTTGTTTTTTAGTTGATAAACTTTTTTGTATCCTGCCTGCCAGTTCATTTGAATTAGCTGTGCTCCAGCTACTTTCCTTCTGAATGTTTTTCTTCTACTGCTTATACACAGAGACACGTCCCCCCTCGCCCCCTGCTAATACATAGGGACATGTACCCCTCACCTTATAATACATAGGGACACGTCCCCCCTCGTCCCCTGCTAATACATAGAGACACGTCCCCCCCTCGCCCCCTGCTAATACATAGGGACATGTCCCCCCCTTGCCCCCTGCTAATACATAGGGACACGTCCCCCCCGTCGCCCCCTGCTTATACATAGGGACATGTCCCCCCTCGCCCCCTGCTAATACATAAGGACATGTCCCCTCCCTCGGCTCCTGCTAATACATAGGGACACGTCCCCGGCTAACACTCTTTCTCCCCCCTCTCTCGCAGCATCTGCTCCAAGACCTGGTGACGGTGCTGGAGTCAGTGGATCAGATTTATCCCCTGGGGCGGCCCTGCCAGGGTTTCCTTTCCCCCCTCCGTGGCTGGGAATGCCAATGCTGCCCCCTTTTGGTAAGTTGGTGTCTTGCATGTCACCTGCGGTGGGAGGCACAGACTCCAAGCTTATTGTCAGTCACCATCTCCCCCTCCCCTCCTCACAGGTCTGCCCCCCATGCCTGTCCCCCCTGCCGGCTTTGCGGGGCTGACAGACGAGGAGTTGAGAGCAATGGAGGGACACGAGAGACGCAACCTGGAGGCCAGACTGCAGTGTCTGCAGAACATCCACACGCTGCTGGACGCGGCCATGATACAGATCAACCAGTACCTCACGGTGCTGTCCAACATCGGGTGAGCGCCAGCGGCAGTGCCAGCCTCCCCCTCACACACTACTACACCATGCCATGTATACACAGCACAGGTACAGCGCGGGCAGTGCCAGCCTCCCCCTCACACACTACTACACCATGCCATGTATACACAGCACAGGTACAGCGTGGGCAGTGCCAGCCTCCCCCTCACACACTACTACACCATGACATGTATACACAGCACAGGTACAGCGCGGGCAGCGGCAGTGCCAGCCTCCCCTCACACACACTACTACACCATGCATACACAGCACAGGTACAGCGCGGGCAGTGGCAGTGCCAGCCTCTCCCTAACACCCACTACTACACCATGACATGTATACACAGCACAGGTACAGCGTGGCCAGCGGAAGTGCCAGTCTCCCCCTAACACCCACTACTACACCATGCCATGTATACACAGCACAGGTACAGCGCGGGCGCAGGATACAAAAAAGTTTATTAACTAAAAAAACAAGTACATAATGTTGGTCCTGGCAGATACTCTAAGAGTATCTAGAGTATCTGCCAGGACCAACATTATGTACTTGTTTTTTACTTAATAAACTTTTTTGTATCCTGCCTGCCAGTTCCTTTGAATTAGCTGTGCTCCAGCTACTTTCCTTCGGGATGTTTTTCTTCTAAGTTCCCATCTGGTCACCGGTTCTTCCAGGATAATGACTCAAAACATAGTGCCTCTTCTACCTATATTCAGTCACGCGGAATCAACTGGGTCAGATCCCCGCCAGAGTAAGTGATGTATTGTAACTGTTTCTCGTTGTTTTCAACTGTATTGATCTTTACTCTTAATTTGCCATCTTTGTCCCTGACGTTGCAGATCACTCGATTTGTACCTCATAGAACTGGTTTGGCATGAGATGAAACATCACCTAAGGAAAATTGTCAAGCCTGCTAACAAGGACGCACAATGTAGAAATCTGCCATGCGCTCCAGGTTAGATGGATTGGAACAGAATTGTGTGATCAGTATGAATTAAAATCAGAAGGGGGGAGAGTACATGGGGAGCATAATGAAATAGGCAACATCCAAGGGGAGGAGGTAGGTTAGCGAAAAGGTGGCAGTATAAGTCCTCTATATCTTCCGTTGAAACCCTATAGTATCCTTCTCCCTCACAAAGAAACAGTGCAATGATGCAGAAAGCATGAAAGTACTCACAGGTTCAGGCAGTGGGGAAAACACCTCTCACTGCTAGATGTATATCAAACACAGAGTTCCCACTGTGGGTCTGGCAATGGGGAAACCACCTCTCACAGCTCCCTGTGTGCTCCACTCTGTGCTCCTGCTTCCAACTCCTGCAATCAGTAGCACTGCACGTCCGCAGTGTAAGCTCCTCCCTCTCCCCCCAGACGGGTGCCTCCAGAGACCAAATGCAGGCACAGAAAGAGACAGGCTCCAGGGCACGCACAAACTGATACTGATCACTTGCTTGATCAAGGAGTGAGAAAGACCAGTCATTGGTTGAAACGCGTGGGAGGTTTTATACTATTCACTTTTGTATGCTGCAACAAAGATTTTTCACTTTTTTCTACATTGGGACCACGATTTTTCATTTTGTTTGATCAAGCAAGTGATCAGGATCAGTTTGTGAGTGCCCTGGAGCCTGTCTCTGTGCTAACAAGGATGAACTTACAAAAGGCATAGCTAGTTTCTGGGCAAACACTCTAACTGTAGAAAGATACAACAACTATATAAATCACATTAACAGTGTTTTACCCATTCTGTTAGAGCATAAAGGTCATGCAACAGGCCTGTAGTAAGGTACTGTAAGGTGGGGGGAGGGTATAGTGCGGCGCTAGGTGCCTCAAACAATCAATTGGAAGTTGGAACAAAACCAGTGCACAGCATGAGCAAAGTATCATGAATTAGAAAGTGTATTTAACATGAATTTAACAACTGTCAAATGTCACCTTGCAGTCTACTAGTGTTGATGTTTGAAATGTTACAAAAAGGGATCCCTGCCTGAGACTGTGTGTGTCTGTGTGTCTGTGCGTGTGTGTGTGTGTGTGTAATATTTCAGTATATGTACAGCAAGCACGCATATTGAATAAAAGAAAAAATAATGTTTTTACTGTTTTGTTTGAGTTTTTGTTTTTTTACAATTATCCGGCCTAAATTGAACATGCAAAGATAGAGTATACAGCCAACTTATCTAACCTTGAAGCCACAGCATGAAACATTTCAGTGAAATTTTATTAAAGGTGATAGCATTAATCTATCTATCACAAACAGTATGTGCTGTGCCAAACACACGTGAAATACAAGCCTTTAGAAAGTACTGTAAAGCTTAAGAAACATGAATATCACATTGTTAGAATAGTAAAGCTAGCTGGTAATATAAAAGTTAAAAAATGGAAGTTTACTGGGAAGTGTTGTGTGTTGTGTGTGTGTGTGTGTGGTGTGTGTGTGTGTGTGTGTGTGTGTGTGTGTGTTGTGTGTGGGTGTGTGTGTGTGTGTGTGGGTGTGTGGGTGTGTAATATTATATCTATATATATATATATATATATATATACTATATATAGTATATATATTACCAAACAAGGGGGAAGACAGGGATGGGGAAGGGAAAAAAAAGGCCCTCGCTACAAGCTTGACTCAGGTGCTACAATCAGGGGTAATGGCTAAACAGTCGAACAAGGAGAAAAGAAACCCCTATAATGAGAGCACTCACAATGGCTGGGATAATCAAATACCAGAGGAAAGACACCTAACTAAATGGTTCTAATTGCAATGGTGAATAAATTAAAATAACTTTTATAAAGAACTCAGATAAAATAAAGTCAAAAATAAGGTATGCCTAAATGAGAAGGCACAACTATGGCAAATTAAAATAATTACGGTGAATATATTCCAGGTTTAGGAGCCCCCACTAATGTATAACAGTGGGCGATTGCTGATCACACTGGGATCAGGTGAAGTCTAATTGGAAAGTGTGTAAGATCCAAAGGAGGAATTGCAATATGGTAGCAATCAGCTATGCTGCTCTTTGAGCCAGAATAAGCAAACGATGATTGAATACAGGACCATAGATCCTCAATGAAGACTCTTCACAAAGGATCAGACGAGCTTTAGGGTGATGTCCGGTTCCTCCAATGAGAAGCTCTGTGAGGGCGGTCCACCCTTGGTACGGTTCCGCTCTCTCTGCTGAGCAGGCTTGATCCCAAGCCTCTGGATGGAAGCGCAGCGTCCGCTGTGTCCCTAACTGGCTCTGGATAGTAAGGGGCAGGGTCCCTAACCTGGGACCTGTCCCTGAAACAACTCAATACTACTGGTGGCTCAGGGCTATCTGGGGCCTAGGGGGCTGCTGGCCTAGTGCAGGGAGTCACTGACTCCTGCACCCTACCTCCTTCCCCTAGCTGCTCCTGACGCCGACTGACTTGCTGCAAAACCCCACGAAAATGTATCTAATCTCCTCTGCAGGGAGATGCTGCAGCCCTATTGGCTCCCTGGCGTCACGTGGGTCCTCTAAGGCTCATGGGACTCGTAGTCCCTGCTTAGAGCCCTCCTTTGATTTGCCCCCGTTCGCGCGCTTGTCCTGCGCATGCGCCAAGCTCCGTAGTGGCCACTGAGATGAAGAACCCCATTGCGCATGTGCAACCACATAGAAGATGGCGGCACCCTGCCGCCCTGCTTCGGGAGCGCCGGGAGCCCTCGCAATGCGATCGCGGCCCTAGCAACCGGCCACACGCGTCCCCGCCAACCCCCCGAAGTAGGATCCTGACCGCCCCCTCCCTTGCGACCGGCCGACGGGACCGCCATTGGGCTCGGCGGCACCGCAATCGCCAGCAAGGTGAGGGGGGTTAACAAGCAGAGGGAGACCTGGCTACATATGCATTTACTTTAAAATGTTACAGTTTGATCATTCATCTGTCTTTAAGAATGCAATGTCTAATCTTTGAAAACCAATACTCTTAAATGGACTCAACCGCTTTTCCTATTTCTCATATAAATATTAGTAAATTGCAATACTTACGTTTTTTTTTTTAATCTTTTCCGAAAATTTGTAACTCAAGACTTCAGGTCTCGTATCCAGATCCCCAACACCACAATTAACAAATACTTCTCCCTGCGCCCGTCGATGACTTCTTGAAGAAAAATACACTAGCTTCCGTATTGTGTCAGCCCATGCATCCAGCCATGGAGAGAAAAAAATCAGACCATTGCTTCTCACAAAAGTCTCCACAACCTTTCTCAGTTGCACATTTACCACGGCAGTATTCCATCTTGAAAAACCTGCCCACAGCCTTTGCTGAATAGCTCCCAGCTCTGATCAGCTGCCACATGCACATGCTGCTTGTCAATCATCCAAAGACCGGGACAAATTTTTTTCCCCTTCAGTTCAGTTCATTCAGTTTTATTAAAGAAATCTTTGATCTGGGATATATCTGCAATCTTTCCCTCTTTCAAGATGAATAAAAAAAAACTGGTATCTGGTGGGTCGCCAATGTAAAATGTCCTTTAATGTCTCTTTCATAATTACTCCAGCATAACAGACCTCATTCACTCTGGTTCATCACATAAAAAGAGACGTTTAATTTGAAGATAATTACTTACATAAAAATAGTACAAAATTGCGGTGGGGTTCAAAATAAGTTATGGTATACATAAAAATGGTTGCATAGTTTTCTCTCAAACTGGGATCATTCTTAATATCATAATAATTCTGTCTCTTTCATCTTGGTTTGGCGCTCCGCGGTGGTGCAGCTGGGGTGTGCGCCCCTGCACCTTCCCCTGCCACATAGTGGACAGACTGGGACCTCTCCCAGGGATAGGGGACACGGTGAGGGGCAGTGAGCGGCGGCCGGGGGGAGAGATAGAGTAACGGAGGCTCGGGCTCCCCTTCCCTCAGGGACAGAACTCACAAGATGGCCGACGGAGGGGGACCTGTGAGGGAGGACCAGCTGGTTTGCCCCTGAGGTTGCTGCTGATGCGCGGACTTGATTCCAACCCAGGTCTCAGACGTCCATTGCACAGCAAACAACAGTGAGCTGTTGCAGGCCTGGGAGGCAGATTAAGTCAGCCAGCGGAGCACAAGTATAGGATCTCTGATGATGACAGTCCCTATCTCACACCCCCCATCAAGTCCTGTACCCTACAACTGCCTGCAATAAACAATAACAATAAATACTGTACAAAAACACACCCCACTACAACAAAATCCTTAGTAAAAGCTCACCTGGAAAGCAACGCGAAGCAGGGACCCGCAGTACACAGACGGTCTTGGACTTAATCTCAGGGTATTAAAAAATCCAAAGAGGATTTCCCCCCAAGAGAAGAGGGAAGGGGGGGGGGGGGGAAAGGTGACACCAATAAAAGGACAATTTAAAGTGACAGCACCTGACCAACACACCATAACCAAATTTCACCTGCAGGAAAGGTCAAAGAGGGAACCTGTAATACAACGACTGTGTTGCGTGTACTGATTGATCTGTGTGGTTGATTGAAGTGCTGGCTGGTTAAAGTGTGTGCAGTTAGAACCAGAAGCAGTTTGAACAAGGAAGCGGTTAAACAAGGTATAGTTTATTGAGGTACAGTTTACTGTCAGTACTTATAAACTTCATAGTTGCTAGAATGAGCAGGATTGAAAATGCCACTCAATGCACATCTTGCCACATGTATGTGCACTTGGAGCAGCTGTTCCAAGGAGCATACCGCTGTGAGAGGTGTGAGCGGGTGGTCTCTTTAGAATCAGAGATTGCTGATCTGAAGAGGCAACTTGCAATATTGAGGGACATTGGCAATCTTGAAAGGGAATTAGAGCTCACTGAGCAGGCCCTTGCTTCGACTAGTGGTGCAGATGGTGGCGCTGTTAGTGAGGAGCAGGTAGGTAGCCTAGTTGCTGTGAGTGAGGAGCAGGTAGGTAGCTGGGTGACAGTTAGAAGGGGAAGCAGGGGCAATAGGGAGAGGCAGGTTGTTTCTGAGCTGACACATCCCAATAGATTTGCCATGTTGAGTGAAGATACTGGGAATGTTGGGGCAGAAATGGCAAGGCTGGGGGAGACTAATTCCTCTAGCAGCCAGGGGAATAGTTCCTCCAGCACAGTGGGGACTCAGGATGCTCAGATGCAAAGAAAGATTGTGGTGGTAGGGGACTCCATTATTAGGAAGGTAGATAGGGCAATCTGTTGCCGGGACCGCATGAACCGAACAGTTTGTTGTCTCCCGGGTGCTCGGGTTCGGCACATTGCGGATTGGGTAGACAGATTGTTGGGGGGGGCTGGGATTGACCCGGCGGTCATGGTACATGTTGGCACGAATGACAAAGTTAGAGAAAGATGGAGGGTCCTAAAAAATGATTACAGGGATCTAGGCCAAAAGCTTAAGGCAAGGACCTCCAAGGTAGTATTTTCTGAAATACTACCAGTGCCATGCGCTACCGCAGGGAGACAGTCAGAGATCAGGGACGTTAATGCATGGCTAAGAAAGTGGTGTAGGAAGGAGGGGTTTGGGTTTTTAGAGCACTGGGACTCCTTTTCTGAGAGGTGCCATCTATATTCTAGGGACGGATTGCACCTCAATGAAGAGGGATCTTCTGTGCTAGGGGGGAGAATGCTAAAAAGGTTGGAGGAGATTTTAAACTAGGATGGAGGGGGGAGGGGAATGAAACAGATAATGAACTAAATGGAATAGATGAGGTTTCAAGGTGGTATGGAGGTAGAATGGGGGCAAGTGCAAGTTTGACAAGCAGTGAGATACCCATAGTAAATAGAGATAAAAGGCGCCCTCAAATGTTTTATTTTCTTTTAGTTTTTTAGTTAAAATACCTAAAAAAATAAAAATATACAGTATACCATCTTAAGTATCTGGATGTAGTGAAGACTGACTGGAGTGTTTAGAAAACTTATAAAGACTAAACCATGTGGGAGCAGAAAGGAAGGAGCAGATAAGATAATAGTACAGGCTAAAAAAAAACTTAAATGCATGCTTGCTAATGCAAGAAACCTGACAGATAAAATGGGGGAGCTTGAATTAATAGCTACAAGGGAGCAGTATGATATCATAGGCATTACTGAAACATGGTGGGATGAAACTCATGACTGGACAGTTAATTTAGAGGGTTATTCTCTTTTTCGGAAGGATCGAACAAATAGAAGGGGAGGTGGAGTATGTCTATATGTTAAACCAGATCTAAAACCTATTATAAGGGATGATATCTATGAAGGGAATGATGAAAATGTAGAGACCTTGTTGATAGAAATTAGCAGTGGAGGTAAAAGTATAAAGAAAATGTTTGTGGGAATATGCTATAAACCACCAAATATCTGTGAGATTGAGGAAGTTAAAATACTTTTGCAAATGGAGAAGGCATCAAAACTGGGTCCTGTTTGCATAATGGGGGATTTTAATTATCCAGACATAGACTGGGGCAATGAGATTAGCATTACAACAAAAGGAAACAGGTTTTTGGGGGTGCTTAAAGACAATTATATGACCCAAATTATTGAGGAACCAACCAGGAGAGGGGCAATACTGGATTTGGTCATATCAAACAATGTAGAAGTAATAACAAATATTCAAGTCCTGGAACATTTGGGTAACAGTGATCATAACATGGTCTCATTTGAAATAAATTATCAAAAAACAGATTACTTGGGTTCAACAAAGACCTTAAACTTTAGAAAGGCAGATTTTAATAAACTGAGGTCTAATCTAGTAGTAATACAATGGGATGATGTTTTTGCAGGGAAAAATGTAGAAAATAAATGGGCAGTCTTTAAAACATTGTTAGAAAAGCACACTTATCAGTGTATACCCTTGGGTAATAAGTATAAAAGAAATAAGTCAAAAGCAATGTGGCTAAATAAACAGGTAGGGGAGGAAATGGACAAGAAGAGGAAGGCGTCTAGATTCTTTAAGTCAGAAGGGACAGAGACATCGTATCAGAATTATAAGGAATGTAACAAAAATTGCAAAAGGGCAATTAAATTAGCAAAAATGGATAATGAAAAAAGGATTGCAATAGAAAGTAAGATTAACCCTAAAAAGTTCTTTAAGTACCTTAATAACAAAAAAATGAGAAAAGAAAATATAGGACCCTTTCAGTGTGAGATGGGAAGGCAGATTATTGGAGATAAGGAAAAAGCTGAAGTATTAAACAAATTCTTTGCCTCTGTGTTTACCAGGGAAGAATCAAGTTCAATAGTAGTGCCACAGGAGGAAGCCACAACCTCCATATTAATGACCAATTGGTTAACTGAGGAAGAAGTTCATAAGCGACTTGAAAAAATTAAAGTAAATAAGGCACCTGGCCCCAATGGCATACATCCAAGAGTTCTCAAGGAGTTAAGCTCAGTAATAGCAAAACCATTATATTTAATACTAGCTGAGAGCCCCGGCGTTGCCCGGGATGTTTGTGGTGTGGGTGTGGCATTTGGGTGGGGAGTGGTCCACACGGCCCATGTGCGGTGGTAGTTCTGCTGTGGCTGTACTGATCGTGATTGTATGGGTGTGCTGATTTGGGAGGGTTTGGTGCTGATGTGGGGGTGCGGATGTGGGTGTGCCGATGGGGGAGGTGCAAAGGTGGCGATGTGTGGGTGCTGATGGGGGCTGAGAATGGCGGGGAGCCGAGAATGCCAGTGTGCTGGGGGGGCATGGGATACCGGTGTGCTGATGTGGTGGTGCTGGGGATAGTGTGTGTGTGTATACATGTTTGTGTGTATACATTGTATGTGTGTGTGTGTGTATATACATGTGTGTGTGTGTGTGTATGTGTACATGTGTGTGTATACATGTGTGTGTATGTATACATTGTTTGTATGTATATATTGTGTGTATACAACATGTTTGTGTGTGTATACACGTGTGTATACACATGTGTGTATACACATGTGTGTGTGTATACACATGTGTGTATGTATAAATGTGTGTGTATGTATACATTGTGTGTATACAACATGTTTGTGTGTGTATAGACGTGTGTATACACGTGTGTGTATACACATGTGTGTGTGTGTATACACATGTGTGTGTGTATACACATGTGTGTGTGTATACACGTGTGTGTGTATACATGTGTGTGTGTGAATACGTGTGTGTGTATACGTGTGTGTGTATACATGTGTGTGTGTATACATGTGTGTGTATACATGTGTGTGTGTATATATTATGTGTATGTATACCTGTGTGTGTATACGTGTGTGAGTGTATGTCTCCATGTGTGTGTGTATGTGTACATGTGTGTGAGTGTACATGTGTGTGTGTGTGTGTGTGTGTGAATGTCTACTGTCATGCTGTGTGTGTTGCGTGTAATGTGTGGTGTGTGTCTACGTAAAATGTGTGTGTGTACGTGTGTGTGTGAGGATGTGTCTCTACGGTGATGGTGTTGTTTGTACGGTGTGTGTGTGTGTCTACTGTTTAGTGTGGTGTAGTGTATGTGTGTGTGTGTGTGTCTCACGGTGTGTGTGTTGGTCACGTGTGTTATGTGTGTTGTCTACGTGTGTGTGACTGTGTGTGTCTGTGTGTGTGTGTGTGTCTACAGTGTGTGTTTGTGTCAGTTGTGTTTTGTGTTACTGTGTGTGTTTTGTGTATACGTGTGTGCTTGTATAAGATTGTCCAGGGGTGTGTATACGTGCGGTGTGCGTGTGTATGACGTGATGATGTGTCCATGTGTGTGTACGTTTGTGTTGTCCCTGTGTGTCACTTTGGGCCGTCATCAGACTAGGCCAAGCCTCAAATAGGAGAGAGGGGAGGGGATGGGACAAACATTCTCAACCTCCTATTCTTTCTGCGCCCACGTATCGGGGTAAAAAAGGGCCGCGTTCTAGCATTTCGGGGGGGAAGCGGTCTCGTGGGGCTGTGGCACGGATGCCTTCGGGGCCGAGGTCAGGGGGACGGAGGGGAAAGATCAGGGCGGCTTCGGGGTGATGGACCGCACGGGCCGGTGATATAAGATAGGGGTGTGGGTGCGGGGCAGGATGGGGGAGGAACGGGGGAGGGGGGCAGGATCGGTGGGGTGGCGAGAGGGGCGCAAGGCGAGAGGGACAGGGGGGCGTGCAAAGGGGCAAGGGTAGCGGGGTACGTTGAAGGAGTAGCAAGTGGGCGCATGGTGGAAAGGGGAAGGGGGGTACAGCGTTGTGCGGATGGGGATGGGCGGAGGCGCGAAGGGCGCAGCCACCGGCGTGCGAGGAAAAGGGGGGGATCCGGGAAAGGGTGTGGTGCGGCGACAGGGGGTTGGGAAGGACTAACGGGGGGGGGGATCACAACGGGGTGTGGGACAGGTTTCCTGGAAGGCGGGGGGCGAAAGGGGGGGGAAGGCTGGGGGGAGAAGGGGTGGGTGGAAGGGGGGGGAAGGAATTTCAGCGGGGGGGAACTCGGGAAGCCGGATCCCAGGGTGGGGGGCTGAAGGAGGGAGGAGGGGAAGCGGGCGATGTGACGGGGAGGGATGGGAAGACGGAGGGCAGCGGGGGATTGGGGACAGGGGGAAGGGGCAGGGGGGGAGGGACCAGGGACCGGGGAGGGGGGTCGAATCACGAGGGGACAGGTGGGCGAGGGGAAGGGGGCGGGAGGGGAACGGGGGGGTTGGGAGTTTGGGGCAGGCGAGAACTCCTCCCGCAACCGGGGGATGGGGACAGGGGACTGGCAGCGGGAGGGATGGAGGAAAAGGCGGGCCACACGGGAGGGCGGAGGGAGGGGGGGGTAAGCGGGCGCGGCGGCTCCTATGGGGAGGTGGGGGATAGGAGCGCGGGCGGCCACTGGGGGGAGGGGGGTGGGAGTTCGTTTTCGTCGCGGGGCGGCAAACGGGGGGGGCGACCCACCGGGGACCGTGGGGGGAGAGAAGGGGCGAACGGGGGTGAGAAGGGGCGGCGGCCGGGCACGGGTCTGCCCATATCTTCCCCTAGTGGGGGGTCCGGTGGCAGAGGAGGGGAGGGGGGGGGGGCCGCTAGGCAGGGGGGACGAAAGGGGTGGGAGGAGGGGGAAGGGGGGGACGGCGGGGCGGGGGGTGAGGAAGGGGGCATAGGCGGGGAAGATCATGAAACGGGCATGAGGGGTGGGGGCAGGAGCGGGGAAGCGGGGGGGGCGAGGGATTGTGGGAGGGGGAGGAAGGGATGGGAAGCGGGGGGGACTGGGGCCGGGCGTGGGGATTGGGAAGGGGGGAGACCCAAGCGGGAGGAGGGGGGAGGGGGGTTGGGGGAGGCGCGTCGACGGAAGGGGCAAGGGGAACCTCCAGTGCAAATCAGGGGGCGGGGCGGACGGAAGGTGTGGAGAAGCCTCCTCCTCGCTTTCCTGTGTGTCAGAACCCTCCTTCGGGAGCCCCGGATCAGCGGGGGGAAGGTGTGGGGGATTCGGGGGCGTCGTATGGAAGGGGGGGGCATCTGGGGGCGGGGGGCGCAAGGGGGGCAGTTTGGACACCTGTGCGGGAGGGGAAGGGAAGGGGCGAGGGTGTACGCTGGGGGACATAGGGGCGGGGCGGGGGGGGGGGAAAGGGTCGGGCATGCGGGGGCAAGGGGGGCCGTACCTGGTGGTTGGAAGGGGGGGTGCGACCGGCCGGGGAAAGGGGCCGGCACGTGTATGGGGTGTCTCTTATTTCTACCTTCTCTTCGCCTGCACGCTCATCTCAACTTATAGTTTTTTGCTGACTCAGCTCCCCCTCCCCCCACTGCGAGGTGCATGGGAAGGGTGGGGATTACCGGCTGGGGGACGGGGCCGCGACTTGTGGAGGGAACCCTGGGGGGGGGAAGGGGGTGGGGGGAGGATGAGGTGACTTGAAGGGGTCCCCCCGGGCGGTGCGGTGGCAGTGGGCTCACTTCTTGGAGGAGGATGGTTATTCCAGGCCTGCGGGTAGTCGGACACGGTACACGGGGTGGATGGAGGGCTCGGGAGGTGAGGGGCGGGGTGGTGGAGGGAGGCGGAAGGAATCGAGGGGAGGTGAAGGGGGAGGGAGGGCGTTTGCGGGGGGGGAGTGGAGTGGATGTGAAGGTGGGATGCGGGGGTGCCGGGGAGGGAGTGGCGATAGAAGGGGGTGCGGGGGGGAGGGGAGGTGAGGGGGAGGGTGTGCGAGGGGAGGTGGAGGGGGGGACTGAGAGGGGAGGTGAAGGGGGGGGGGATGGGGAGGGGAAGGGGGGGGTGGAGGGGAGGGTGGAGGGGAGGGGAAGGGGTCGGTGGGGGTGGAGGGGGGTAGACGGTAAGGGGGGGTGGAGGGGAGGTGAAGGGGGGGGGGGGTGGAGGGGAGGGTGGAGGAGAGGTGAAGGGGGGCGGTGAAGGGGACGGTGGAGGGGGGTGAAGGGGGGGGAAGGGGGGGGGGTGGAGGGAGGTGAGGGGTGGTGAAGGAGGGGTGAGAGGAGGTGAAGGCGCTCACTCACCGTCCGGCGCTCCCTCCGCCGTCCGGCCGCTCCCACGTGGATCTGAGGCGGGAGGCAGCTTGTTGTGGCCGCTCCCCGCTGTGTCCGGGCGCTCGTCCTCCGTGACTGTAGCGGCGCCGGGGGGTGAGGGGGTGGAGGGGGGGGGGGGGGGGGTGAGAGGGTGGAGGAGGTGGAAGGGGAGGTGAGGGAGGTGAAGGGGGGGTGAGGGTGGTGGGAAGGGGGGTGAGGGTTGGGTGAAGGGGGGTAAGGGCCGCTCACTCACCCGTCGGCAGCTCCCTCACCCGTCCGGCAGCTCCCCAGCGTCCGGAAGCTCCACGTGGATTGAGGCGGGAGGCAGCTTGTGTGGCCGCTCCCGCTGTGTCCGGGCGCGCCTCCCGTGCTTGAGCGGGGCCGGGGGGGTGAGGGGTGGAGGTGAAGGAGGTGGGGGGAGAGGGTGGGTGAGGGGTGTGTGTGAGGGGAGGGTGAGGGGGGGTGAAGGGGGTGAGGGTTGGGTGAAGGGGGGTGAGGGGAGGTGAAGGCGCTCACTCAGCGTCCGGAAGCTCCACGTGTATCTGAGGCGGGGAGGCAGCTTGTTGTGGCGCTCCCCCGCTGTGTCCCGGGCATGTGAGCCACCCCCGGTTATACATGTGCTAAGTACACCCCCCTACGTGTGTGTGTGTGTGTGTGTGTGTGTGTGTGTGGTGTGTGGTGTGTGGTGTGTGTGTGTGTGTGGTGTGGTGGTGTGTGTGTGTGTGTGTGTGTTGGGTTTGTGTGTGTGTGGTGTGTGCTAATGTAAACCGCCCCACTACTGTGTGTGTGTGTGTGTTGTCCTGGTGGTGTGTGTGGTGTCCCGGTGTGTGTGTCCCGTGGTGTGTGTCACCGGTGTGTGTCCGTGTGTGTCCATGCGGTGTGTCCGTGTGTGTTTGTGTCCTGTGGTCCTTTGGCCCGTCACTCCGCCTCAGGCCAATGAGAGGTGTGGGGGCGGGCCAAGGGACCCAATAGATTTCCCTAGGGACACTGGACATCCAGGCAGGCAGGCAGGCAGGCAGGCAGGCAAGGCAGGCATACAGTGCTTTCACTAATATAGTATTTATATTCAAGGAATACATTCCACAGGCTCAGTACCACAAGATTGGCAGGTAAAGCAGATGTGGTGCCTATATTTAAAAAGGGAGCTAGATCACACCCGGGGAATTACAGACCTTAAGCCTGACTTCAATAGTAGGGAAACTACTTGAAGGTTTAATACGGGATAATATACGGAATACCTAATGGAAAACAAAATTATTACTAATAGTCAGCATGGATTATGAAGGATAGATCATTGCCAAACTAACCTTATTGTTTCTTTGAGGAGGTAAGTAGGAATTTAAACCAGGTTAATGCAGTTGAGTGGGGTCTACTTAGATTTTGACAAGGCTTTTGATACGGTTCACACAGAGGTTGGTGTACAAATAAAGAAATTGGACTCAGTAATAATTATGCACGTGGATTAAAACTGGTAAAGGACAGACAACAGAGGGTTGTCATAAATGGAACTTTTTAGGTTGACTAAGTAGTGAGTGGAGTACCTCAAGGATCGGTACTGGGACCCCTGCTTTTAACTTGTTTATTAATGACCTTGAGGTGTGGGATCGAGAGCAAGTCTCATCTTGCTGATGATACTAAATTGTGTAAAGTAATAGAATCAGAGCAGGATGTAATTTCTTCAGAAGGACTTGGAGAGACTGGAAGTGGGCAGGTAAATGGCAAATGAGTTTTAATACAGATAAATGTAAGGTTATGCATTTGGGATGCAAGAATAAAAGGCGCTTTAAATTAAATGGAGATATATTGTGGAATCCTTGATGGAGAAGGATTTAGGAGTGCTGTAGACAGCAGGCTTAGCAATAGTGCCCAATGCATGCAGTAGCTGCAAAGGCAAACAGATCTTATCTTGCCATCAAACGGGCAAGGGATGGAAGGGAAAGTAAGTAAACATAATTATGCCCCTTTACAAAGCATTAGTAAGACCACACCTTGAATATGGAGTACAATTTTGGGCACCAATCCTAAGAAAAGATTCTAACTTATGAGGAGAGGTTAGCTAAATTATATTTATTTACATTAGAAAAGAGGCGTCTAAGAGGGGATATGATAACTATATACAAATATATTCAGGGACAATACAAGGATCTTTCAAAAGAACTATTCATCCCACGGGCAGTACTAAGGACTCGGGCCATCCCTTAAGGTTGGAGGAAAGGAAATTTCACCAGCAACAAAGGAAAGGGTTCTTTACAGTAAGGGCAGTTAAAATGTGGAATTCATTACCCACGGAGACTGTGATGGCAGATACAATAGATTTGTTCAAAAAAAGGTTGGACATCTTTTAGATGGGAAAGGTATACAGGGATATACCTGTGACGATAGCTTATGACAGGCTGTAATTTACACCAAAAATATATATAAAAATATATATATATATATACCTGGGTTTGAACTGGGACGAGACTTAGATATGATAAAATATAATTTATTCCTTGATAAAGGTGAACACAACAAAATGTACAAATAACAGGCAAAATATGGACACTTACTTAAAGATTAGGAATGATGAAACAGTCCCAGCTGGACTGGCAGTTCATACAGCCATCATCCCAAGACATTGCATAGCATTTCTCTCAGCAGTCAGGTAGCAATTCAGATGATATCAAGAAGACAATGAGTAAGGGGTGACTCTGACTTATATATCATTTTAACCCTTCTCTTCCACTCACGGCGCCGAGCCGTCTAGCAAAAGTCCTTTTGAAGCTCTTTGAAGCTGATTTTGGACTTCCAATGTTTAGTGTGAAATATCACACTTAAACTGGTCAGTTCCTTTGGTCCCTGGGCCAAGCATAAACAATTTGGCAATTTAGCCTTTGATCACCAGGCTTTTGTAAATTCCAGCAGGATGTTCTTCCTGCTTATTACCATAACAGAATAGAACCAAAATTCCATATATACTGTAAATACCTTCATAACTTCAGTTCAGTGTACTTACTGGCATGCGCGACATATTAATACATTCCGTCACGCCTGACGCTCCCACAGAGACCAAATATTACAGTGTAATATTAAACTTAAGGGAGATATTAATATCTGCCTCTTAGTAGCTGTTAGATATCAAGTGTTTAGACTCATAAGGTGGGGCTAAGTCCCACGAATACACATATGTAACTCTTAGCATGTTCAGCCAAGGACATCTCATAAGATTCTTATATTTAATAAGGTCACTCATTCTGATTTTCTCCTTGGGTAGCCCCACCCCTTGTCCCCATCAATAAGTCCTTTGAAGCAGGGACCCCTGGGTGGGTGTCAAAACATTTGGTTCTGGTATGCATAACATTTGTTCCTTAATGCATTTACAAAGGCAGGCAGAACACAATAGCATCCTGCCTGTACATTTTAAAACTGCAACAGAAAGGCACTTTATCAAAAATATATGTTTCCCTTGTGACAAAGTTATATTTTTAATAGGTGTGTTCTTGGGGGGTTACCCTGAGGCTGCACACCAACAATCAGGGTACTGGCTCACTCCGTTCCTAAATTAGCAGTCTTAATGGAACGGCTCCTGTTATTCAGCACTGCATATAATATTAACCCCTTAAGCCCCAGTGGGTGTGTTGCAGACACTGATATCACAATAAAACATGGGGAACAGGGGAATATACATTTTCATGTTATAACAAGGGTTAAATCACATTTCTGGACCTCAGCCCAGTTAACCCCTTGTCTCCCTGGTGAGGTTAGAGGGTGGCCAATTGGGGTGTAACCCCTTTAATCCCGGGCCAAATCCTCACGAACGTCACAATACCAAATAAGTATACATGGGAAGGATGTTGATCCAGGGATTAATCCGATTGCCAATTCTTGGAGTCAGGAAAGAATTAATTTTTCCCCTTAATGGGGTTTTTTGTTTGCCTTCCTCTGGATCAATAAGTAAGTATAGATATAGAATAAAGTATCTGTTGTCTAAATTTAGCATAGGTTGAACTTGATGGACGTAGGTCTTTTTTCAACCTCATCTACTATGTAACTATGTAACTATGTGTTTGACGTAATTCCATTCCTCTAAAAATCCAAATGGGGGGATGTGTATATGGCACGCAGAGAGATGGCCGCCTAATCCTGTAGCTCCGCCCCAGGACTCCACGTATCATTACTATTCAGCGATATACTGGCAACTTTCCAACCTCAATCTCACCTGCAATTATCAATCTCACATCCAATGATGCGACACAACTCCACATCCAGGATCGTACCTTCTAAGGTTAAAAGAACTCCGCTCCGCAATGGCACATCTGACTTCTTCCATCGACAACGTGGACAGTCTCAAATAACCCAAGAGGGCGCCGGAGCACAGGGCGAGTGGGAATCAGAAACTGAAGAGATCCCGGCCCCGGTACAATCCACCTAACAAGATAAAGATGAACTCTATGTGAAACTAAAGTCAGCATTTGAATTTAAAGTTCAGAAGGCAGTTAAGGAGCTCCGCGGAGATCTAGCCCACGTGGAGGAGCGTACCCCAGAACTGGAGGCCAGGGTCCCAGAGATCAGGGAAGTTCAGGACTCCCTGGTGCAAGAAGTGGCCACTTTGAAGAACCAGATGGCAGAACTCACCGAGCTGCAGGAGGACCAGGACAACCGCTCTCGGATTAATAATATCAGAGTCCAAGGTATCCTGGAAGAGGTAGATGATCTCAATGACTTTCTGACACAGGTATTTACCATGCTGTGCCCCGAGTTAACCGACTCCCAAATGCTAATGGACAGAGCAGACAGAGCCCTAAGGACTAGGGCCCCCAATCAAGACAAGCCAAGGGATGTGATCCTGCGCCTGCATTATTACCGCACAAAAGAATCAAACATGACGGCGGCTAGAAACCATGAGGTTATTGAATTTGACTCCATAAAACTACAGTTGTTCTCAGATCTGGCGGCAAATACACGGCAGAAACGCAGAAATGTAAAGAAAGTCACAGAAATCCTACGCAACGCCGGAATCAGATACCGGTGGGGTTTCCCCTTCTGCCTCATGGTGCTCACAGGAGGCACCCACGTTTCAATCCGCAATCTCCCCATTAAAATACTACTTGAATATCTTGCGGATCTCCAATCCCGCATTACCAAGTTTGTTTGGAACAAGAACCGGCCAAGAGTCAAGAGAGAGGTACTATGCAGGCCAAAAGGGTCGGGGGGCTTAGCCCTCCTCAATCTTCTGAAATACTAGCAAGCCTCACAGCTGAGTCAACTGCTACTATGGAACTCGGATCCGCAATCTAGAGGATGGGTTGATATAGAGAACGCTGAGTCCAAACCAGCGGACATTAACACCCTTCTATGGTTAACCAAATCCAATAGGCTGCCAAACACCCAATCCCACCCAGTGATCAGACACTCCCTAACAATTTGGGACTGTCTGAAATTTAAATTCAAACTCACAACAAAGAGTTCTCCTATGATTCCGCTCTTCGATAACCCAGACTTTGACACAGGTAGAGCGACAGGCGCATTCCAAACCTGGAGGGCTGCCGTCATTGTCACAGTAGGAGATCTGTTCTCTTTTTGTAGGCTTATCCTGTTCCCAGAGTTACAAAATAAAAAAGAGGCCTGCCCCCCTCAGAGATATTTCGCTACCTGCAAGTAAAACATTTTGTCACACAATATTACAAGGTCGGGGAGTCCCCTGCCTTCATTCATTTTGAAATGCTTTATAGATAACCGAGCTATGGAGAAGGGTATGGTATCTGCCCTGTACCATACTCTAATTAGCTCTGATGCGGGTGTAAAATGTCTCTATATGATGAAATGGGAGGAAGAAATAGGAGAGGTCCTCGAGGACGAAGACTGGGCAGATATATGGGAAGCAGCCGCAAAAAGCTCGATATGCACTGTGGTAAAAGAGAACTCCTACAAATTACTATGTCGCTGGTATATGACACCGGCTAGGCTCCACGCAATGTTTAACACCCACTCGCCGTCCTGTGTTAGAGGCTGCGGACAAAATGGTTCGATGTTACATATTTGGTGGAGATGCCCAAAACTGGTTTCCCTATGGAAGCTTGTCTTCCGACTGATTAATAGGCTGTTAAACGTTGAGTTGAGACCCAATCCATGGGTTGCCCTCCTAGGAAGGCCAATTCCAGATATACCGCGAGCCTCAGCCAAGTTGATCGCCCATATTATGTCAGCAACGAGATGCTGTACCGCGGCGTCCTGGAAAAAACAGGAGGCTCCCTCTCTGACCATGGTTAAGCGTAGGATATGGCATATCTCTGTTATGGAGAAACTCACTGCATTCCTGAGAGAGAGCTGCCATACGTTTTCCCAAGTCTGGGATCCCTGGTTTACAGGAGAAGGGGGACAAGGGGACAATAGAGAGTTATCCTTTATTCAGAGAAGAGCAACCGCACCCTCCGAAGGTGTGTGCACAAAGCCTGAAACAGAGCGTTTCATAGTGAACACGGGTACTCGAGAACTGACATGTTAAGAACTCAAGGAGTCTCTCCCCTCCCTCTTTCCCTTCCCCTATGTATTTGTCTGGTTGGTTTATTCTGTAAATGTGTTAGTGGTCGTTGCTGTTAATTTGACCCCATCAATTCGGTTCTCATTTGACGGAAAGGCTGGCCAGATTGGCCTATATGTTATGTAACCCATAACCCCCCCCCCCCGACACATACGCTATATTTCTGGGGTAGTTGCCTCCATTTCCTTAGTGATGCAGCGCCTCCATCCTCTATAACTTCCCAGGGATGTGGGGTAGGACCCTTATAGAAGAATAACCCTGGTCCCAGGGTGAAATCTCCAGAATCACACACAGTCGTTCCGGGTAAAATAGAATAGTCTCTTTATTGTCTCTTATCTCGCACACAGCAGCAGTGGCAGTACACAGCAGTAGCGGTACACAATGCACTCCAAAGGTGTACAGGCCTTTTCCTCCTCTCCTTCCCTCCAAGTGTGTACTCCGACATGATGGTCTGTGGGGGGCCTTAATACCCCGATGCCCACATCAGAGGGTATCCTCTGGGTGGGGGTAGATTCTCCCCATCACCCCCTCATCAGGGTGAGGGGCATTGGTCCACTTGAGCTCTGCTCACTCTCCAAACTCATAGGCTGGTCTCTTTCCTTTCTGCTCTGTGCCCAGGGCAGAACTCCTCTCCTCCAACTCCCAGGACAGACTCTCTAGCACTGTCACCTCCAACTCCCAGGACAGAACAGCTTGATGTGGGCCTGAATGTTCCCTTTTTTATTTTCTGTATCCCATTGAAAACTGCAAATAAAATGAAGTTTAAAAAAAGAAAAATATCACATACAGTATACTCTTGCAATAGTGGCCTTAGGGAAGGGCAAACCGGGCAACTGCCCCACACTGTAAGGGGCCCCCACATTTTGCAAATGGTTTATTAGATCAAGAAGTTAATACGGGTTTAAACTGCCCCCTAACAAAATCTTTTATAACTATTTCACTTTCAGGGTGCAGTGTTGATGTAATGTTACATGTATTATGTAAATTGTAATACTCTTGCTCCAGTTGTAATAAACATTAATTACACTGAATGTATGGTGCTCCTTTCACTGTCGCCTCATCGACAGGGTGACAAGTCACATTTAAATCAGAAATGTCCCGACTTATTGTCTCGAATTGCTTATAGGTCATCAAATTCAAACCTCCAATGTCTCTCTTGCCCAGGGCTCCAAGAACCCAAAGGCCACACATGACTCTTGCAATATCAATTCAATTGCTTCCTGCTGTGTATATACTATTTTACATGTATTACATTTTCTGTGCCAGTGTTTTGATATGTTTTTATGTGTAACAGGTGTTCCCCCACCCTCTGGGAGATGTCACTATTACCTGGTGTTGTGCTGCTCACCTGCTAGGCTTACAGGATACTGAGTGTCCGCCGATGTTAGTTGGGGACTAACAGGACAGGCTTTAGGGTTCTTCTCAGTTCTTACGGTGGCAGCGCCTCCATCTCCCCTGCAGACGCACTTACCAGAACTCCCTCCTACTGTCTCTGTACGTGCTCCCTACCTACCAATAAGACTGTAAGCTCCTCGGGGCAGGGACTCCTCTTCCTTAATGTTACTTTTATGTCTAAAGCACTTATTCCCATGATCTGTTATTTATATTATCTGTTATTTATTGGATTACCACATGTATTACTACTGTGCAGCGCTATGTACATTAATGGCGCTATATAAATAAAGACATACAATACAAATCTCCAGCAGGCCCCAACAGAGCTGGATGCAGTCCTGCAGGAAAACCCTCTTGCACTCCCCCTGATAAACTGCAGTCTCAGGCAGGAGTATAAAACAAAGGATGGTTCTTTATTCTTCATACAGCATACCAACATATACACTCTGTTCTGTCTCTCTCTCTGGTCCCTGGAATCAACCAAAGGAGCTTGAGGCCCCAGAGGTCTATCCTCTGTTCCCTTACTCCCTGGTGGAATAAGTGGTAGTATCCCACTCCCTTGCAGGAGGGGAAGGAAGGTGCCCAGAGCCCTGGCTCCACACTTCCAACTCTCAGCACAGAGAGGGAGCCCATCATTAGGCTCTCCAGCTACTTGTGTACCCAGGGGGGGGGGTGGGAGGGTCCTAGGTCTGAGCCCCTGATAGGGTAGTACAGGGGCCATATAGTGGTTAACAGAGATAATACTCTGTACACATACCCGACGCGCGTTTCGTTCCTGCTGGGAACTTCTTCGGGTATGACGTCAGCGTGACGTCAGTAGCGCGACCAACAAGCAGTTGTTTGGTCTGTCTCCTTACAGCATGGTATACTGTTTAGTTGCTAGTTAACAATGATGTGGGCCATGCGTGGATCCCACTAGCTAGAACAAGGGCTCCGTGGCAGGGTCATCCGATCTGCAGAGATTATTAGCCAGCTTCCTCACATGCCAAGCACTCAGTGTTTCTCCTAACAGGGAGACCTGCAGAAGGGACTCACAGCATTGTTACTCAGTGCGGTACCTTGAGATTGCACACAGCAACATTTCTGGTATGTGTACAGAGTATGATCTCTGTTAACCCCTATATGGCCCCAACCATAAAGAGCCATATTAATTTGGGTTGTGTGTAAAAATCCATGAAGTGAAGTGGCATGCTATAAGCTGCAGTGATTGTCAGCCAGATGTTTCTCTGTACTGTGCATACTCAATGCTTCCCCAAATAGGGGACATACAAATGATAAAGCAGCAGTTTTGCAATCAAATACAGCTAACAGTGGTACATTATGCATGACATAACAGAGCACCTTCTGCATATCAACTTGGTCCACTACAGCCTCTCATATATATTTATCTACCCTGCGGACATATGCACTTTAGCAGACAGGAACCAACTGTGATCACTAGACTGTTCAATTGAGCCAACCTAAATTACCTGATTGTCTAGTGTTACTTCAGACAATTATTCAGGTCAACAACTGACACTTCAGGTACATACCTGAAGTGGAACTCAGGAGAGATGAAATTGCATTATTGTCCCATATATGGTCACATTAGAGGCATTTTCTTACAGTACACCTTGGATATTATAACCATTAGCTGTTTTCGACATGCGCTACGATTAGGTTTTAATTACTTTATGTTTTCCAATTATGAAAAAAAATTGTATTATTTGGGATCTTGACCTATAGTGAGTGCATCAATATGGATTCTTGTTCTGTCCTCCCTGTGTGTAAAATCACCAACGTTTCGATTTAAGACACAGACCTTCATCAGAGTGTAGGCTGCTTGGGGCATTTCTCCATTACCTTTGTAGCCCTTTTTGTGACTGCCTGCACTAAGGAACTACGGGTGTTGCATGTACCTGTGGCTTCAGGAGCTCTGAGCCTCCGCTATGTGGGAGCCTGGGGTCATACCCTTACTTATCGCGGTGCAGCGCCTCCACTTGCCCAGGATCCTTTGTAAATAACAGCGCGGAACCTTTATATCTGCACATCCTTACACCTTCATATATTGATTATTTTTGTATATTAATTTCTGTGTCTGCTCAGTTATATACACATTGCTCTATGATATGTAATGCAAAATAAACATTATAATCCAATCTGAGAGTAATCAAACCAGTCAAAGTAACAATATACCAATTAATCAGAAAAAGATACAACATGAAATGGCCGCCGGACGAAATTAAAGGAGCCCTGCAGTGGTGGCACTCAGCCTGACAAACAAAGCCTAAAAAAAAAGTGGGACCCAGTACACAAGCACACAAACACCTAAAATAAAGCCAACAGGTGTGGGAGAGAGGGAGGGCAGCATTTCATAATAGCTGGACTGGGGAAACGTGGAGCAGAGGACACCTAGTCTGCACACTGAAGGAGAGCTGCCCCCCCCCCCTAGCCCTAACACCAGACCCACCTAAGAGAAATACCGGCCAAGAGTGAAGGTACCTGTGGGTGCCCTCCCCCCACCCCCCACCCCTCCCTCCCGGCAAATGTCCACAGCAAACAGACATGAAACCCCAAAGCAAAGAATTAAAAAATACAATATAGGAGGACTTCTGGTGACGATACCGCACATGGACACATAGATGGAGAGCTCCCGACCCCCTGAAAGTCTAATATAACATAATAGCGGTTACTGGACCCCAAAACGCTCCCAAATAGAAGCAAATAGCAGGGGAAGGCACCAGCTATGGCTAACCGCTCGAAGAAACCAGCGCAACAAAGCGTCTCTAGCTACTTCCCGACGAGTCCGAGGCCCGCAGGGAGATGCGGCCTACTCCAAGATGGCGACGCATCAAACTCGCGGGAAGGGCCTGGTGGTGCGGCCGACAAGGAAGTTGTGAGTAGGGAAATAAACAAGGCATATCTCGAAGACCTGTTCACCAGGATGAGACAAGGCTTCCAAGACGATCTCTCTAAAGCAGTGCATACCCTGCAAACTGACATCAATCGCCTCTCACAGCGCACAGACACTATTAAAAATAAAGTGGACAGTCTGGAACATGCCCAATCATCTGTAGAAGACGAAATTAGCAGAATGCAGTTCGAAATACGGGCACTCAATGAGCAAGCGGAAGAACAGGAAAACCGCGACCGCAGACAAAACATCCACATCAGATATATCCCAGAGACGGTTGACGCGGACCTGCTTCGCCCATATCTGCTAGATCTGTTTAAGGATTTGGTCCCAGGCCTCACTTTCGACAAGATGGAGATGGACCATGCCCACAGAGCTTTGGGGCCAAAGTCTGCGGATCCCAGAAGAACAAGAGATGTCATAGTTAAACTGCACCACTACCTGACAAAGGAGGCGATCCTGAAGGCAAGCAGGGAGAGGGGCACAGTGCAGTTTCAGAACACTAAGCTTGAAATATACAGTGACCTCTCAAAAAAAAAACATTGACAGACGGAGAGAGCTAAAGCCTTTGACCCAAAAGCTAAAGGACAACAACGTACAGTAAAATACCGCTGGGGTTTTCCCTTTAAAATCGAGGTAAATAAGGGAGGCAAATTCCATACGCTCTCCTACCCTGAGGACGGCACGCGGTTCCTACGAGGCCTGGGTCTGACACAAGCTGGAGAAGAGGACGACACTGGGGATGCGGAGGATACAGAGCGCCAACACCAGCAGCCGAGACCACAGCGAGCATCACAACGGATCGCCACACAGAGGGCCCCAGCAGAGGAGGAGTAGGGGATCCCCGCCGCTCGTCTCACCCGCAGTACACATAAGAGGAGCACTTGCCTGGCCTGCTGACATGCGGAGCTCCAGGAGGATGCAGCGACGCTGAGGATTGTGCCGCTGGGGATCCTGCCGCTGTCCTGAAAGATGCACGGGACTTGGGGGACCTCTGGGATCCAGACGCCCATTTCCCTGCTGATGCACCTGGGCCCGGACTTGGCCTGCCCTGTCTCCCCCCCCCCTTTTTTTTTGTCCCCCCCACCCCCGTGGGGTTCGCGGACGTGGGGCGTCCTCTCCCTCCCCTCCTCTCCCCCCTGGGGCTGCCTGTTCTGCGGCTTGTGGACGGGTCTCGCCCCTCCGCGTGGTTGCCCCCCCTCCATGGGCTATGGCCGCGGCTCTCTCCGGCTCCTCTGGATGGGGGCCGGGTGGAGAGGCCCTGAGTATGGGCCTTGGGGGGGTGATCACTGGGTTTGGGGGGGGGGTGCGGGTGTTGGGTTTGGGGGGGGGGTGCTGGGACGGGGTTGAGGGGGAGGTTTGTTGGCACTTACCTGGTTCTAGGGCCGGGGACCTATACCAGTGAGATTCAGATAGCGGAGGAGTATCTAGTATTCTTTCGGCAGCCCCTGGGCGAGATCTGCATGCCTCTGGGGCCATCTAGTGGGGAAGCACCACATCAACTCCACAATAAATGAGTATGGCCATAGCACGGTGACAGGGAAACCTAATCTCTGGCGTAGATCAGGGACAACAGGGTGCACCTGGTAAGCAAGTAGGCGAAGCAGACCAAGGCGAACACAAAAGGGAAAAAAAAAAATATATATATATAGCCCCGGGTTGAACCCAGTTGTAGTAATACCCAATACCTAAGATGCGAGCCAACTATATATTCCCCAAAGATAGAGAAGCTATACACCGAGGGAAAGGACATTAAGATGGAACCGAGGATAGGTGTCCCAGTTGGAGAATTATAGACTTCAGAGGAAGGCAGAGTTACCAGATACGGGGAGCAGGCACCCACCCAGATCGAGAATAAATACCCAAAGTGCACGGAAAGACAAGACGGGTCTTCATGTTGATTCTCAGGAAACGTTCAGTTAACTTGTTATATATTTCCTTGTTAACGTATTTGCCTTTTAACTAGGTCCAGTTGACCACATGACTAACCACAGGGGGTTCCGAGTGTATCCAGATGGGTCCACGGACGGGACGTCCCGAGAGGTTCTCAAGGGGCACTATGCCCTACCCCCCCATCCTTACATATCGCCCACTCATTCTCTTTTTCTTCTTCTCTATCTCCCCCCCATTCTTCCCTACCTACCTCCCCCAGCCCACGCTAAACAGAGACAAAACCCAGCTGAGCCGAACGGAAAGTCCAGACACTGAGATTTCACAAAGCAACTACGCAGATCACAAGAGGAGCTCTGAAGGCAGGTCCCCCCTCCATCGTGGGAAAATGGAGGGAAAGGTAGGACGCACTACACACCCCAAAACCATAAATGGCTCTTAAAACGACACTTAAATTAATATCCTTAAATGTTAGAGGGTTAAATTCGACCACCAAAAGAAAACTTGCCCTCCAAGAGTTCAAAAAAACAAAAGGCGACATACTGTTTTTACAGGAAACGCAGTTCAATACTACGGCCCCCCCAAACACCTTCCAGAGGGTTTTCCCACAGGCGTACTATGCGTCATGCCCCACAAAAAAAAGAGGGGTAGCGGTCTTATTTAAGCATACGGTCAAATTCTTGTTAAAACAAGAGACTACTGACCCAGAAGGGAGATACATTATCCTCCAAGGTACCCTGTCGGGAGTGGATGTCACTCTTGTTAACATCTATGCCCCAAACGAAGGCCAGCCCAAATTCTTAAGAGATCTATGTGACCTTATCAACCCCCAAACTCGAACTACATTGTTACTAGTAGGAGATCTAAATATGATAGCAATGCCGGAACTAGATAGAACAAACCCCACAGGGACTCCACATCCCCGTGTCACGGAAAAGAATGCCAGAGAATTTAGACAGATAATGAAGGAGTTCTCCCTGACAGACATTTGGAGGGCCCAGCACCAGGGGCAGCGGGACTACTCCTATTTCTCCCCCCCCCACACCAAACCTACTCAAGGATTGATTATTTTCTGGGTACTAAAGATATCTTCCAGGCAACCTCCCAGTCAGACATAGGATCAATATCTTGGTCGGATCACGCCCCGGTCTCGCTGACACTCTCCCTCCCCTTCTATAGAACTAACCAATATAATTGGAAACTGAACGATTCTCTTTTAAACCAAGTAGATGTAGAAATAGAGATTAAACAAAAACTCAGAGAATACTTCACGTTGAATAAGGGCTCTGTAGAGTCACCAGCAATGTTATGGGAAGCCCATAAGGCGACAATCAGAGGGAATATCATCTCCATAGCATCACATAAGAAAAAAATAAAGCAAAAACTCTATAATGAGCTAGCGGAGAAAGTCCAACTTTTGGAGCAGAAACATAAAACTAATCCCTCGAAAAAACTATTCAAATTGCTAGACAAAACTAGATCTGAACTTAAGCAGACCCAAATGGATGAAGTGGAGAGGGTGTTGCGGTGGACCAAACAAATCTATTACGATAAAGGTAATAAAGCCGACCGATTACTCGCCTCCAAATTGCGCAGTATGAGAGCTAAATCCCAAATATCAGCTATTTTGACAAAATCAGGTACGAAGACACTTTGTGAGACGCAAATAGCGAACGAATTTTTGGACTATTATAACAAATTATATAACCTAAATTTTCCCAAAAATAAATCATCAGACGCGGAGGCTATCTATACATACTTGGAAGCGTGTAAACTCCCGACACTTTCTGAAAGTAACCTCTCAGACCTCAATAAAGAAATCTCCCTAGAAGAATTGATAGATGCAATCGCCCAATTAAAACCTAGCAAAACGCCAGGCCCGGATGGATTCTTCAATCAATACTACAAAAAATTTATTTGGTCCTGACCCCGTATCTACTTGATATGTTTAATGCGTTTCTGGAAGGAACAGTCATCCCACCATCTATGTCTAAGGCTAATTTAGCAATCATACCAAAGGAAGGGAGAGACCCACTACAGTGTGGTAACTATCGCCCCATAGCCCTCCTTAATTCGGATCTAAAACTGTTCAGCAAAATTCTGGCAAATAGACTGACCCCCATACTCCCAAGCCTGATACATATAGATCAAGTCGGGTTTATTTCCGGCAGACAGGCCTTAGACAATACTAGGAAAATTATAGATATAATCGACCATGTACATCTCTCATCCACAAAGGCCATCCTGTTGAGCTTGGATGCGGAAAAAGCATTCAACAGGATTAGGTGGGACTTCCTAGACCAAACCCTACTTAAATATGGATTTCAGGGCCCATATCTAGAAGGGGTCAGAGCCCTATATAGATCTCCCACGGCTATAGTGAAACTCCCAGGAGGAGACTCAAATCCTATAAGCATAAAGAATGGTACTCGACAGGGATGCCCCTTGTCTCCGCTTCTGTTTGCTCTCTCTATCGAACCCTTGGCAGCAACAATTAGAGACGAAAAAAACATAAACGGAATTGTAATAGGAGAGACAAACTACAAAATATCCCTATTTGCCGACAACATTATCCTAACTCTCGCCAACCCCTTGATTTCACTCCCGAACTTACATTCACAACTAGATAAATTTAGCAAAATATCGGGATATAAAATCAACATGGATAAGTCGGAAGCATTGAACCTAATCCTATCGGATTCTGAAGTTAAATTACTACAAGCAAATTTTAAATATAGGTGGAACTCCACAAAGATCAAATACTTAGGAATCCAAATAACAAGGGAGTATAATTCGCTATACAAACATAACTATCCACCCTTATTTGAGAGGCTAAAAAAGGACCTCCAGAGCTGGAACGAATACAGATATCTTGGTTAGGAAGAATAGCCACGATCAAAATGAATATCCTACCAAGGCTCCTGTATTATTTCCAGACTCTTCCTATAGATATTCCAATGCCGGAGCTTAAAAATATACAAAACAGAATTTTCCAATTTATCTGGCAAAATAAAAGACCCAGGGTAGCTAGATCTATTATGGTAGCCCCAAAAGATTGCGGAGGCTTGGCAGTCCCGGATATCATTAAATACTATTTGGCGGCCCAACTCAAACAAGCAATAATGTGGAACAATGATCCAGCCACCAGTTGCTGGGTGGGACTTGAGTCTACCTATACAAGACCTCTCTCTCTCCCGGCCGCTATGTGGACCAAGAGGGGAGGAGAGACCTTCTTGGAAACATTAAAACTGGGAGCAATGAAATGTACATGGCGGATATGGTCTAGAAATAAAGATAAATATGGTCTGACAGCCAGTCCAACACTACTAACCCCTATATTCCACAACCCTGAATTCCCCCCAGGCTGGCTCCCACAGAGACTCAATAAATTTAAGACGTTAAAGCTGATGGTAGCTGACGACTTTGTAGATAACGGTATAATTCTACCACTCCAGGCGCTGGAGAAGAAACACCAAATCATAAATATACCAGTGTTTGGTTACCTCCAAATCAGGCACTACCTGCAATCAGTCTCCAAAGATTCGGCATTCAAACCTTTAACAAATTTTGAAAGACTGTGTAGGAAAGGATACTACTGTAAAGGGCTGATTTCAGAGATATATCTGGGCCTGGCGCGATGAGCGGGTTGTTCCCAACATAGCTATATGATCAAATGGGCAGAAGATTTGAATACAGAGATCGATAGAGAAGACTGGGAGGACATTTGGGAGGTAGCTGCAAAAACGTCAATCTGTACCACTATCAAAGAGAATATTTATAAAATTCTATTTCATTGGTACCTAACCCCGAGCAGGCTGGCTAAGATCTTCCCCGGGTCCCCGGATTTGTGCTGGAGGGGATGCGGGCAAAAAGGAGATATGGTTCATATTTGGTGGAGTTGCCCAAAAATTCAGGTATTCTGGGTCATGATACAAAGATTGATCAGAGAGTACTTGGGGGTGGAGGTTGAGGTGGACCCGCTGACCATGGTGCTGGCCAAACCAATAGATAAATTAGGAACAGCAGAAAGTAAGATGATAACTCATGTAATGACAGCTGCCCGCTGTGTTATTGCGGCTGCCTGGAAAAAGGTGAATGCGCCTTCTAGGCAGACGGTCCTACGGA
Organism: Ascaphus truei; assembly: GCA_036426205.1. Classification (NCBI taxonomy): domain Eukaryota; kingdom Metazoa; phylum Chordata; class Amphibia; order Anura; family Ascaphidae; genus Ascaphus; species Ascaphus truei. The sequence continues at coordinate 283,281,057 of CM071569.1, forward strand.
GACTAACTACAGGGCACTACAGGGCACTACAGGACACTACAGGGCACTACAGGACACTACAGGGCACTACATGACACTACAGGACACTACAGGACACTACAGGGCACTACAGGACATCACAGGACACTACAGGACACTACAGGACACTACAGGACACTACAGGACACTACAGGACACCACAGGGCACTACAGGACAACAGAAAGCTTTGCAAGATTTGCAGAACGCCGGTGATCTGGTTATAAAGCCGGCAGATACAGGCGGAGCCGATGTAATGCAGAGCAGTGCAGAGCACCATAAAGAAATCCCGCACCCCGTAGTAACAGACAACGCGGTAAATCAGAGCGCACGATCCGGGGTTCAAACTGCAAAGACAGATCCGCAAACTTGTAACAGAGGCACGTTCAAAAATATTATAAATAAACATCACAAAGGTTTCATGCGCCAAGACCCCCAATAACACCGGCTCTATATACATTACCAACAATCCCCCAACGCTCAGATAACCCCCAGGAAGGCCAGTTGCTGCCGGCACAAACTCCATTTTTCAACCATTAGCTGTATTTGTAGATAAGATACTACAGCCCTGGGTTAAAACCACAGCCGCATATCTTAAAGACACAGCCGACTCTTTACAACTCAGAGATCAGATCAAACTACAAGGGAACGGCATCTGGCTCCGCACCCAAGATGTGCAAAGTCTACACACAGCCATTCCACATAAAGACGGCCTGTTAGCCCCAACTAAGGCGTTACAATGTGGAGTACTCCCAGAACCACCGGTAACTTCACCCTGTCACTTAGGAAAACCATTCTTACCAAGAATTACTTTAGATACAATCATATATTTTATGAACAAGTATAAGGGACGGGGGGCGATTATGGGGCCTACGTACAGTATACCAACCTATTTATGGCAGCGTTTGAGGCCAATTTTGTGCTAAATAAATTGACTTTTCGGAGAATATCCGTACGTGGAAGTGTTTCATCGCCGGGGTGTTCATGGTGTGGACAGGGGGATGTAGACAAATTGCTCCAATTCATCGAATATCGTAATCAATGCCATAACACCATGAAATTCACTACGAGCCACAGTCTGGGACACGGTAACGTCTCAGATGTCAGTGTGTCCGTGAGAGGCGATGAGCTGGTTACAGACCTTTAAAAATACAGACAGTAATAGAATAAAAGAAACAGTCTGCTGCAGGCACATAGTTTTCATCCGCAGGGGTTGAAAATAGGATTACCTTATAGTCAACTTGTAAAGAATAACAGAATTGTTAACGATACTGCCCAATTACCCGTGCGTGTGGAGGCGATGTGGCAGAAGGTTGCATTGCGGATCGGGTAGACAGATTGTTGGGGGGGGGCTGGGATTGACCCGGCGGTCTTGGTACACGTTGGCACCAATGACAAAGTTAGAGAAAGATGGAGGGTCCTAAAAAATGATTTCAGGGATTTAGGCCAAAAGCTTAAGGCAAGGACCTCCAAGGTAGTATTTTCTGAAATACTACCAGTGCCATGCGCTACTGCAGGGAGACAGTCAGAGATCAGGGAGGTTAATGCATGGCTAAGAAAGTGGTGTAGGAAGGAGGGTTTTGGGTTTTTAGAGCACTGGGACTCCTTTTCTGAGAGGTGCCATCTATATTCTAGGGACGGATTGCACCTCAATGAAGAGGGATCTTCTGTGCTAGGGGGGAGAATGCTAAAAAGGTTGGAGGAGATTTTAAACTAGGATGGAGGGGGGAGGGGAATGAAACAGATAATGAACTAAATGGAATAGATGAGGATACAAGGTGGTATGGAGGTAGAATGGGGGCAAGTGCGAGTTTGGCAAGCAGCAAGACACCCATAGTAAATACAGATAATACTAGAAAACGTCAAAAGACTAAACCATTGGAAACATTAAAACTGGGAGCAATGAAATGACCATGGCGGATATGGTCTAGAAATAAAAATAAATATGGTCTGACAGCCAGTCCAACACTACTAACCCCTATATTCCACAACCCTGAATTCCCCCCAGGCTGGCTCCCACAGAGACTCAATAAATTTAAGACGTTAAAGCTGATGGTAGCTGACGACTTTGTAGATAACGGTATAATTCTACCACTCCAGGCGCTGGAGAAGAAACACCAAATCATAAATATACCAGTGTTTGGTTACCTCCAAATTAAGCATTACCTGCAATCAGTCTCCAAAGATTCGGCATTCAAAGATTTAACAAATTTTGAAAGACTGTGTAGGAAAGGATACTACTGTAAAGGGCTGATTTCAGAGATATATCTGGGCCTGGCGTGATCAGCGGGTTGTTCCCAACATAGCTATATGATCAAATGGGCAGAAGATTTGAATACAGAGATCGATAGAGAAGACTGGGAGGACATTTGGGAGGTAGCTGCAAAAACGTCAATCTGTACCACTATCAAAGAGAATATTTATAAAATTCTATTTCATTGGTACCTAACCCCGAGCAGGCTGGCTAAGATCTTCTCCGGGTCCCCGGATTTGTGCTGGAGGGGATGCGGGCAAAAAGGAGATATGGTTCATATTTGGTGGAGTTGCCCAAAAATTCAGGTATTCTGGGTCATGATACAAACATTGATCAGAGAGTACCTAGGGGTGGAGGTTGAGGTGGAACCGCTGACCATGGTGCTGGCCAAACCAATAGATGAATTAGGAACGGCAGAAAGTAAGATGATCACTCATGTAATGACAGCTGCCCGCTGTGTTATTGCGGCTGCCTGGAAAAAGGTAAATGCGCCTTCTAGGCAGACTGTCTTACGGAGACTAAGGGAAATAAAGATGATGGAGCTCCTCACAACACAGTTGAACCAGAAAACTGACAAATTTCACAAAATTTGGGAAATATGGCCAGGAAACTAGGGACCCCATAGAAATAAATACAGAAAGACCAGACAAATGGGCTCGCCCTCCCCCCCCTCTTTCACCCCTCCCCCCTCCCTCTTCCACCCCTTCCACCCTTCTTTTTCTTCTTTTCTACGTTCTTCTCTTTCCTTTGTTAAGCCCATGAGAGACGCCTACGGAAGCGGCTGCTTCCCTAACACAACCGGAAATAGGAAGACAGACCACACTTATTCAAAAACCGTGGTATAGCAGCTATTTTATTTCAGTAATGATGACGAACTGTTAATGCCCTTTGTTGTATGGACAAGTGACACTGTTAAAACATTACATGTATTCCAAGACTATATATTTGTTATGTCTCTCCAAAACAATAAAAAAAAATTGAAACAAAAAAGAAAAAGATACAACATACCCAAAAGACGTGGGAAAAAAACAACAACATGGTAATTGCTGAAAAAAGGAAGCAAGAGAAGAAATAAAGAACAAATGTGTACTTATGCCAGTGGTTGATTTAGAAGGTTAAATATAGGTGATTGACATCTCTTCTGAAAAAAATAAAAATCAGACAAAAATACTGTACATATCTTTAGATAGTTAAAAAAAATCAATTAAAAATCACATCTCCAAAGTAACTAAACGCATTTGATTCTTTACTATCTTTACCCAACGTCCTATTACGTTTTTGCTGTTTTTGGAAAATGAGTAAACATTTGACTGTAGGGATAATTACAACTCAACCCCCTTATAACCCTGTGCTCGGGGTCCAAAGAATCACATCGCGTTATAAGCGGATCGCGTTAGAAATAATGTACAATTGTATGCATTGTACTGTACAATAAAGTATTTAAGATACCAATAATCGTGTTGTAAAGTATTCATACTTACGAAAATTGGGAGCCGTGTTTGCATCGCGTTATAAGCGGATTCGCGTTGTAACGGCTCGTGTTATAACGGGCTTGAGCTGTACATTTTATCTAAGGAACACAAATTGATAAGTTTTTTTTTTCTTTTTTGATCGTTATGGGGTACAGTTCTTTTAAAATCCCGCCTTGTGGAGTTTCTAAATATGTATTATTTCTAATCTCCATTTTAACCCTAACTCTACCAGTCCATTCAACAATGCTCAAACTTAAAAACTTTCGGAATCTCCGTGAATTTGAACCTCACCTAGGGACTGTGAGTAATGTTGCGGCCGCCTCTCACTCTTCCACTCGTTCCTCTTTAAGGATTTTCTTTGTAATATTTAAGACCGAGGTTGGAAGATTTTCAATTAATGATTTCAATATAAGTATTTTATCTTGCTCTTCCTCGACCTCCAGTAACCCACTCAGACAAATTTCCTGCCAAAGCTCCATGAAGATCTCTTCCATAATAGATTTAGGAGGCTCTTTCCCTAGAAAACTAATAATATATTGTCTGCCAAGATACAGGAAGAATTGAACTACCATAAGGACGGTCTCATTTTTAACCTTCCCTTTAACTAGATCTCCAAAAATCTTCGACATATAATCTGGTGGAGGAGGGAATCTGGGAATTTTCTTTACAGAGCTCCAGAAGTTATTGATTTTCATAGACTGGTAGTAGTCTGCCATATCTTTAACGAATTTTTGTCTTTTGTTACTCATGCTCCATGTCTGTGTTGCAGCCAAGCACAAGGTTATTTTTGACTCCACAATCTGAGTGTCCACCCACTTTATTGCTTTGATGTATCTGGCTAATTTAATAGATCCTTGTTTTGTAGCTGCCAGATTGGGAAATTCTGGAAAGGCTCGTTTCCATGTTTGAAAGGAATGGGGCTGTATCTCATCGTCATGCCCTGTTCTGCGTTCCATAGCAGAATGAACTTGCAACCAATGTTGAAAACCTCCATGCAATATTGTTGTTAATTGTTCATGTGAACCCTTGGCTAGCAAGGTTTTGATACACTGCCCCATTAGTATAAAAGCATGGCCATTTAAATGGGTAACCGGGTATTCCCATTCAAATTCTTCAAAACATGCACCGGATTGGTTATCGTTGGCCAACAAATGTTTGACTTCCTTCATTTCTAGAGATTCCAGAGTTTGGAAGGGCTCCAACAGGTCTCCACAACCTAAGTTTACACTTGGGGTTAAAACGACAGCGCTATCTCCATTAAAGCTAAGACGTGTCTTGTCCTCTCCCAATTCTTTGCACGTTGTATTAACCAAGATCGTGCTCTCAATGTCAGAAGGGGTACTCTCAATGTCAGAAGGGGTGCTCTCTAAGTTTGGCGAGTAGGGGTGAGGGGAAGGCGGCATTAATGTGCTCTCTTTTTCAGGTGTTGTGTGCGGATCCTGCTTTGTTAACCATCCTCTAGCAAATCTTAACAGGAAGACCCAGATATATTTACCACTGCTGGGGAAGGCTATCCCCTTTTGATATTTAGGCATTAGTAATTGTTTAAAACCCATCCCCGCTCTTCTTTTACCGAAAATAACCTTAGTAAAGGATTTGCTTATCCACCTTATGCCTTTTATCATGGTTGGCAATGGTAGCATTGTGCACCGTTTTCTCTGGCAATAGTACCGGTGTTTTAGTAGGGAAAAACTGTGCCAAATCCCCAAGCATAGAAACGTAATTTACACCTAAACAATAAATCCTGCTTTAAATAAAGAAAGGTGTTGCAAAGCATGTATCGTGCTTTCCCAGCTAGTATTCCAACCGCTTTCCTAATGTCATAATCACCGAGTTTCTCGTTGATCCCACAACAGGCGCCAAAACCGGTCTGGGTTCCCCCCACAACAAAATAGTTCTATGTGATCTAAATCAATGCTAGCAAATGCATGCACTAAATATTCAGCAATAACCAAACAGAAACACTACCAAGTCATTACGACTTCTCACCAGGATAACTCACAAGGAGCTACAGTTCAATGTATACATAGTAGCCACATAATATATCGCTTTTCTTTGAGTTTGTCCATGAATATCCATTACTGTACCTACACAACAAAAACAGTTTTATAACAAAATGTTCATAGCCCTCTTACGAAGTGACCATGTGCATTACAAAACACTACAGTGCTGGAGTCTGTGCAGGTTTCCCATTGAACTTCCAGTAGTTTAATACATGTAGAGAATGTTGTTAAGAAACTGAAGCCTGTTGACATCCTACACAGCTGGTTGTTCTTCAATTAAGAGAGTGGAATATTTCCTCGGTACAACCCTCTAAGCCCAATTAGATAAATGTATAGAGCTGGAGCAGTTGACAATTATTTTTACCAATTGTATCCTTCGAACTGGTTAAAGTCAAATAGTAATAGATTCTGAAGTCCACTTCACGTGACAGAATAACCTTCTTAAAAAGTAAAGATTCCCTCTGGGGTGGTGAATTATTTTTGCTTTGTTGTTTGGTTCTTGCACACACTTTTACAAGTATTTCCTTATCTGCTTCCACCACAATGCAGCGGGCTCCTTATTTCTTTCATCTGCTGTGTTTGTACTCTTTTCTTCTTCTGTGGTTCTAGAGCCCAGATGGATTCTGCGATGACTTCAGCTCTATTGCCAAGCTATGAAAAAATATATAAAAAATGGTTTTGTTTACATAGCGCCTTTTGCAAAAGCACTTTACAAGTCTCACACTCTCGCAGACTTCCTTCACTACAAATTTATGCTATCCTGTTTCAACTCTGCCCTCTCGCAAGCTAAACAAGCCTACTTTTCTGCACTAATCAACATGCACAAGTCTAACCCACGCCGACTGTTCTGTCTTTGATACTCTACTCAAACCACCCTCAGCTGCCTCTCCTTCCTCCATCTCCGCTCAGGACTTTGCTGACTATTTTAAGGAAAAGGTGGAATCCATACGGCAGAACATCCCCTCTGCTTCTTCCTCCCATCCTACACCTCTTCCTAACTCTCCTCCTGCCTTCCTTGACTCTTTTTCCACTGTCTCAGAGGAGGATGTGTCGCTGTTGATCGCCTCTTCTCCCTCTACCACTTGCCCACTTGACCCCATTCCCTCCCATCTCCTAAAACCTCTAGCTCCTACTATAATCCCTACGCTCACACACATTTTTAACTCCTCCCTCTGCTCTGGAACCTTTCCATCCTCCTTCAAACATGCAACAGTCATACCATTACTCAAAAACAGCAAGCTTGACCCTACCTGTCTTTCTAACTATCGACCTGTCTCCCTCCTGCCTTTTGCCTCTAAACTCCTTGAACGTCTTGTATTCTCTCGCTTGCTCCATTTTCTCAACACCTATTGTCTCCTAGACCCTCTACAATCTGGCTTCCGCACTGCTCACTCCACCGAAACAGCCCTCACTAAAATAACTGACGACCTCCATGCTGCCAAAGACAGAGGTCATTACACTCTGCTCATATTACTCGACCTCTCAGCAGCATTTGACACAGTGGACCACCCTCTTCTCCTCCACATTCTCCATACTCTAGGTATTCGGAACAAAGCTCTATCCTGTATCTCATCCTACCTCTCCCATCGTACTTTTAGTGTCTCTTCTGCTAACACCTCCTCCTCCTCTATTGATCTCTCTGTGGGGGTACCCCAGGGCTCTGTCCTGGGATCTCTTCTCTTTTCTCTGTACACACTCTCTCTAGGTGACCTAATAACATCTTTTGGGTTTAATTATCACCTCTATGCCGACGACACACAAATATACTTTTCAACACCTGACCTTACACCTGCTGTACAAACCAAAGTTTCTGAATGTCTCTCTGCTATATCATCCTGGATGGCCCTCCGCCGCCTTAAACTCAACATGGCTAAAACAGAGCTCCTCATACTTCCTCTCAAACCTGGCCCTACTACCTCCTTCCACATTACTGTTGGAACTACAATCATTCACCCAGTAGCCCAAGCACGCTGCCTAGGGGTCACACTCGACTCCTCTCTCACATTCGCCCCTCACATTCAAAACATTTCTAAAACTTGTCGCTTTTTCCTCCGCAATATAACAAAGATACGCCCTTTCCTCTGTTGCTCGACTGCTAAAACTCTGACTCAGGCCCTCATTCTCTCCCGTCTTGATTACTGTAACCTCCTGCTGTCCGGCCTTCCTGCCTCTCACCCGTCTCCCCTACAATCTATCCTAAATGCTGCTGCCAGAATCACTCTACTCTTTCCTAGATCTGTCTCAGCATCTCCCCTCATGAAATCCCTCTCCTGGCTTCCGATCAAATCCTGCATCTCACACTCCATTCTTCTACTCACTTTTAAAGCTTTACATTCTTCTGCCCCTCCTTACATCTCATCCCTAATTTCTCGTTATGCACCATCCAGACTCTTGCGTTCTTCTCAAGGATGTCTTCTTTCTACCCCCTTTGTATCTAAAGCCCTCTCCCGCCTTAAACCTTTTTCACTGACTGCCCCACACCTCTGGAATGCCCTTCCCCTCAGTACCCGACTAGCACCCTCTCTATCTACCTTTAAGACCCACCTTAAGACACACTTGCTTAAAGAAGCATATGAATAGCACTGTGGATATTCTCAACACGATACATAAAGCTTGGCCCCCTGCAGACGCACTTACCAGAACTCCCTCCTACTGTCTCTGTACGTTCTACCTACCTACCAATTAGACTGTAAGCTCCTCGGGGCAGGGACTCCTCTTCCGAAATGTTACTTTTATGTCTAAAGCACTTATTCCCATGATCTGTTATTTATATTATCTGTTATTTATTTGATTACCACATGTATTACTACTGTAAAGCGCTATGTACATTAATGGCGCTATATAAATAAAGACATACAATACAATACAGACTTACCTTGGGGATGGTCTCAGGACAGGCAGCTGCGGGGGGCCCGGTGGCCTGACAATGTAGTTCTGTGGGGCCACCCTCACTCTGTCCCATGCTGAGCTTCTGATGCTGGCGAACCCCCGGGCCTCCATCTCACGCCGGCGCACACCGGAACCTGAGCCTCAGCTTCAGAAGCTCGGCGTGGGACAGAGTGAGGGAGGCCCCGAAGCTGGGGGAGAGCGGGGGTGTGGCGGCAACTACTTTGTCCAGTCACCGGGCCCCCAGCAGCCACCTGTCTCGGTTCCTCCCCCCTGTCAGCGGCCCTGGCTGGAAGAGTTGAAGGCCCGAGGCGAAGCCGAGGAAACCCAGCCAGGGCATTATTGGCCAGTAATGCCCTGTTCTGAGGGGATTACTACTATCTGAGGCTAAATGTAGGCTTATTTTCATATATAGTATAGGTTACTGTATATTGAGTTTTACAAACATGAAATTCTACATTTTCTTGAACTTTTCTCTTCTTAAACTTTTACAGTACTTGTTAATTAAAAATAAAATTGTTTATACACTACAGCCATCTCTCGTAGGGAGGGGGAGGGGTCAAGTGTTTCGCTGGCGCCTGCTGTCCTACCACCTCACAAAGAATCACACGCGCTGCCTCCAGGGCTTCAAGGGTTAATACTTGGGGAGGTTCCTTCCTGCTGCTCCAAAACCTCCCGTGATCAACGGGGCAATACTAAGGCCGCGCTTATGGTGCCGGCGACGTTGCCCGAAAACAAATGCATTGCCGCCGCCGCCGCCGCTGCGTGCGCTTATAGTAAGCGGGACGCCGACAATGCGATGTCTCGAAAACTGGTAGCCGGCAAAATTAGATTTTTCAAGGGCTGTCGCCTCACGTGAAGGCCCTTGAACCAATCAAATGGCCGGAAACCCGCGCCGCCGCCCGGCGAAGGTGACGACGGCGAGATCACCCGTCGTGTCGCCATCGACGTCACTATAGACATGGCCTTCGACAGAAAGAAAAAAAAAAACCCAAGAAAGGAGTGCAACGAAGGAACAGGGAAGTAAAAAAGTCATTTATAAATCAAGTATAAAGTACATGGGACACCCCAATGTAAACATCACACGATGTGTAGTGTCTGGCTGATAATGTTCCGTCATCCTCACGAGGAACGTCCTGCTAGAAGGCCCAGCAGCACGGTGGGATACTGGTCTCCAACAGGACAGGTGATCGGCAGCCGAATGGAGATACTGATGGTGACGTGACAGCGAGTCTGCCACTACGCGTTTCGTGCCAAACGCTTTGTCCAGGGGGCACCATATACAACTGCCCCACCATCAGAAGGCAGGTTACTGTCAATCGGTGGCGGATTACCCATTGGGCCCGGGCGGCAACATTTTGGGGGCGGCAAAAATATCCACCCCCATATACAGTACAGATGCCCACTTTCAGGTATGTAAAAACAGATAATAGGGGAGCGCAGTTAGTTTTTAAAACACAGATGTCGTATACTGCGCAGTTCGTAAGACAAAAAATAATAAAAAACGGGAACAATGATGATAATACGGTAACACGGTGAGTCTAGCAATAATACTCACACGGCCATGCGTGAGTACACAAGGGATGCTTGGTGTCTTTAAAGGTTTTTTTTCTCCCAGTCATCGTTCATCTAGTTGTATGTTGCCAGCTCAGGCATACATGTCACATCTGCTTTGTTCCCTGGTTCACACTCGATCCCTCCAACCGACAGGAATATCGAGGAGACAGTATTTTAAAAGTAGAAATTTATTAGACAAGAAATAACAACGAACTCACATATTTAGCTTCATTCGACGGCGACGGCAGCACTCTCCGGGTTCTCTGCTGAGCTGCTGCTACCGCATCCGGTAATGTTGCTGGAACGCAAAACCTCCAAGAAGGTACGGTGGCCGCAGATGCTCAAAAACATACACAGAATGGCGCTACGTGCTTCGCGGGATCTCCTGCTTCGTCAGGCGTCAGTGCGTTCTGTGTACTGGCTCTGGTGAGGTTTAAATACCCCTCCACTAATTGAATAATGCGCATCATGGTGAAAAAAAGTCAATTTGGATGTATTCTCCTCATGATTATATCGGAAGCATCTATGTAAAAGACACAGATGCTGTCCTACAATCACTGCTACAATAACTATTACACATTTCCCTAAGGATAGACTGTAAGCCTGTATAAACATGAATTAACTCCACATCTTTAAAACAAATATACACAACTGGTCAAGTCATTAAAACCATTCTGGCACACAGACTCTATTGCTGTATGGCTCACTAACCTTTTGTAAGGCCTTGTCCAGGGTGGTGCTGGGCGGGCGGGCGCGCTCACGCTTGCCGCGATGAAACACATTGCGGCAATGTGTGTGGCCAGCGTGAGCAAGCGCCTGAGCGTGCACGGCGCTTACCTGCTTGCCAAGCAAGCAAATTTGAATCTGCTGCTGGCGCGTCACGTGAGCGGTTCGCCCAATGAGGGCGAACCAGCTCCATGACGTCTTGGCCGCGCCCCCCGCGCACGCACCTAGCCGGCCACAAATCTCCCGGCCGAGCAGGGCATAGCGCACGTGTGCCAGCTCCCTGCCTGGCTGCAGCCTAATTCTTCACCCTGAAGACTGCCACACGGACTGGACTGCTGCCACAGAGGGATAGGCAGTGTAAGCTGACTGCCACACCATCTCCCGTTAAAAATACAGCGGAACCATACAGGTTCTACCTCACGCTGCCTTTGCAGCACATGTAACCATTTAAAAAAAACATAGCACGATATTATAATACATGCCGCTGGTCAAATCATAAAAATCCTTCTAACAAACAGACTTAATCACAGTTTGACTGTCTCTTTGGCTCTTAGAGTGTACTGTATATGTTTCAGCCTTAGTGAACCTAGCAGTTGTGTGACTGCCCCTTCGACTTAATGGCTGTCGCATAGACTCCACTCCTGTCATATAAGAATGGACTGTAGTGGCTAACCACCACTCCATAGGTTTTAAAATATATAAATGAGTATGTAGCTAAACCGTGTAGGTTCTGCCTCATGCTGCCTTAGGCTAAGGCCCCGCTCCCTCAGTCAGCGCGCCCGCACTGCAGACAGGCGGGGCGTTGACAGACACAGACCGCGATATGCGGTCTGTAGGGAGCGGGAGCCGGGGCTGGAGTGGGAGGGAGGGGCGTGGTTTAAGCGGAGGGACCCGCTACCCACCTCTCCCTCCATGGGCTCGGGAGATGCTGCGGGCTGCCCTTCACCTACACACACCCACACACACACGCAGGCACTCATGCACACACACGCAGGCACTCATGCACACACACACACACACACGCAGGCAGGCACTCACGCACTCAGGCACACACATACACAAACACAGATAGGCACTCAAACACACACACAGACAGGCACTCATGCTGCTTTCCCTCCACACTCTCCTCCTCGCTCCCCTCCTCCCGAAGCCTCCCCTCCTCCCGAAGCCTCCCCTCCTCATTGGCTCACAGCCACACCACGTGACGCGTCGACGCTAGGGATTACAATTCTCTTGTATCTGCTAGCGGCTGACGCGTCACAGCGTGTAGTGAGCTGTGCAGCCAGGGGGGACCGGGACCGGCTCGGGAGGATTCCCTTGCTGGTGGGGAACGCTCGTTTGGCCGCCCGCGCCGCCGGGCGCAGCGGGTCCCAGGCCTTAGCAGCATGTGTGCACTATAAAAACATATGGCATCCCATTAGATCACCTAACAATCGTACCGCACAGAGATCAGTACTAAGAAATTAATAACTAAAAAAAACCTCAAGGAAATATACATCTACATCAGTGATTTCCAACCTTTTTTGTTTGGAGGAACCCTTGAAGTATTTTAAAAAATCTCGGGGAACCCCTATCTGGCTGACACATATTAGGTTCGACAGGGGTCAGTCACAACATTTCACAGCTCACGAGCCACCTCTATTTATTATTCTGATGCAGACCTCACAGGACCACTCACTCTCATAAAAATGCCCCAAGGTCAATATCTATGTAAGTGTGAGTGTGTGGGAACCTATGTGTTACCAGGTGTGGTGCATATACCTGTAGGTTCACAAGAGGCCTGAGCCTCCGCTTGTTGGGAACCTGGGGTGAGTCCTTCAGCTCGATCTGGTTCACAGCGCCTCCACCTGTGTAGGGTTCTAGGAATGTAGAAGGTTGCCTACACAGGACCCACATATACAATAAGCACATACACGGAGATGTATATAACCACTTTACTGTAATACAGAATAATCACACACCTTGATAATAGTAATACTTCCCCTAGAGCAGGGGTGGGCAACCTATTTTTCAATGTAGCCACAGGTGAGGTATTATGTTGCGCATGCGAAAATTTTAAACCACACACTGTTTGAACAAGTTTATAAATTCTCCCACCGCAACTCCCTCATCCTCTCACCCCCTCCTCCTCTCACCCCCCTCTTCATCCTCCTCTCACGCCACCACCACTACCCTCCTCAACATCATCACCTCACCCCCTCATCACCATCTCATTTAACCCCCATCATCATCATCTCCCCCAGCACCCTAGATCTCCCCTAGTGCCTTTCAGCAGTCCCCCTCATCATCAAGCACCCCCCCCCCGTCCTATGCGTAGGGCACATAGGAGGGTGCATAACGCGTGGGGCGTAGGGCAGGGGAACTGTGGCGGCGGGAGGGGGTAACTCCGCAGCAGCAGTGGGGGCAGGGTGGATGCCGGTGTGGGCAGGCTTGGTGCAGCTGTGGGGGAGAGGGGTGGTCTGGGCAGCATGGGAGGGGATGCTGAGGGCAACATGGGAGGGGATGATGAGGGCAGTGTGAGAGAGGATGATGAGGGCAGTGTGAGAGGGGATGATGAGGGCTGCGTGAGAGGGGATGATGAGGGCAGCGCAAGAGGGGATGATGAGGGCACCGCGAGAGGGGAGGGTCAGGGCAGCGCGAGAGGGGAGGGTCAGGGCAGCACGAGAGGGGAGGGTCAGGGCAGCGCGAGAGGGGAGGGTAAGGGCAGCGTGAGAGGGGAGGGTCAGGGCAGCGCAAGAGGGGAGGGTCAGGGCAGCACAAGAGGGGAGGGTCAGGGCAGCGCAAGAGGAGAGGGCCAGGGCAGCGTGAAAGTGGAGGGTCAGGGCAGTCTGGGAGGATCTGGGCAGCCTGAGAGGGGGTGGTCTGGGAGCATGAAGGCAGCATGAGTGGGGATCTGGGCAGCAGGAGAGGACATGTTCAGCAAGGGCTGAATGTAAAAACCCTTTTAGATCCAGTTATGAGTATTGTCAGGCTGATGCAGTTGCAGAGTATGGGATAAACAGTGGACAGCCAGGATAGGGAGGGGAGGTATTCCCTGATAGAATGAAGGTTAGTAACTCTGCAGCAGCAAAGTCCTGGTAGTATACTTGCCTCAGACTCTGCTTAGGTACCTAGAGGTCAGACAGGTAGGGGGGGGAAAGTATCTCTCAGCTCTCCCTGCACTAGTAGCTGGCCGTCCAGGAAAGGAGACGCGCCGGTAGGGGATTTCCCCTGCCAACAGCTGAGTGCAAGCAGGGAGAAGCATGGGGTAGGGGATTTCCCCTCCTAACAGCTGAGTGCGAGCAGGGAGAAGCACCGGGTAGGGGATTTCCCTGCTTACAGCTGAGTGCTGCACTGGTATCTGGCCATCAGAGCACAGAGAAGCGCAGGGCTCGGGGTTCCCCTAATAACAGCTGAGTGCTTGTGTGGCGGATCGCCAGACTGTCCGCATAGGCGGCAGACAGCATGTCATGAGTGACGTCAGCGGACTGCCCTCACACCCCGGAGGTTTACTAGGTAGCAGGAAAGGGGAGAGGGGGAGGGAGGAGGCTCCATTCGCCACAGTTTCACTGCCAATTCGCCACAAGTGGCGAATGGCGACAGGGTTGCCCACCCTGGCCCTAGAGGATAACTCCACAAATATAACTCAGTCCAAAGTGTCTTTCACTCCACTAAGAGTGTACCTACCCACCACCGTGTATCCCCACACCGTGTCCACAGCCTAACCCCTTTGTCCCGTGGTCAGCGCTGCCACTATGAGTAATAATAATATATGGTGCACTTAGGAAGGTACCTGCGAGCGCTCCTGCACTCGGGCCAGCAATCAACTTCAAAAAGGATCTGCCGCTTGGTGATCCCATCTGTCATCCAGTGCTTCCTCGCACGAGGGTCCGCCAGGGGCGATCCCACCCTGGAGAGTCTCTTTAGCACAGACTTGAGCCCAAGTCTCTTCTCGGGGAGCGCAGCGTCCGCTTTGTCCCTATCTAACACTGGTACTAATATGACAGGATCCCTAACTTAGGGCCTGTCCCTGTAGCACCGCAGCTGGGGGGGGGGGGGGGGGCTCATGACCTATCTGGGGCCTAGGGGGTTGCTGACCTAATGCAGTGGGTCACAGACCCCTGCACTCACCTCCTTCCCCTACCTCTCCTGGTCCAGCACTGACTAGCGTGCGAACAGTATCTAATTCTGCAAAGCAGGGAGCTCCTGCAGCCTAGGTACTATGGGGCTTGTAGTTCCCCCTGGTGCCTCTATGTAATGGCCGCCGCTCCCTGCGGTGGCTCTGCGCACTCCCAGACTCCTAATGGCCGCCACACTACACCCTCTCACTGTGCATGCTCAATGTTTCGTCTGGCCGCCTGTACTGCGCATCGCGTACTCGCGCAATGGTGGCGCCCTGCTCGGGAGGCGCCGGGGACTGCAGAGCGCCAGAACACTCCCTGCACTCGGCCCCCACCCTCCAGACGTGCCGCCGGGTCTGCCGAGTGACCCCCGGCAGCTGAGGTAACGGGGGGGAGGGGGTCGCGCGGCACAGGGGACCTGGCTACATCCTCCCCCTGGTAAAAACCCCAACGACCTCGCTTGGGACACAACTGAATATAACTATGTACAGAAGTTATATAATGAAAATTTGCATGGCACCATTATATAATAAAAATGCAACAATAAACCACAATCTTAACTCGTCAGCTCAGATTAGATTGTACATTTCATTGAACATCACAATGACGGACTGCACTTTGCTGCGAGCCCACTGCTGAGCCTCATAATGGGGTGCCCCAATTTGATCATAGGTTACCCGGTTTGGAGGGTACCTTACTCTTTGGCTCCTGCGGAGCTGTTCTTCAGCAACTCCCTCTGGGGAGTAAAAAGTACAGTCCTGAGGCTTAGCCTCTTCCCTTGATGGGAGAAATGTCTCTGAACAGTCTCTGTTCGGCACAAAGCACAGGCTCTGCGGATCCAAAGGTTGGCCCGCTGGAGCCCCCTTAGCAGGCATTGGCCTACAAGGCCCTTTACCCGTAGCTCCTCCGGGAGATGCCACTCCATTGGGAGAATCCCCTTGAGAGGGTCCTTCCATGGGATCTTCCAGAGTTTCAAGATTGGTATGATCAGGTACAGTCTCTTGACCAATCTCTGAGGAATCGGACTCACCGTTCAGTGGTGTGGCCAATATTTCTGCTTCCTCATCTCCCACTTGTGGAATGGGGAGAAGATGATTACGGTGCCATACCTTTACCCTCGCCCGTCAAGTGTCTTTTGAGTGGCGATAAGACCGGGGAGGCCGGCATTTGATCTTCTATATCATATCCAACCGTCTCTCCATCGGTCAGCCAATTTATGTTTTCCCGGAACTCCCAGATTGCGAAGCAACACAGCATCTCCAGGACGAAGTTCCCGATATTTGACCTAATGGTCGTATCGCCTTTTATTGTCAGCATTCAGCTTAGCTGTAGATTTCTCAGCCTGTTGGTAAGCCTGTTGCAAGCTGTCTTTGAGTCTTTGCACGTATTTGAAATGGGTAGCGCTGTGTATCCCATCCGTCGATACGCGAAGGCGTACATCTACTGGCAGTCTCGCCTCTCGTCCGAACATGAGGAAGTATGGAGAGAATCCAGTTGACTCGTGTCGGGTACAGTTGTACGCGTGAACCAGGGCCTCTACATGTCGACTCCATTCAGTCTTCTGAGCACCCTTTAAAGTTCCGAGCATGTCCAGTAAGGTTCCATTAAATCGTTCTGGCAACGCATCTCTCTCGGGATGGTACGGAGTCGTTCGTGATTTAGCAATGTTCAGCATTTTGAGCAATTCTCGGATCAGCGTGCTCTCGAAATCTCGACTTTGGTCTGAGTGAAGGCGGTTTGGAAGACCGTAGTGAACAAAGTACTTCTCCCATAGTATTTTTGCCACTGTGATGGCTTTCTGGTCTTTCGTGGGGAAGGCCTGGGCATACCTGGTGTAATGGTCCGTGATGACCAGCACGTTGCATATTCCCCGGCTATCAGGCTCAATGCACAGAAAGTCTATACAAACAAGGTCCATTGGGCCAGAACTCTTCAGATGGCCCATGGGTGCTGCTTTGGTAGGCAGGGTCTTGCGTTGTATACACCGAGTACAACGGCGACAGTGGTGTTCTACAGCCTCTCGCATCTTGGGCCAGAAAAAGCGGTCTCGGACCAACCCAAAGGTCTTCTCTACACCGAGATGTCCATGCTCATCATGTAGGGACTTCAACACCATGTATTGCAAGTTCTTAGGGAGGACTAGTTGTCGTCTATCGGGTGGTTGTGGTATTGTACCACCCGATAGAGTAAGCAGTTATCGATTTCAAATTTGTCCGCTTCCCGCATGAGCGAAGCGACCAAGTCTTTGGGAGCACGCTTCAGGAGGGCTGGGTTCCTTTTTTCAACGGCTTGCCTAATAATACTAACTACAGGGTCTTGTATTTGGTAGTCTACTAGATCTTTCCACCGTAGCACCTTGTCATGAATTATGTTCATTCCCTTCGGATCGCAGTAGGCTGCTGGGACGGCCTGCGACTGGCATCCCAAGGAATCCGCGACCCGTAATTCAGAGAAGGCCACTTGATCATTGATGATGGCAACAGTGCTACACATAGCTCGCACCCCTGGTCCTGGGAGTTCCCATTCTTCATCGTCGGGAGTAGCACTTAGCCCTGGTCGTCGGGATAGGGCGTCAGCCCCTACATTCAAAGGTCCCGGCTTATACTTCAGGGAGAATTGGTAATTGTTTAGAGCTGCCAGCCATCGATGCCCTGCTGCGTCCAATTTGGCCGAGGTATTGATGTACGTAAGGGGATTGTTATCCGCCCTTACCACAAACGTTAACACCGTAAACATAATCGTGGAGCTTTTCCGTGATGGCCCATTTGAGAGCCAGGAACTCCAACTTGTGGACAGGGTACTTCTGTTCACTGGGTGTCAGATTGCGGCTGATGTAGGCCGAAGGCCCTCGGGGTGCTTCTGGTGCAAGACGGCGCCCAAGCCATTTAGACTGGCATCCACGTGCAGAACGTATGATTGTTCTGGATCAGCATACACAAGCACCGGCGCTTCGGTCAGACTTTTCTTTAACTTCAGGAAGGCCAGTTCACACTCAGGCGTCCATTTATCGCCAAACGGTTGACGGGCCGACGTGGCCTTCCTTCCTGTATCTTCAGGGTATATCTTCAACAGATTGTTCAGGGGTTTAGCTCGACTAGAGTACCCCTCCACAAAGCGACGGTAATACCCGCAGAAACCCAGGAAGGATCGCAGCTCCGTGACATTCTCGGGACGAGGCCAGTTCACGACCACTTCTACTTTGGCTGAGTCGGTGGTGATTCCTTGAGCTGACACGATGTGTCCCACGTAAGTCACCGAGGTGTGACAGAACCAATACTTGTCGAGGGACAATTTCAATCCTTCTTTCCCAAGGCGGTCTATCACTTTAAGCAGTCTCTCTTCGTGCTCTTCCAGGGTTCTTCCGAAGACAATGATGTCATCCAGGTAGACTAGACACTCCCGAGGGTTCATGTCCCCGATAGTCTTCTCCATCAGTCGTTGGAAGGTAGCAGGGGCCCCACATATACCTTGGGGCATACGGGTAAATTGGTAGAAACCCAGGGGGCAGACGAAGGCTGTTTTCTCCTGATCCTCTGCATTCATGGGCACCTGATAGTACCCTGATCGTAAATCGAGCACACTGAACCACTGGCTTCCATTCAGCACATTCAGAATCTCTTCAATGCGAGGAAGGTTGTACTGGTCCGGTATCGTACGGTTGTTCAGGGTCGGATAGTCGACACACAGTCGTACGGATCCATTCTTCTTCCTTACCACCACTATGGGAGAGGCGTAAGGACTCCGAGACTCCATCAAAATCCCAGCGGTCTCCATTTCTTGCAAGACGTTCCTTACATCGTCCACATCCCTAGGGGCGATGCGACGAGAGCGTTCACGGAACGGAGTGGCGTCACTCAGTCTAATGGCATGTTAAGCGCTGCGACTGGACCCCACATCCATCTCACTCGTGGAGAACACAGTCCGTCGTTTATTCAACTGGGTTGTCAGCCACTCTTTCCACTCAGTTAGCAACGTTGACTCGCCGAAGTTGAAGTCCAGATCGACTAACCGCTCACCCACTGCAGCAGCGTTCACCTGAGGTGTTGTCTCCACAGGGCTAACCGGATATATGCAACCCAGACTTTGTCCTGCATCAAGGTCCATCGGGAATGGGGAGATGCTCTGCACATACATGTAGGTTCGTAGAGGGATTTTATTCGTCCACTCTCTTACTTCGGGTAGTACCCTATACCCTCTCTGAACCTCTTCCTCAGGGGTACTCTCCAGAGAGAAAAGCTGTTCGTTCTCATCTCGGTCAGGATAGCAGCACCAGACGGCCATACGTTGCACTCCCCCTGGTAAAATGGTCGTCGGTCCGCGTTGACGATTGTAGAGGTCCCCGTGACGCTCCAAGGCATATACCCGGTTGCACTCTTCTCGTAGAATGGGATCTAGGAGCGGGTTGGCCATTGGCAACTCGTTGGTCTCTTTCAGGTATGCTCTGATTACCACTTGTACTATATCAGTATTGGTTCCCAAGATGATCGGATATTTGCACTAGTCTTGGGGCTCCGGCATACCATTGCTGCTACATGCATGGGGTGTATCTTGCCGGTGTTCAGCTGAAGTATTTCCAGTCGAACCCTTACAATCCCATCGATGGGGTAGTCTTTGTTACTTAACCCCCTCATTTTCATATGTTCGGCCGACTGCAGGGGGCAGTGTTTGAGGTGCTGGTCATAGAACTTGCGGTATATTATGGTCACTTGGGACCCGGTGTCCAGTAGGGCAGAGGCATAGATCCCTTCCAGTATGACATGCACAATGGGCGATGGGCCTACTTGACTGTAAGCCTCCCCTTGTGAGGCGTCGTCACTGGGGCCGGAGTCAGGAGGGGCCTCTTCGGGTCCAGTAGGGGTTTCTGTGTCAGCTTCCGCTGTCTGTATGCGGCAGATCATTGACCGGGCTGAATTCCCTATATCGGGAGGTTTCTTCTCCGGGGGGTCCTCCCTCTCTGGACAGTCACTGGAGAAGTGGCCCTTCTTATCACAGTTATAGCAAACGACCTCGCTGCGTTCAGGACGAGCCTTGTACGGGGAAGATGGTTTGTCTGAGGATTTTGGCTTGTATCCCTTGGACGGAGCGGCAGATTCTTCCTTCTTCTCCATAGACCCCTTCCCTTTCGATACGGGTGGGCCCTTGGGTTTTGCAGGAGAGTGTAACACGGCATGTGTTTCATGAATTTTCACCTTGCGTAGCAACCCAGTGAACGTAGGTGGGCTCCCTTCCATTAGGTTGCTGCGGAGCATATTGGCTATGGGGTGAGTGGGGCTTGATCCCCGCGCGTACTGTTTTCGAAGCGCCTCATCCATCCCAGAGGCGGGAATCAACTTACGATTGAGTAGGATTCCTAAGACGAGTTGCAGGCGGTGTATCAAGGCCGACAAGTCTTCCCCCTCTTTCTGATCGAGATTATAGTACTTCATCCAGATTGCTCCTTCATCTTCCGCTAACCCGTAGGCTTCCAGCAGGAATTCCACTATCTCCAACGGCGTCAACTCTGGGTGTTGCTCCCGGTGGATGGTTACAATGTTAGAAGCCGGGGGCCTAAGACACTCCATGATGCGCTGCCTTTTTACTGCATCAGTGCACGACCATTCCTCTACTACTTTTAACGCATTCTCCCTCCAAGAGTCTATCCCTTCCTCCCCCTGTGGTATCGGAAGTACTCCAGAGAAGGCCTTGAGTTTCCTGTAGTTTTGTGACTGGGAGGCCATGGTGATGGCCTCTACGAATTGTGGTAGCGTCACCCCCATTACGGAACCGTCATTAGTTACCATATTGTCTCTAATAGGCCGGGGGTTCATTACACAGGGAGTGGGTGCTGGTGAAGGAGGCGGACTGTTAGCCCAACTAATGGCTCCCATGAGAGCGCTTGGAGTAAAGGACACTTTGGGTGGGGGACGGTCTACCCGGTTTGGGGTACTTGACACCGGTGCAGTAGGTGGCCAAGTACTGGTGGACGGTTCATCTGGGACCTGAGTTGAGTCCCTTGATGAAAACATGTCCTGTATTTCTGGTAAGTCCGAGTATATAAGGGGGTAGCCTTCTGGCGGGGCCTCGGGGGCTACTAGGGTGTTCGGGGCCGTTTCTTGGCATATGTCCCGCCCCACAGTAAATAGTATGGCGCTCCAATGAAAAGTAGAGTCGAACACCCTGCCCCGGTACCATACCCTATCTGGGCCTAGGAGCTTCCTCAGAGGGTCCCGGATGTCACTTTCTGCCACTAACGCTGGGACGTTTCCTATGGCCACTACGTAACTAGGTGGTTCCCGTGAGGAGATGGCCCAAGCATGGACCTCTTGACTTGAGGGAATTACCATGTTGCTGATCTCTTATGAGACTGATTTGAATAGGGCACCCCAAGTCTGAGCTCTCAGCAGCGCCTCCAAATGTAACGGGTATTCCCTCTACCCCAATCACAGATATAGTGTGAGTGTGTGGGAACCTATGTGTTACCAGGTGTGGTGCATATACCTGTAGGTTCACAAGAGGCCTGAGCCTCCGCTTGTTGGGAACCTGGGGTGACTCCTTCAGCTCGATCTGGTTCACAGCGCCTCCACCTGTGTAGGGTTCTAGGAATGTAGAAGGTTGCCTACACAGGACCCACATATACAATAAGCACATACACGGAGATGTATATAACCACTTTACTGTAATGCAGAATAATCACACACCTTAATAATAGTAATACTTCCCCTAGAGGGTAACTCCACAAATATAACTCAGTCCAAAGTGTCTTTCACTCCACTAGGAGTGTACCTACCCACCACCGTGTATCCCCACACCGTGTCCACAGCCTAACCCCTTTGTCCCGTGGTCAGCGCTGCCACTATGTGTAATAATAATATATATATGATACGTTGGTGCACTTAGGAAGGTACCTGCCGAGCGCTCCTGCACTCGGGCCAGCAATCAACTTCAAAAAGGATCTGCCGCTTGGTGATCCCGTCTGTCATCCAGTGCTTCCTCCTCTCCACACCCCCCCCCCCCCCCCCCCACACCCCCCCCCCACACCCCCACCCCCCCCCACCCCCCACCCCCCCACCCCCCCCCCTCCCACCCCCGCCACACCCCCCCCCCCCCCCCCACCCCCCCCCCCACACCCCCCCCCCCCCCCCCCCCCCCCCCCCCCCCCCTCCCCCCACCCCCCCCCCCACCCCACCACCCCGCCCCCCCCCCCCCCCACCCCCACACCCCCCCCCCCCCCCCCCCCCCCGCGCCCCCCCCCCCCCCCCCCCCCCCACCCCCCCCACCCCGCACACCCCCCCCCCGCCCCCGCCCCCCCACCCACCCCCCCTCCCTCCCCACCCCCCCCCCCCCCCCCACCCCCCCCCCCCCCCCGTCCCCACCGCACCCCCCCCCCCCCCCCCACCACCCCCCCCCCCCCCCCTACCTCCCCCCGCCCCCAGCCCCCCCCTACCCCCCCCCTCCCCCCCCCCCCCTCCCCCGCGCCCCCCCCCCCCCTCCCCGCCCCTCCGCCCCCCCCCCCCCCCTCCCCCAACCCCCCCGCCCAACCCCCACCCCCCCCCCCCCCCCCCCCCCCCCCCCCCCCCCCCACCTCCCCGCCCCCCCCCCCCCCCCCCCCCCCTTTTCCCCCCCCCCCCCCACCACCCCCCCCCCCCCCCCCCCCCCCCCCCACCCCCCCCCCCCGCACCCCCCCCCGTACCCCCCGACACCCACCCCTCACTCCCACCCGCCCCCCCCCCCCGCCCCCAAACCCAACCACCCCCCCTCCCCCGCAACCCCCCACCCCCCCCCCCCCCCCCCGCCCCGCCTGGCCCCCCCCCCCTCCCCCCCCCCCCCACCCCCCCCCCCCCACCCCCCCCCCCCCACACCCACCCGCCACCCCCCGTTGTCCCCACCCCCCCTCCCTCCCCCAACCACCCCCCCCCCCCGCCCCCACCACCCCCCCCCCCCCCCCCCCCCCCCCCCCCCACCTCCCACCCCCCACCCCCCCCCCCCCCCCACCCCCCCCCCCCCCGCCCCCCCCCCCCCCCCCCCACCACCCAACCCCCCCCCCTCCCCCCCCCCAACTCCCCCCCCCCCGCCCCCCCCCCCCCCCCCCCCCCCCCCCCGCCCCCCCCACCCCCCCCCCCAACCCAACCACCCCAACCCCCACCACCCCACCCCTCACCCACCCCCCACCCACCACCCCCCCCACCCGCCACCCCCCCGCCCCCCCCCCCCCCCCCACCCCCCCACCCCCCCCCCCCCACCCCGACACCCCCCCCAACCACCCCACCACCCCAACGCCCCACCCCCCCCCCCCACCCCCCCCCCCCCCCCCCGCCCCCACCCCCCCCGCCCCCCACCCCCCACCCCCCCCCGCCCCCCCACCCCCCCCTACCCCCCCGCCCCCCCCCCCCCCCCCCCTACCTAATTTTCCCTCCATGTCTGATCCACCCGGAGATAGTCTCATTTCTCTTTAACCCAGACTTTATCCAATTCTCTTCCTCAGGTGAGCACATCGTCCGCTGTGTCCCTATCTAACACTGGTACTAATGTGACAGGATCCCTAACTTAGGGCCTGTCCCTGTAGCACCACAATCTGGGAGGGGGAGCTCAGGACCTATTTGGGGCCTAGGGGGTTGATGGCCTAATGCAGTGGGTCACAGACACCTGCACTCACCTCCTTCCCCTAGCTCTCCTGGTCCAGCACTGACTAGCATGGTCCCCAGCACGCGAAAAGTATCTAATTCTGCAAAGCAGGGAGCTCCTGCAGCCCTATTAGCTCCCTCGCGTCACGTGGGGTGCTCCTAGGTACCATGGGGCTTGTAGTTCCCCCTGGTGCCTCTATGTAATGGCCGCCGCTCCCTGCCGTGCCTCTGCACACTCCCAGACTCCTAATGGCCGCCGCACTACACCCTCTCACTACACATGCGCAATGTCTCGGCTGGCCGCCTGTACTGCGCATGCGCGAACTCGCGCAATGGCAGCGCCCTGCTCGGGAGGCGCCGGAGACCGCAGAGCGCCAGAACACTCCCTGCACTCGGCCCCCACCCTCCAGACGTGTCGCCGGGTCTGCCGAGTGACCCCCGGCAGCGGAGGTAACGGGGGGGGGTCGCGGGGCACAGGGGACCTGGCTACATCTATATTAAGACCATTCTGCACAAGAGTTTTTAACTTGTAGATACTGAATGTTTCTCCCTGGCACAACCTCAAAAGTCTGTCACCTCCTCTCCAATTGGCAACCACAACTTCAATGCCTCTAAATATCAAACCTTCTGGGTTCCCTGCATGTTTAAGGACAAAATGTCTTGATACACTATGCCTCTGTAAACTCTTCCTGATGTTGCCCATGTGCTCCAGTATGCAGACCCTCAAAGGTCTTGAGGTGCGTCCCACATACTGGAGTCCACATGGGCATTCCAACAGGTAAACCACAAATGAAGTTCTGCAATTTATAAACTGCTCTATCTTAAAGCTCTCCCCTGTGGTTTTTGAGAAAAAATAGATTTTTTTCCTTAGTGGCATGTGTACAGGCCTTGCATTTGTATCAACCGATTGGTTTGGGCAGACACTGTTGAGGTGTCAACACCTCCTTTTTCTTAAAAACACTGGGGGCAAGTTTTGTTTCCAAGCTTGCTGCTAATTTAAAAATAACTTTAGGGTAATCTGGCAGGTGACCTCTCAGAACTGAATCTTTTTGCACAAGGTGCCACTGTTTTCCTATAATGTTCTTAATCTTATTGGCGTCCCTATTATACTGTCACAAAGGGTACGCAATAATCATTTGAGTTCACCTTGATTTTGGACACCAATAGCTCCTCCCGTTTTAATTGGTGTGTCCTCTCTATTAGGGCTAAATCATACTTTCTCTCTTAGAACCTATTTCTTAAAGCTGCAGTTCAGTCAATATCCTGCATGTGTGGTTTTTTTAATAAATCAGTTCTGTAGTAAGAAAAAATACTTTTAGCATTTTCTGTTTTTAAAAAAACAACTTTGAAAGACCAATTTTCTTGTATTCTATTTTAACAGCCATTTGCTAAGGCACTGCCCCTTCATGTCCTGTCACAAGCCCTGGCACATCCCTTTGTCAGCCCTGCCCTCCCTCTAGCACATGTCAGTGCACGACTGCTCATGAATATTCATGAGCTTCCACTGACTGACAAGCAGAATATAAACAGATCCCTTCACTAATTATGTCACCAAATTTCGACCTATCAATACATGGAAAACAAATTGACTGGCAGCTATACAGTTCTTTAGGTAATTAGAGATTGCACACATAAAACTATTGAAGTAAAAAAATAAATTAAAAAAAAAAAAAAGACTGAACTGCAGCTTTAATATACCTGTCTGACTCAGGAACAGTGTAGTCAGAACAGTTTCTACGTATTCTTCCGAATTGGCCATAAGGTATGTTATTAATCCACTTCGGATGGTGGCAGCTAGTATGCAGTAAATAATTAATGGTGTCTACCTATTTAAAGAAAGTTTTGGTCTTAAGTGTATTCTCCTCTACATATAACGTCAGCTCCAAAAAGTCTATCGTCTCTTGGCTCCTCCCAGAGGTAAAAACCAGATCCAGTCTATTGTTGTTAAAGTGTAAGAAATGCATGTAAATCTGCTTCACCTCCCTTGCAAATGAATAGAACGTCATCTATGTACCTTCTGCATAGGACCAGGCTCACACCAAACTGATTGCCAGACCAAATGTTGTCTGTTTCCCAATACGCCATAAATATGTTCGCATAGTTTGGTGCGAACCTGGCCTCCATTGCTGTCCCACACTTCTGTAAGTAATAAACACCATTAAAACAGAACACATTGTGCTCTAGAACAAATCTAATGCCCTCTAATAAAAATTATTTTTGCTCTTGTTGGATTCTTTTCAATTGTTTTCCTTATCGCTTCACACCCATCTTTGTGTTTGATGGAGGTGTACAGCAATCTGACATCGCAAGTCACAATCTATCTGTCGCCCATATAAATATCCGGAGCCTGCTGCCCAAACTGGACGAACTAAGGGCATGGTGCCTTATGCATAAACCCAAAGCCATCATTCTTACAGAAACATGGCTATCCCCTAAAACCCCTGATGCAATTATCGCCATTCAGGGATACTCCATCTTTAGGAGAGATAGGTCAAAGAGAGGAGGGGTGTTATTTTATATTGCAGACACATTACAATTTAATCCGATTCCTGAAGAAGCCAAAGCGAAACGCGTAGAATCGATCCGCTGCGGGAGGTGACTGAGCTGGGGAGATCATTGGAGACAAGTGCTGGCAAACCAACAGGAGACGGACACACTAGGCAGCTTCTTCCGCCCTGACCCAAGACGACACAGGACGTGACGCGGGTACTCGTGACGTATGCGGAAGTGCTCCGCCGCTCCTGGAGATACCGGCATTCTCCAACTACAGCTGTCCTCTCCCTCGAACACAATTGTTATTCTAAATGTGAGTGTATTATACATATATTTATCCACTGCTGCTAATACAATTTTAGACTGTACTACTCTATTGTGCGCTCTCTCTTTTACTTCTATACACCCCTGGGAGAAAATTTGACTACCTACACCATAAGCTTCCTGAATTTCCATCAAGACACCACTCTGAGGGGGGATCCACTAAAGAGCTCCCATCAGAGAGAGAAGGGTCTCTGATACGCTTATTTTTGACATTGTCATCTGTGAGTACAACCATTGCAGAGAGTACATATATTTAGACCACCATTGTTGTACCATCTGCACTATTATATTTATTTTCTTTTTCATGTTCACGAGTCACACAGCGCTCCGCTCAATTTGAAAACCTATACTGCATGGTAATGCTGATGCACTCTCTAGGGTGCACAGTCTCTGTGCACGGGCCGCTCCACTCGGTAACGTTACGCTGGGAAGGGGGATATGTGACAGGGTCATTGACTCAGTATATGTCAGTAGGAGATGGCAGTATGCATGCTTTCCAGTAGACGAGGGGTTAACCCAGCTTGTTAAGCAGTCCACAGGTGATTCAAATTAAGCTAGTTCACCTGATTTAAAACAGGAAGAGGAAGTGCCTCTGGGGCGGCAGTCTCTCTCTGAGGTGCAGAGAGAAGACAGAGGAGTGTTGAGACAGACACAAGCTGCTCAGATTGATCCTGTCCCAAGGGGGAGAATAAAGCTCCCAGGTAAGGAGCCTACTGCTATTGCTGAACATTGTTGGGCTGGACTAGGTTAGCTAGCCAGCCAGGTAGTTAGCCTGCACTTTTGTTTAGTCAGTGCCCCGACCGGGGTTAGGTTTTTGTTTACGTTTCAATTTAAAGGGACAGTGTACCCATTGTTTTAGTTACCCTTTTTGGACAAATAAATCCACCCGCACTATTTCACCAGAAAAGTCGTGTTGTCTCCTCACTTACCATGGCCATCCTGCCACACGTGGTGTCAGAAGTGGGATGTCGAACACCCTGTAAAAGGGGCGGAGCTACCGATTTCGACTGGTGGGACCTGTCCACGCGATAACTATCAGTATGGAGGATGTTGTAAAAGCCTTAGTGCACAGCACCGCTGTTCAGCAAGAAAGCACGGCTGCACAACACGAGACGAACCGGATACTTGCAGCCCAGCTTGACGTTATTGCAAACACCCAGAAACAGCTGATTGAGCAGCTGACCCAGATTAAAATGGACTCGTCCAGTACGGCCCCGGCGCGGCCCGTCCAGGCGAATGTGTACCTGCAGAAAATGACGCCGCACGATGACGTCGAGGGATACCTCAGGTCCTTTGAGCGAATCGCTTCCCGGGAAAGTTGGGCCCGCTCCAAGTGGGCTGGGATTATCGCACCCTTTTTACTGGGGGAAGCCCAAAAAGCGTATTGTGACCTTGACGAAGAAGCCGCAGCAGACTATGACTGTCTGAAAAGCGAAATCCTTGCAAGGATTGGAGTGACTCCCGCAGTTTGTGCGCAGAGGTTCCATACGTGGAGATACCAGGAACAGAAGCCACCCAGGTCCCAGTTATGGGATTTGATTCACATAGCGTCCAAGTGGCTGAAACCAGAGGAATATAGCCCGACACGGATCCTTGAGATGGTGGTGTTGGACCGCTTCATTCGAGCGTTACCCCAGGACCTTCAACAGTGGGTGGGGCAGGGAGATCCCCTCTCTTGTGATGCCATGGTAGGCGCAGTAGAGCAGTTTCTGGCTACCCGTGAACTGTCACGCCCCACTCGCACAAACCACAACCCACGTACCAACTCGAACAGTAGAGGCCAGCGCTGGCGCCAGGATCCACGACCGTTCGCACGATTTGAGCGGGTGGAAGAAATCCCGGATAGGGACAGAAGCTCTAAATCTCAGAAAGGGTTTCAAGAACGAACTTGGCCAATTGTTTGTTTTGAGTGTGGGGAGACGGGACATATTAAGGCTCACTGCCCACAGTTGTCTGAGCCAATGGAGTGTGCGTATGGCTCTGTGAAGTCTGAATTTTATGGAGTGGTGGGTATGACCCGCGAGGGAAAACGTACCCACAACTTCCCCACCACAGTGATTTTAAATGGTAAACCAGTCTCTGCCCTGGTAGACTCAGGGAGTAATATTAGCTTGGTATCAGGGAAGTTGGTTAAGCCTCTACGGTTACACCAGGGTGAGAAGTTGCGGGTATTATGTGTGCATGGCTGTACGCTTCCGTACACCACGACTCTGATAAAAGTAAAAATCGAGGGGCAAGTCATCCAAACTACGGCAGCCATTGTACCAAAGTTACCCCATTCCCTAGTGTTAGGCTGTAATTTCCCGGGCTTTGACACCCTGATCAGAGGACAGCTCACCTTAAACAATCCTACTCCAGATGAGCTTTTTCCATTTACAGACCCCGAATTAGTCTCCGAGGTGTCTAAAACTCCTAAGTCGAAACGAGAACGTAGGAAGGAAAAAAAAAAGAGGTACACCCCCACCCCAGTTAGCACTGGCCACTACTCCTGATGGAGGGGGACCAGAGGGAGAAGAGTTGTCCGAGTCACCCGTGGAGGTAACAGGCCAAACTCCAGATGAGGAAGGTTTTGAAAGGCTAGAACTTTCCCTGACTAACTTTGGTAGGGAGCAGGCTAATGATCCCCAGTTGGAAAATGGGTTTAGCCAGGCAGTAGAAGTTAATGGAGTCCCGGTAGAAGGGACAACCAAGGAATCCTATCCCTATTTTTGTATTAAAAATGAGACTCCAAAAGACTGTTCATGGTCCCAAGGCTCAACAAAGTATCCGGTCGTTCCTCCTTCTCCTACCGTGCACCCCAAAACTGGAACAACCTATCAGAGACTCTCACATCCACCACCAGTTTAAGTTCTTTCAAATCTAAGGCTGTCTCACATTTTAATCTGGTCTGTAACTGTTTCATACGCCCATAATATATATTTTCTTTAACTGTGCACGCAATGTCTTGTATATAATGTATACCCTGTTCATTTATGTAACTGTATTTGTAACCATGTATTATTTGTCTTAACTCTGTGCCCAGGACATACTTGAAAACGAGAGGTAACTCTCAATGTATTACTTCCTGGTAAAATATTTTATAAATAAAAAAATAAAAAAATCTTAGAAAGCAGATTTAATACCTGTGTCGTATCTTTTAAGTGAGATCTTGTTTCAGCAACGTACCTCTGCAAAAAGACGTCTATATACTCTGATAGATTCTGTGGAAGAGAACCGATCCCGGAAATGATCGGTCTCCCTGGTGGATTCTCTAAACTCTTATGGTAAAAGGTAAAAAAATAAAAGACGGCCATCGTCGGTTTCTAGTTTTGCATCCTTGATCAGAGCGGCTTCCTGCAATGCCCCATGTGTATGCCAGCCCTAATACCTACCACGTCAGTAGGGCGTTCCAAAGGTTAATGTCCCGCAGGCTGTTCCCTTTTATCAATGTTATTTTTATATACAGTACCTAATCAAAGACAGAGATTGGAGAGGGCTGCTCCCAAAGTATCATTTCTGCAGCACAATCCTTAATCATTACAAAGCAGTTTCAGTTTCTGTTTCTGTTTTCCTTCTGGTCTTAAAGCAGCAGTCAAAGCTGCTGTTTTTCTTTTTAATTATTTATTTCCCCCCCCTTTAATATGCGCATCAATACAATCCACACAATTATAAGTAATTAGCTAAGTTGTAGATCGATCCGTTCTCCTGTGGGGAAGATCATGTGACCAGGCAGCCACTGGATACAATTGGTGCACTGCTAGAGAGAGGGCAGGGCTCAAAAAGGGGTGGGCCAGAGCCTTTTTAAGAAGAGGAAGGGGATATGACTTTGTAAATGGTTGCTATAGAAACAAAAAATGCTTGCTACATTATAATACATTAAAAAAATAATTTAGAGCTGTTTTATATATTTTCTCACAGTACAGAACAGATTTATTTAAAAAAATTAAAAAAAACAAAAAAAACACACGTAGGATATTGCTTGGTCTGAAGCTTTAAATGGAGATTTCTGTGTGATAGTGCCCCGGTTGTGTCGGTTTCTTTGGAAGTTAAATTATATTGTTAACACGGTGGACTCTGAATGTGGGAGTGATTTAAGGAAAAATTCCCGAAAGAACAGTGCACAACACGGAGCTCTCTGCAGGCAGGGAGGGGGAGGAGTCAGTGCCTGGCTGCAGGGAGGGAGGGGAGGAGGAGAGTCAGGCCTGGCTGCAGCAGAGAGGGGAGGAGTCAGTGCCTGGCTGCAGGGAGGGAGGGGAAGGAGTCAGTGCCTGGCTGCAGGCAGGGTGGGGAGGGAGTCAGTACTGGTGCAGGACAGAGAGGGGAGAGCAGTGCCTGGCTGCAGGGAGGAGGGGGAGGAGTCAGTGCCTGGGTCCAGGCAGTGGGGGGAGGAGTCAGTGCCTGGCTGACAGGGAGGGAGGGGGAGAAGTCAGTTGCCCTGGCTGCAGGGGAGGGAGGAGGGAGGAGTCAGTGCCTGGCTGCAAGGGAGGAGAGGAGTCAGTGCCTGGCTGCAGGGAGGAAGGGGGAGGAGTCAGTGCATGGCTGCAGGGAGGGACGGGGGAGGAGTCAGTAACCTGGCTGCAGGTAGGGAGGGGGAGGAGTCGTTGCCTGGTGCAGGCAGGGAGGGGGGAGTCAGTGCTGGTGCGGTGGAGGAGGGGGAGAGTCAGTGGGCGAGGCAGGGAGGGAGGGGGAGGAGTCAGGCCTGGCTGCAGGGAGGGAGGGGGGGAGGAGTCAGTGCTGGTTTTGCGGTAGGGAGGGGGGGATGGAGTTGCATGCCGGCTGCAGGGGGGAGGGGGAGGATTCAGTGCCTGGCTGCAGGGGGAGGGGGCAGGTGTGAGGCTAGGGAGGGCAGGAGTCAGATGCCTGGCTGCAGGCAGGGAGGGGGAGGAGATCAGTGCATTGGCGCGGCAGGGGAGGGGGAGGATGTCAGTGCCTGGCGCAGGGAGGGAGGGGAGGAGTCAGTGCCTGGCTTGCAGAGAGGGGGGGAAGGAGTCGGAGAGGTGCCTGGCTGCAGGAGGGAGGGGGAGGAGCGGTGCGGCTGCAGCCAGGGAGGGGAGGAGTCAGGGGCTGGCTGCCGGGCAGGGAGGGGGACGAGTCAGTGCCTGCTGCAGGCAGGGAGGGGGACGCGTAGTGCCTGGTGCTGGTAGGGGGAGGTCTCAGTGCGGATGCGGCATGCCACCTCCGGCTGAGAAGGATGGGGGAGGAGTCAGTGCCTGGCTGCAGGGAGGGGGAGGAGTCAGTGCCTGGATGGCAGACAGGGAGGGGGGGGAGTCAAGTGCCTGGCCGCAGGGGGGAGGAGGAGTGCAGTGGTCTGGTTGCAGGGAAGGAGGGGAGAGGAGTCGTGCTGGGTGCAGGAAGGCCGGGTGGGGGAGAGAGTCAGTCCCTGGCTGCAGGCAGGTGGAGGGGAGAGGTAGTGCAGTACCTGTGATGCAGGAGGGAGGGGGGAGGAGTCAGTGAAGGGCTGCAGGCAGGGAGGGGCGTGGTAGGAGTTCGTGCCTGGCGAAGGGGGGGAGGAAGTCAGTGCCTGGCTGCAGACAGGGAAGGCGGCGGAGTAGTGCGCCGGCCGGGGGGAGGAGGAGTCAGTGTCTGGTGAGGGAGGAGGGGGAGGAGTCAGAGTGCCTGGCTGAGGCAGGGTGGGGGAGGAGTCAGTTCCTGGCGCAGGCAGGGAGGGGGAGGAGTCAGTACCTGGCTGCAGGTAGGGAGGGGGAGGAGTCAGTGCCTGCTGCAGGCAGGAGGGGGTAGGAGTCAGTGCCTGGCTTGCAGGGGGGGAGGAGTCAGTGCCTGGCTGCAGACAGGGGGCGGAGGAGTCAGTGTCTGGCTGGCAGGAAGGAGGGGGAGGAGTCAGTGCCTGGCTGCAGGGCAGGGTGGGGGAGGAGTCAGTCCCTGGCTGCAGGCAGGGAGGGGGAGGAGTCAGTACCTGGCTGCAGGTAGGGAGGAGGGGAGGAGTCAGTGCCTGGCTGACAGGCAGGGGAGGGGGTAGGAGTTAGTGCCTGGCTGCTGCCTCCGTCCAATCACCTTCCCTGTCTGAGAGAGCTATCACTCAAAGCCATGACAACTCAAAGCTGTTACATCCGGTGCATCCTGATGGCAGAAAGCATGGAGCCTGTGTCGTAATATCTCAGTGTTACTAAACTACCACCCTCCTACAGACCAGCAGCATCTGCAGGCAAAGTTTTTTGTGTTAGGATATGCACAACCCTTCATTTTGCATCCTTGATTTTTATTATATTATTATTACATATGTTATAATAGTTTTTTCATTATAAAGTGGTTCTTTTCATGCCTTATTGTTTGCGCCTTCCTGATTTCTTTCTTCGAGGTTTCCACTACAAATAGGATTGGGTATCTTATCTGGAGGCTGCAAATGTTCTGCATATGATCATAGACTTCTTTTTTACACCACAACATTCAATGTGCAAACATTGGTTATCAATATTTAACTTTATTCAACATCTTTCCACAATTCAATATACTTATTGATCAAGACCAGGATGAGCTCCTCTTTGGTTCAGTCACGTGTTTTTCTCAATAGTGATTTTTTTTTGTTTGGGGTTTAATTTGCATAACTTAGGTTTTTTTTTTATTCACAGGCATTCATTTTATTTCACTGGATCCCTTAAATGCTAGGAGGGACCAGTTACATCAGTTTCACCCCCATTCCAGGTTTTCATCGTACCTCTCATGTGGTCTCTTATTCCACCAAAGCCCTTCATTCTGTGCACTGATTTTTTCCAAACTTGGTTCTCGGGGCGTACTCGTACACTTTTTGTATTGGTCTATATCCAACACACTGCCGCCCCCTCTGTGTACACACACACACAAGCTCTTACGACACACCACAAGCTCTACGCACACACAACTGCTGCTACACACAAACTCTGCAGCTCACACAACACAAACAAAAAAAAGCACCACACACACTGCATCCTTTGCACACACACACAAGGTGCGGCTACAAACACACTCTGCAGCTCACACACAACACACACACACACACAACCATTGCAGCTACCACGTGCACACAAAAAATCTTGCAGCTAACACACACACACACACACACAAACACAAAACGCTGCAGCGACACACACACACTGTGCCAGCTACCCACACGCACACAAAACTCTGAGTCTACACAACGCAAAATCTGCAGCAGACACACAAAACTCTGCAGGGCCGACATGTACAATCTGCTGCAGCAGAGACACACACACACCACTTGCAGCAGGCTACATACATGCACACACTCTGCAGCAGCAGCAGCACACACAACACAGACACACACGATAGACAAAGACTGGCAGCTACAAACAAAATTGCATAACAGGACACTTTACTTTGCATCTACAAACACACTCTCTCCCTCCTCTCAGTGTGGTCCGTGTGAAGCTCTTTTCAAGACGGAGGGAGGAGTAAGGAGTCCACTGCCTGGCTGCTGCTCCTGACCAATCCCCTGCCTCAGGTTGAGAGATGTTCCTGCCTCCTGACCAATCCACTGCCCGGTCTGAGAGTGTTCCTGCCTCCTGAACCAATCCCTGCCCTGTATCTGAGAGCTGGTTCCTGCCTCCTGACCATACCTGCCTGCTGAGAGTGGTCTGCCTCAGACCAATCCACTGCGCTATCTCAGAGCTGTTCTGACAAAAGAAAAAGCTGGAGACTAGAAAAGAAACACTTGGAAATAAACACTTGGCAACGCGCCAAAAATTCGGGCATTACTGAATGAATAATGCCAGAATTTTAAACCAATCAGAGGAGCAGGGATTCAATAATGCTGGAATTTACAGCTTTAGCCTATAATTAAGTATAATCCCCAAAAACAGGGCATTACTGGCCTGTAATGCCCTGTTCTGAGGGATATACTATTATAGCTAATGTAGGCTGTATTTAATTTTTCATAAAAAAGATAAAATTTTGTAGTCATTGATTTTATCAGTTGTACTAGCTGAGAGACCCGGGTTTGCCCGGGATTGTAAAGGTAATAGGGTAGTCGTATTATTTATAACTCGTGGGAACAATAGTGACTGTTTGTGTATAAGGTGGATTTGATAATAATATTGAAAAGAAAAGATGGAAGAAAATGTAATACGATGTTGTATAAAAATGGTTATTGTAACCACACACAGTACAATGTATTGTGGTGCCCATAAGTTGATGTAAAAATCTGAGTCGTGTGTAAGATACGGGTGGTGAGGGGGGGTGGAGGCGAGTGGGTTGTGGATGCTGTGTGAGAGTGGGGGTCCTGCTAGGGTGTGAGGGCGGAGGGGGGTGGTGAGGGGGTGTGAGTGCATGGTCTGTGAGTGGGGGTCTATGCTAGGGTGTGAGGCGGGCGGTGGTGCAGGGGGTTGTGAGTGCTGTCTGTGAGTGGGGTCTATGCAAGCGGTGTGAGGCGGACTGGGCTGGGGTGGGTTGTGAGTGCCTGTCTTGAGTGGGGGGTCCTGCTAGGGTTGTAGGAGTGGTTGGGTCAGTGATGTAGAGGGGGTAGGGGAGGGAGGGAGGACAGTGGGTGATGTGGCGGAGGATGTGTCGAGGAGTGCGTGTTCAGCGTCCGGTGGGTGTCTGGGGGCGGCGGGTGACTGTGATGGCGGGGCGTGGGGGAAAGCAAGAGGCCGGCTGGGAGTAAGGGCGGTGTGAAAGGCAGAGGCGTGGGGTGGGGGAGGGCGTTATTAGTAATGTTGAAGGTAGGCGGGCATGAAGGCACGGGCGGCGGGAGAAGGTGGGAGGATGGGGTGTGGGAGGGCACGGGGGGGAGTGGGGGTGCAAGGTGGTGTAGAGGAGGGGGGGGGGAAGGGTATGAGCGAGGGGGCGGGGGAAGGGGTTAGAGGTTAGAGGAGGGGGGGAAGGTGACGGGGTAAGGCGGGGGGGGGAAAACGTGGTTAGAGTGAGGGGGCCGGGGGAGACGGGTTAGAGGAGGGGGGGGAAGGGTTAGAGGAGGGGGGAATGCGTGAAGAGGAAGGGTTTAGGGTGTGAGAGGTGGGGGGGGAGGGTGAGAGGGGGGAAGGGTTAGAGGAGGGGGGGGAGGGGGGGGGTGAAGGGGTTTTAGAGGAGGGGGCGGGAGGGGTTATAGAGGAGGGGTGAAGTTGTGGGAGGGGCCAGGGTAAAAAGGGTGGAGGGGGGGGGGAAGCGGAGCTGGGAGGGGGGAGGAAAGGGGGACGGGAGGGGGGTGAAGGGGAGCGGAGGGGGGTGAAGGGGAAGCGAGGGGGGAAGGCGGAGCTGGAGGGGGGGAAGGGAGCGGGGGGGGAAACAAGGGGGATGCGGGGGGGGAAGGGGAGCGGGGGTTTTTTTTCGTGTTGGGAAGGGGAGCGGGGGGGGGGAAGGGGAAAGGGGGGGAGGGAGAAGTGGTGGGGAGAAGGGGGGAGGGGGAGGTGGTGGACAGGGGGGGAGAGGGGGCGAAGTGGGGGGAGGTGGTGGAAGGGGGGGAGAAGGGGGAAGTGGTGGAAGGGGGTGACGGTGGGGGAAGGAGGAGGAGGGGGCAAGGTGGTGGAAAGGGAGGAGAAGGGGGGGATGTGGGGGAAGTTGGGAGGAGGGGGAAGGTGGTTGGGAAGGGGGAGAGGGGGAAGTAGGTGGGAAGGCGGGGGGAGGGGGGAGGTGGTCGTGGAAGGGGGAGGGTGGAGAATGGGTGGTGGGAAGGGGGGGAGAGTGGTGGAAGGGGTGGGAGGTGGGTGGGAAGGGGGGGGAGGTGGAGGTGGTTGGAAGGGGGGAGGGTGGTGGAAAAGGGGGGGGGGGAAGGGGGGAGGGGTGAGGTGGTGGATAGGGGGAGGGACGCGTGGGACGCTGGGGGTGGGAGGCGGAGGGAAGGCGGGGGGTGGGAGCGGGGGGGGACGGGTGGGAAGGGGGGGGATGGAGGCGGGGGAAGGGGGGGGTGAAGGGGGGGTGGAGGGGAGGTGAAGGTGGGGGGTTGGAGGGGAGGTGAAGGGGGGGGTGAAGGGGGGGGAGTGGAAGGGAGGTGAAGGGGGGGGGGGGACGGGAGGGAAGGGTGGGGGGTGGAACAGGGAGGTGAAGGCGGGGGGGGGGATGGAAGGGAGGTGAGGGTTTGGGGGGGGTGGGAGGGGAGTGAAGGGGAGGGGTGAAGGGGGGGTGGAGGGGATGTGAAGGGGGGGGGGGATGGGGCGCGGAGGTTAAATGGAGGAAGGCTGAGGGGGGGAGGTAAATGGGGAGGTGAAGGGGGGGGGAAGGGAGAAGGGAGGGGGGGAGGGAAAGGGGGTGAGTGTGAGGTGAGGGGGGGTGAGGGTGGTTTGAAGGCCGCTCACGCACCCGTCAGCAGGTCAACGGTGGATCTGAGGCGGGAGGCAGCGTGTTGGAGACGTCTCCCGCTGTATGTCCAGGGCGGCCACATCTTGGGCACTCGCGCGCGAGGCAGACTGCCTGGCCACATGGCGGTTCCCCCGCCGGGGAGGGGTGAGTGGTTAGCGCGGGGGAGGGGGCGGGGAATGTCATATGTGTGGGGGGGAGACAGGTAGGGAGATAAGATGGGGGGTCTCGCACGGCGCTGACAAGGGGGTGGGGGGGGGCGGTCTGAAGGGGTAATAATAGTGTGGTTGGCCAGCTGATGTAGCTGCGCCGGGGGAGGGGGGGGTTTCGGGGTGAAAGCGCGGGACCGCGGAGAGGAGAGGTGCGCGCGGGTTTGCTGTAACTGGAGCCCCGCTAATGTATGTAACAGTGTGTGTGTGTGTGTGTGTTGTGTGTTGTGTGTGTGTGTCAAGGTGTGTGGGTCTGTAATGTTGTTGTGTGTGTGGTCCCGGTGTCGGTGTGTGTGTGTCACCTGGGTGTCGTGTGATGTGTTTGTGTGTCGTGTGTTGTGTGTGTGTGTGGTGGCCATCGTGGGGTGTCACGGTGTTGTGTCCTGTGATGTGTGGTCCGTGTGTCCTTTGCCGTCCTCGACTAGGCCACTGAGAGGTGTGCGGGGGGGCAAGGGACGCAATAAGATCCCCCTAGGGACACAGGACATCCAGGCAGGCAGGAAGTCAGGCAGGAGGCCCCCCACAAACCAGTGCTCCACTGAATATAGTATAGATTATACGTGTAGGAAAAAAGAAGTAAAAGGTTTAGAAGATGAGAAGGTGTCCGAGGGGGCGGAGAGAGAGGTTAGGGGGGGAACAAGAGGTGTAAGGGGAGAGAGGTGAAGGAGAAGGGGGGGGGGATGAGAGAGGGAGGGGGGGGAGGGGGGAGAGCAGAGGGTGAGGGGAGTATGGAGAGAGGGGTAGAGTAGAGAGACCTCGCAGGATGGGTGAGTCCAGACGCCGCACCCCCCCGAAAGATGGAGATCGGGGGAGGCAAGGTGAGGGGGGGGGGAGAGAGAGTGAGGGGGGGGGAGGAGGAGAGGTGAGGGGGGGGAGAGAGGAGGAGGAGGTGAGGGGCGAGAGGGGGGGAGAGGAGGGTGGGGGGAGAGAGAAGGTGAGGGGGGGGGGGGGAGAGAGAGGTGGAGGGCCGGGGAGAGGAGAGGTGAGGGGGAGGAGAGAGAGGTGAGGGCGAGAGAGAGGGAGGGGGGAGAGAGAGGTGAGGGGGGGAGAGAGAGAGGTGAGTGGGCCGGGGTGAGGAGAGGTGAGGGGGGGGGAGAGAGGTGCGGGGGGGGAGGAGGGAGAGAGGTGAGGGGGAGAGACGGTAAGAGAGGTGAGGGGGGGAGCGAGAGGTGAGGGGGGGGGGAGAGAGAGGTGAGGGGGGGAGAAGAGAGAAAGAGGCCGAGGGTGATGGGGGAAGAGGGAGGTGAGGGGGGGAAGAGGAGGTGAGGGGGGGAGAGGGAGGTGAGGGGGGAAGGAAAAGAGGGAGGTGAGGGGGGAAGAGGGAGGTGAGGGGGGTGGGAAGATGGAGGTGAGGGGGGGGATGGGGGGGGAGAGAGAGGTGAGGGGGGGGAGAGAGAGGGTGAGGGCGACGGGAGGGAGTAAGAGGGAGGGCGGGGAGGAGAGAGGTGGGGGGAGAGAGAGGTGAGGGGGGAAGGAGAGAGGGTGAGTGGGGGGAGAGAGTGAGGGGGGGGTGAGAGGTGAGGGGGGGATAGAGAGGGGTGAGGGGGGCTTTTTTTTTTGAGGGATAAGGGGGGAGGGGAGAGGGAGAGAGAGTGACTGGGGGGAGAGAGAGGTGAGGGGGGAGAGAGGTGAGGGGGGGGAGAGAGAGAGGTGAGGGGGGGGAAGAGGAGAGGCTGGGGGGGGAGAGAGTTAGAGGGGGGAAGGGTAAAGGAAGAGGGAGGGTGAGGGGGAGGGAGAGGAGGTGCGGGGGGGAAAAGGGAGAGGTGAGGGGGGAAGGAAAGAGGGAGGTAGGAGGGGAGGTGCGGAGAGGGACGTGGGGGGGGGAAGGAGGAGGAGGGGGGGAAGGCAGGGGAGGTTGAGGGGTTGGAAGAGGGAGGGGAGGGGGGGGAAGAGGAGGTGAGGGGGGGGACAGGGAGGGGAGGGTGAGGGGGGGGGAGAAGAGGGAGGTGAGGGGGGGAAGAGGGAGGTGAGGGGGGGGTAATAAGATGCGAGTGGGGGGAGAGGGGGTGAGGGAAGAGGGAGGTGAGGGGGGTAAAAGGGATAGGGTGATGGGGGGGAAGGTGGGAGGAAGGGGGTGAGGGGGGGCAAAAGAGGGGAGGGGAAAAGAGAGGTGGGGGAAAGAGGAGGGAGGGGGGAGGGCTGGAGAGGAGGTGGGGGAGGGGAAAGGAGGGAGGTGAGGGGGGGGGAAAGAGGAGTAGCGCGAGGGGGGGAGAAGGAAAGGAGGGAGGGGGGGAGGGATGGGGGGGGAAAAGCAGGGAGGTGAGGGGGGGGGAAGAGAATGGGGGAGGGGGGGGAAGAGAGAGGTGAGGGGGGGAAGAGAGAGGAGGGGGGAGAGAGAGGTGAGGGGGGGGGGGGGGGAGAGAGAGGTGAGGGGGGAGAGAGAGGTGAGGGGGGGGGAGAGAGAGTGAGGGGAGAGAGAGGTGAGGGGAGGAGAGAGGGGGAGGGGGGGGAGAGAAGGTGAGGTGGGGGGATGGGAGGAGGGGTAGAGTGGGGGGGAGAGAGAGGTGAGGGGGGGGGAGAGAGAGGTAGGGAGGGGGTGAGGAGAGGTAGGGAGGGGGTGAGGAGGTGAGGGTGGGAGAGATGAGAGGAG
Source organism: Ascaphus truei (assembly GCA_036426205.1). NCBI lineage: Eukaryota > Metazoa > Chordata > Amphibia > Anura > Ascaphidae > Ascaphus > Ascaphus truei. Next base: position 283,320,508 of record CM071569.1, read on the forward strand.
GGCTCGGAGAGGAGTGACTGCGAGAGAGGGTTGAGGGGGGGAGAGAGGAGAGGTGACGGGGGGGAGAGAGACGAGAGGGCGGGGAGAGAGAGGAGAGTGGAGAGAGAGCGGTGAGGGGGAGAGAGAGGTGAGGGGGAGGGGAGTAGAGAGTGAGGAGGGGGAGGAGAGGTGAGAGGGGGGGAGAGGAGAGCGGTGAGGGGGGGGGGGACAAGAGAGGTGAGGGGGGGGGAAGAGAGGTGAAGGGAGGAGGGCGGAGAGGGGGGAGAGGAGGTGAGCGGGAGAGGGAGGAGAGGGGGTGAGGGGGGGAAGAGGGAGGTGAGGGAGGGAGGGAGGAGTGAGGGGGGAAGGAAGGGCAAGGTGAGGGGGGGGAGATGGAGGTTTGATGAAGCGGGAGGGGAGGGGAGGTGAGGGGAGAGAGGCAGGGGAAGAGGGGCATGGTATTTGTTGCGGAAGAGGGAGGTGCAAGGCGGGAAGGGGAGGGAAGCGGCGAGAAGGGGAGGGAGAACGTGAAGAGGGGGGAAAGAGGGAGGTGAGGGGGTGAAGGAAGAGGGAGGTGAGGGGGGTGGAAAGAGAGGGAGGGAAGGGGGGGGGGCGGAAAAGGGAAGGGAGGTTGAAGGGGGGAAAAGAGGAGGTTGAAGGGGGGGGGAGAAAGAGGAGGGTGAGGTGGGGGGAAAGAGGGAGGTGAGGGGGGGGAAGAAAAGAGGGAGGGTGAGGCGGGGGGGGAACTGAGGGAGGTTGAGGGAGGGGTGGGAAAGAGGGCGGTGAGGGGGGGGAAAAGAGGGAGGTTGAGCGGTGGAGCGGGGAGGGTGAGGGGGGGGGGAAAGAGGCGCACCCGGTGAGGGCGTGTGGAGGGAAGGAGGAGGAGGTGAGGGGGGAGAGAGAGAGAGGTGAGGGGGAAGGGGGGGGGAAGAGAGAGTGGTGAGGGGGGGAAGAGAGAGCAGGTGGGGGGGATAGAGAGAGAGTGTGAGGGGGAGAAGGTGAGGGGAGAGGTTGCAGGGAGGGGGAGAGAGTTGAGGGGGGAGAGGTGAGGGGAGAAAATCATCAGTAATGCCCAGTATTTTACTGCTTAAGGCTAAGGCCCCGCTCCCTCAGTCAGCGCGCCCGCACTGCAGACAGACGGGGTGCTGACAGACACAGACCGCGATATGCGGTCTGTAGGGAGTGGATGGGGGGCGGGGGCGGGAGTGGGAGGAGGGGGGCGTGGTTTGAGCGGAGGGACCCGCTACTCCCCCCCCTCCCACACACACACATCACCTTGTGTAGGAAGCTGTCTGACAGCTCCCGCTCCCGCCGCTGATTGGCTCATCAGTGCACCATGTGACGCGTCACCGCTCGGGATCACAAGTTTCTTGCATCCCCTGGCGGCTGACGCGTCACAGCGCGTTGTGAGCCGTGCAGCGAGGGGGGACTGGGACCGGCTCGGGTGGATTCCCCTGCTGGTGGGGAACGCTCACGCGGCCGCCCGCACCGCCAGCCACAGCGGGTCCCAGGCCTTAGCCTATAATTCCTGCTAAAACATTTTATAAATAAATAATCAAACCAACAATGGAGCGATATCACTTGTCAGCAGCACATTCACGTCTCAGACATCTGCGCACCCTGCGTCTCCCCGTTCCCTGCTTCCTCCCCGTGACGCGCACAGGAGCACAGGGGGTCACCTTTTTCTTCAAATTAAAAAAAAAAAATAGAATGAACAAGCACTCGCCCTTCTAACACAATTCAGCTGGAGGTGCTGTGATCCTGCATCCTCACCGCAAGATACTTACAACTAAACAAGAAACCCAGACTGGGTCAGCACAGAAAAATAATACAAATGAAGGACTCACGGTTTGCTTTTGGTCTCGCCTAGTTTCTTCTTTAATGTATCAAAAAAGCAGCAATACAGGAAACATCAGCACACACCGGGAAAGGAAACGTCAGCAGACACACACTGTTATACGTGCACAGTAGAGCCACATTTCAACACCCACTGGCCTTTTCGTCAGGCTTAGAGGAAGCTTCAGGGTGAGGCTGGTTATACTGCGATTTGAAGCTGGAATAAGGAATGAGTGCCCTCTGGGGGGTAAATAATAGAACTACAGTATCAAGTATATACAGGTGGTCCTGGCTATACGATGGTATGTATGAATGTATGTATGTATTTATGTATGGATGTCTTTATTTATATAGCGCCATTAATGTACAGAGCGCTTCACAGGAGTAATAAACGTGACAATCATATCAATAAGAAATAATACATCATGGGAAGAAGCGCTTTCAGGCATAAAAGTGACATTTAGCAAAGGGAGTCCTTGCCCCGAAGATCTTAAAATGTAATTGGTAGGTAGGGGGAACGTACAGAGACAGTAGGAGGGAGTTCTGGTAAGTGCGTCTGCACGGGGCCAAGCTTTATGTATGAGGTGTAAAGTATCAGCTACGGAGCTACTCGTATGCTTTGTTAAGGAGGCGTGTTTAAAGGTGGATAGAGAGGGTGCTAGTCGGGTATTGGGGGGGGGGAGGGCATTCCAGAGCTGTGGGGCAGTCAGTGAGAACGTTTTTTAAGGGGGTAGAGAGAAGACATCTTTGAGCAGAACGCAATAGTCCAGATGGTGTATAGCGAGAAATTAGGGCTGAGATGACTGAGCCACTGATTGAGCCACCTGTGCTGAAGCAGGGATATTCTGAAAACCTGTTGGTAGCTCTTGAGGACTGGAGTTGGCTATCCCTGCTATTACTTCCTAGCCGTGGGGTCTCCCACAGCATAGCTCAGTCCACAGGGGTATAGTCAGGTGTGAGCCCGCGTACAATTATTATTTTAATGGGAATCGATCTTCCGATCCACTCCTGGGGTGAGAGAATGTCACACAGGTTATACATTCAGGCACAGGAAGGAAAATAGTCCAGGCACACGGTCTTATCCAAAATAGCAGAAACTTTAATCCAGCATAAATCCAACGTTTCGACTGCGCACAAGCAATCTTTGTCAAGGCGAGAGCTGATACCAAACAATACTAAGAACCCTCAAATATCCCTTACACTTACCTATCTGAGTAGTAACAGGTGGGGAATGGCGCGAAGGCCAAGGCAGGCATGACGTCATAGCCGCGACTCTTAACTGCGCATGCGTGGCATAAACCAGAGCCTGTGTCGCCATTCACATGAAGAAGGGCAGCTTCCATGAGGGCAGCTCGTCATGTGGCCACAGCCACCCAAGCCACTCCCCTAGAGTTCCGATCGTAAGCCTATGAGTTGCATGTCCCGGCTTGCTGGTACATAACTGGCAAATGAAGTCATACCTTAAGAAACCTGCCAGTGCTAGAAACAGAGGTCTGCATATGCGCAAACTAAACCCCTGTGACTGGGGAGTCACGTATCTCTGCTAGACCCTCCACTATGGCAGATAAAGGAGACAACTTCAGTATGACTATATCAATTTACCAGAGTGGCCACAAACACACAAAGTCAGCAAAAAATAAAGCAAACGGGCAGAACTACTGATAACAACCCAGGAAAGGCAGACATAACCCAACATGAAAAAAATATGAATAAAGGGCCAATAATGAATACCCCAGTATCAGCTATAAAAATGGTGAACATCACATATAGCAAAATAGTGTGTATACTACTAAAAGGTACTGTGAAACCTGCAAAAAGTGATACATAAAGAAGAACTCCTGAACATAGACACACGTGTAGTACACATACATCAAATATGAGAAGACAATGCCACCAGTTCATACGGTACATAAATAATACTCTCCTAAAAATAGTGCGTAAACACGTAACTAAACAAGACGGGAGATCCTAGTGACGCAAGTCCATCAAAGTACGCACGATCACCGCCTGGCGAGGAAACATTTCAGGTTAAGTTGCTCATTGAGACCACCTTCCGTATAAGTCTTAAGGTAAAAAATCCAGAAAGCCTCCCTACTGAGGAGTACAGTGTCCCTATCCACAGCCCCCCTACATGGGGGTACGACTTCAATACCCATGATCCTTAGTGACGCTATGGGATGCCTATGTAGCACACAATGTTGTACCAGTGCTGGGGGGTCAGTACCCCTTTTTAATTACACTTTTGTGCTCGATGAATCTCTGCTTTAACTTTCTGGTCGTCTTGCCCACATAGAGCAAACCACACGGGCATCTCAGAATATATACCACATATGTAGTGCGACACGTGATGCGATGCTTAATTTTAATAGCTTTACCTGTAAAAGGATGATGGAAAGTATCCCCTAGACATAGGCTATGGCATATGGAACAATTACAGCATCTAAGGTTACCAGGTTTCCCCATACTTAAAAAGTTGGTATTTTGATAAAACTTTTTGTCATCAGATTTAATCAGTGTGTCCGAAATATTCCTCCCCCATCTGTAAGCAAGCATGGGGGGGGGGGTTCGCGACACGCCTCTGATAAGATTTGATCGTGCTGTAATATTTGCCAATGTTTCATAATTGTGGAACGTAGGAAATTGCTCCCTGTGTTGTAAGTCGTGGGGAATATAATCCTGTCCTGTTTGTTCCCATTATGACTGGAAACAGACACATCTCGCTTAAATGCCACGTCCACCATGGCGGGTGCATAGCCCCTTGCCACAAAACGTTCTTTAAGGTCTAAAATGGCTGGGCCCAATTGTTCTGGTCTGTCTGTTATATGTGGTGTATATTCTGAGATGCCCGTGTGGTTTGCTCTATGTGGGCAAGACGACCAGAATGTTAAAGCAGAGATTCATCGAGCACAAAAGTGTAATTAAAAAGGGTACTGACCCCCCAGCACTGGTACAACATTGTGTGCTACATAGGCATCCCATAGCGTCACTAAGGATCATGGGTATTGAAGTCGTACCCCCATGTAGGGGGGCTGTGGATAGGGACACTGTACTCCTCAGAAGGGGGGGGGCTTTCTGGATTTTTTACCTTAAGACTTATACGGAAGGTGGTCTCAATGAGCAACTTAACCCGAAATGTTTCCTCGCCAGGCGGTGCTCGTGCGTACTTTGACGGACCTGCGTCACTAGGATCTCCCGTCTTGTTTAGTTACGTGTTTACGCACTATTTTTAGGAGAGCATTATTTATGTACCGTATGAACTGGTGGCATTGCCTTCTCATATTTGATGTATGTGTACTACACGTGTGTCTATGTTCAGGAGTTCACATTTTGGTGAAAGGTTTACTTTAGTATTGATTTTTATTACTGTGTTGAGCTACGTATTTAAGTTTTTGTGTATGGTTATTTTTATTAATGTAATCATTCGTTAGGTCACCTTGGACCTGGTATCCCATTTTACATTGATCCCCGGTGCGCTGTGCGTTTGTATATTTCTTTTCACTCCCTGACCACGGCTGCTGTGACCTCCGAAACGTTGGACACTTTATTTGGCTTCAATAACTTATTGCATTTATAAAACCCGTGGAGCCTCTAATCTTCCTTCTTTGTTTATCCTTCTTTTATCATCAACTTTTTCTATCAGCCCTGTGTGCAGATGTGTATTCAAGATATAAAATACACAAAATTAACTAAATATATATCAGTACGGATAATAATTTTTAAAAACAGATGATATAAAATTGGTGCCATGCAATACAGATGATGCATTTATTCACACTGTTGACATTCTTATTACTTGTCTGTTGGAATGGCAGACATCTTGTTTTCTGTACTAGAAATACAAACTTTATGCTGCAGCCGGTCAGCAGTTAACCTTACAGAAATGAAAAACTCCAGTTAAACACAAAACCTTTATTGTAAACTCTGGTACTGAGGGGACTGCTGCGATAATGTCGCGTAATAAGTTGTGCGTTACTTAGACTCGTGTCTACACATGCTCATCGGTGAAATGTTGAGGGGTGTGTAAAAGATCGCTATGCCCTGTAATAAGGGCAGTGGCTCCGAAGCAGAAATTACACACAACATTTAAAATAAGAAGTTTATTAATAATAAGGGTGCGCAAGTGTTTCGTCCTCATTCCACAGGCGCCAACGTGAAAACTGCCGCCACAAGCGGTCACATGATCACCGTTCGGGTAGCCATTTACCCTTTGAGTGCCCCAGAACGTAGCTACTGTACTACGTCATGTATGATGAAGCAGAAAAGCACGTGTGTGTGTGTGTGTGAGAGAGTGTGAGAGAGTTTGCGGGGGAGAGGGGAGAAGAGTTGATTGTTTGGTCACCTTAACATAGAAATTCTCACACTTTTGAAGTGTTTGCTTACAAACCTTAACTACACTTTAACTACGTTTTTCATTTGAAACATACATGAGATAAGAGCTTTGCAAATGTAGGCCTGAGACATTCTCACTAGTTGGGAATTGTTTTCAGGATGGGGGAAATCAGAAACGTTTATTGTTGCGGCGAATAAGCCCGACTTACAAAGTCAAAATCAGGGTCTATATTCATCATTCCGGGCAAAACAATATATTTTACATTATTATCATCAGAATAGACATGTGCTGGAGACGTTCACAATGGGATATGTAATCAGGATAAAAAGGGAATTTGCAGAACTCCGTACAGTACAAAAATAAATGACTGCGTTATTCTTCGTAGTAGGATAGTGCCAATCCGGCAATATCGCATGGAAAGCCTCTTTGAAGTCATATGGTATATAGAATAGGGGCCATAGACTGCCATTTTCATGTGCACATGTCCTGCAGATGTAGTAGACAAGCAGGCACACTAAACAGTCCTTCCCCAGGCTGCGCTCAGGACGCTTGTCTACGGATCATCTCTCTCAGAGTGTCCAGCGCCCCGTCTCGCAGGGCCTCCCGGGCCGAGCGGAAAAAGCCGAAGTAGTGCTGGAAGTTATGGATCATGAGCAGGATCCCGGCCAGCAGCTCGTTCGACATCAGAAGGTGGTGCACGTAAGCTCGGCTGTGGTTACGGCAACAGTAGCAAGTGCAGCCCGGCAACAAGGGCCCGAGGTCCTCACGAAACCTGGGGTGATGGAGGAGAGGAAAAGGGCGAACACACAACATGTTACAGATGCTCATATAAATGTATCAGATGCCGAAACAAAGGACAAGCTGCCATATGTAACCATGCTGAAGGTTCAATGGACCAAATCTTATGGCACATAAGACCATGGCACACTCTGGCACACTCACTATTTTGAAAACTGGCACCTTTAAAAAAAAACAGAAGGAGACCTTATTCAGAATGACTTTCTTCAGAAGCCGACACAAAACATTGGCGTTATAGTAGTGCAGGTGCTTCAAACAATACAGCCATTGAAGTACATCTCTATGAATATACACTGAGCAGTTCTACAGGACATGACTGTGTTATGGATTACAGGTACCACAGGTACTTATATAGCATAATATATGTCTTAGTACAGCTTTTAAAAGGTATTTAGAAAAAGTTTACCTTAAATTTCTCTCATTTCAATTCCCCCAAATGACATATGGTGTAATGCAGTTTGCGCTAGTTCTTCCCTTAATTGTATATAGGAGTAGCATATGGATATACACAAAGTGTATATATACATAAATATATAAACACACTACACAGAGGGTATATGTATAGATACATGGATTCTCCTTGAAGAAAAGATGAATGATTTAGACATTTTCACATTCTGCCTGTGCTATAAGCGTTCATAAGCCACTTATCGGCCAAAATGCCTACTGCCATTCAGTAAGCTTCGATAAGTGGGCGATAAAGGCATGAAATCGGCCAAAATTTCAGCCGTTATAAAAAAATCGCCAGGTGAGCAGCGATAAGCCACTTATCGGCAGGTTCTGAAACTCGTACAATTCTAGTAGCCGCTATTAGGTCATCGAGGCGAATCGCGGCTCTAGAATGGCGAGTTTCTCCCAAAATCCTCACGCCAGGAAAAGCGTGAGTGGCGTGAGGCTGGGGAGGAGCTGCTGAGAGGCGGCGAGCCGGGACTTAGAAATAAAAATGCATGTTTCCTGCATCGGATTGATGCCGGGAGTCTCCGGAGCCGATACCCATTAATATCAAAACCGAAGGCCCCCGGCATGAACCCCATGCAATAAAAATGCATTTACAGTCAACTTCATTACCTTAGTGGCTAACCGCTAAGGCAATGAAGGGGTTAACTACCACTGCCATCTTTATTGTGGGGGTGAGTGAAGGTGGTATTTGGCCTATGTTGGGGTTGCGGGTGGAGTTAACCCTTCATTACCTTAGTGGTTAATGCCAACAAATCAAGTAATGAATTAAAACCAGTAGCCAACAAAACAAATAATTTAAAACGCTAACCAATCCTAAAATGTACTAAAAACAAGCCATCCAAATTCCAAACAATTTCATCCAAACAATAAACAGAAATCGAAAAAATAACAATCAATAGAAAACAAGCATTTGCCAAAAAAATGCATTGGCTGTCACTGTATTTATCTGTACCCTAAACGGGCACAGATTAATACATTATCAGTCAATGGGCAAGCAAATACATCAATATAAATAAATACAATGAAAAAACCTGAAAAATAAAACAATTTCATACATTCAATTAAATCATGGGGCTTTACTTACCTTTAGAAGTCTTCACCCTCCGAATCCCGTTGTATCTGCAAGCTCTCGTACCGCAACGTCATCACCCACAATCCAACGCCATCCACCTTGAAGACCAGCATCAGGTTAAAAAAAATCTTTTTTTTATATCTTCTATCACCGTCTTCTATCTTCATCTGTCATTATTTTTATATTTTTTCTTTAATCTTCTTTCATTATCTGTCAATCCAAAGCCCCATGGTAAATCCACAACAGGGATGTTCTCTCGTCGGTTTGTTGAGGTAAAATGAGACGTTCAGGCCTTATATATGGCCTGTGACGTCAAATTTTATGGTCAGATGGTACTTTTTTTTAAGGCTGTGACATCTCCAAGGGAGGTACGTCACATCCTTAAAACCAGATGACTATATCACATGATATTACAGCCAATAGGATTGAAGACAATCCCATTGGTTGCTGTACCATGTGATAGGTCACATTAGTTCAAAAGGATGTGACATCACTTTAAGGGATGATATCACATCCTTTTGAACTAATGTGACATATTACAAGGTACAGCAACCAATGGGATTGTCTTTAAATCCATGGTCTGTCTAATACCATGTGATAGAGTCACTGGTTTTAAGGATGTGACGTAAACTCCCTGGAGATGACGTCACATCCTAAAAAAAAAAAAAAAAATAAAGGCCAGGGACATGATACAGAGTCCAATCAGATTGGAGCTGTACCATCTGACCATAAAATGTGACGCCACAGGCCCTATATAAGGACTCTTTGTCTCATTTTAAAGAAGCCGACGAGACAACATCCTGTTATGGATTTACCATGGGGCTTTGGATCGACAGATGAAGATAGAAGATTAAAGAAAAGGTATAACAAGAATACAGATGAAGATAGAAGACGGTGATAGAAGATTTTTTTTTTACTGTTGCTGGTCTTCAAGGTGGATGGCGGTGGATTGCGGGTGATGACGTCGCGGTACGAGAGCTGCAGTACGCCAGATTCCAGGGTGAAGACTTTGAAGGTAAATAAAATATTGAATGAAAATTGTATTTTAAAGTATTTTTATTGTATTTATTTATTTTTATGTATTTGCTTTGCCATTGACTGATAATTGTATTAATCTGTGCCCTTTAGGTAAGATAAATACAGTGACAGCCAATGTAATTTTTGGCAAATGCTTGTTTTGAATTGATTATAATTTTTTCTATTTGTTTTTATTGTTTGGATTCAGTTGTTTGGAATTTGGATGGCTTGTTTTTAGTACATTTTAGGATTGGTTAGCGGTTTAAATTATTTATTTGTTTTGATGGCTACTGGTTTTAATTCCTTAATTGTTTTGTTGACTAGTGTTTAAATTAATTAATAGTTTTGTTGACTAGTGGTTTTATTTGTTTCATAGGTTTCTTGGATAGTTGTTTATTTAATTGTATAGTTTTTGGAATAAAACAATTGTAATTATTTTGCTATTTTGGTGATAGATAATTATTTGTAATGTCTACTATTAGGCTATTTAGTTCTTTTATTGTTGGGGTGTTTAGGTGCTTGTGTATTTCTTTGATTATTGTTTATTTTTGGCATCAATTATTTTTATTAGGTTGACGATTGAGTGATCTAGTGGCTTATCATGCCCATTTTAATAGGGTATGATATACCACTGTGCCAATCAATGGGTACAGGGTGGGTATAGTGGGTTTGGGGTAGGTGGTTATGCCTCCCTGGTGGTTAGTGGGGGAGGGTGGGTTAACCCCTTAATTACTATTGCGGTTATTAATTGATAAGGTGATTAAGGGGTTAGGGGCCATTAGATTGTATTTTTTCTTGCTGGCATCGGAGGACATGGACTTGCAGTATGCTGATGAGGACGCCCTTCATGATGGCAGGGGTAAGCTGAACGTTTTTTTTTTTACTTTATTTATGCTGGCTGGCTAATGTTTTATTTTATAATGGGTAAATGCACTATTATCGATATGTGGATAATAGTAATTTTGCCCATTACTGTACGTGTTGTGGGGGTTGTTGGGGTTAGAGGAGGTGGGTAGTAGGGTTGTTGTGTTTATTTTTGTTTCTTGGGGGTATAGGGATTGGGTGAAGGGGGTAGTAGCCCCAATGATGGATGTTTAGGCCTTGCAGGGGGTAGCGGGACTGCTTAACCCCTTCGTTGCCATAGCGGGTAATGAAGGGATTAACTCCTCCAGCAACCTTCCATGCAGGCCTAATCTCCCACCATGTCACTACTACCCCATTCATCCAAACCCTCTGCCCCAAGAAACAGGCTTCTGAGGTTTAACCCCTTCATTGCATTAGTGGCTAGCCGCTAAGGTAATAAAGCTTTTTTAATATAAATTTTAATACTAGTGTCACGCGTCACGTAACCATGGGAATAAAATGCATAGGCGATACAGGTCCCGTTATGGGGTGCCGGTATCTTGGGAAGCAGTGGGTCCCCGGACCTGAAATCAACATGGTTCTGCTCCGGAGACCCCTTGCTCATCTACACTAGTATTAAAATGTATATTAAAAAAAAACATTAGTTTCGGGCGAGATTTGCGCAGGGAGAGGCGGCTCTCTCTGAGCAGCTCTTTCTGCAGCTGAAATAAATCGCCGGGTAAGGCCATTTCAGAGAGGCAATCTTCACGTCGCCGGCTACGTGCCCGTTTTGGGAATTTTGCTATCACAGGTAATCGAGGCTTTCTGAACACCGTGATAGTACCGCTCAGAAAACTGGCGCATTAAATGGCCCGGTGATTTTTTTTTTATGAAGCCTTATAGCATGAGCCCCTAAACTTCTGTAAAATAACACCGATAAGTGCACGGTTTCTTGTAAAAATCCTCAAGACAAGGCAGAATCAATGGTGCTTTCTTATCTCTCCCTGTGCTGGATGCATCTTTCCAACACAAGTAGCAAATGCAATAACATTCACTAAGAATAGGAAGGCAGCAGGGAACGATGGAATTACAAATGAAACCTCGAAAGATGCTGGGGGAAAATGATATACAATCCATACAAAAACTCTTTACATGTTGCTTGAAGGACAAGAAAATTGCAGAACAGTGGAGCAATGCCACGGTCCTCATCCATAGGAACTGAGACAAAGACCTTAAGAACTAACTTTTTACAAAGATACTCACTAATCAGACCCTGGCCATTGCCCAGCGTAGAGAAGAAGCAGAATTTTGCACCGCGTACGATGAAATGGACCACATCCAGGTTGTGATTTGCATAAATAGTTAATAAGACCTACCATCTTACGACTCATAGATTACGAAGCTGCGTACACCACCGCTGTATTAAATGCATTAAGAAGCCAAAATGACAAAGAAGCGGACAGTGACACTGGAAGGAACATTCGAGAACCCCACATCAACCGTTTGACTACATGACAATACCAGCAAGATATGGATCGGAATGGATGTGCAACACGGGGACACAATGTCACCAAAGCTTTTCACAGCAACAATTGACGATTTGTAGACGACATTGTTATCTGTGCCACCAGCCCTGAAGACCTCCCGCAACAAAATCGGAGAACTCGCTGAAGCAGAGGAAGATGGGCCTCTATATGAATCGGAGCAAGGTCAAAGTGATGGAAGGCAATAAAATAAGATGGCGCTACTCTGTTACATTTCAGGGCATTACCTCTTATAACGGGGTTAGACTGTTGGCCAAACGAGAGTACATTATGAATGCCAAATATGCCAATTCAAAGCGTGGTACAGGCTGGAACCCTAGCAACTATATATGGGGCACTGGTTCCAGGTGTTCGGTAGGTGACACCGTAGAAACCTCCGCTTTTACCCGTGGGACAATATTGTGAGATTTGGGTTATGCTAACCCCTTTGTGGTCACCTCGTGCTCCCTAGGGCTGTGAACAATGACATCCAGCATTTTCCATATATGATGCCAATATTGGGGACCGGTCATCACACCATTTCATTTGGGACTTTCGAAACGAAGTATCCCTTCCTTGTACAATATGTACGACATGATACTTCGGGACGCTTGTATGAATGAACTGTGTTGCCACTAGAACCCAGGAGAGCCATGGTAGCAGCTTATTATGAATGTTTTGCCGGTTACGTTTTGATTCTTTATTAGCTGTATTGACTTTATTAGCACTCCAGTCCCTCTCGGTAAGACCGCTTTCCCATGGTTAGCCATTTTCTCCATGCAATCCTTAGTCTACTTGTTTCTGAATATGTTTTTTTTTTGCTACTACTGTACAATCAAAAGGAAGCGAGTGCCCCGTTATTTGAAATACTAGATATACATATAGATACAGACACACACACGGGCGTATGCAATCCTATTCATTAAGTAAATATGAAAAAAAAAATGCCATGCTATAGTAACAGAAGGTACCTTTTCTCCTTCAAGCAGATCTCAAATGAGGTCATATCCGATTCATCTATTTGTGGGTCCACACGTTCAGTTGCAACGTCCCCATTCCTCTCTACATTATGCATTTCACTCTTCTCCAGAACTGTAAGAAAGAATCACAATTATATTCACCCCCGTATAACGGCGTGGTGCTCAGGGGAGAGGAAGTAGCCAGGCAGAGAAACCAAGCAAGTGGAGAAGGGAAGATGCAATGGGGAGAAGAGGGCTGAGAGTGAGAGAAACGCTGTGTGTAAACGAGAGCAGAGAGGGCAAAGCAAACTAAGAAGCACCCATAAGGATGATCACCATGTGGACCTAGCCTTTAGTAAAAACTGTTCCCTTCCTGATCTCTCCATCTCCCTGTTTTGCTCTCTGAACAACACCCCTCACTCCTCTCGCTCTGCTCGCTAATCTCGAGACCTTCACTCCATTGATTTCTTCGCTCTGTATCTACCCTGAACGCTAATCCCTCTTCTCTCCTTCCTCTGAATGCAACAATCTTGTCAACTCTTACAACTCTATCCTCTCTTCCTCACTTCATTTATATGCCCCTTTTTAGCTTCGCGTCTGTAACCCGCGGCCTTGGCTAAATTCACAAAACTCGCTTCCTGCGCCCTCGTTCCTCTGTATGCCTATGGAGTTAATCTCGCACTCATGCTGGATTTTCTACACTATACATTTCTCCTCTTCAGTTTTAACTCTGCTCTCTCGAATACCAAACACTACTCCTCCTCCGTAGACACCAACACTCACAAATCTAATTCACACCGTCTTTCTCTGTATTTGACTCCCTTTTGTCCGACCTTCTCCCCCCGCTTCCCTTCCTTCAGGTCTACGCAAGCCTTTGCCGAACACTTTAAAAGGCAAGGTGGACGCTGTCCACAAGGGACAATTCCTTCTGTCCCTTGTTCCTCTTCTCTGCTTCTTCTTCCACCCTTGACTATTTTTCACCTGTTCCAGAGTTGGAAGTTTCTAAATCGATTTTCTCTTCCCCCTCTACCACATGCCCTCTCGATCAAATTCACCCACATTTTATTGGAACTTTTGATCCGATCTTGGTAACCACTCTCACCCATATCTTAAACTGCTCCCTATCATCTGACATTTTACGCTCATCCTTTAAGCATACAGTGGTCACATTTATTCGCAAAAACACTGTAGACCCTACGTGCATTACTAACTACCGACCTGTATCCCTCCTGCCTTTTGCCTCCAAACTAACTGTACGGCTTGTGTTCTCCAACATAGTCAATTTTCTTAATGCCCATTAAGTCCCCTCCTGGGACCTTTACCATCTGGCTTTGTATAGTTAACTCAACGGAAATGGTCGTCACTAAAGTATCCAATGTTTTCCATAAAGCAAACTCCCATGGTCCTTTTTCCTGATTGATCTCTCTACCACTTTCAATATGGTTGATACCTTTCTTCGCCTTCATATTCTACCCGTCTTCACGTAACCAATTTATATCCTGATTCTCATCATACAGTACCTCTGCCATCGCACATTTTCTATCTTTGTTGTCAATATGTCTTAAGACTCCTTTTGGTGGACCTGCGAGCTATGTTCTGGGACCTCTCCTTTTCTCTCTCTAAACACTATCGCTTAGTAACCTCATCAACTCTTTTGGCTTTAGGCATCCTCTCTCTGTAGATAATACACAGACATATTTATCCACTCCTAACCTCACACCAAGGGTTGCCACCACTACGGGTTTCACCCGGAGACTATTGGTTTCGTTAACCAATCTCCAGCCTTACATTTAAAAATTTCGGGCAAGATTCACAAACTGGGGGGCAGCGGTGGGATAAAAGGACGGTGGACCACAAGAGTGGTGGTCAGAGGAGTTGGACAGCGGGTGCAAAGTAGGGTGGCAGAGGACGACAACCGGGGAGGAGCACGCCCGGCTTTCCGACCCAGACGTCTTCACTGACTTCTTGGGCAGCATCTCCCCCTGCATGCTCCCGTCAAAATGGCTCCGCAACGTCAAATGGAGTCTCATTGCCATGACAATGGGATGCCCTGCGTCAACATGACAATGTGACGTCTCATGGCGCCGTGATGTCCGTTTGTCACGGCAACAAGCTGCCATTTGAATTCGCGAAGCCATTTGACGGGAGCATGCAGGGGGAGATGCCGCTGCCAGAGAAGGCAAGACAGTTAAATATATAAAATAAAATAAAAACTTTAAAAAAAGTCTCTGTGTTATCATTCAGCAGAAGGTGGTAACCCTGCCCACACCGGCAATTCAGTGCCAAGTCTCTAAATGCCTCCTGGCTGTATCTTCGTGGCTGACTTAAACATAATATTGTCTAAAACTGAGCTCCTCACATTTCCTCCTAAATACAGCCTAATCCCTTTTCTATCATAGTGAACGGTGCTACCATCTATTCTGTCTCCAAAGCACGCCGCCTAGGAGTGACATTTGACTCTTCCCTTCCTTCTCCGTTCACATTATGGCTAAAATGTGTTGCTTCTTCCGCTAACATTGCCAAAATCTGCAGTTTCCCGTCAAGCTACTGCTAAAAAAACTATAATTCTCAATCAAACTCCTAATGCAACAACGTTATCCTTTGCAATCTATCCAAAATTCTGCTGCTAGAATAATTTCACTTTCACCCAAAACAGTCTCTGCTCATCTCCTCCTATATCCCTCTCCTGGCTTCCCATCAAGTTTCAGACCACTAATAAAGTTCTCCTCCTTACCTTCAAGGCCCGCCACTCATCTGCTCTCCCTACATATCCGCTCTGACCGCTTATATCCCTACTCGTCTCCTGCACTCTACTCAGAACAATCTTCTTTCCACCCCTTTTGCCTCTAATGGTCGCTCTCGTCTTAAACCCTTTTCCCTCACTGCCCCTTACCTGGGGAACTCTCTCGCATTCCGTATATGCCCAGAACCTTCTCTCCCCACCTTAAAACTCAGCAAACCTTAAAACTCAGCTCTTAAATAAAG
>CM071569.1:283336425-283445450 GCA_036426205.1 Ascaphus truei
CCAAGCACTGCCATCTAATATCCCACATCCACAGTCACTCCTAGCAACCACTGTGGCCAAGCACTGCCATCTACTATCCCACAGTCACTCCTACCAACCATTGTGCCAAGCACTGCCATCTACTATCCCACACCCACCTTAAAACTCAGCAAACCTTAAAACTCAGCTCTTAAATAAAGCATCCGAATACCATGCACTCACGGCTGCTGTCCCACACCCAATCACTCCTACCAACCATTGTGCCAAGCACTGCCATCTACTATCCCACACCCACAGTCACTCCTAGCAACCACTGTGACCAAGCACTGCCATCTACTATCCCACACCCACAGTCACTCCTACCAACCATTGTGGCCAAGCACTGCCATCATACTGTCGGCCGCACCACAGTACACGCAATATCCCGCCCTATTGTGCAAGCACGCAATCTACGGTCACACACACACAGTCCACTACTACCAAACCACTGTGGCCAAGCACTGCCATCTACTGTCCCACACCCACAGTCACTCCTACCAACCATTGTGGCCAAGCACTGCCATCTACTGTCCCACACTCCCAGTCGCTCCTACCAACCATTGTGCCAAGCACTGCCATCTACTGTCCCACTCCCAAAGTCACTCCTACCAACCATTGTGCCAAGCACTGCCATCTACTGTCCCACACCCAGAGTCACTCCTACCAACCATTGTAGCCAAGCACTGCCATCTACTGTCCCACACACACAGTCACTCCTACCAACCATTGTGCCAAGCACTGCCATCTACTATCCCACACCCACAGTCACTCCTACCACCCATTGTGCCAAGCACTACCATCTACTGTACTTATTCCCTCACCTACTGTCTCTGTAACTCTCCCATCATACCACTTAGATTGTAAGCTCCCCGGGGCAGGGATTTCCTTTCCTATGGTCTGATTTTGTTTGTTGCACTTATTATAATTCCCTGTATTGCATGGTCTTCTTTGTAAATCGCTGAGTACCCTGTGAGTGCTATATAAATATACATACATACATACATACATACATACATACCGAAACTGGGAATAAGAAAAAACAGAGAAACAAGAGCCAAGAGAAAAGCAGTAACAATAAGTTAAGGAACAGCCTTCTATATCTAAAGCAAGAGAGAGGTGAACGTTATCAGGCTTTTGCTCGTGTGTAGGGCTCTCCGATAAGGTGCAGCGGTGATCAGAAGAGGACTTCTCTCTTCCGTTCTTGATGAGGAGCAGGACCAGGTCATATGATCCCTGACATAGTTATCATATAGTCGTTAAGCCATAAAGTCTGTAGCAGTCTGTGGCCACAGGCATTTAGCACTGAAAAGGTTACATTTGGTGGATGTATCCATGTATTGTACTGTATTATAACATGTATGTGTGTTCTGTAACGCAATGCAGATACGGTTTACACTATACAAATAAAAATATACATGCATACTGCTGCTGCCTAAACTTGGAGTATGTGTTATTGCTGAAGTGATCCCATATAACAACCAAACACAGACACCACCTGAAAGAGAGGCACTATTAGAGTCCGCATGGTTAGACGCGCCCCTCCTCCAAGGGGTACCTGCTGTTTCGGGGTCCGGGTGGTAGGAGTGGTTAAAGTACAGAGCGCACCCTCTCTCCGTCACCTGGTACGGGAAACAGCTGTCAAAGAGATCCACCCCCCTCTCAATACACTCCAGCACCTCGTCCGGCTTCCCGACTCCGTGTATGAGCCTGGAGCCAGGAGAAGAGAAAGGGGGAAGAGCTGGGATAAGCCCTGATCAGAAACACATTCCCTTTGTACTACGAGGCTGATTATCACAAGCACACCCTGGAGGTCGAGGCTATGTTGCAGTACAGTGTATATATACACACACACAAGTTATGGTGAGTAAAAAAAGTGACAAAAACCCTCCACAGCAAAGCATATAGCAAATGGAAATATAACTGTATGCTCATTTGCATGTCTTAGGCAGGTCTGCAACCCTGCCTTTCACTATTATCACCCAGCACACAGCACTTCCACTGCAGCAAGGGATTCTGGGAAATGACATGCAAAGGAGCACACAGTGTCACTTTTTGCTTCAATACCATTTTAAACATGGTTCTCTATAGGCTTAAGCTTGCTGCATGGTCACAGCTTTAAGCACAGCCAGGGTTAAGGTGCATACCCAGAAAACCACCCAGACAGCTGTTTCGACCTTAATGGGTCTCATCAATGTGAGGTTGGTTACTGGCTATGCAAAACTGAAGCAATGAGGATGGGGTTTACCATACTTAGTTAAGTTATGGTGAGTAAAAAAAGCTTTGCATAGCCAGTAACCAACCTCACACTGATGAGACCCATTAAGGTCGAAACAGCTGTCTGTGGGTGGGTTTACTGGCTATGCATGTTAACCCTGGCTGTGCTTAAAGCTGTGACCATGCAGCAAGCTTAAGCCTATAGGGAAACACGTTTAAAATGGTTTTGAAGCAAAAAGTGGCACTGTGTGCTCATTTGCATGTCATTTCCCAGAAACCCTTGCTGCAGTGGAAGCGCTGTATGCTGGGTGATAATGGTGAAAGGCGGGGTTGCAGACCTGCCTAAGACATGCAAATGAGCATACAGTTATATTTCCATTTGCTATATATATATTTATATATATACATATATACACGCACACACACCTACATACCGCATACACACTTATATACATACAAAGCCCTCAGATCTACACAATTTAAAGTAGACGAAGTCTGCAAAATGTTGTGATACCTAAACTAGATTTTGTGCCAACTGCTGTTCTGTTAATCTCACTAATAAGCAGCTACAGACTCTTTCCCACACCTGCAGCTTCCCCACTGATTTATGGGGGGGGAGGTCTTGCAATTGAGAAATTATCAGGGTGCTTTGGGGTTTTATATTCTCTATGCCTTAGTTTTAAATGAAGCCGTTTGTTTTGCCACGTTACATTTTCCGTGGTGGGTCCCTGCAAAAGCTGCTGGTAAGCTCTAAACCACGCTAAACGTGAAGATAAACCGTGAATCGTTGCACAAACGGGTCACATTTGCAGTGCTTTGCCAATAAGTGTGTGCAGATCCCAGCCCTAATCCCCGCTGTAAGTGGGACGCCAGCGAGACGCAATCCTGCCCGTGCCCTCTAATTTATACAGGAATCCCTGTGTGTTGGGAGATGTCCGTTCCTGTGATGGTCACATTATTGGGCCTGCAGCTGCTAACAGGTGGACCCCTTACAATGCATTGCACGCCCCTCTGGCAGGAGATGGTCACACGTACACATAGAGCGGGCGGCACTGTTCCCTTTTGGTGAGTTAGGCCTCATCCAGGGTGACGCTTAGCTGCTTGCAGAGGCAAGCAAATTTGAATATGCCTCTCGCTGGCGCGTCACGTGAGCGGTTCACCCGTGACGTCATGGCCGCACCCCTCCACCCCCACGTGCGCGCACTTACCTTGCTGGCCACAAATCGCCCGACCGAGCAGAGCACGTGACGTCACCGCGCGCTCACTCCCTGCCTGGCCGCAGCCCTATGGTGACATTCTGCCCCATCGCTGCGCCTGACAGCTGCGTGATACTCTGCGATAGAACGGGACGCGGCGTCTGACCTGCAGGAACTGTGTCACACGCCACATCTGCACCTTCAATTAACAAATAAATGCTTCAAACGGAAAGGTACTTGGCTCGGAGGCCACGTCACTGTCTTTGAAGCAGGTGAACCAGGTTACAATCCCAGCCAGTTCTGCCCCAGGCACCACGTTTAGCACTGTGCACACTGTCAGAGCTATTAAAGAATGTGTGTTAATAAAGGAGTTACATGGCTGTGCGCTTTCACTTTAAGGCGTCGCTAATCCATGTTGGTGTTTGGGACCACACCTTTACAGTAAGTGCAGAGGATTTGTTAAGCATTAACCCCTTAAGTGGCCTGCAATGCATTACAGTCTTCCCTGGCACTCAAAGGGTTAGAATATCATCATTTCATACCATATACATACACACACACACACACACATACACACACACACACACTTTGCTGCAGACCTGGGTTTGTCCTCCGGTAACACTGCAGTGACAGACGAGACTAGGGACAGCTTGGTCTCCCTGCTCATGGTGTCACCCTGAAGTCCGTCCAGCAGGAAGCCTCCCACTGGCCTCTTGGCCGTCTCGCGTGCGGACCTCAGTCTCTCCTCCAGCACGTCGCCTCCCTCCACTGCACCAATCACCACGCTCCGCTTCAGCGCCTGGGAAATGAACGAATGCACAGTAAGAGCATTGCAACTGGTAGGAGCCAACTGGGGTGGTGGGAAGTGGATCCACACGGGACAATTCCTTCTATCCCACCATCCTCTTCTCTGCTTCTCCCTAAACCCTCTTCCACCCGTGACTAGTTTTCACCTGAGTTGGAAGTTTCTAAACAGATTTTCTCTTCTCCCTCTCGATTTCATTCCCTCGCATCTTACTGGAACTTTTGCTCTGATCTTAGTAACCACTCTTACCCATATCTTCAACTGCTCCCCATCCTCTGACATTTTCCCCTCATCCTTTCAGCGTGCAGTGGTCATATTTTTTCTCCAAAACACAGTAGCCCCATCGTGCATTACCAACTACCCACCTGTACCCCTCCTTTTAATAAACCACAAACCTTTTGCCTCCAAACTAATGGTACGTCTTGTGTTCTCCCACATGATCAACTTTTTTCATGTCCATGCCCCCCTGAAACTTTTTAAATCTGGCTTTCATACAGTTAACTCAACGGAGACGGTCGTCACTCCCAGAATAAGGGGGCCTTAAAATCGCCCCCTGGGAAGACTGATGAGTGGGAGATAAGAGACACCCACAAAAGGTTGGCTCCCTGCTCTGTTTTTTGTCACAGAGATGAAAGTTGTAGTGTTTACAAAGTGGACACATGGTGCACTGTGAACTACACCATGCAATTGTTTGTTCACTATTAATCAGGACACACACACACACACACACACAAGCACGGGTGTTCAAGGCCATGACCTTGCATCCAGGGTATATAAACACACAGCTGGAGCCTATTAAAGCTGCAGTTCATGTGTGTTTTTTTTTTTAATAAATCAGTTCTGTAGTAAGAAAAAATACTTTTAGCATTTTCTGTTTAAAAAAATAAAAATACAACTTTGAAAGGCCAATTTTCTTGTATTCTATTTTAACAAGCATGCTTGTTCCTATAGCAACGATTTACATTTCCCATATTTAAAGATGTCGCCAAACTTTGCCGATCAATAGACGGAGAACGAATTGACCGGCAGCTATGCAGTTCTTTAGGTAATTAGAGATTGCCCACATGAAACTATTGAAGTAAAAAAATAAATTAAAAATAAAAAAAGACTGAACTGCAGCTTTAAACTTGCCAGGAATGCGAGTTGGGGTTTTTTGTTTGCCTTCCTTTGTATCAATATACTGTAAGTACGGATATAGGATAAAGTATATGTCGTCTAAATTCCACATAGGTTGAACTTGATGGACGTACGTCTCTTTTCAACCTCATCTAATATGTAACTATGCATTGCCGTGGGGACACAAGCCTCCGGATGCCAACAGCTACCTGCTGACCACAAGAGGTTCCAGGAAAGGGCTACTGTACATCTCTATATAGCTCAAAGAACAAAGAAAGCCTTTGCCTTTAGAAGATAAAATGTGGTTTTTATTATTATTTATTTAGATATATCCCTTATTTGCAATTCTCTCAATTTCGATTACGTTTTATATTAAAATTATAATAATAATAATAATTTTAAAAAAATAAGAAGTTCCCCAAACAGGTCAGGTTTTCAGGATATCTCTGCTTCAGCACAGGCGGCTCAATCAGTGACTCCGTCAAAGACTACACCCCCCTGTGCTGAAGTAGGGATATCCTGAAAACCTGACCTGTTGGTGGCCCTTGAGGACTCACGTTGCCCTCCCCCGGAACACGGTGGCTGGCGCCTGCAAAATGCCGTTTCCAAGCGACTTGCTGGTGAGGATGTTGCAGACCGAGAAGGTTTCCTGAGAGACGGGCTCCTGAATTCGAGACCTTTACTCTTACGGCTCGAAGTCGCCTGGCTGCCAAAATGGAGCTAAAACCACGGCTTAATCCGAGGAAAAACCCCAGAAATTACGTTTTTCTTTGATAAACATTGTGCGTTTTCTTTGCACAGCCGGGAGACGTGGATAAAGAAATCCCTAACCGTCTTCTTTGCAGCACTTTGCTTTACTGCTTGTTATAATGCGAGACAAGTGTGAGTAATCAATCTATTCAACTAATGTTATTAAAGCAGCAAAACTGCGCAGCACTAAATGTAGCACTGCGCCCTTTGGAACTTTTTTTTATTGCGGGTTTGAAGCAGGGGGTCTCCGGAGCTGACCGGTGTGAAGCAGGGGGTCTCCGGAGCTGACCGGTGTGAAGCAGGGGGTCTCCTGAGCTGACCGGTGTGAAGCAGGGGGTCTCCGGAGCTGACCGGTGTGAAGCAGGGGGTCTCCGGAGCTGACCGGTGTGAAGCAGGGGGTCTCCGGAGCTGACCGGTGGGAAGTTCAGCGCTGGGGACCTCCGGCTTCAAGAGATACTTACGTCCGGAGGTGCTGCGTGTATCTCTGTGGAGTTTAAATGTCCAGGTCACACGGGTCAATAGGAAGCTGCAAGGGATGACATAACGGCTTCCTATTGGTCTGCAGGACATTTAAACACTGCAATTTGCGTTAGGCACACACGTACCCTGGCTGGGGATACCCCCTACGGAAGTATCTCCGGAAACAGTGGGTCCCCGGAGCTGAAATTAGCACAGTTTAGACCCGTTGCTTCAATTCTGTAATTAAAATATTTGTTATTGCGCAGTGCTGCGTTTTGCTGCTTCGCCATTACTGATGGATATAGTGCTGATCTGTAGTGCAGCACCGTGGGGGGTGTCGAGAATAAGAAAATGACCGCAGGGTACAGTCGGTAAAGACCCTGCTACAAAGGAGTTTACAATCTAAAAGGGTCAGGCGAGCTGAGGAGAGCGGAAACACAAGGTATGTGAAGTCGAATAGATTTGCAGTTGTGTAGTAATCCCACCACAAAAGAGATTAACAAACGTGCACCTCACCTCCCCGCTCGCTCGCCCCCGCCCATCTCCCCGCTCGCTCGCACCCACCTCCCCGCCCATCTCCCCGCTCGCTCACACCCACCTCCCCGCCCATCTCCCCGCTCCCTCCCCCCCGCCCCCCCGCCCCCGCTCATCTTCCCCGCCCATCTCCCCGCTCCCTCGCCCATCTCCCCGCTCGTTCGCACCCACCTCCACGCTCGCTCGCACCCTCCCATCTCCACGCTTACTCGCCCCGCCCATCCCCACGCTCACTCGTCCCCGCCCACTCGCCCATCCCCATGCTAACTCGCCCCGCCCATCCCCACGCTCACTCGCCCCCACCCATCTCCACGCTCACTAACCCATCTCCATGCTCATCCGCCCGTCCATCTCCATTCTCGCTCGCCTGCGCTCATCTCCACGCTCACTCACCTCTGCCCTAGCCCATCTCCACGCTCACTCGCCCATCTCCACGCTCACTCACCTCAGACTCCGCCAGCAGCCGGAGACACTCGTCTAAAAACGCCAGGGAGCGGTCCACCGACTTCTTGGCTCTCTTCCTGGAGTTGCCCCCGGGCACCACCTCCCCGTCAGACAGGCACTGGAACCAGTCTGCCCGCAGGGCGCCCTGGACCCCCACGAACTTTTGGGGCGTGAGCTCCAGGCGCCCTCCTCCCCCCCACACAGAAACCGTCTGCAGGGGGCAAAGGAGGAACAAGCGTCAGCGAAGCAGAGACATCGCGGTCACACTCTCCAACCGTCACCAGAGAAGGCCCGCCGCTGCCGTCCCTCACACACCATTTAAAGAGCTGTTAAACCATGCTGCAGCCAATAACGTTTGTTAAGAGCTGGGAGAACCAAGATGAATGATGCTTCAGCTTCAGACAAACGGTTTCATTGGATTTCTTTACAGAATTGAACAGAAAGATATACAAACATTTGAAGAGCACTTGTATTTTCGATGTTATCCCGCAGCTTGTTGTCCCCGATCTCTCGCCCCTACAACGCTGCAGAGGTTGGGTTACCACTGAAGGATTGTCACGGAGCGTGTTTCTTTTCTCCGGGGTATCAGTTTGCTGATTGCACATGGCTAATAACGCCCCTTTTTGCTTCCTTGTATGCCTCACCGCTAAAGACACAAAGCCCACTGTAATGGCAGCTGCATGGACACGGCTGTATACAGCGCCATGGAACAGGATAGCACTGCACACACATACAGGATCTCCCTCATACTATCAGCACCCCACGAGGCCGGTAACTGCATCGTTACTCCCTGCCGGGGAGATACTCCCAGCTTGTTACCGCTCGTTACCGCATTAATAATCAGCCGCTTTCTCACTCCGATTGGGGGGGGGGTCACTTTAAAGCCCCAGCGACCCCCTTATTTACCATTTTGAAACGTAGAAAGAGATTGCAGGTAAGAAAACCTAACCTGTCCCTTACGCCCAAATCCCCGGCTGTGCGAGATCTGAGGTCAGTCCGTCCTACCCCGCATGGGGTTCCCCAGTGCCTATCCCAAACCAGCTTGAATTGCTGAACGGTGTGTGACATTACCTCTTCTGCTGGAACGGCTGCTCCTTATATTACACCCGGGGTGGGCAACTCCAGTCTGCATGGGTCACAGACAGGTCAGAATTTCAGGATATCCCTGCTTCAGCATTTCAGGATATCCCTGCTTCAGCACAGGTGGATGAATCAGTCCCAGCTTCAGCACAGGTGGTGCAATCAGTCCCAGCTTCAGCACAGGTGGCTCAATGAGTGGCTCAGTCTCATTGAACCACCTGTGCTGAAGCAGGAATATCCTGAAAACCTGACCTGTTGGTAGCCCTTGAGGACTGGAGTTGGCCACTCCTGCATTCAACAAATGGTACAAAAGTGCATGAAGAAAAAAACCCCATTGCAGAGCTGAAGATTTGAGCCGAAAAACCAGGCATTTTACAATGGCAGCCATATTTGTAACCCCCCCATCACAGAAAAAGGATTAAACAAATGTAAAAATCGGAAATCAAAAAACGGTGAAAGGATTTACAAAGTGAAGCATGTGATCAGGACGAAGGCACAATTTAACCCTTTGAGCGTCACTATGTCATGCAGACGTGCCCCCCCGGGGACCCATGATAGTGACGTCATCCTCAGAGAGTCGTTTGTTTTCCAGGCTTGACCGCGTCCTGTGTTTCCGCGGAAGCGCAGGGTGCGCAGGGCGCGTTCTAACCGGGGAGGATACAGAGGCCTTCCATTTCACAGAAAATGGCCACCACGGTCACATGACCGCACTGCACCGGAGGGGCCCGCAGCACTCTGGCCCCACGACCGGCGGGATGGCGGTGCAGTCGGTGCCACCGCACCGAGCCCCCCGGGGTTACAGAGGCCCCACCCCATACCCCATAACAATTAAACTGCTTGCCGGCGCACGGTTTAAGTGGGCCCTGCGGGCGTCTCCCGCTCCCGTTAGCGTGGTATCAGCACTCATTTACCTTGTTGGTGTTGTATCCTGTCGGGCTCACGGTAACTGGGTCATGAATGGAGCAATACAGCACCGCGTCCGGCATACCTGCACGAGGCATGCAAAAGAAATACCTACGTCACCGCCTCCATTATAATGTGATTACGCATGCGCCATACAGTCACGTGGGCACAATAAGCATGGAATGGAAGTCACTAGGCATATAATGTAACCGCAGGCAGTGGAGGATCCCCTGTAACTGCAATTAGATGGGCAGCAAATAAAAATACCACGTTGTCAGCTCAATCACAGGTCCACAAGGCTGCCCTTCCCCATTATCTCTTAGCATACAATGCTTCCACTGCAGCCAGGGATTCTGGGTAATGACATGCAAATTGAGGACTCAGTGTCACCTTTTGCTTCATGTCCACTTTAAACATGGGACTCCCTATAATCATATGCCTGACGCATTTCACAGCTTTAAGTAGATGAGGATTTCACACCCTCTGTGCTATTTTGCCAGTTTCCTGACCCCTGCAGAAGCCGTGCGTCGGCAGCCCCTGCTGACCAGGGAATGGGCGACTGTATAATGAGTAATATCATTATGTCATGGGGCAGTCATGGCATAAAGCTCGGCGTTGTGTAGGGACCATTTTGTATGACAAGGTTGCGAGACATCTGTAGTGGGCCCAATCTATTATCATTTCCTCTATAAAACGGGTACATTTATTTGTACTGACATTGTTTTGTCCACAGATACTTGGTTTGTTCCTGTAAAGCACTATCCCAGGCCAGAAGCTGCTCCCAGGGACTGCTCCCAGCATCATTCTTATCTTTAGGCTGGGGCCATAGAGGGGGGAGCAGTTCCGAGCCGCGCTGACGCTGAGGCTCGCTTGCTGAAATCT
This sequence comes from Ascaphus truei, assembly GCA_036426205.1. Taxonomy (NCBI): domain Eukaryota; kingdom Metazoa; phylum Chordata; class Amphibia; order Anura; family Ascaphidae; genus Ascaphus; species Ascaphus truei. Next base: position 283,346,827 of record CM071569.1, read on the forward strand.
GCGCGATTTCATGCCCATACAGGCGAGCCAGCGGGCGCGATCGGGAGACGGGGGGAGACTGAGGGAGGCGGGGCAGTGACGTCGCTGGGCCAATCGCCCGCGATGCACCGACGTCAACGTCACGGCGCCGTGACGTTGACGCTGCTCTGCGCTGATTGGATGTTGTCAGCCGACAGCGCTCTGAAAAACAGTTTGGCTGTCGGCTGAAAAATCCAGCGCCTCAGCACGCCTGCGGACGCTCGCGTGAGCCCCCTCTCAAGGCATCCTCATTGAGGATGCAGGGGCTCAGCGCGGAGCGTCCGCACGCCTCAGCACGGCCTGTCCTTCTATAGACGGCCTTACAGGTAGTAAAAAGCCACGGTTGACAAAGTCAAGTGAGGCAGCTAGGTGAAATTTGGGGCTAAGATTCTCCCGCAATGAGGGAGACTGAAGTCAAAACAACCAGAGGCAATTCTGTTCGATCTGGCCAGAATCCAGATAACTGGTTTCAATCATGGTTTTACTAGAACGTTTGCTGTAATACACAAAAAGGGTGCATATAAAGCAATAATAGACTAGAGAGAAAGGAACCCCAATAAATGAGAGCACTCGATCACAGTGTTATCACAGAGTCAGCACACATAAGTGGACCTAATGTGGTACAGTGAGTACTAAATATGCATTGATATGGTTAATAAATTAAAAAAAAACACATTCTTAAAGAGTCATATACTGTAGTGCTAATGGAGGAACCCTTGAAGTATTTAAAAAAATCTCGGGGAACCCCTATCTAGCTGACACATATTAGGTTTGACAGGGTTCAGTCACAACATTTTACACCTCACGTGCGACCTCTATTTCCCACCCTCTACCCATGTATTTCTCTCCCATCCGTCTCACTAACTCTCCCCCCTCCCGCCTCGCATGTATTTATCCCCTTGCCTCTCACTCTTACTCCCTCTTTTCCTCACTCACTCCCTCCTGCCCCCCCTCTTCTCTCACTCGCCCCTACCTTCCGTCAATTACCCCACTCTCTCTCAATCCACCCTACAAAATACATACCACAACAAAACACCCGGGGGGGGGGAGGTCTGTGGTACGTAGGAGGAACCCCTGAGACTGCTTCAAGGACCCCAGGGTTCCACGGATCCCTGGTTGGGAATCACTGTGCTAATGGAATGGATCTTACTTGAGTCTCATAACCTTAATGCCCCCCAGTATAGGGTAATCCAGGTCGCACACTATCAGGCTAAAGTAAGATCCATTACATTAGCACTACCTAAGGTGTTGGATTTTCACCTTCATTGGGGGGTTGGTTATATTATAACCACCCTACCCTGCTATCCGCTCTGCCATATTTCTTTTAATATTCGCTTCTTAGCTATGGCTATATCATAGGAAAGAAAAAGAACCCAGTCTTTCAGCACTCAGTCACAAGGATTGTAATATTGTAAATTTAAAAATATGCTTTATTTATAACCATGAATAAAAAATAGGGTGTTAAAACGTAATTAATAGTATTAACACACTGACTATATCCTTAATAACCCACCTGTAATTATGTGGGTGGATATAATAGATCCCTAATGAATGTTGGGGATCAAACGCTACTGATAGTAGCTACCTAATGATTAGCAAGAGAAGCCTGTGAGAGCCCACTCAAAGACACTTTTATGGAAAGTGTCTTTGAGTGGGCTCTCACAGGCTCCTCTTGCCTATATCATTAGGTAGCTACTATCAGTAGCGTCTGTCCCAACATTCATTAGGATCTTATTATATCCACCCACATAATTACAGGGTTATTAAGGATATAGTCACGTGCGGTTTAATACTATTTAATTACGTTTTAACACCCTATTTTTTATTCTGGTTTATAATAAAGCATATTTTTAAATTTACAATATTACAATCCTTTGTGACTGAGTGCTGAAAGACTGGGTTCTTTTTCTTTCCTATGATATAATCACGTCTCCATCCAGTCAGCACCTCACTGTGGTCTAACACTAGCTGTGCGGGTTTTCTTTGCGTGTAGCTATGGCTATACACTGAGTCCACTCACAGTCACTCGGACTCAATTGCGTTCGATTTTAAATTTTAGAGTATGACTCTTTAATAAAGTTCTTTTTCATTTATTCACCATATCAATGCATATTTAATACTCACTCTACCACATTAGGTCCACCTATGTGTGCCGACTCTGTGATTCCACTGTCATAGAGTGCTCTCATTTATCGGGGTTCCTTTCTCTCTAGTCCGTTATTGATTCATTACCCCAGATTGTAGCACCAATCACATACACTATCTCCTTATAGCAGTCATGAGGGTCCTCCTTCCCACCCTCCACCCCCCTTCCCACCGTCCACCCCCCTTCCCTTGGTTCACAATGCATATAAAAGCAATACACACTCACCTGCAAATTTTCCAACTCCCTCCTTATATTCTTCAAGGACCTCCTGGTGTTCTGCTCTGCGCAGAGGAGAATAAAGAACAGGAAGAATGACATGTAACGGGTAGGACGCCCCATGCTTTTGTTCCTGTTAAATCCCAAGGTGGCTCACATAATAGTGAGGAGAATTCTATTTGCAATAACATCTCCGCATAGCTGTCTCACATACTTACACGAGTCCCCTTACATCCTCATATTTACGCACAACAAAGCTTTAATGTACAAATATCTTCAGTCTGATGCCTGGGGCACAGAGTGATAACGCAGTGTATTGTAACCTTTTTTTTCGTTAAGGAACCCTATAATTATATTGTGAAATTCTGAGGAACCCCAACCCTCTCTAATAGCGCGTCTGAGATCAGATGCATTGTAAGGAACCCCAACCCTCTTTAATAGCGCGCCCGAGATCAGAAACATTGTAGGGAACCCCAACCCTCTTTAATAGCGAGTCTGAGATCAGATACATTGTAGGGAACCCCAACCCTCTCTAATAGCGCATCTGAGATCAGATGCATTGTAAGCATCCCCAACCGTCTCTAATAGCGTCTGAGATCAGATGCATTGTAGGGAACCCCAACCCTCTCTAATAGCGTCTGAGATCAGATGCATTGAAAGGAACCCCAACCCTCTTTAATAGCGCATCTGAGATCAGATGCATTGTAAGGAACCCCAACCCTCTCTAATAGCGCGCCTGAGATCAGATGCATTGTAGGGAACCCGAATCCTCTTTAATAGCGCGCCTGAGATCAGATGCTATGTAAATTCTTCTGTATTTGGTACCATTTTAAAATTACCTGAAAATTACATGGAAACCTTTAGGGAAGTCCAGGGAACCCAGGTTGAAAAACACTGATTTATCCAAATTCTGTAAACAACTGTGCCTACATTTGCCATAGGCCCGAAATCTAAAGCCAGTGGCATGTTAAAAAAAAATTAAATGTGGGCAATTAGCAACAGAAAAAAAACAATTTTTTTTTTTTTTTTACATTTTTTTTTGCCATGGAAACCAAATGCAGTGCAGTGTTTTTAAAACCTCTCATCTCTTTTGTGATAACACTGTATCCAGCAAGGAAACGTATCCATCCACACGTCTGTCTTATGTGATCTGAATAGGCTGCCATCATTAGGCTTCGGCCCCAGTGGTTACGGCTGCACACACGCCGGAGCGCCGGGCGGCGCGTGCACCGGTTTCATCTGCGACCGGTGGTCTGCGGCTGTGCTTGCAGTGGAGAGCAGGAGATCAGACGGGGGGCGTGGCCATGACGTCACGCGGCTGGTTCGCCCTCATTGGCTGAACCGCCGCCGTGACGTGGCCAATGCTCGCCCTCCGCGTCAAAAGACATCAATCTCGTCTTTTGACCAATGCAACTGCGCATGGCGGCTTGTCCGCGCACACACGGCGACTGGGGCCTGCCCCGTAGAGGGCTGTGCCTGGTGTGCGGCGCGCACGCCGCGGCCACTGGCGACCGGGCCTACGGCAAAGAGACAAAGGGGGCAAACTATTATCAGATAAGATTACTACACAGGAAAAGGAAACATTCATTTTTAACGCGCGTGACATTTTACTTTAGACTGATTCTTTAGAAGGTTGCTAATTACATTGACACGTTGTCTAAAAAATACATCTATTTTGTTGTCTGGAAATTTCTTCAAGGGTTGTCAATGAAATAAGATTTGTTGTAGGATGTGACACCTTTTAGCGAACCAACATTACAGTTCTCCATAAATACTATAATGTACAGACCTTTCAAAACCTTGTAGGTGTTTTTCTGCACGTGTCTTGCAATAAATCTCCCTCTTACTCGCCTCTTTTCCAAAGTGAACAATTATCATTTGGATAGGAGTTCCCACTTAGCAAATTCAGTGGCTCTTATGTATTTTTTTTGTAGACCTGTGATATCCTTTTCACAATAAAAAGGTGCCCAGAACAGTTACTCCATACTGAGTTCCCAAGATCCCTCCATCTTGTAACTAAGACTATGGCCCCAGTGCCTGCAACGGGGTGCCTGGCGGAGCTCGTCCCCTGCATCAGCGCGATCTGATGGACTCCTCGCGACAGGGAGATGTGGCGGGGGCGCGGCCATGACATCACACGGCTGGCTCGCCCTCATTGACTGAACTCGGCCGCCACGCCAAAAGACTAATATCTTGTCTTTTGGCAATGGCGGTCGCGCATCGTGCTTCCTGCAGCCGCGCGCAGGTAGCTACTGGGGCCGGCCCCGTAGAGGGCCGTACTGAATGCGCGCTGCGGCCACCGTAGCTCAGTGAGGACTCAGCCTTCGTGTAGCTGAAGGTACTTACAGGGTGGAGAGCGTGATGTGTGTCACAGATGGGACACCTTCAATGGTCTGCAGGGTGTCGTGGGTTAGGTGTGGTGGGGAACAGGTCTTTGTGTACAGCAGGCAGCCTGGCACCTCCAGCGTTTTGTCCCCATTCCGTCCCAAGCTGTTAATGACCCCAAGGCGGGCGCCGTTCACCACTTTACTGAGACTCAGCTTCATCCTGATGAAGTGAAGCTCCAGCCAGAGACCTGCGGGAGAAACAAACATTGCTTTATGATCTACGGGCAAATCTCATCGCCCAAAAACTAGTGCACAATAGGGGCTGATCCTATAAACTCCAAAGTGGACAATCACGCTGCGAGCATCCGAAAATCCGTATCTTCCGCTGATGAGTGCCCGGACGTACAAAAAACGCAAGAGTTATTTGTACGGTTTCCTCTCCACTGGAAAACTTCAGTTGTATGGTTCCCCCGACGTACAGATCCTCGTGGCTCCGGCACCGCGCAGAATAGCTGCACCGTCTGACACAAATAAGACTGCGGGGTCACAAACAAAGTCGCTCCCGATGACGCAACTTTCCATTGGCTCTCTGGAATGCGCCATGACCTCGCATGCCATTTTGGGTCCACCATGCAAGTGTCAGCTCTGGGTGACCCCCCCCTCCCCCCCCCCCCCCCGTTCAGGTAGAAACATGGTTTACAAAATAGCGAGCAGACGGGACTGCTAAAGGAGTCAAAGCCCTCTTTGCAGGGCGCCACCATTGTCGGTTGTGCGCGCACCTGCACCGGTTCACGCATGCGCAGAGCTCACGCGGCAGCCATTGTGAGTCGCACATGTGCAGCATGTCATGCGCACGCGGCCCCAATGATAAGAATGCTCCGAGGGAACTACAAGACCCAGCAGCCGCTGGGGCTGCTACCCGCATGACGCCAGGGAGCCTATGGCGTGGCTGTATTCCACGTTAGGAAGGTAGTTTTCACGCGCTGAGGAAGTGGGAGGCAGTCAAGATCTGGACAGAGAGGGTGCAGGTAGGGTCAAGGGGGGCAGTGCTCCCTTGGGCTAGGTCAGAATTGCCCCAAAGGTCCCAGATAGTTCCTCGGGTCCCAGTAGTACTGTGAACATGGAGTGCTGTAGGGAAAGCACTCATCTGAGGATAGGGACCTTTTCACTGTAGTAATAGTGTGAGAGGTGCTGCAGGACATTGCCTGAAGAGAAGTCTGTTGGAAAGGAGCCTACCCAGACTCCTGCAGAGAGACTATTTACAGGGCTACACTCCCACGGGAAGCCCCTCCAAAGGCATCCGCCTTAGGATCCAACCGGTAGAGGAGCATAAGATTGTGGCGCGGAAAAACGCCATTGATCTACGGAGTTCTATTGGTTGTCCCGGTCTGGACTGAGACCAGGAAGGTATTAAGAAGTGCACCAACGGGCACCACAACACATGGAAGCGCACTATCCCACACACTCTTTGGGGAGGGAATTGCTTGTGGACACTCAAGGGTTAAGTGCCCAGGCACTCCAATACTTTGGGGTTTCCACCCGGGAGGTGTGGGGTGATAATCTGCTAGTTATGTTGATGGTGCACGAATCAGGTGCGTTCAGTAAATACCATTTTATATAAAAAGGTGTGTAATTATTGTGTATATCGGGTCCGGTGAGGGGCTCCTCCCACTATGCTGGGATCCCCCGCCAGTGGAGGCGCTGCATCAAGATAATAAGTATGCCCCAGGCTCCCAGTGGCGGAGGCTCAGGCCTCTTGTTAGCCAAACAGGTGACAGCAGCACAGGTAGTTTCAGTACCCAGGGGGTACAAAGGCTACACATATATGTACTCTTGTCATACAATGTTACTGTCCCAACATATATGTACTCCTGTCATACAATGTTACTGTCCTAACATATATGGCTGTCTTTTCCCCCCCTCTCAGGGTTCCCCCGCGCTTCTTTTCCCCTATGGGTCCCGCTCTATTTCCCCTCTTCAGGGTCCCCGCGCTCTCTTTTCCCTCTTCGGGTCCCCGCGCTCTCTTTTCCCCCTCTTCAGGGTCCCCGCGCTCTCTTTTCCCCCTCTCTCAGGGTCCCCCCGCGCTCTCTTTTCCCCCTCTTCAGGTCTACCCGCGCTCTCTTTCCCCCCCTCTTCAGGGTCCCGCGCTTCTCTTTCCCCCTCTTCAGGGTCCCCCCGCGCTCTCTTTCCCCCTCTTCAGGGTCCCCCAGGGTCTTCTTTTCCCCTCTTCGGGTCCACGCGTCTCTTTCCCCCTCTTAGGGTCCCCGCGCTCTCTTTCCCCCCTCTCAGGGGTCCCGCGCTCTCTTTCCTCTTCAGGGTCCCCGCCGTCTCTTTCCCCCTTCAGGGTCCCGCGCTCTCTTTCCCCCTCTTCAGGGTCCCCCGCTCTCTTCCTTTTCCCCCTCTCAGGGTACCGCGTCTATTCTTTACCATCTCAGGGTCCCGCGCTCTCTTTGCCCCCTCTTCAGGGTCCCCGCGCTCTCTTTGCCCCTCTTCAGGGTCCCCGCGCTCTCTTTTCCCCCCTCTTCAGGGTCCCCGCGCTCTCTTTTCCCCTCTTCAGGGTCCCCGCGCTCTCTTTCCCCCTCTTCAGGGTCCCCGCGCTCTCTCCCCCTCTTACGGTCCCCGCGATCTTCTTTTCCCCCTCTTCAGGGTCCCCGCCTCTCTTGCCCTCTTCAGGGTCCCCGCGCTCTCTTTTCCCCCTCTTCACGGGTTCCCCCCGCGTCTTTTCCCCTATTCGGGTCACCGCGCTCTCTTTTCCTCTTCAGGGTCCACGCCTCTCCTTTTCCCCCTCTTCAGGGTCCCAGCGCTTCTTTCCCCCTCTTCAGGGTCCCCGCGCTCTTCTTTCCCCTCTAAGGGTCCCCGCGCTCTCTTTCCCCCTCTTCAGGGTCCCCGCGCTCTCTTTCCCCCTCTTCAGGGTCCCCACGCTCTCTCCCCCATGTTCTGGATCCACACGTGCGCACGCACTCCCTCCCTGTTCTGGGTCCTCTCCCTGATCTGGGTCATGGGTCCTCTCCTGTCTGGGTCTGGGTCCTCTCCCTGTTCTGGGTCTCTGGGTCCTCTCCCTGTTCTGGGTCTCTGGGTCCTCTCCCTGTTCTGGGTCTCTGGGTCCTCTCCTGTTCTGGGTCTTGGGCCTCTCCTGTTCTGGTCTCTGGGTCCTCTCCTGTTCTGGGTGGATCCCTCTCCTGTTCTGGTCTCGGGTCCTTCCCTGTTGGGTCTCTGGTCCTCTCCTGGGTCTGGTCCCTCTCTCATGTTCTGGGTCTCTGGGTCCCTGCTCTCCTGTTCTGGGTCTCTGGGTCCTCGTCTCCGGTCGGGTCTCTGGGTCCTGCTCTCCTGTTCTGGGTCTCTGGGTCCCTGCTCTCCTGTTCTGGGTCTCTGGGTCCTGCTCTCCCTGTTCTGGTCCTGCTCTCCTTTTGGGTCTCTGCGGGTCCTCTCCCTGTTCTGGGTCTCTGCGGGTCCTCTCCCTGTTCTGGGTCTCTGCGGGTCCTCTCCCTGTTCTGGGTCTCTGGGTCCCTGCTCTCCCTGTTCTGGGTCTCTGCGGGTCCTCTCCCTGTTCTGGGGTCTCTGCGGGTCTCTCCCTGTTCTGGGTCTTCTGGGGTCCTCTCCGTTTGGGTCTTGGGTCCCTGCCTCTCTGTCTGGGTCTCGGGGTCTCTCCCTGTTCTGGGTCATCGCTCTCCCCCCCTCACACCTTGCTGCTCGGTTTCTGATTGCTCCTCTTCCACCTGTACAGCTCCGGCCTCCCGTTCCCTGAATGCGCCATCCCCCCGGGTCGCGCCAGCATCCTCCTGTCCCCCTCCCCGGGTCTCTCCGCTTCTACACCCTGCCCACAGCCATGTCCTCCAAGCTCCGGCTCTCATCGGACGTTACCCCTCTGCCGCGAGCGCTGCCGGGACTTGGAGTCCTGGATCGCGTCTTCCCTGCCGCCACGCAGGCGTGATACAAGCCGAGACGGACTACAACTCCCAGCATCCAGCGGGAAAGCAACGGGAGCGTCCCCTCTGTTTCTATGGCAACATGTTTCGTTCAGAATCACGTGATAAGAACAGCTGGGACAGACCGGGTGGCTATGATGACGTAACTAACGGTGATTGGTGGAGGCTGAATGACGTAGAAAGAAGTCGCCTTCCACCATAGTCCCACGTGTAAGTAATGGGTGGGAGGGTGATGTGGGGCGAGTAATTATCAGAGCACGGCTAGTATTATATATTAAACATATATTAGTTGTGTGTGACACTAACATATTCCCCAGCGCAGTATAATGTGGGAGGGAGGACAGTAACATTGTAGGACAGAGTACATATATGTTAGGACAGTAACATTGTATGACAGGAGTACATATATGTTAGGACAGTAACATTGTATGACAGGAGTACATATATGTTAGAACAGTAACATTGTATGACAGGAGTACATATATGTTAGGACAGTAACATTGTATGGCAGGAGTACATATATGTTAGGAACGTAACATGTATGGACGGAGTACATATATTGTTAGGGACAGTAACATTGTATGACAGGAGTACATATATGTTGGGACAGTAACATTGTATGACAGGAGTACATATATGTTGGGACAGTAACATTGTATGACAAGAGTACATATATGTTAGGACAGTAACATTGTATGACAGGAGTACATATATGTTAGGACAGTAACATTGTATGACAGGAGTACATATATGTTAGGACAGTAACATTGTATGACAGGAGTACATAATGTTAGGACAGTAACATTTGTATGACAGGAGCAGTACATATATGTTAGGACCAGTAACATGGTTGAATGACAGGAGTACATACTGTACCTATGCCACTTGGTGGGTTACTGTACCTATGCCACTTGGTAGGTTACTGTACCTATGCCACTTGGTAGGTTACTGTACCTATGCCACTTGGTAGGTTACTGTACCTATGCCACTTGGTGGGTTACTGTACCTATGCCACTTGGTAGGTTACTGTACCTATGCCACTTGGCGGGTTACTGTACCTATGCCACTTGGCGGGTTACTGTACCTATGCCACTTGGTGGGTTACTGTCCCTTGGCCACTTGGTAGGTTACTGACCTAGGCACTTGGTAGGACTGTCTATGCCACTGGGTACTGGACCTATTGCTGGCGGTTACTGAACCTAATGCCACTTGGCGGGTTACTGTATACTATGCCACTTGGTAGGTTCTGTACTATATGCCACTTGTGGTACTGGTTACGACCTATGCCACTTGGCGGGTTACTGAACCTATGCCACTTGGGGGGTTACTGTTACCTATGGCCACTTGGCTGGGTTGACTGGTACCTATGCCACTTGGTAGTTACTGTACCTATGCCACTTGGTGGGTTTACTGTACCTATGCCACTTGCTAGGTTACTGTACTAGCCACTTGTCGGGTTACTGTACCTATTGCCACTTCGGTCGGGCTTACTGTACCTATGCCACTTGGTAGGTTACTGTACCCTATGCCACTGTGGTGTGGTTACTGTACCTATGGTCACTTGGTGATTACTGTACCTAATCCACTAGTAGGTTACCTGGAGCCTAACTTCAGCCACTTGGTAGGTTACTGTACCTATGCCACTTGGCGGGTTACTGTACCTATGCCACTTGGCGGGTTACTGTACCTATGCCACTTGGTGGGTTACTGTACCTATGCCACTTGGCGGGTTACTGTACCTATGCCACTTGGTGGGTTACTGTACCTATGCCACTTGGTGGGTTACTGTACCTATGCCACTTGGTAGGTTACTGCACCTATGCCACTTGGCGGGTTACTGCACCTATGCCACTTGGCGGGTTACTGTACCTATGCCACTTGGTGGGTTACTGTACCTATGCCACTTGGCGGGTTATTTTACGTTTCTAATTGGTGGTATCCTCTGTGCTCAGAGCAACACTCTTGCTGCTCAATTTTCATGGGATATGTATGTATGTATGTATGTATGTATGTATGTATGTATGTATGTATGTGTGTGCGTGTTTTGCCATGTTGGCTCTGGGGGGTCCTGTGGCGCTCAAGCGTGATTCTCCCAGCAGCCCCCGGATACCGACTGATTGAACCTCCAGAGTCAGCCTTGAGTCTGGCGGCCAATCGTACATCGCAGCTTTCTGGTGGTGACCAGGTAGCCATATTTTAGTTTTTTTTTCCAGAGCCTGGCAAAATGTCAATGTTTTGTGTTGCTGGCGGGGAGTGGAAGGGGGGGGGGGGTGTCTCAGGACCCATCTGGTAAAACAAGTATATTAATTCTTAGGGAATTTCCTAATTTAAAGTGCATATAGATCTGAGTTTTTAGCACAGCCTTCTAACTAAAGGGCTATGGAACCACTAAATACAGTGTGAACGGATGTACTTGGGGCCGCTGAAAAGGGGAGGAGGGGAACACATTTCATTTAACACCATAATCATATAAAGAATTATCTAACAATCAATCTCTGAAATGAGCTACGGTCAAAGTCACAATCCATGCCATAGGGTTACACCATTTTAAGAATACAGATACAAGAGGCTTCTTGTCTCAAAAGTGTTTTTCCTGTTGTAATACCTCGGGGGCTCAAAGGGATATCGATCAATGCCAGAAATACTACATTAACTTTTTCAAAGGGACTGTTCTCTAGCAAAGTGTTTTGGCAAAAGTAGAATGACCTGCTTATGTCGATCTGCACTGGGAGCTCTATGTTTTTATCAACTTTGAAATGACATTTGAGGTGTTCTATGTGTGCCCCCTACCTTCATACCGTCAAACGGTGTTTGGGTGTATGTATTTAGGGAATGTCTTGTTGGTAATTCACTGTGACTATACACAGAAAGCAATCCTTCTCTCTGCAGAGAGTGGAGCAGGCCTCAGAGTTTGCCGTTTCTGAAGTCTTCTCCCGGAAGAAGTCGGCGCAGCGTGGACGGAGACCCCCGGCTCCTGCGCTGGACCTTGAATCAACAGACCAGCTGCATGATCACGATGATGCCTTCGCTGAAGGTATGACTGGTCCTGTCCAAGGGCACATAGACAATATATCTCCTGCAGAGAAGGCAGAATCCCACAGAGACACTTCTGTCTTATCCAGCAGATATCATGAAAGAAAGGGTGACAGAGGTCACTAGAGTCCCCTATTAATTGCAGATGTCACGAAAAAGTAATAAATTCACAGAAAAGTCTGATAGCGTAAGGTATAACAAGGGCATCCACTTTTATGTATGACGTAACTTGTGGGCGTCTGAGAGCGGTAACACTCGTGGAGCGGAGCTGCATCTGTCGGGAGTTTTTCCTGGTCGGGGCATATACACTCACGCAAGGAGCACGGTTGTTATCTATGTTGGCTTACTGCTTATGCATTTTATAATCGTGGGTGTTCAAGGAGCCTCTGTATGGGGGTTATACTTATATGTACTTCCCTCGGGTGCATCATGACATATACATACAGATACAGATATATTCACATTGTCTGTATTTATGACCTTACACCCAGCTACTTAGGCTCCTTTTAGTATTAGTGTGTGTTTCCCCACCTACCCACAGAGTATGCATGGTTTTGGTAACAACACTAGGGACACCATGAGTTAATGTGATATACTGATTTATATTGATTGGTATTCCTTACCTTATTGGTTGCTACCCCCCTCCCACCCGCTCCCCAACAGGGGTTTTTTAATATCACAATGTTTTTTCTTTTTGTGTCACTTGTGTTTCGACAATATATATGATGTATTAAAGTTTTTTTATTTTTTAGATTTTAAAAGTGGATGCCCTTGTTATACCTTAGGCTATCAGACTTTTCTGTGAATTTATTACTTTTTCGAGACATCTGTCTATTTGTGGATATTATATCCTCTAGCTACCAGTCTATTTCATCTGGGACCTTGAGTCCATACTGAGGATATTAGTATCTTATAGTTATGATATTTGTTCTTGCCGGGAGTGCAATTAATAGGGGACTCTAGTGACCTCTGTCACCCTTTCTTTCATGATAACAATTTCTTCTCTGTGCACCCTGCGCTTTTCTCTAACTTTGGATATTATGGTTTGAGCGTTGTCCCCCCTCTCTTTCTTTTTTGAATTATCCAGCAGATAACCCAAAATAGACACCAAATAATGTACAGGGGAACTTTCCTTAACATCTCTGCATCTCAGTTATCAGTCGGTTTTCTTTTGTTTACTGGATCTTGTTTGTTGGAAAACGTGAGGATGATTGCTAAGCATCTCATAAAGTTTGTCTAATGAGTAACTTCCGTTCTAACTGTCTCTCTAAGGGGGCACATTCGTCAAACTTTGTGGGGTTTCCCATCCGGTCCAGTGTTACCTGCCATTCAAATCGATGGCAGTTAACACCACATTGAATATGATGACATCAGAGCTTTATACATCTGTCCTTAAGTCTATATATCCTGTGTACTCTTCACGGGTTAATAGGGTGCAACCCAGCAGGCTACTTTTTCCTTACCAAAGCCAATTTGGTGACCAGAACTCTCTGGGGAGACTTCATCACTTTAGGCCTACAAGCTACTTCTTGGGAACATGAGTTTCACATGATTGTCGTGCCATTGGAAAAACAGAAAGTGAATCCCTGCGCTTCTCCAATTGGGCTAACAATAAATGGGGAAATAAATATATATAGTGAGACCTAAGTCTGGAAGACAAAGGAGACTTTGGGTTCCATCCTTTGAATGGTCATGCCATTGGAGTTTAATACGTTTCGCACCTCTTAAGCAGTTGAGTTTTAATACCACGAGGAGCTAGAATGGTGTGTGGCCACATGAGCCTTTCTTCCATGTTGTAAAATAATAAAGGCGGGAGAAGGAGTTGGTAGTGAGATACCTTTACCTGGACCAACAGATTGGACATAAGCCACTCGGTGTCTTATTTGAAGCTCAAAGAAAGTAGAAAAGGGGCAAGAGGTTTAGCAATTGCTACAAACCATGAGTTGGATGTATGTATGTATGTACATAAGAGATGCATATTGTAAATGATGGTCTTACTGCCAGTATAATCATACAATGATCAGCTTTGGTGCTTGCTACAATACTCCCATTGTTTACTGACTTCATTTCACATGCATTGTACACACTGAAGCCCAGGACCTGCTGAGTGAATGGATGAACACCAAGCTGAAACTGGAGCTAGCCAGCGACGATGAGGATGAAGCTGAAAATGTCCCAGCAGAGCTGACCGCACCAAAACAGCCCCCTCCAGAGTTTGTGAAGTATAACAGGTTTGACGGTAAGACTAGATTACAAAATCTCCAAGTGCGAGGCCACTTACTCAGTCCCCAAAATACTTAATAAAAAAATTAATCGGAGCCTTCACAAAAGCTGTAAATCTTCTATATTCTAGAATGTTGTGTTTTTCGTATTTAGGTTTTTGATCCTTAATTTGAGCAAAGATCTCATGAGGGCAACTGCGCATTTTCCACAAGTCCCCCAAACTCCACCTTCACCCCATTATCACATGACCTAGAGGGCCATATTTACTGAGCAGTGTTCTGCCTCAAGACACCTCCCAGCGCTGGAAGACAATGTGCAACCCATTGACTTCATTGGATCAGTAGGGGTCTTCATATGGCCCACAGTGGTTAAACTGCAAATTCAGGGGGGAGGGGGATAACATACAAATGAGTACACTTTTGGTGTCACTTTAGTTACTGGTCCATTTCTACATGGACTAGAGCTTTTGGATGCTACATTACACCGCTTGTATAGTCAGCCCAAGGACAAGGAAGTGCAGAATCAGAAAACACACTCATAAACTAGGTGGGACTGCACCTTTACTGCAATAGGGGATTGTAACGCAATGCAAAGTAATGAATTGCAGGCTTTCCTGCCAAGGAGTTACGCTGAAGAGAGCCATGGGGCCCCATATTTAAATGGAAGAGACTAAAGGGTATGCAGAGCGAATGGGATGCTGGCTAATAGCAGCTGTCCCCGCGGCAATAACTCTGCCCCTTCCAGATCTCTATGACTATCTGGAGCAGGAGACGGAGCGTACAACAGCCCAGGAATTCCTGCAGCAGCTTCTGCAGAAGGAAGTGGTGGATTCTGGGATACTGGAGGGCCTCCGGAGTGACAACAGCAACCCAGCCAAGAAGCAGAGAGACCCAAGGCTGACTATGGAACTGAGGCATCAGCAGGTAGGTACGGCAAACACTGTGTATATACAGATGGCTGTGCCTGGCTATTATCTTTGAATGTATGTTTTATGCATTGATCTCTGACTCTCCGCACCCACGGGGGGCTAGGTATATAGGGTCACCATGAACCCGGGGGAGTTGCTGAAGTGCATTACATGCAAACTGCTTCCTAAGTGCTGCTAAGTTACAGGGGAGGGTTCTGGGGCCTGTTCCTGGGATTTGCCTGATATTGCAGCGGTTTGTTTAGGGCAGTAAAAATATTACACAGTTTCTCATCGTGTATATGGGACTGACCTCGATATTCGTGCCTGATTCACCAAACCGTGGGAAGCAAACAGCCCACTTTGTACAGATTACGGCGGTCTAACAAATAATTAAGACACCTTACAGCGCCAAAAGGTATCTGAAGGAAGAGCAATGTTTAGTAAATATGGGCCGCTGTCCCCAGGAACACAGAAGAATGTCCATGTAGTGTTCAGCCATAGGAAGTAATGGAATCCAGTGGCCATTGGTACGGTCGCCCTTAAAACATCCACTGTACACTGCCTTTCACGCCCCCGTCCCCTCCCTGCCTTTCACGCCCCCCGGCCCCCTCCCGGCCCCCCCCCCCCCCCGTCCCCTCCCTGCCTCCGGGCAACGCCGGGTATATCAGCTAGTGATTTAATAAATAATAACTTTGCACATTGTGGATGTGCACACTTTATGTGGATCCAATATAAGATGAGTAAGACAAATAACCTAATTTTTTCATTATCCTGGAATACGCTGAATAATATTTTACTTTAATACGACTTCAATCATTAAGCTTTAAAGCTGCCGTAAAAAAAAAAGATTCCATTCAATATGTGCATCAATACAATCTACACACCGTCAAGTGATTGGCTAAGTTGCCGATCGATCCGTTCTCCTGTGACCAATCGGCAAAGATTTTGCTCGGGGGTTCACTAAATGGATGAATCTTCATTAAATCTTCTGCTGTCAGTGCAGCAGAAGATTACCCAAGATGCAAAGTTATGTGGGGAAGATCATGTGACCAGGCAGTCACTAGATACAATTGGTTAACTGCTAGAGAGAGTGCTGAAAAAGGGGTGTGCCTGAGCATGTTTAAGAAGAGGAAAGGGATGTGACTTTGTAAATGGTTGCTATGGAAACAAAAAATGCTTGTTGCATTATAATACATTAAAAATGTCTTTATAATTATTATATTTTTTTTTTAATGCTATAAGTATTTTCTCATGGTACAGAACTGATTTATTAAAAAAACACATGTAGGATATTGCTTGAACTGCAGCTTGAAGTGACAATCTGGTTGCATCATTGATACCGTATAGTACACGCTATGTTTAGCTGCGGATTTCTTTAGTAAATAACCATGTCATTGGGCGCATTATATGCAGTCCTGAGATAGAAATGTCATTGATTTGTCATACAAATGAATTTTCTCGATTCCTTTATTTCTTGCTCTGATTTCCCTTCGTAACTGTGACACTTTGACAATCTATGATATACACACGGTCGCGTCACCTCTTAAAACACACATTTTATCCCCCTTTTACGAAGTATTTAAAACATATCAATAGTATAGTATTGTATTGTATGTCTTTATTTGTATAGCGCCATTAATGTACATAGCGCTTCACAGCAGTAATACACGTGGTAATCATATAAATAACAAATAATATAAATAACAGATCATGGGAATAAGTGCTTAAGACATAAACGTAACATTTAGGAAGAGGAGTCCCTGCTCTGAGGAGCTTACAATCTAATTGGTAGGTAGGGAGAACGTACAGAGACTGTAGGAGGGAGTTCTGGTAAGTGCGTCTGCAGGGGGCCAAGCTTTATGTATCATGTGTCCATGATTATCCAGTGCTATTCATATGCTTCTTTAAGCAAGTGTGTCTTAAGGTGGGTCTTAAAGGTGGATAGAGAGGGTGCTAGTTGGGTATTGAGGGGAAGGGCATTCCAGAGGTGTGGGGCAGTCAGTGAGAAAGGTTTATGGCGGGAGAGGGCTTTAGATACAAAGGGGGTCGAGAGAAGACATCCTTGAGTAGAACGCAAGAGTCGGGATGGTGCATAGCGAGAAATTAGAGCTGAGATGTAAGGAGGGGCAGAAGAGTGTAAAGCTTTAAAAGTGAGGAGGAGAATTGCATGTGAGATGCGGGATTTGATAGGAAGCCAGGAGAGCGATTTCAGCAGGGGAGATGCTGAGACACATCTAGGAAAGAGTAGAGTGATTCTGGCAGCAGCGTTTAGGATAGATTGTAGGGGAGACAGGTGAGATACAGGAAGGCCGGACAGCAGGAGGTTACAGTAGTCGAGACAGGAGAGAATGAGGGCCTGAGTCAGAGTTTTAGCAGTCGAGCAACAGAGGAAAGGGCGAATCTTTGTAATATTGCGGAGGAAAAAGCAACAGGTTTTAGAGAAGTTTTGAATGTGAGAGGAGAACGTGAGAGAAGAGTCAAGTGTCACCCCTAGGCAGCGTGCTTGGGCTACTGGGTCATCTTATCTTAGTCATCTTATCAAGGTAGTTTTCACTTATTTTGCCCCATGTGCCTGTATTTGGGCAGGGGCACGGGTTGGGGCACAGGTTAGGGCATGGGTTTGGACAGGGGCACGGGTTTGGGAAGGACACAAGTTGGGACAGAGGGCAAGGGTTGGGACAGAGGGCTACGAGTTGGGGACAGGGGAACGGACAGGAGCACGAGTTGGGACAGAGGGCACGAGTTGGGGACAGGGGAACAGACAGGAGCACGAGTTGGGGACAGGGGAACGGACAGGAGCACGAGTTGGGACAGAGGGCACGAGTTGGGACAGAGGGCACGAGTTGGGACAGAGGGCTACGAGTTGGGACAGAGGTTACGAGTTGGGACAGAGGTTACGAGTTGGGACAGAGGTTACGAGTTGGGACAGAGGCTACGAGTTGGGACAGAGGCTACGAGTTGGGACAGAGGCTACGAGTTGGGACAGAGGCTACGAGTTTGGGACAGAGGCTACGATTTGGGACGAGGGCTACAGTTTGGGACAGAGGCTACGAGTTGGGACAGAGGCTACGATTTGGGACAAGGAGGGCACCGAGTTGGGGACAGGTGCTACGAGTTGGGGACAGGGCTACGAGTTGGGACAAGAGGCTACGAGTTGGGACAGAGGCTACGATTGGGACGAGGCTAGCTAGTTGGGACAAGAGGTACTAGTTTTGGGACAAAGAGGCTACGAGTTGGGACAGAGGCTACGAGTTGGGACAGGGGTACGGATAGGAGCACGGATTGGGACAGAGGCTAGGAATTGGGGAGGAGTTACAGGACACATCATAAGTATATATATATATATAATCTGCATCTGTCATTTTATTACCATGTTCTGTGAGGGGAAATTGTCTTCATGTAAACTCAACTTCCTAACGATCTGCATAAAAATGAATGCACTTGCTTAGCATGTCTCATAAACGTAGTGTAGACGCAATCAAATTAAGAACATTTAGGAGCATGTCTCATAAACGTAGTGTAGACCCAATCAAATTAAGAACATGTGGTATTTTTAATATCTTTCTACAGATCACCCATGGTGTCCTTTTAATAGTAATATACAGTACCTGATTTCCAGTCTCTAATGGATGTCAATTTACGTAATGTCTCTGCTGTAACATCACCCGTTTAGGTAAAAGAGAACCGTGCCAAGCGTCAGAAGGCGCTGGAGAATCAGCGGCAGGAGAGGGCCCTGAAAAAGTCTGCCCTGTCCCAGGCCCAGCTGCTGGTGCAGGAGGAGACCAAGAAGAAAGGTCTGAAGACCAAGAAGGATGAGGAGGACATCCAGAGAGAGGTGGTGAAGCTACGCAAGGAAATGAGCGAGCGCAGGAAGGTCATGGGGGAAGCAAGAAAGATGTAAGTGTGAGCCAGGATGGAAGCACTGTATGGTCTGGGCATTGGAACAAGACTCGATAGTAGTGCATCGAAAACCATGAGGACCGATAGCCGTACCACACAGGAGGCCAGTAGCCGGGCCATACAGGGTATCAATAGTTGTGTCGTACAGGGGACCGGTAGTCGTGCCACGCAGGGAAACATCCAACTCTGAAGCAAACCTCTTGTACATACTGTACATACATACATACATACATACATACATACATAATCTATGTACAGAACACTGAGACACTACAAACTCCAAAAGTTAAATGAGCGATCCTCTCAGAGGCTTATAGGCGTTTAACTGAAATAATGCTAGTATCTTGCCCCTGAGCATGACCTACTCCTAAAAAATACAAATGTTTTTATTGTTTCTGACACCCCCCCCTGTGTAAATTGTTATAACGTGTGCAAATCATACAACATTTAAAAAAAAAAAAACTTTCATCAACCTCTGGCTAACAGGTAGGGGCATTAGGGGAAGTCGCTATATCAAAATGGAAAAAAAATTAGCCCCAAAAAGAAATGGGTTCGTGTGAAGACCCTTATTGTTTGTACACAATACCCAGAAAGTAGTATGCGTAAGTGGGTGGATGAAAAAACGTAGCTTTTAATGCTATATAATAATGATGGCATTAAAAGCTAAATGTTATCATCAATCCACTTATTCATACTAACTTGTGGAAAAACAGTTTACTATCATGTTAAAAATACACAACAGAACAAAGGCTTCTGGTCACTAAAGATGCCCGCAAGGGAAGGCATGTAGTGTCAAGATGTATGTATGTCTTTATTTATATAGCCCTGACAGTGTACTCAGCGCTTTACAAAGACAATACAGTACAGGGAATTATAATAATACAATTAGAGCAGCAAAGTCAGACAATAAGAAAGGAAATCCCTGCCCCAGAGAGCTTACAATCTAAGTGGTATGTTGGGAGAGTTACAAAGACAGCCGGTGATAATAAGTTTAAAATAAAATAACTTTTGATTATCTTGACACTAGTTTTTCACTAGAGTGCCTTTAATAATAGGTACCTGTGTTCTGTTGTGTATATATTTTGGATGACATGCACCTCCTCACAACCGGCGAGGAGTAAAGGGATTTAGCATACTAATTAAAAACTACAGAAGCACAAAATCTGTCTATAAGCTCTAAAGGAGCTAACTAACAGCAAACGGCAAACAATGCCTAATCCAATGTAATGTGAATTATAAACAGAGCATATACGGAGTTATAACATGCCTAGTAAGGAGGTAATATAGGGGTGGAATCGGGGGCAGACCCGCACTGTCCGACAGTCAAACCAATGGAGAGACAATCATCCATGGCAAATCTGCTGCAGCTGCAATGGATACCCTGGTCCTAAAGCTATCCGGTATGGAGTACTGTATGCCATATAGTCACCATTAGTACAGTTCCCCTTGCCTCCTGGCTTCGCGGTGCACCTGGCTAGGTGTTCAGCGTCCCTCCATGGCGTCTCTCCGATCGGTGAAGCATAACAAAAATAGAATGATCAGAAGACCGTCCGCCCCTGACAAACCAAAACTCACCTGCAAAAAATGATAAACCTTTATTAGACTACATAAAACGGATACTGAGCCACAGACAAAAAAGAAACCTCCTCCCACGCGTTTCAAGCAACAACTGCTCTTTCTCAAGGCCTATACTCCTATATACCTCTAATAAAGGTTTTTTTTATCATTTTTTGCTGGTGAGTTTTAGTTTTTTAAAACCAGAGACAGAACATAAAACACAGACAGAGCTCAGTTTTAGCACATCCAGTGAAACTCATACACGGTACAGTGCCTAAATATATATGTATAAATATCTAATAAGTAAAATGGTCTTTTAGTTTGACATTTTTGGCCAAAATTGTTGTAAGCCCCTGAGCCAACGGCACGGCAGACCACATTTCAGGGGTCCCTAAGGCTAATATAAATTCTTAATAACCTGTGTAATAACAGGAAGAATGATTTATAGTAAATCTGTCAAAATTAGTTGCAAAGTTCTAAGTCTGATTGAAGCTTTTATTAACCTGTACATTACCAGGAAAAGCACTCTGTATTAGAGATGTCACAACCATACTGCAAGCCAGCAAGTTCCCCTGAGTGGAAGATGCTATGGAGTGAGCCCTTAACCATTTAAATGTGGGAGGGGGTGAGCTTCAATTAGGAAGGAGGTTGCCACCCTCCAATCAGCCATGACTAGCTGAACAAGAATTGTAAAACATACTGGACACCTAACAATAGAAGCTTGTTAGGTGTCCAGTATGTCCAGTGTGAGTTTTAGTTTTTGTCAGAGGCGGCTGGTCTTCTGATCATTCTATTTTTATTAATTAAAAACGACGTCTAATTGGAGTAACTAGTCTTGAGCAGATTCTACCCCCTTTTTTTCTTTCTATCGTACTGACCTCTCCAGTCTAAAATAGTGGAGTATAAGAATTCCAGGATTGGATCATAGCAAATAATCCATCCACACCTGTATTCTGTGTATCGCAGTAAGCAGAGTAAACTAAATAGCAGGAAGTGTATCGATAAGACACCCCCTGTCATCCATTCCCTGCCCCCGGCATTAGGAAATGCATTCAGCCTCAGCGCATGGAGGCTGCACAACGTCCCATTGTCCTAGTAGACACCGTTGGCTTTGCCCGCCACGATGGTGCGGAAGCGCCTGTTTCTGAGATGAGCCCATCCGTCCAGCGCATGCGGAAAGGGAAACAATGTCCGGGCCCCCAACGGGTTCTCTTTGCAGTGAGTGGAAAAGGCAGGAGATGGAAAAGGCCAGGAAGCCGACGGAGAGAATCCTGCCGCAGACAGACGGCCAGGAAGAAGAGCGCGGGAGACAGGCCAGGATCCAGGAGCGTCTCAGCCAGGTTTATGCAGAGAACCACAAGGTGAGAGTTTGCTCGTCCAACGTCACACGTACAGATGTGCAAACTTGCACAAGGGCGACTTGCAACTTCTTTTTTTGTCTTTTAGTTCTCTAGAACTTTTAAGACCCCAAAATTGGAATTTCGGGGACACTTTGTGTCTTCAGAGTTTGAGAAGGTGTTTTTCTTTACAAGTTCAGAGGCCCAGATTCACTCGAATAGGAGTTTAAGGCATGCTAAAGCTTAGTGACTCTGGGTCAGAGCAAGAGTATCAGAGTCCTATTACCCAATTGACTTGTATACCTCCAACAAACACTCCTCTATGCAACACATGGGGGGGTACCCGAGATACCCGAGAAATGACCTCATTTGCATATTTATATTGAGTTTATTTATTTATTTATTTATAAAATATTTTACCAGGAAGTAATACATTGAGAGTTACCTCTCGTTTTCAAGTATGTCCTGGGCACAGAGTAAGACAAATAATACATGGTTACAAATACAGTTACATAAATGAGCAGGGTATACATTATATACAAGACATTGTGTGCACAGTTAAAGAAATATATATTATGGGCATATGAAACAGTTACAGACAAGATTAAAGTGTGAGACAGCCTTAGATTTGAAAGAACTTAAACTGGTGGTGGATGTGAGAGTCTCTGGTAGGTTGTTCCAGTTATGGGGTGCACGGTAGGAGAAGGAGGAACGGCCAGATACTTTTTGGGACCATGAACAGTCTTTTGGAGTCTGATCTCAGGTGATGAGTGCTGCAAGTGGTTGGGGTGAGGAGCTTGTTCAGATAGCTGGGTAGCTTGCCCATAAAGAATGTAAAGGCAAGACAGGAAAGGTGAAGTTTGCGCCTAGTCTCTAGTGATGACCAATCTAGTTCTTTGAGCATTTCGCAGTGATGTGTGTTGTAGTTGCATTGGAGAACAAAACGACAAATTGAATTGTAGAGGGTGTCAAGTTTGCTATGGTGGGTTTGAGGTGCCGAGCCATATACTACGTCTCCATAGTCAATAATTGGCATTAGCATCTGCTGTGCGATACGCTTTTTGACCAGGAGACTTAGGAAGGATTTGTTCCTGTAAAGTACCCCTAGTTTGGCTTAGGTCTTGGTTGTCAGGGTATCAATGTGCATCCCGAATGTTAAGTGGGAGTCAAACCATAAGCCCAGGTATTTAAAACTAGTGACAGGAGTTAGGGTGGTGTTGGCGTTGGTTCTAATCTGGAGCTCAGTCGCTGGAAGCTTTAAAAATGTAGTCTTGGTCCCAAATACCATTGTTACAGTCTTGTTGAGTAACTTGCCTATTCAAATTGCCTTATTTCCCAGCTACTGCAGGGAAGCGCTTCAGACATAAAAGTAACATTTAGGAAAAGAGGACCCTGCTCCGAAGAGCTTACAATCTAATTGGTAGGTAGGAAGAACGTACAGAGACAGTAGGAAGGTGTTCTGGTAAGTGCGTCTGCAGGGGGCCAAGGTTTCTGTATCAGGTGTATAGTATCAGCCACGGAGCTACTCATATGCTTCCTTAAGCAGGTGGGTCTTAAAGGTGGAGAGAGAGGGGGCTAGGCTGATATTTAGGGGTAGGGCATTCCATTGAATGGACGTGTTTCCCATCAGTTGACCTCAGAGGTGGCCGGTTGGATGGCTGCTGATGACCTCTCCCCTGCCCTGTTTCTCCGCAGTGCCTCCAGAAGTATTTCTCTGCCTGGTATAAGACAATCCTGGAGCGCAGGATGAAGATGGGCAAGGCCAGGGCTCTATCGGATTGGAAGCACCAGCTGCTGGTGTTTCGGGCCTGGAGGGACCACCTGTGGTCCAGGAAGCTGGAGCGGGAGACCCAGAAAATGGAGATGGACTTGAGAGATCAGAATAGGTATCCGTGCCAGGGCAGACAGACATGTATAGGTTTAGAAAGGGGGGGGTTCAATTCCAAAAGCACTGCGCCGATGTACTTCACAGGCAATCATGCAGCCACCACCGAGGCAAAATATTGCGGTCTAAATGGGAGTATCCAAATGTAGAGGGTAAAAAGAAGTAATGAAGTGGCTATTATCCTGTTACACGCGGATTAGATGAAGAGCTCAGGCCGCATCCATGCTTAGACCAAACACATTAAAGTCTATGGGAGCGTCCATAGAGCGCGCACACACGAGTGGCGGCGCGGCTGGTTTTCCGTGAGAATTTTTTTTTGTTTTGTCTCGCGACTGCCGGGTCGTGTGAGCGGTTCAGCCAATGAGGGGAAACGGCTCATGTGACGTCATAGACAGGCCCCCGGCACCCCTCCCCGTCACTGCGGAACACAAGCCACAGATCGCTAGGCGCGCGTGACGTCATGCAAGTGTGCGTCCTAGCGTGGACGCGGTCTAAATGATCAAGCGGTGTGTATAGGGTTACCCGGGGCCTTCAGGTATTGAGGGCCAGCACCTTACAATGATTTGACACTATTCGTCCTCCCTACGTTCCTGACAACTCCCCAAAGTGGTTTGTGACCGTGCGAGGAGCATTATGTCGTTGACCCTTCTAAAAGCAAATGGGTTAACGCCAAACATTTTAACAGGAGCAAAACTGGATTAACGGCCTGGTCTTGGGTTAACATGCCGTTAAATGGGTGGAGCCCGCTGGGTAAATCTAGGCTGGGAAGCCAAATGAAACTGAAAGGAAGGATGAGGCAAACCAAAAGCCTCTTCCATTGATGGGATATGTGTTAGCAGGACAACGTCACAGGTTCCTCCAAAGTGACCTCGTTATAAGGCAGCTCTCAATGTATTTTCCCCCAGGAAGCAGCAGCTGGCGCTGGAGAGCGATCGCCGGAGGCTCCTGCGTCTTTGCTTGGTGGAGTGGCAGCACTGGAGTCGAGCAGAGAAGGAGAAGAGAGAGCTGGAGGCGCAGAAAGAGGAGACCAAGAGGAAGATGGCGGCCCTGCTAGATGCAGCCGTATCGCTAGGGGCCCCCAAAGAGACTGGCAAAGATCAGAGAGAAGTGGGGAGTCCTCCAAGCAGGGAGCAACGGGTAACACACACCCCAGACTTGTCCTCTCTGCGCACCTGCCCAGTGGTACCATGTGGTTAAGGTCAATGATATTCTATGGCACGGGGTGTCCAAAAACTGTATTTTACAACCTACATTTCCTTCATTTTTAGTAAAAAAATAAAATTTAAAAAAATCCTTTTTTTTTTTAACGCAAACATTCGGCATTAATGTTTTTAAAATGAGTTGCGTGGAACTTTTAACACTTGATTGACAAACACTTCCCCATTCAGGGGCCCCTGAGAAATTAAAAATGTAATGAATTAAGCATGTTTCCTGTTACCATGGCTATATTTGGTTAGGGAAGCTAATTCGACTGTTACATTCTTTACAAATGCTTGTTGTCTACCTGAGTACATGGGATTGCACATTTAGCATATAGGGGTTTGTTTTTTTTGAGGGGTGTTACAAGGTATTTAGATGAAGTAGCAGAGCTTCGATGCATTAAAAGCTTCCTTAAGCCCAGAGAATGGCTGATAGTCATGAATTGAAGCAAAGTCACATGACTAAGCCCTTAGGGCTAGGACAATGTTACTTCCATTCAGGGACTTTAACCACAATGTGTTAATACCGGATTCAGGAGTTTAGTGTTACCATCAGGTACTGTTGCTGTCCATGCCAAAGAGGACCAGACATTGCGAAGAAGCAAGGATCAAAGTAATTAGTAGGGAGTCTCATTTTAGATTTTCAGTAAATGACTTAAGAAAATGCCACCTTGAGCACAAAATACAGATCTATCATTTCATTAAGGTATTATTTTCTCTATAAACAAGATACACGAAGTAAAGAAGATTTGAAAGAGTTTAACCTGTGCTTCAAGAAAGTAATTGGGGTTCCCTCTAGCTTACTTTGCATATGCCCTAATGCCACCTCCCTAATCTATTTGCAGGTGGAAGGTGGTGGGGCAGTTGATGTCAGATCTCATGCACCTGTTGCCTTGGACAGGAACACGCATGTTCACCCACCAAAGGTTCCCAAGCACGCTTGGCAGGTGACGCGCCAACACGCAGCTCTGACCTCCACAGAGCTGGCTCAACACCGTCTACTGGCCTCCAACGTCACTGACGGCCGCCACTCTGGCGCCCGAAAAAGGACCCCTCCTTACGGGGAGAACTTTGAGAACCGGAACGTCTTCCAGCAGCAGCTGATAGACGAGCAGAAGAGGCAGCTGCAGGAGCAGAAGGAGATGATCTTGGGGCTGATGGAGAACCAAAGACTGATGATTTCGAAGCAGGAAGCGAAGCGCGCCTCCGCTGTCACTGCAGAGCTGTCCAATCATGCTCCTCATCACAAGCAAATGTGCAGCAAAGGAAGTGACCGGGTGACAGAGGGACCTTCAGCTGCAAAGCACGCGGGCGCTCCCAGGTACAAGTGATTGGCTCACCACTGAAAGCCGCCATCCAATAATGTGCTTCTAAATGAAATGGAGCTTAAGGACGGTCTATGTACGGATGTAGCATGCGACATTGTTCGTCAGATAACACATCACGTTACAATGTCGCATAGCCGAGTTTTATAGGAATTAATGGTGGTAACGGTGCAGAATATCACAATATATCCAACCATAATGCACCAGAGGGATAACGTTTGCCGTATTTTAAGAAAGGACCTCGCGCCCCATAATTAAGTGAAATGGTTTTAATAAGTCGCCAGCTACTTAACCTTAAAAGTAATCATTTTGGTTAAAAAAAAAAAAAAAAGATATCATTGTAAGTTACATTTTGATAATATTTAAAAAGAAAAAAATCGTGCATAGCCAGGATTGCACCTTTTAAGCCCCAATCTCACCTTTAAATGTTTACTCCATGGCTTCAGATACGACTTATCATCAACCTACAGTAACTTCAAAAAGTCATGACAGACTCCCACATTATATCCGCGCACAGGACTTCTTCAGGTTTTAACTAGAGGTCACGCCCGCGAGATACAAATATTGAAGTGAATGGGCTGAGATTTCGTGGAAAATTCACTTGTCCTAAATTTTGCCCAATTTACGTCAGTCAACAAAATGTATTTTGTGTCTATTTTTTGGGGTCTGATTTTCTAAACCCCTGGGAAGTTTGTGATTAGGGGGGAAAATGTATATATATATATATTTGACATATTTTCTTCACAAGTGTAGCACAAGATACCCTGAAGTGAGACTGAGTCCTTACAGGGTTAAAGTACTAATGCAAGTCTTTGGGGCATAGTTACTAAGCAGCGATAAGCCACAAGAAACCCCACCCATTGATTTGAATGGGATATGAAGGTGCCTTATGGTTTAACATCCCTTTGTGGGAATGGGATAATTACTCCCTGAGCTGTGGTATGTTTATAATGAGTGCTGGTATAGCAGAATCAGCTTTATACCAGCACATTGAAGTTGTGAGGCGTCCCTCGGTTAAGATCCTCACTGACATTTAGATATTTAGAGAGTGGGCATCTGGAATATATACATTTTGTTTATTTTTTTATGTGGAGCTGACATTGTGCTCAGAGCTGTACACATAATTCAGAGGCACGAGTCCCTGTCCCAAACAGCTTAGAATCTAATGTTTGTTAGAGGCACGGGGCGATAGAGCACTGACAAATGGACCAAAACCTTGTTCACCCACTTCAAAGACATTTACTCCTACGCTACTCCTTCACTTAGCAACATAGACTGGGGTTACAATAGTGTGTAACCCCTATATAACACCTCCACCGTCTATAACAGTAGCTTCAAATGTGTTGAAGAGCTTTTGTATATTTAATCGCAGTGTGTTAACTGCACACATCACAATACCCTACATGGGAGAATATACACTGCCAGCTGCTCTCATTAAAGGGGATAGAGGAGCTGGAGACCTACCCCAGGGAGGAACGCAGCAGCACTGCCACCAGGGCGGAGCCGTGACGCCGTTTTCAGAACATGATCACTGAAGAGGATTTGCAATATTTCCCACAATATTAGCGGAGGATTTAAAAAGAAAAAAAATCAGTGTGATCGGGGTGGAAAAGGCAAAGAAAAGGCTGTTTGTGCAACACGTTTTTGGACTATATAAGGGACACAGGGGATGTAATAGTGTTGGGTTTGTAGGGTTGAGAACCTGCTACTGGAAAGCAGGACGCCGGATATGGCAGAATATACCATGCCGTCTGTGCTGCTTTTGGTACTAGTAATGGCTTGTACTTAAATGATGATCACATGCATCCGTGATGTTAAGGTTGCAGTGATTTATAACTGATATGTAGGAAAGGTTTTGTTATTTGAATGGTAGCCATTTTAAGAGCCCTGTAAAAAAATGTTTTTGCGTGTTTCCTTAAAATAGAAAAACTCCAAATTCTTTAGCCAGAGTGACTGCGCCTTTAAACGTTTACATCCCTCATGCAAGATGGTCTGTGGCTGCCCTGAGCCACACATGTCCCAGTTACATACAGTAGTATTTTCTATTCCCCCGAGACCTAGACTAGCATTCAAGAAGTACTTCTTCAACTGGGTTCTGTAGCCCAAGTTCTCACAAATGTTCAATATCCCAATATGAACCCAGCACAGCCCGAGAGCCTCTATGAAATTGCCAGCACACTTCATACAATTTGTGTCAATGGAGATGGTTTATGGATGATGTCCCTAAAATCTGTTTTATGTAATGGAGTAGGGGTTCCAAGTCTGTGATACCAATTATTATTATCATCATAGTTTATTTGTAAAGTAAAGAGATTTAGTTCAGTTATTTTGTAATGTTGGCAAAGAACAAAATAAGCTACCGCCATAAAGCCTCAGATAATTGGTTTACCGTAAAGCTGCCATCACCACGAAGTCCCATGTCTTCAGATATTGCCTGGTGGAAACCAAGCTCCTGAGTATCTACGTAGAGCAGCGTTGTAACCCACTTTTGGTTCTGGGGTCTTTGTCTGAATGCAATTATGGGGCAAAATCAATGCAAATAGAGGTAGTTTCATCTATTATAAAAGTATTATTGTGCGAAGCTCCATTTTATGCTCTGCGTGCACCAGCTTGGGATTTGGGGGCTGTCAATAGGATAAGTGTCATGTCAAACATGTATAGTGGGATAGAGCAACTTCCGTATCTTTAACCATCATTGTTCTCACTCGTTTTCTATGTCAGAAATCTGTCCGTCAGGCGTGACTTGAACCTCCGTTGCTAATATACTATGGCAGCTTTATTAACAAGCTTCTTGCATGTGACGGAGCTGTGCGCAGTACCACGGTGCAGTGGCCAATGTGAAGTCTTTGCCTTGCTATCTATGTATGGATGTCTTTATTTATATAGCGCCATTAATGTACAGAGCGCTTCACAGCCGTAACACACGTGACATTCATATAAATAACAGATCATGGGAATAAGTGCTTCAGACATAAAAGTAACATTGTAGAAGAGGAGTCCCTGCTCCGAGGAGCTCACAATCTATCCTTATTGCTATATAAACCTTGGACTGCATTTTACATTTGCTGTGGCTTTGGGTTGTGTCTTCCCAGTTCGCCCTTTCCCTTGGTTCGCCTTGAGAGCAGAGACTCGAGCCCTTCCCAAAGTACTGTATCTACCAATAGAAGACCTGCAGGTCACATGCCAACTCCCCACCCAGTGGTAAAAGGTACAGCTCAGCGGGCATGATGGATTAAATGTTACTACAAGTATTATATTGCTCTGCAAAGTATTGTTGGTCCAGATAGCAGCACAAGAGTTAATGAATGATATTAAGGATGTACCAGAACCAATATACAAAGAAGAAGAATAGGGGACACTATTTGTCAGATAGGACGCTTTATCCAAATAACTTTCCTGTTTATTAAGTCACGCATTATTATGAGTCGGATACAGCTGGTTCTCATGTTGTCTACCTTGGACGATTGGTGTCAGCCTTACTGGGAACCAAAACTGTAACCCTCTGGTTTTGTGCTAATGTTTTAGTGTCAGCAAAAACAGGTGGGGTTGTGAGGTCTGACCACCAATCAGAAGTCTCTGTCCGTTCTTTGTGTGGCTAACATGAGCACGGGATTGTGGGCACATCACAGATGAAATAAAGACAGTCTGTCTACAAATGTGACTGGTTGTAACACTACTGTGGCGCGATTTAACCATGCTGGATTTCTACACTATATAACTAAAGGATATATTCACTACAACCCCGTTAACCGTTATTAAGGCTGATTTACTTCAGTGACCATTGGTAAACTCCAATGACTCTCATTTACGTTCGTGAATAAACTATTTAGCCTTTTGCTATATGATGGAGGTGAAGCAGCACTTTTAAGGTCATCTAGAGGTCACATGTTACAGGTTATTAAGTAATAAGGATACTGCTCTGCAATGGACTTTATGAGGATTTCATCCTATTGATCAAGGGCACGCACAAAACGGACACGTGTTCCCAAGCTTTATATTTGAGGAGCTAGTCTCTAAAATGTATGATAAATTGATGCGTTTGGATGTGTTTCTTTAACATCAGTGTATCACGGTCATTTCCTTCCGTCACGTGCAATAAGAAAAGTTGAGAAGATCTTTCTTGACACACACACACAAATATAGAATTTATTTCTGTTTGTCTTGAGAATCAGTAACACAGTCGGGCCTGCGCTATTTTAAGTGTAAATGGTCTAATTTATAGTAAATTAGAGCCACTCTGCTGATGTTTATTTATATGGCCAGAATTGTACGTTTCACGTGGTTATATGGGATGTAACGAGAACTTGTTCCATTTTTAGCCATGGAAGAAAGAGCGGCCCAGAGAGCCGAAAGAAAGAAAGAGTTGGAGGAGATGAGAAGGAAACGAGAGGACGACAAATTGGTGAGAATTCACATGGGGGATGTGGGTAAAACCCTCCGAACTGTCACCCTCAAGTGTGTGATCGTCAGTGCAAGTAGTGGAAAGGGGCAGTTACTTGTATCACAGCTGTTCTGTGAAGAAGGGAAACCTTGCACATATCATCGGAGGAGAAAGGGAATCAATTATTGTATCACTACACAGAATAGCAATTTAACTCGGGTGCAAGATACTGAACTGGCCAAGTCAGAGTAGATGTAATTGAGCCAGGCTTAAGGAGAGACGGGGGATAACACAATCTCTTCCTGCAAAATATTGTTTCTCTGCGTGTAACCCCGCAAAGTGGCCCATATGCACTAAATGGTGCTACACTTTGGCACACCATATCTCCCATTTAAATGGATGCGAGTTAAGACGTGCTAAAGCTCGACACCCTTTAGTGCATATGGACCAAAGGGTGTTGTACAGTAGACTCATCTAATGCAGCGGTGCGCAAACTGGGGGGGGGGCGTGATATTTTTTTGGGGGGGGGGGGGCATGGGCAGTTTCAGAGGTCCCCCGCTCTTCCCCAAGGCATTTAAATTAAATGCCGGGGGATTGCCAAGGCCTCGGCAACCTCTACTTACCGAGATTCAGCCGGCTTCAGGATGCGTGACCATGGTAATGCGGCGTAAAATGCCACCGCGGGGTCATGTGACGTCACGGTAGCCAAGGTAATGTGACGTCGAATTACGCTGCGGGTGACGTGACTTCCCACGCGCGATGTAAGGGGGGGGGGCGGAACAACGCCGAAGAGCAGGCGGTGGGGGGGGGGGGGGCAAAAAAAGTTTGCACACCCCTGATCTAATGTATTACTCCTAACAAGATGTTTGAAAGAGTTTGCGAAACCTCGCTCTAAACTCTATAACCGTAAAGGCTTTAGGTCGCGTGCTGCCAGGGATAAACACATGGACAAAAGGGATATGTGTGTGAGAGACACACAGAAAGATCCCCACTAGGGCGCACCGCAGATGTGCACTGAGCTCTGTCTGTGTTTTATGTTCTGTCTCTGGTTTTAGGAATATGAACTGATACAGCGCAGAAAAGCTCAGGAGGGAGGTGTGAAAATGGTAATGTGGGAGCCTGGGGAGCACGTGGAGTTGAAAATACTGATGAAAACTGTTATTTCACACAGCGGCTGGAGATCAAGACCAGTCTGTATTTGTTTGGACAGTACTGGCCACGGCCTCTCTGTCTGTGTGTACAAAAACCCAACTCCTTTCTCTGCAACACACAGCCCTGCCAAAACGCTTCCTCAATATCTGTCCTCTGCTGAGATGTAAAGTAATCCCCTCTGTGTCTGGCCTGATGTTTTGTCTTAGTGCGGGGAAAGGAATTAAAATCATTTCCTCTTTGGGGAAAACAGAAAAACTCAAACAAGAAAAAAAAAAATGTATTCCCCCCCCCCCCCCCCCCGTGTTGTGTATCTACAGTTTAAGTGAAATTGAAGATCTGTTTAACTTTTAAATTACTTAGCACATCAAGTGGTTAATAGCTTATCAGAGAGTCACAGGGGAGTGTAAGGTTCAGATGGGAATCAAAAACAAAAGAACAAATTTGGGCTAAAATATACCAGTGACCTGTTTACATTTAGAACCCAAGTCGGTGTAATAAAGGAGTCATGTGGTTGCATCTTTTGATCAAAACATGATTCAAGCCGCCAACCTCGTCACGTTAATCTCTGTTTAGCAGGTACCTACACTGAGTATATGTAATTTCTTATTGTCCCGTGGACTAAACTTTGTGTGTGTGTACCAGTGTGTGTGTGTGTGTGTGTACCAGTGTGTACCAGTGTGTGTGTGTACCTGTGTGTGTGTGTTTATGTGTGTGTACCAGTGTGTGTGTGTGTACCAGTGTGTGTGTACCAGTGTATGTGTGTACCAGTGTGTGTGTGTGTGTGTACCAGTCTGTGTGTGTGTACCAGTCTGTGTGTGTTTACCAGTGTGTGTGTGTATCTCTGTGCATGTGTGTATCTCTGTGTGTGTGTCTCTGTCTCTGTGTGTGTGTATCTGTGTGTGTCACCCTCTGTGTCTCCCTCACTCTGTCTCCCTCACCCTCTGTGTCTCCATCACTTTCTCCCTCCCTGTCTCCGACTCCCTCCCTGTCTCCCTCTCCCTCTCTGTCTCCCTCTATGTCGTATCTTAACTGCCATATACCTACACCGAAGTAACCTACCCTGCTTTCTTCCAGATCTGACCACGCGGGAGACATTGGAAGACAGGTAGGGAACACCTCCCCTCCAGTATAGTACCTTGAGGGACTGCGGATCAGGTAAGATCCCAGGTGGGATTGCTGCTTTATGAAATTGTGAAGAGGGGGCGTCCTGACACTGGTTAATGGGTTCAGAATCATTCACATCCGACTTTTTTTTTGTTTGACTAGTGAGGTCATCCGATACACACACACACACACACACGCATGCACGCACGCACGTGCACACACACACACACGTAACTATGTAACAAGAACTAATGGTAGTAAAGTATAAGTGTACTACAATAAATAAACTGTTATGTAAAAAAAAATGTGTCCCGGTTTTTCATTTTCAAAATCTGGTCACCCTAAAGATATGTGAAAGTGCCTTGATGGGGTTAAATAAATGACACGTATGCTTATTTGTGATTTAGTGCAATTAAAGGTTACCTGTGGGTGCACAAATACCCTAGTGTGAAATATTAATACTTACACATAGCTCTTCTTTCTGTCAGCCATAGACACTCACCTGCTCTTCAGTGGAGGGTGCTGTGTAGACTGGCAACGGGGTGTATGATACCTTTATGCTAATTAGAGAATGGGTAGGGGCTCTGTCCTGCAGGGAGGCGCCACACACCTCCAAGGAACTGCTATGTAAAGCAGAAACCAGGTGAGCCAAAAAGCTACCCCTATGATGAATGTATCAGTGGCACTATAATTAAATGCCCTTATGGAGTATGCAGCATGGCAAAGAATTGCCCTAACATTTGTGGAAGACTGTACATACAGGCGGGCCACGGTCATGCAGTGGGTTCCGCTCTAAGGGCCGCCGCAAAGCGAAAATCGCCGGAAAACGGAACAGACGATTTTTGGCATCGGCACATGCGCAGACCTGCAAATCCCCTTATGCGCGTCCTCCGATCTGCGCACGCGCAACCTCCAATCTGTGCATGCGTAACCTCGGACTTCCCCATTCTGCGCATGCGCAGACATTGCGGCCCCCTTCTGGGTACCGCCGTATCGCTGAAAAGCGGGGCGCCGTGAAGCGGGGCCCTACTGTAATACCTGCGCTCCCCCCTTTAGGAGTTTGCTGCTGGTAAAAGGATTGGCCTTACATGTATGGCAAACAGAAGAACACATCCTGCGCCCCTACCAGTTTGGGCTAAAATAAATGAGTGACATGTTAACTAGTAACATGGTAATATGTACAGTCTCAGGCGGAAATCCAACCCACAATGTTGTGTATTCAAAATATTCACCGTATTAAGAAATGTGCCTACCACTTTAGCAGGTGAATGATGAGTACCACAAAATGTATATAGTTTTGTGACGTTGCTGTAGAAATCCTATATCGTGCCCCAGTACAGATGTAGCAAGTTATGTGACCGCAGTGGTCAAGGCATCGGGGGGTTAATGTTGCGGGGGTCCCAGTCAGAAGTATGGCAGCTCCATCATGGCAGCACTGTCCCGGGATCCGTGGCTAGTACACATGGACGTTCCAGTCTGCATTGAGGACCTTCACCAGTCTCAGGACGTGCCAGTGGAAACCAGGCCAGAGCTGCAGTATAATATATGGTGTGCCCTTTATTGTCAGCATATCCAGACACGTTCCCACTCTGTGAGTCTCACTGATTTGTAGCTTAACCATTTCAAACTTGAATGGATTCTCACTGATAAAAATCAGCAATTTTCCATTAAAATGCCTTTTTTGGGGGGTTAAACAGCCTCAAATCTCATTGACCTTGGAGGTACAGTAGACATCTCTGTATAGCTATGATTGGCATTACTGGGAGGGTAAATCCACTTTCATACCACGCCCTGTCAGACTGTATGCATGGCCTTTTCCCCAGATATTTTCTTTATCGTATTTCATACATATGCAGTATATTTAACTGTGCACTATTGAAATACTGTTCTCTGTGCATGTGAGAATATTGACACTGGTGATCATTTTTAGGAAGTTCACAAACATATTATTTTTTTAATTTTTATTTATAAAAATGTGTTACCAGGAAGTAATTGAGAGTTCCCTCTCGTTTTCAAGTATGTCCTGGACACAGAGTTATAACAGTACACGGTTACATTAAAAGTACAGAGGTTATACCATCATTTTTTCATCTCAAATGCTCTGCATGTCATTAATAGCAGAACCCAGCGCCCAGATCTGAGAGGCTCTGCATATACAGTCTCAGGCAGGAGTATGTACAGTCTCAGGCAGGAGTATGTACAGTCTCAGGCAGGAGTATGTACACAGTCTCAGGCAGGAGTATGTACAGTCTCAGGCAGGAGTATGTACAAACAGCAACCGGTCTTCATTCCTTTTTCATCCGAACACAGCATACAACACGTACACTTCTCCATAGGCTCCCTGGAATCAACCCCCAGGGCTTGAGGCCCTAAAGGTCTATCCCTTGCTCCCCTATTCCCTGGTGGAGTAAGGGGTAGTATCCCACTCCCCTGCGGGAGGGAAAGGAAGGGGGCCAGAGCCCTGGCTCCACACTTCCAACTCCACAGAGAACACTACATTTAGGCTCTGCAGCCCCTTATGTACCCAGGGGGAGGGTCCTAGGTTTGAGCCCCTGAGAGGGCAGTACACATACCTTAGCGCCCCCCCCCCCCCTCTCCTTGTTACTCAAGGGAGCTGTTAACTGCAGTGAAACCCAGATTAACCTAACACTGCCTGCACTGGTACAGGGCTTATGTGTTAGGCAGGAAAGATTAGTAGCCAAGAGGATACATGGCTACATATAGATAGGTAAAATATTGCACTCCCATGATGCTGTAGGATAGATAAAGAACAGGCTGGCGGTAGGCTTTTGGCGGTAGGCTTGGCTGCTTGGCGTGCACACCGCTCCTTCCCACAGCTACACTTGCGTCTCCTGTCTCCCCCCTGTGGCTGGCTCCTGCACTTCTTGGTTTGGAATATCCGGATGATTCACCGCTTCAGCAGAGAACTCAGCAGCACCGCAGTCGGCGTCCCGCATGGCGGCAGCAGAAGTCACTTAAGCGTTTCACCGGATCCCCGGTTTCCTCAGATGTGACGGCAGAATCTTAAAGATGTCTTTAAATACCCTCACTGACCGCTGTGATTGGCCAAAGTAGGGGAATACTCAGGAAAGTGCCCGATTACTAAATAGTTACACCTGTTACCTTAGTAGTGTAACAATGTATGCACAATAAAGCTAATCCTCAATATAGACATATTGGGCCACCAACAGGTCAGGTTTTCAGGATATCCCTTCTTCAGCACAGGGGGTGCAGTCATGATGACTGAACCACTGATTGAGCCACTTATGCTGAAGCAGGGATATCCTGAAAACCTGACCTGTTGGTGGCCCTTGATGATTAGGACTCCCAGCTCTGCCTGACCAGAAGGCGTAAGGTACTGACATTACACAGCAGGATTACCAGGATTGTATCCAACCAGCCAACACTGCTGTGCATCTTCATGGTTTCACCTACAAACCTTACTCTGAATATGAAAAGCAACGGTCAGGATTTGGTATTTATAAAGCACTATGCACAAAGTAAGAACGTATGTCAGAGGCACCTAGCCACATTCAGGGTGGGATCCTGGTGCTGTGGTCTGCAGCTTTCTTGGAGAGAGAAGAAAGGTACAATGACATTATTACGTACCCTCCAGCTGCACCTATTTACTGGGTACACTACATGCTGTTGGCTCCTGTAAGACATGTCTATTACAGAGAACTGTAGCTGTACCTATTACACATAAAGGTTTTTGTATGGGGTAAGCTGCAGGTTATGGGACTTCCATAGGGATTGCTTGCAAGTATCCCGTCCAGCACGAGGAGGGGAACAACAGTGGTACCGATTTTATGTCGACAAAATGTTGGCGGCTCTGTTATTATTACCCAGTTACAAGGGGGTACATTTGGGCACGGAGGACAAGTGTAAGATTCCACAACGCAAGTGTCTCCGGCTGGAATCAAACCCACAAGCTTGTGTGTGTGTGTGTGTGTGTGTGTGTGTGTGTGTGTGTGTGTGTGTGTGTGTGTGTGTGTGTGTGTGTGTGTGTGTGTGTGTGTGTGTGTGTGTGTGTGTGTTGAAATTGTCACCTCCGCCTCTTCCCCGTGTTGTTGATCACTCCAGCAGCAGCGAGATGTATTCCATGATCACACACAGTTGAGTGTAAGGGAATGCGGCTACAAGCAAAGCCGCAGGTTTATGCATCCAAAAGCACAACTTCATCCACTACTCCAGTCTGAAGCAAAATATGACTATAAGTAGGCAAGCTGGAGGCAGCCTCAGTTTGGAGAAGCTCAGCCTCTCTCCATGCGGAGGCAGTCACGTGGCGGGGGTCAGTGTCTCTCTGGGAGACAGTATTTGTTACTGGGGTAGAAGTCTGTGTCACTGGAGGGGGTGCAGTATTGATCTTGGTGGTGTTGAATCTGACAGTCGGAGGAGCACAGTGTCTGCCACTAGCAGTATCGGGGGTGGTACATTTCTATGGCCTTTAACTGATGCCACACTGCAGGGGGAGCTCAAGTCTCTGGTTATTACTGTGCCGCTTCTCTCCTCTGCCACAGAAGTAGCCTAGCGGGGGAAAGGGACAGGAACAAGCAGTGACTTGTGAAGGAACACTTATGCCCTTTAATGAATACTTAAGGCCTTTGAAGGTCATATGTGTCTCATTTATTTATATTTATTTTATTTATAAAATGTGTTACCAGGAAATAATACATTGGATTTACCTCTCGTTTTCAAGTATGTCCTGGGCACAGAGTTATGATGACAAATACATGGTTACATAGGAGAAGAGAGGTTATACATTATATATGTAACGGGTATTCCACCCCACCCAATCTCATATATAGTGTGGGTGAGTAGAACATGTAGTGTTACCGGTGTGGTGCGTATACCTGCAGGCTCACAGGAGGTCTGAGCCTCCGCTAATGAGAGCCTGGGGTGAATCCTCTGGAACGGATCTTCTTGGTTCAGCGCCTCCACCTATGTAGGATTCTAGGGAAGTGTAGAATGACCCTACATAGGAACCCAATCAGAAACCACACACAGTGATTTATATTATAACTAATGACTTTACTACAAATAATAATAATAACCTGTGTCCCTCTCACGAGGGGACACTGACAGTGACGTCTCGCAGGACGATTCCCCGACACCAGGTGATCCCACCCAGTGTCCCAAGAACCCCACCCAATGTCCCGTACTCCTACAGAGATAGTCACTGGGTGACTGCGCAGTCACTAAAACCTCTAGGCCTGTTGGTGCACATGTGATGACATAATACCTGCCGAGCACTCCAGTGCTCGGGTCAGCAACAAGCTTCTAAAAGGATCAGTCGAGCGATGCCTCCTTCTGGTCCTCCACTGCACTCCTTGAAACGTGGACCGCTCGGGCGGTCCCACTCCGGCACAGTCTCTGGGGACCCCAACGTGGGTCCAACCGCTTTCCGGGAACAGCAACGTGACACACCCTGCACTATAGGCCGTCCCTATAGCACAGCATCCTTAAGTGGCTTAAGGGTCAATCTCCTAGGGCATTCGGGGTTGCCTATCCTATATAGGTAGGTCTTGTACCCACCCTACTCATAATACGGGCCCTGGGCCATGGATCCCCGGACTGGTTACCGCTATGAACCCCCCCCAGTTGCCTCGTACTACGCGCAACGCCGCCCTGGGCTATGGCTCCCCGGATTGGTTACCGCTATGAAACCCCCCCAGTGGCCTCGCCACTCGCAACACGGACCCTGGGCTATGGCTCCCCGGACTGGTTACCGCTATGAACCCCCCAGCTGTCTCGTGCCACTAACTCACCTAAACGCTTGCCGCAACGCTCTGCAGACTAACCTCAACCCCCTTATCCCTTGCTATCCCCCAGCTCTGACTACCATGAGTGACAGGGTCCCTCTCTGAGACTATCCCTGGCAACACTCCCTAACCTGGGGTAATACAGGGTTAACTAGGGCCTTAGTGCAGGGAGTCTCCGGCTCCTGCACCCTACCTCCTTCCTCTGTCTGTCTCCTTGCCCTGCTTCTTCCTGACTGACACGCAGCTCCAGCCCGCCAAATGTATCTATATCCCTCCAGGGCAGTCCTGCAGCCCTATTGGCTCCTATCAGGCACCTGGTGCCTGTCTCCCTATGCTTCCTGGGAATTGTAGTCCCGAGGCCCTTACTATAACATTGGGGCCGCGTGCGCTCCTCCCCTCTGCCTACACTAACTCCTAATGGCCGTCGCAATCTCTCCCTATGCTTCCCTACTCTCGCGCGACCTCCTAAGAGCTGCCTTAGCTCCCTACCCCTATCTGCGCATGCGCGACCTCCTAAGAGCTGCCTTAGCTCCCTACCCCTATCTGCGCATGCGCGACCTATCTGGGGCTCTCCTGCCCTCGCGCGATCACTGCGCATGCGCGACTTGAAGCGCAATGGCGGCGCCCTGCTCTGCGGCCGCCGGGACCTTAGAGACGCGATCGCGGCCTTAGCAACGGCCCGATCGCGTCCCCGGCAACCGGCCGCAGGCAGGAGAAGCCGCGCTGCTCCCTGCTCCAGCCCCCACCCTTGGAAGCAGCCGTCGGGGTTTTCAGTACCCGCGATCGAGCTGCGCCAGGGAAGGGGGGTCTCCAAGGAGAAAAAGGTGACCTGGCTACATATACAAGACATTGCATGCACAGTTAGAGATAATATGTTATAGGCGTATGTAACAGTTACAGACCGGATTAAAATGTGAGACAGCTTTAGTTTTGAAAGAACTTAGACTGGTGGCGGCTGTGAGAGTCTCAGGCAGAATGTTCCAGTTGTGGGGTGCACAGTAAGAGAAGGAGGAGCGGCCGGATACTTTGCTGAACCTTGGGACCATGAACAAGTCTGATCTCAGATGATAGGTGCTGCATGTGGTAGGGGTGAGGAGCTTGTTCAGATAGCTGGGTAGCTTGTCTAGAAAGTATTTGAAGGCAAGAGAGGAGAGATGAACTTTGCGCCTAGACTCAAGTGATGACCAGTCTAGTTCTTTGAGCATTTCGCAGTGATGTGTGTTGTAGTTGCATTGGAGGACAAAACGGCATTAAGCCAACAAATAACGAGCCTGGCAATATACCTAGCCTTTTAGGCACGTACTGCTGAGAACGCAAAGCTACTGTAGGAATTGTCCTTTCACTGTAGTTGTCTTAGTGATAATTAAAGCTGGGCTAACAAGTTCAATATGTGTTCATTAGAGATCTCCCAAAATCCTGCTCTTCTGATGGGCCTCAAGGACTGAACTTCAGTACCACAGATTTAATCTATGAAGGACCTTAATGTTAGCCCCCCAAAATCACAACCTACAACAAATCTCTGCGTTATCCTGACGTATTGTATTTGCGTGTATTTCATGCCACCTGCATAGGCAGATCTTTATCAGCATAGTATATCGGACATGATGCCGGGGGACATATTACCCAAGTGAGGAAAAGTGCATCATATGAAAGAGAACATTGGGAGAAAGCGTGTAAGCTCCTTGTGCAGAATCTCCTACATCGTATTTAGGAAGCGTTGCATAGACAGTAGGAATACATGCAAGAGCAGCAATTTAATAGGACGTGTTCTGAGTGAAGAGAGTTGATCTGTTCTGTAGTAAACGTCCAAAAATAATCTACTGGAACGCCTCCTTCAGAAAGTCATGTGTCAGACGGTGACAGGAGGAGCCTGGGAAATAGTGAGGAGGAGTCTGAGAAATAGGAGGAGGGGCCTGGGAAATAGTGAGGAGGAGGGGCCTGGGATATAGTGAGGAGGAGCCTGGGAAATAGTGAGGAGGAGGAGCCTAGGAAATAGGAGGAGGGGCCTGGGAAATAGTGAGGAGGAGGAGCCTGGGAAATAGTGAGGAGAAGTCTGGGAAATAGTGAGGAGGAGGGGCCTGGGAAATAGTGAGGAGGAGGGGCCTGGGAAATAGTGAGGAGGAGGGGGGGCCTGGGAAATAGTGAGGAGGAGCCTGGGAAATAGTGAGGAGGAGGGGGAGCCTGGGAAATAGGAGGGGCCTGGGAAATAGGAGGAGGGGCCTGGGAAATAGTGAGGAGGAGGAGCCAGGGAAATAGTGAGGAGGAGGAGCCTGGGAAATAGTGAGGAGGAGGAGCCAGGGAAATAGTGAGGAGGAGGCGGAGCCTGGGAAATAGTGAGGAGGCGGAGCCTGGGAAATAGTGAGGAGGAGGAGCCAGGGAAATAGTGAGGAGGAGGCGGAGCCTGGGAAATAGTGAGGAGGAGGAGCCTGGGAAATAGGAGGAGGAGCCTGGGAAATAGTGAGGAGGAGGCAGAGCCTGGGAAATAGTGAGGAGGAGGAGGAGCCTGGGAAATAGTGAGGAGTAGTTACAAAGGTACTGAGCATTCAGAGAAGGACTTCTGGTTACTGGCGATGGATCTGGGGTTGAGCTTTGTTAGCGAGCCGGCAGATTCAGCAGGGAAGTCATCCAGCCGTTTGCTCTGGAGATAGCTCTGTGTCCCACTGGCAGAGGATTCACGCGAGTTGTACATGACCTCATACTCCGGGCGGTCCAGCTACTCATTACATTCCTGTTTTGTTTTTGCCCGGCAGGCGAGTAATCCTGACCGCATTCAGAACGTGGAGACATTTCCCACTATTTATGAGAGACCTGAAGCTGAAGGAGGAAAGACGGGAGCTGCTGAGAAAGAAAGTGGCTGAAATCCTCCCGGACTTTAGGATGTGACATACAAGATCTGCTCTACGCCCTGCACCACACACACAGCGTGTGCTGTCCATGGGGCCCAGTCCTCATCAGCATTTAGAACTGGCTTCTGAACCCACTCGGCCTGTTCTGT
The DNA here is from genome assembly GCA_036426205.1 of Ascaphus truei. Classification (NCBI taxonomy): domain Eukaryota; kingdom Metazoa; phylum Chordata; class Amphibia; order Anura; family Ascaphidae; genus Ascaphus; species Ascaphus truei. The sequence continues at coordinate 283,388,220 of CM071569.1, forward strand.
TTCCAGGCAGTGAGATAAGGACATGGCTTGTGTCCTGTCATCTCTACATATATTTAACCCCTTCACGGGCAGAGGATCCTGTAACACATTGTGCTGCATGGACGACACTTCTGCATACTGTCGGCAAACTTTTGAGCAAGAAAGTCGTCCAGGTGTAAACGTTTTCCACGAGCCGATATTTTACATCTTGTTTCTCCCTATCGGTGCAAATATGTTCATTTGTTTCTCTTTTTATTATTGAATTAGGGTTGTTATTCTTTCTTACTAAGCATTATTAAAATATGAGCATGTTTATAAGGACGGCAACTTAAATATGATCATTTTCTTGGAACAAATTCCACCAAATGCCCCATATCTCCAAACCAAGGGAGGCCAACTCCTGTCCTCAAGGGCCACCAACAGGTCAGGTTTTCAGGATGTCCCTGCTTCAGCACATGAGGTGCAGTCTTCGACTGAGCCACAGATTGAGCCACTTGCGCTCAATCCCCAAACCTTCCAGTACAGGTGGCCCTTGAAGACTGGAGTTGGCCACCCCTGATCTAAACGGAGAATCCGGCGCTATCGCGCGGAAAGCCCCCTTGAAGTGAATAGGGCTTTCCGTGCGATAGTGCTGGATCGGCGCAATCGCAGGTTTATAGAATAAGGATCAAATATTTTTTTTAATTTGCTGTCTTTCACTACGCCTGTGAAATGTTTATTGAGAAAAAACAAAAAAGCAACGTTTTTACGCTAACCGCTAAATGTATCGCTGCGTGATTTTTTTTTCTCATACCGGATTGAAGCAGGAGGTCTCCAGCGTTAATTTCAGCTTTGGCGACCCCCTGCTTCCAGAGATACCGGCACCCCCACGGAGGTGTCTCTGCGGGCAGGGAACTAGCGGCTTCAATGTCCCACGGGCCGACAGGAAGCCGTGACGCCATCCCTTGCAGCTTCCTGTCGGCCCTCGTGACCGGGACATTTAAATACGACGGAGATACCAGCAGCACCTACACCGCTCGGCTCCGGAGACCCCCTGCTTCAATCCTGTCATTAAAAAAAAATGAAATCACGCCATGCTACACGGTTCGCTGCTTTTCCTGCTGAACTCCAGATAAAAGTTTGCACGATTTTCAGAAAAGATTCGCATGAACGTTTTCCATCTCTGGTTCTAGACTCCCCTGGTCGTGAAAGAGTTATTACTAGGACAGAATGATCCATCACTGATTTTCCTACAAGATTTGTATTATTATACCAATAAACAAGTGAGAAATGATTCCTAAATAAAACGTGCAGCACTTTTGACCAGCACCAGACATCTCGTTATATATAATACAGTTTCTTGGTAGATATTATGGCGGCTGTGTATCAAGTACTGCTACAGTTAATGGAGAAAGTTATTAATCCTGTTGTGTGTCCAGGTACCAATGTAAGAAGGGACTTTGCACGGTTGGGACCCTTGAATGGGCATTGAAGGTGTATTATGGCCTAGCACCGCTTTGGCAATATGGGCCTTGGTAAGGGATTTGGGGCGCAGTTATAGGAGCAATGTCATGAGACGCGTCACAGTTTGTGTCTCTAATTGACGCGGTTTTGCCCTTTATTGACCTCTAGTAAATCCGCCTGGACAGCATTAACCCTTTTTCCCTCATCAGATGTAGCACACGTATTAGTTGGTCTAGACATTTGGTCGCAGCTGTTTCGCCGCAACCAAACGCCCGCTGGCGCTTTGCTGCGACTCGCCCCGACAAGCTTCCGACACTTCGCCGCCGGCCGCTAAGGTAAATGCCTTTCCCTAAAACCATACCCTAAGCCCTTACGCTAAAACCCTTAAATTAACCCCCTAACCGCTAAAACCCTTAAATTAACCCCCTACCCTAACCGCTAAACCCTTAAATTAACCCCCTACCCTAACCGCTAAAACCCTTAAATTAACCCCCAACCTAACCGCTAAAACCCTTAAATTAACCCCCTATCCTAACCGCTAAAACCCTTACATAAAACCCTAAACAGTAATAAAACGTACCTTAGAAGCGGTCAGCGGCGGGGATTCCAGCGGCGAATCGTCCCATTCCGTGATGAGCCGCCTCTTTACACGACACTAGCACGATATTTTTGCAACGCATGAAGGAGTCAGCGAGTAATTTACTGACGTCTCCTAGTTGCAAAATATTTGCATCACATTTATCAAAAGGAAAACTCCAGTTGATGTAAAGACGGCTGGTTTACAGCATACTCACAACTTCCGTCGGTTCCAGGACCCGTGTGGACCATTCATCAGGTGGAGTGAACGGTCAGACAGGACCCGTTGTAATTCTGCATCTCCTTACAATGAGGCGTATGCAGCGCATGCACCACTCTGATGGGCTTTTTTGCTTTGACCAGTGTGAGCCACCCTACTGTTGGCTCGTAATCGCGCGTGCACGCAAAAAAATGCCTTACTGAATTCGCATGGGGCCATAGGCACCGCGCTACCCCTAGCAATTTTGTGTGAGCACGCGCGATCTCGTGCACGAGGCTAACTTCCGTTACGCATTTTAGTAACCATGTGGGGGGGGGGTTTAACACCAAAGCAGCCGTTCATGCTCAGCATTCTCCGCTAAAAGTCTATTCAACTGCCCCCCCCTCCACAGTTCCCCCATACCTGCTGACATCCCACTAGCCTCCCTCATTGCAGATCCTCTGTTGGGCGTCAGTATGGTTGAGGGGCACTGTAGGTAAGAGTCCAGCAGGTGATAGCCCTTGGCCAGAGCATAAATCTGTACCCTGAATACATCGCCTAGCAGCTAAATCACGGACGGTCTGTAGGATTCTACGATGGTCGCGCGATATAAAATGACATCTATTTTCAATTCATGAACTCAAATATGCATCTAAAGCAGTTTTTCCCAACTCCAGTCCTCAGGGAACCCCAACAGGTCAGGTCTTGAGGATATCCCTGCTCCAGCACAGGTGGGTCAGTCAGCAGCTCAGTCATTTTGACTGAGCCCCCTGTGCTGGACCAGGGATATGCTTAACACCTGACCTGTTGGGGTTCCCTGAGGGCTGGAGTTGGGAAACACTGATCTAAAGCAACCATCCATGGAAAGGGACTGTAGAGGGAGAGGGGGTTAGCCCGGTATTAAAGGGGTTGCACCCCATATGGCCACCCCCTGACCTCACCAGGGAGGCAAGGGGTTAACTGGACTGCGGTCCAGGAATGTGGTTTTTCCCTTGCTATAACATGAAAATGTATGTTCCCCTGTTGTAATGTTTTTCCATCATGTACGTGTCTGTACCACACACACACTGGGATCCATCCGGGAGGACAAGGGTTAATAGTTAGACAGTGATTTTAGCCCTTTGTTTAATGTTCCTGCCTTTTCAGGCACCATTTTGCAGAGTCCCATAGGCCGCCATTGAAGCTCCATTCATTTCAATGGCGGAGAGAGCGGTTTTTGACCTGTTTCCTTCAAAGACCAGCAGGTGGCGGCGGTTTCCCATTGTAAGTCAATGGGCCCATTGACTTCAATGGAGATTCCTCGACGGCGATCTCCAGGAACAGGTTGGCAGCCGTCCAAACCGCAGACCGCAAAAGCGGATACTTTGTCTAAAAAAGAGTTTGATCACTGTTAGTTCAAGTTCAAAGACAAGTGGCGTGGGAATCTTAGGTTCTAGGGCACCCAGGAATAAAATTCTTTTTGCCCCCAGGCTCCTACGCCTCTCCTCACTTGACCACCACCGGGTCGAAGAATCCAGGACCCCCAGAAAGGGTCGTGCTGGCTGAGCGGGTCGCGCCATAGGTTCCAATGGCGGCGGAAGAAGCAGCACGAGAAAACGGCCAAGTCCAAAACCCTGAAAACCATAAGCCCATATCTCCGGTTCTGGAGGGTCCAGAGGGCCGAGGTTTGGGGTGCCTGCAGTCACTGCTCCGGCATGACCGCGGATCCATTCCCGACCCTCTCCGACCAACCCGACGATGTATGGACCACCATAAAGGTTCGTGAGTTTTCCCATAGACTTCAATGGCGGCCGTTTCCCCATTGACCGGCTATGGCGGAGAAGTCCCATAGGCTTCAACGGCGGCGGTGCCCCGTTGTAAGTCTATGGCGGCAGACTCCCATAGACGCCAATGGCGGAGTTTCACCATTGAAAGTCTATGACGGCAGAGCCCGTTGTTTTCAAGGGGGAATGAGTGAAAAACTGAGATTTATTTTACAGAGGAGAATTTTGTAATAAAATAAGAAACGGTTTATGTGGTATTTGCATATCTCCGATTCTGAAGGTCGCAGCGGGCTGAAACTTGGACACTAAGGCCTGGGTAGTTTGGACCCGCTGGACCTAACAGAACCGGTTATTTTAATATGTGTCAATATTAAAAACCATACTGTATTTCAAAGCGGAGACAAAAGCCTGCGAAGATTCATGCCCACTGAGGAATGCAAATGGTCAGGGGGGCGACCTAATATCTAAGAACCATGCCCCTGATGAAAGACTCAGCCACTCTAACTGTTTACATGAGGGCAGAGAAGCGTGAAGCTGGAGTGGTTTGTAGGTGCCATAATTCACACCCACAAACAAAGAATACCCTGCCAGATACCCCATCTGGCAGACTGCTGGCGCCCCTGACTTGGGTGTGGGGATACAGAAATGAGACCCTCAGGGTCCCAGGACGCATGTGCCAACTAGCTGGGGGGCATGGGTTAAACTGTGTTCCCACGTTAGAGATTGGATGCAGGTAATTGTTCACCAATAGTCTGCACTCAATAGTAAGAATAGGGTTGCAAAGATATATAAACTGTTGTCAACCCTACAGTCTTTGTCTTCTTGATACATCTTGATTGATACCTGATTGCTGGAGAATTGCTATTTGATACTTCTTCATTCCAACCCCTAAGTAAGTGTCACCTTCTTGTCTGTTAATTGTACTATCTTGTTGTATTTACCTATCTAAGGAATAAATATACTTTATTATATCTAAGCCTCATTCAGTTCAACCCAGTTATTTGGTGTAAATTATAGCTTGTCATAAGTTACCGTGACAGGGACACACAGCCACGGTCCTTCAGCCGCTGAGGGACAGTTAACTACAGCCGTTTAGCCACCGTCATTTCACCCCAAAGGTAGGGGTCACGGTTTTATAGGGTAAGGGGTTAAGGGTTAGGGTTTTTGGAATTACCTGCAGCGGCGAACTTTCCTGGCAGGGAAACAGCCGCTGCGAATCGTCCTAGACACAACATACTCATCGCATTTATTTATTTGTTTATAAAATGTGTTACCAGGAAGTAATACATTGAGAGTTACTTCTCGTTCTCACGTATGTCCTGGCAACATTCAAAAAACAATTCAAGGTACAATCTACAATACCTGATTTAGGGGGGGGGGGGTGGAGTTTTTAAACAGACCCCTCTGTGATTCTTACATTTACATTTTTATGCCCTAGTTTTGTGAGCGTCTAAACCTCCCGCTTGAAAATCTATTGATTAAATGCAATGTATTGTAATGAAACACGAAAAACAAAATAAAACAGCGCAGAGTTCTTCGTTTTGCCGTGCTTTACTCAAATGTTTTCCGAGTGATGTGCACCTTTAAACAAACCTTCAATTTAAAGACAACTTATAAAGTTTTTATAGACAACTTATAAAGTTTTTACATAGAGGTGAAGTGCGCTCTCCAAAATACCCCGCTAAGAGGGCCCTGAGATCCTGCCCCCAAACCATTGTGAATAAAGCACTTTTATACCAGGTCTGCCGGGTTAGGATGGGCAGCAACAGAGTCCAAAGTCAAGAAAAGAGTCCAGTTTTGAAAGAAGCCCCGGTTGTGACTTCCTGTGTCCACCACCAGGCCGCCTAGAGTCCACCTCCCCTTCTTCTCCAGTAGGGCAAGGCGAGCCTCCCTCTCCGTCACGTTGTAGCTGATATTAAATAGCTGTACGAGAAGGATGTAGCCCATGCCAGCTGCGACAATTGTACAGTACCACGCACAGGTGAATGCCAGAGCAGAGCTGGGGGGGGAAACATACGGGGAGTGCATTAAAATCTGAAGTAAACAATAAGATGTGGGTCCTGCACAAGAACGCAGTACGAAGATACAGAAATATCGGTACCAACACCAAGAAAGGGAACTGGGTAACGCCTGATATTTTACTTCCTAAAGCACAAAAGCTCTTTCTTTCTCTGCTTTAATAATTCAAGGAAGTTGATACAAATGTTACTGATGCAGCGGCCGTTATTCGAACACTTCACGCGTCATGTGAAACCGCGGGATGAATTCCAGCCTTCCCGCACTAAGATTCGAGCGCGGCGAGTGCAGAAAAACGAATTTTAGTGTTCTGGCTTTTAAAAACATGAAGTTGACACAGTGCAGAGTAGCACAGAACTGTACACACTACAATTCATCCATTTTATTGCAAACGAAGAAACAGAATCCATGAAATTCAAACAAAACATCCGCGATAAGCGCAGGTGCCTGGGGCGATTGGCCGCGTTCATGCTGCGTGGGGAACAGCAGAGAACTCAAAATCGGCGCCGAGATGTGTTCGAATAACGGCTGCTGCATCAGTATACAGTAAAGTGGGAATCAAAGGAGGAGACGGCACACCAGTGAAATTGTGAGCTGGTGAAGGTTTATTGGAGGAATAGATATTTTACGGTCCTGCTTTGGACCTTTGTCAAGATACAAAAATGTTGATCCTTCAATAAACCTTCACCCTTTCTCACAGACCCACTGCAACGACCTCTCCTTTTTTGGGTTTCCTCCTCTGATCTTCGCTTGCGGTGGAACGGTGAGCACCCGTGGCAGAATCCACAAAGTAATTGTGATTGCTCCTCGATGAACATTATACTGTAAAGAGGTACATCATACAGTATATCATACAAAAAAATATATATTCATAAATTAAATTAACCTTGCTACTGTCACTAGTTTTTGGAACTACATAGGATCAGCGGGCTGGGTCCGTGTAGGCCAAATACATTTTTAATGGGTGCGTTTTTTAAAGGATGAAAACCACTGACCTAAGGATTTAGCTGAATCCTACTGCCCAGATCCACAAAAAGGTGCTAAGCTTTAGCACACCTCTGCTCCTGTTCATAGGAATGCAAGTAATGGTATACCAAAGCTTAGCAGGTGGATCTGAGCCCAAGTGCATTGTGGGTACGGGTCATTGTGTTCATATTTGCTGATCTGTGGGGGAGCGGCCTTGTGCGGACACAGCAGTAATGTTCAGCTTAGCGCACGAGACAGTATTTTAACATCTAACATGTATTAGTTTCCATTTATTTAAGGTCATAAATAGCCTGGTGTAGAATGACATGTCAGGGTCGCTCACCTGTATTCTGTGTACACCCCTGGGCAGTACAGGAGAGCCGCGAGAACGTGCTGACCCCTGCAGATAGAGTGCAGGGTCACTGTAATCCCGTACACGGACGTGAACAGGAAAAACACGAGCAGCAGGATGAAGGACCTGTGGTTCCAGGCTCCAATGCAGCTGTTAATCCTGCAAGAGACACGTCTCACACAATTAACCCTTGCAGTGGCAGTCATGTAACGATATGAAGCTGCCACAAGAGGTGCCTCGTGTCCGGAAAGTCCAGAAACCAGCGAACCCTCAGATTGGCTCACGCTGTTATCAGTGTCCTACAGCGGGTTCAATCTGTCACGGCCACCGTAGGACCGTTGCAGTTTGTGATGCCTTTCACTGGAAGGACATAATGCTTCATAAATGCAATGCGTACACAAGCTTTGCGCACATGGCATCTCTTCTCGTGTGCTGCCACACCAGAAGAGATGCCACCTCTTTAACGAAGCACACGGGTAGCTTCGCTGGCCGATACTATACATCTCATACGCACGGACCCCGACCCCTTGCAGACACACTGACCAGAACACCCTCCTACTGTCTCTAAGTTCTGCCTACTTACCACTTAGATTGTAAGCTCTTCGGGGAAGGGACTCCTTTTCCTAAAGTTACTTTTATGTCTGAAGCGCTTGTTCCCATTATGTGTTATATTATGTCACGTGTATTCCTGCTGTGACGCGCTGTGTACATGAAGACATACAATACATCTAAAAAGGGGAGACTTCGGGGGTCTGGAACCTGTATTTCTCCAGGCCCCACAAGGCTGTTATGGTTACCTGGCATGTCAGAGTTACCGTGCTGGTATAATGGGAAGTCACAGAGTCGTCTCATGGATCACGTTGGATTGAAATAAGCGTGGGGCATCAAACTGCGATTATCAAAATATTCGAATGTTGTGCCGACAGTGTAAGTGGCGCTGTACATAGACTTTTGCCGGCGAGTCCCTGCCCCGTAGAGCTTGCAATCTAATTGTTATGACTGAGGCACAGGGGGGATAAAGTGATTTGTCCAAGGTCACAAGGAGCCGACACCGGGATTCTAAACGGGTTGACCCACTTCAAAAAGGCAGTGACACAGAGTGACCACTGAGCGCCCCATTTCCTTATTCTTTCCTGGGGGGGTTAGGGGGGGGGAGCTGGCAGATATAGGACGGCTTTTCGAGTTATGGAATGGAAGTAGTGGATGCGCTGGGAGACATCAATGGGGATTTTTTTTTTAAGTTTACATTTTTTAAATATTTTTTTTATATTTAGACCAGGGGCGGCTAACTCCAGTCCTCAAGGGCCACCAACTAGTCAGGTGTTCAGGACATCCCTGCTTCAGCACAGGTGGCTTAAATCAGTGGCTCAGTCGAAGACAGCCACCTGTGCTGAAGCAGGGATATCCTCAAAACCTGACCAGTTGGTGGCCCTTGAGGACTGGAGTTGGCCTTCCCCTGATTTAGACAGTTAAACGTTTTATTAAAAATGGAGCAGGTTCGCGGGTTCGAAATCCAAGCTTGGCAAACATCGGCGCTCATCCGGTGTCTGGAGTAGATCTCTGGAAGAAATGTTTGCATGAACGGGAAATACTGTATGAGCAAAAACCGGAGAGAGGCTCGTTCAAGGATTAGCTTGTTAGTTTTTCTGCTAATACACGGACTGGACTTTTGGGTCTGCACACTGCACACTGCACACTGCACACTGCACACTGCACACTGCACACTGCTTCACATTCTCTTTTTTTTAACCAAAACTAGGGAAAGTGCTCGCTTTTACATTTTAAAGAGAACCCCAAAACAATGAAGGACCCTAACAAAATACCCCAAAGGTAACTAACCCTGCCGATACTGAAGGCGTTAAAAGTACTAGCAGCCAAACCAGCTGGTGAGCTGCCGCTTACCATACGCAGTGATGATCCATCCGTCGGACGCAGGACCCACAGATCCGGCAGTGGCCGCTGCGTGGAGGTCTCACCAGCTGGCAAATATTACACCAGTTCTCCTCTATGCTGCAAGAATCCCCCTCCCCCTGGACCCGGACAAAGTCTTTGTGGGACCCCCCGGCCCTTTCTGTCCATGCTCCGTTGGCAGACTCACAGCCGCCCTCCGTCTCCAGCGGGATGTTCCCCGTGCTTCTAGCGAGGTAGCCTGGGTCCCGCTTGGCCATAGCCATAAACAGTAAGGTCAACACCAGCCCACACGTAATGGCAGTGAAATGACCCCAGCCTACGTGACCTCTAGGAAGCACCTCCTGCACAAAGACATAGTACGTGTATCCCAAGGAGAACAGGGCCAGACTCAGGAAGAGCAACGTCTTGCCCTTGCGCCTGTGAGTAAGGTGATAATACCAGATCACCAGCACGGGGAGGGATGTCAGAATGACCACAGCCAGTAGCACATTCAGCGCCGCGATGTGCAGGAAGACGGGCAGCAGGACCAGAGGCGGAATAATGCTCACGTCAACCTTCTTGGCTCCCCGGATCCAGGGAACGCGGCAACGGTCTGAGACGGTCTCTATGGCTCTCACCAGGACCGCCGGCTGTAAAGACTTGCAATTAATCCACCTGAAGAAAAACAGATTTTCTAACTTAAATGGGCACACACACACACACACACACACACACACACACACACACTTCGGCTCCCAGCGGAGCCTTCTTCAAGAGCTCTTGAAAAATGCTCTGTTGGGAGCCGAAACGTCGAAGAATAAATGTTCACTTATTTATAATTATGGAGTGCCTGCCAGTTTGCTTTATAGAGAATACTGTGACAGTATATTGCCAGCAGCACCCTTCCAGTTTTTGGGACTATTAGTATCAGGTGTGCATTGTACAGAATTTCTTAGAGTTTCCGTAGGATTCCTCTTACTGCCTTGTCTGGCACCGAAATGGTCAAGTGTAGAGAGGGACTCTAGGCCGACAGTCACCTGTCACAGGTCTCATCCAGGTCCTCGCAGTCACACAGACAGGCTGCCAGGTGGCTCTTCTCCCCCCTCTGATCGATAAACTCGCAGCAGCAGAGAGCTTCTTCCCCGTCACTCCCAGCCCGAGACTTCTTTCTCATCTTTACTTCCCTTTGCATCAATGTGTCCGACGCAGTGAGCGGCCACCGGCTCCTGCCCCACGCATTCCGAGGCAGCTTGTTCAGAGTTCTACAGGGAGACACGAGCCGATGTCAACATTACTCGCTTGGAAGTGGCGCGCACACCAGTCAGTAGTGAAATAATCACTTCACTTACTCGTATCAACATTTCAGTCTAAACCAACACCTTCATCAGGGATTAATGCCGCTTCTGCAAGGACCGAGCACCAAGTGTGCATGCATATTAACCCCTGTGCTCCCAAGGGAAACGCCTTCCTAGCTTCTCTGGCTGATAGGGGCGTAGCAACCATATAAGCAACAACAAAAAAAGCATCTGTATATGTGCAAGTGTGCCCTCAAAAAGGCTGCACATTACTTGCACACGACACACACAGGGGCATTGAAGCTTTGGGTAATCTCCCCGCTCCCCACCCTTCAGTCAGCTTCTTCATGCCGACGACGCGCTGGTGAATACTGTCCCGCTCCTCTCCTTACACTGGGAACCTGTGATCAGCGCGGTCATTAAGCGGCTCAGGGCGTGGGGAGAAAACGCGATCCATATCGGCAACATCCCCACTCCCTCTGCTCTGGGGCGAGCGGGCTGCAGGGGTGGCCAGCGGTCGGGAGGGTCACAGGAGAACCCCTCTGAGAGCCGCATTACACACCAATGTCCTGAGGTCATTATAAGTGAATATGATGTTCAGCTTAGTGCCTGTATGTGTATCAGTGTATGTTAGTGACAGTGTGCAGCAGAGAGCCTGTATGTGTATCAGTGTATGTTAGTGACGGTGTGCAGCAGAGCGCCTGTATGTGTATCTGTGTATGTTACTGATGGTGTGCAGCAGAGCGCCTGTATGTGTATCTGTGTATGTTAGTGACGGTGTGCAGCAGAGCGCCTGTATGTGTATCAGGCTATCCTGCTGGCTCGGAGACCAGTCCTGATATAGAGGGTTCAGTGCTATCCTGCTGGCTCGGAGACCAGTCCTGGCATTGAACGCCGACAGTACACAGCGTTAATGTGTGAATACAGGCTACCTGGAAAGGGAAGGCAATATTGCAATAGCCTAGGGATTGTGGCTCGCATTGCGCACCTGGCATTAACGCAAAGGGGCCTACGTACTAAGCGTTGGAAATGAAACTGCGCCTGTGTGATCCTCTGTACTAATCTACAAAATTCTCAACCTGCACCATCACAAATGCGCTTTTCTCTGGCCGCACAGAAATGGGTCGCGCTGGACGTAGAGATGCTATGGGTAATAAAATGTTTAAAAAAGGGAGAACGAGCGTCAAAATTGTCGGCTAAATTAAACTTGGCTAACCCTAAATAGACAACGCAGAAATCCATTGCTACGCATCAACCCAAAAATGTATTTGACACAGCACGGATGTTTTATTATACAAGTTACCACAATGCTGTACACCTCATACATAAAGCTTGGCCCCCTGCAGACGCACATACCAGGACTCCCTCCTACTGTCTCTGTACGTTCTCCCTAACCAACAATTAGATTGTAAGCTCCACGGAGCAGGGACTCCTCTTCCTAAATGTTACTTTATGTCTGAAGCACTTATTCCCATGACCTGTTATTTATATTATATGTATTTGTATTTGTTATCTATACGATTATCACGTGTTACTGCTGTGAGGCGCTATGTACATTAATGGTGCTGTATAAATAAAGACATACAATGTATTATTGGCACAGCATGGCTATTATAAATATTACACTAATACTACACATTTACCAATAGTGAATTATAAATAAAAATCTATTTATTAGAATTGTAACCATCAGCTATTCAACATATGTCACAAATCATTTCAAACATGTTAGTAGTAGTGTTAGGACTTGCGAACAGGTGTCTGCCTTGACGTGGCTCGCAAGCTTACAACGCTTTGGCCAAAGGGTTAAACTAAATGACCCTATTTCAAGAGAATATATAAGTATTTTACTGTGTATTTCTGTCACGTTGGATGTAGCAGTGGGCTTCTCTGTCGTCTGTTGTAAACATGAAATGGTGCATGGCACGTATGAAGTCTTGGTACACACGACGCACATTAAAGAAAGGTTTGCATTACTATTTCGCACTTGACACAGAGAAATGAAAGACGTAATCTTAGTACAAAAACACGTTTCAGGCACCTCACATCCCATATTAGGAACAGGTAATGCAACCAGGGCCTCAGCACACTGCACACTGCACACTGCACACTGCACACTGCACACTGCACACTGCACACTGCACACTGCACACTGCACACTGCACACTGCACACTGCACACTGCACACTGCAGCTTTCTGACTTCCTAAGGTTACCGATCGGATTCTCGGTCTGTAAAGTCCCACTGGATTTAAGTAATCACACCTGAGACAAAACTGTGTCCAAACACACAAACCAGAGTATACAGAACGGGTAAACGTGATCACATTGCTTGTGTCAGGGGGTGACTCCGGAGCAGCTCCGTGCCCACAATATTACTTCCCAGGGCATATATCACAGCACTGCCACGCGCCACCTGTAATCACACGACAACACAGCAGCCACCGACTGGGCCAACGTGACATGTCCTCAGCAGTCAGGGCCCCGGGTGTGTCACTTCTTACAGGCATCACTTAGAAAGGACTTTACAGGGAAAGGAAAACCTTGCTGGTATCTAATCTCACACACATGTATTAATTACTCTGTAACACACAATGCACTGACGCCCAATAATGATCATTTCTATATCACAGACCACACGGCAGCTCTCAGATCGGGATGCACGGACTTACGGATATACTATTAACAGCAGAGCACTGACACACGTAGGAGGGGACTCCCTGACAAACAGATCTAGCCCCACATCCTCTGGGGTGAGAGGGGTTACCTTCTCCTGCAGGAACAGCAGCACGTTCCTGGGTCCGTTGACCAGCGCCGGGTCCAGGTACTGACCGAGCTGGATGTCAGTAGTAACATGTCCGCTGTGAGCGCTGGGCAGGGAGTTCCACAGGGAGCTGCAAGAGGAAATATCCAAGATCTCTATCCATACAGCCGCCAGGAGGGAAACTGACCAAGTCTGGGGGCCCGCGGCTGAGACGTTAATGCCTGAAATATCCTGAAAACCTGGCCTGTTGGTGGCCCTCAAGGACTGGAGTTGGCCAGCCCTGCTCTAGTACATCATCATCATCATCATCATCATCATCCCCCCATCTGTACAACATGTCCATGTGGCTTCAATGACAGGTAAAAATGGATGAGTTGTAAAAACTGGTAGTGATTAAGATTGAGTATGTTATGATTTGAGATCTGACCCTATACGCGTGACCCCATTAGTTACTATAACGGACCCCATCCACCACTCTGCCAGATGCCTCGTCACCCATCACAGAGGGAGGGCTGGGGACGGTCAGACTCGCTTTACGACACAGCAAGGGGAAGGTAGTGACCGTATCAGTGTCCCCAGAGTGATCACTTCAGCTTCACATCCTCTTTCCAGGGCTGCGTTAGAGGAAGTGGCCGAGCCACCAATGGGACAGAAAAGAGAACTTGGGACTACTCTGTCTTGCCCTCTGTCAGCACGAGTCTTTTCTCACCCCAACCATATAGACACCCCCAAAAAAGACACTGTCCGTTGTATCTACTGGGCAGTCTTCCATTTAATACCTGCCCTGTCTCCATATTTAGAGTTCCCTGGTGTTAATCCCAAGAAGGTTTATCATCTTTATTGACATATTCCACAGTATAACGTGGGGGTAGGGACCAGAGGAAAACAAAACTCATACAATAGAGAATGTGGAGCCAGCTCAGAGGAGCTTACACAGACGCAGTGACACAAGCAGAGACACACAGACGCAGTGACACACAGACCCAGTGACACAAGCAGAGACACACAGACGCAGTGACACAAGCAGAGACACACAGACGCAGTGACACACAGACGCAGTGACACAAGTAGTTACACACAGACACATTGACACAAGCATTGACACAAGCAGTGACACCCAGACACATTGACACAAGCAGTGACACACAGACACATTGACGTAAGCAGTGACACACAGACAGGCACACTGACCTAAAAACAGGGACACTGACAGACACAGTGACATAGGCACAGTGGCACACTGACAGAGGCACAGTGACAGACACAGTGACAGACACAGTGACACACTGACAGAGGCACAGTGACACACTGACCGAGGCACAGTGACAGACACAGTGACACACTGACAGAGGCACAGTGACAGACTGACAGAGGCACAGTGACACCCTTACAGAGACACAGTGACAGGCACAGAGGCACAGTGACACACTGACAGTCACAGTGACACACTGACAGACACAGTGACAGACTGACAGAGACACAGTGACAGGCACAGAGGCACAGTGACACCCTGACAGAGACACAGTGACAGGCACAGAGGCACAGTGACAGAGGCACAGTGACACACTGACAGTCACAGTGACAGACACAGTGACACACTGACAGAGGCACAGTGACAGGCACAGTGACCAAGGCACAGTGACCAAGGCACAGTGACAGACACAGTGACCGAGGAACAGTGACACAGTGACAGACATAGTGACACACTGACCGAGGCACAGTGACAGACACAGGGACACAGTGACCGAGGCACAGTGACAGTCTGAGTGACAGATACCATGACACACTAACAGAGACACAGTGACAGACACAGTGACACACTAACAAAGGCACAGTGACAGACACAGTGACACACTAACAGAGGCACAGTGACAGATACAGTGACACACTGACCAAGGCACAGTGACAGTGACACACTGACCGAGGCACAGTGACACACTGACAGACACAGTGACACACTGACCGAGGCACAGTGACCGAGGCACAGTGACACACTGACAGACACAGTGACAGTGACACACTGACAGACAGTGACAGTGACACACTGACAGACACAGTGCGTTGGATGGTAGTTGGTTGATGATAAGGTTATTGAGAAAGTCTGTGGTATCTTGTATGAAACTGTTGGTGCTTCTGACTGAACGTTTGAGGACATTCTCCACTAAGCCTGATATTTGTTCAGTGAGTGTATCCATACCTGTTATAATGGGTCTGCCGGGGTTTCCTGCGTTGTGGATTTTGGGAAGCATGAGAAGATCCCAACTCCTGGGTTGTCAGGTATAAGTGGCACCAGTTCGGGTTGCTGGTAATTAGGGAATGATATGATGAGATTCCTGAGTTGCTTTGCATATTCCTGGGTTGGACAGTGCATGAGTTTCTTGTAGTAGCTGTTGTCTGTGAGTTGTCTGCTGCCTTCTTCTATGTATTTACTTGTGTTCATAACCCCCACTGCGCCTCCTTTATCTGCTGGTGTGATGGTGATGTTGTGGTTGTTTCGCAGTTCCTTGATTGCAGATCTCTCCGTGGGGGAACGGTTGTACATTATTTGTTTTCTGCTGTGCTGATGCCAGTGAGGAAACTCACGATCTGAAGCTCTATATGTAGCTGTCTAGTTTGCCTTTGCGTCCTGTTGGTGGTGTGAAGTTGGCGTCCCTCTTCTGGTCGTTGTACTCCGTCATTCTGGGGATGCTCTCTTTTTTGTGGAAATATTCTTTCAGTCTTAAACTCCTGAAGAAGTCTTCTCGATCGGCGTATAACTGGATATGATCCGGTGTGGTGGTGGGACAGAATGCTAGTCTCTAGGGAGAACTGTAATTTCAGGTTTTGACAGTCCATAATCCGACAGGTTTATAACTCCCAGGCTGGCTGTGTGTTCTTCTGTCTTAACAGTGAGTTTCTGTTTTGAAAAGTCATTTGAGGTTTCTAATTCAAACTTACTGCCATGTTGGTGGGTAGTTGCTGTTACAGTGGCAGAGTAGATGGGCATTGTGTTAGTATGAAATACAGGAGGGCCCCAGGTATATGGCGCGTTCCGTTCCAGGTGCCCGCCGTATAGTGAAAATCGCCAGAAAGCTGATCCGGCGATTTTCAGGTGTTTGCATACGCAAATCGGCATTTTTGCCGTTCTGCGCATGTGCGACCTATGTTCTGCGCGCGCAAACTACAGTATGCGCGCGCAAAGTACGGTCTGCGCATGCGCGCCAGGCGCAACCGCCCGTTCTGCGCATTCGCGATTTAAGATCCAAGATTGCGGCCCCCTTCTCAGTGCGGCTGTACCTCATGTTGTGCCCATGCTCTGCTGTCATACTGAGAGATACATTGTACTTTCCTCTGTTTCTTCTTGATTGAGTCCCACTGCAGCTTCTTGGGCAGAGTTTGCATCTCTTTGTCCAAACGGTAATCATTTGCAATCCTCTGCATTTACAGGGTTTGGAGTATCGGCAGTTTTTAATCTATGTTTAATCTATGTTTTGTCCTACATAGTTGAGTAATCAGCTCATTTCTGAGTTTCTCGCTGGTGCGTTTGCAGAGTTCTTCAGCATCGCGTGTATTGTGCGTGTGTGCCAGTGCGTTTTTGATCCGATGTCCTTTTGGAATCAGGTTCTTTTATTACATTCTGACAGGAAGTAGATGTCGCTGTTGAGTTGTGTTTCCTGTGCATTTAGTTTGGTCGGTTGCTTTTTCATGCGTCTATATGCAGTATCTTCCATCATGAATTAAGTAGAAATAGCCGTGTTAGTCCAGTTGCGATAGCGTGAACAAGGATGCTACATTGGTGAAACCAGCCCAAAACTTCAAACCAGAACGAACCTAGACAGACAGACAATAACACACCATGAAGAAGGAAGATGCTGCACCCCAGTGGGACACAGCTTCTCACAGCCAGATCATCCCATAAGTGACTTAAACATCCAAATCCTCAATGGAATGTTTAAAAACACTCAGGAACGGAAAACATTTGAACTCAAATATGATAATACACTGACCCTAAAACAAGAGGATTCAGTGCTGATATGAAGTTTTTAACTCACCATATTTGTAATGTTTCTCCCTGCCTCTCTGTGAATTTTACAATTAACCCCCTCTCCTCCCCTGTATCCCCCCATGCACACTGCTGATGGATGGTCATGTGTCTCACTGTCCCTTACCCCCTCTCCCCCCTGCACCCCCCCCCATCCCCGCCTCATTGGTTGGACCCTTTCTTCCCTTCCCCCACCCTCACACTCCACCCCCCCCCTGCCCACTGTGGATGGATGGTCCTGTGTCATACTGTCCTTAACCGCCTCTCCCCCCCCCCCCACGCCCTGTATGGATGGATGGTCCTGTGTCATACTGTCCTTAACCGCCTCTCCTCCCCTGCATACCCCCTGTAGAGGGAGAAAGGGGGTGGCCCAGTATTAAAGGGGTTGCACCCCATATGGCCATCCCCTGACCTCACTAGAGAGACAAGGGGTTAACTGGACTGTGGTCCAGGGATGTGGTTTGCACCTTGTTATACCTTGAAAATGTATGTTCCCCTGTTCCCATGTTTCACCTTTAATGTTGTTTCCAAAGGCAGGGATAAAATCCTGCAGAGATTCCTTTGCACAAATGGAAGCAGATGGTCAGAGGGGTGACCCAATGTCTAGAGACTAAGTATTTATTAATCAATAGACTCTGCCAGTCTAATTGTTACCTGAGGGCGGAGAATCATCAAACTGGAGTGGTTTGTAGGTGTTATGTTTACACCTACAAACAATGCAGATACTTAATTTGGTAGACTGGTTGTAGCCCCTGATTTAATTATGGGGCTACTGTCACGGTAGCTTATGACAAGATATAATGAACACCAAATATCTGGGTTGAACTGAACGAGGCTTAGATATAATAAAATATAATTTATTCCTTAAATAAGGTGAACACATCAACATAGAACTATTAACAGACAAGAGGGTAACACTTATTCAGGGTTGGGGGATGGAGAAGTATCCAATAGCAATTCTCCAACAGTCCAGTGACATTCAAGCTGGAATCAGAAGCATAACTCCAGCACAACTCCAGCAATCCAGTGACTTTCAAGATGGTATCAGAAGCTCAACTAACAACTGTAGGGTTGACACAGTTTATATACCTGTGCAACCCTATTCTTAACATTGAACACAGCCTATTGGTGAACAATTATCTAACGTGGAGACTAACAGACTACCTCATGCCCTCAGGCAACAATTAGACTGCCAGAGTTTGTTGATTGACTAATACTTAATCCCTAGACAATGGGTAACAATCAAGGCAGTTACTTTCTGATCACCGTGCTTAGGCTACTCAGCCGTTTGCCCTTCAGGGCTTATTAGCCTAGCAGATGGCGTCTGCATTTTCAGAACAGATCCAAAAATAAAATACATATACACTTTAATATCTACAAATATTAATAAGTGCCATTCTGGTGGACTCAGTGGGTCGACCTTTGCCAGTTTTTAATGCCTACAGTGACTCCACATATTGGCCAAATATGAACTCTTTGCGACCTCCTGAACTGGAGATACAGAAATGCACTTTAAAACATTAAAATACATGCTTATAATGAAAACATGGGAACAGGGAACATACATTTTCAAGGTATAACAAGGTGCAAACCTCATCCCTGGACCGCAGTCCAGTTAACCCCTTGTCTCTCTGGTGAGATCAGGGGATGGCCATATGGGGTGCAACCCCTTTAATACCGGGCCACCCCCTTTCTCCCTCTACAGCTACCCATAGAATCCCAGTACACATGGGCTAATTAGCTGGGGGGCATGGGTTAGTCTGTGTCTCCACGTTAGGGATTGGATACAGTTAATTGTTCACCAATAGTCTGTATTCAATGTTAAGGATAGGGTTACACTGTACACAGGTATATAAACTGTGTCAACCCTACAGTTTTTAGTTGTGCTTCTGATTCCACCTGGAATGTCACCGGATTGATGGAGAATTGCTAGCTGATACTTCTCCATCCCCCAACCCTAAGTAAGTTGTTACCTTCTTGTCTGTTAATTGTACTATATTGATGTGTTCACCTTATTTAAGGAATAAATTATATTTTTTTATATCTAAGCCTCGTTCAGTTCAACCCAGATATTTGGTGTTCATTATATCTTGTCATAAGTTACCGTGACACCCCCCCCCCTCCATACTGCTGATAATGGTCCTGTGTCTCACTGTCCCCTTACCCCATCTGCCCCCCCCTGAAACTCCCCCCCCCTGCACATTGCTGATAAATGTATGGGCTGGGACCCGCTGCGCCCGGCGGCGCGGACGACCGCGTGAGCGTTCCCCACCAGCAGGGAATCCTTCTGAGCCGGTCCCAGTCCCCCCTCGCTGCACGGCTCACTACGCGCTGTGACGCGTCAGCCGCCAGGGGATGCAAGAGAATTGTGATCCCGAGTGGTGACGCGTCACGTGGTGCGCTGATGAGCCAATCAGCGGCGGGGGCGGCAGCTTCCTACACAAGGTAGGGGGTGGTGTGTGTGTGTGTGTGTGTGTGAGGGAGGGAGCTGGAGGAAGGAGGTAAGCTCCCGCTTCCCTCCTATGAAAACCACCTCCTCATCCCCCACACTCCCCCAGCCCCCTTCGGCCCTCACACCTTCACCCCGACTCACCCTTCACCCCTCACCCGACCTCACTCCACTACCCTTTCCCCCCCCCTCACACTGACCCCTTCCCCCCCCCCTAACACACGCCCTGACACACCTGTGGTAGGATAGAAAGGTGAGAGTGGGTAGAATGGTGCGGTAGGATAGAAAGGTGAGAGTGGGTAGAATGGTGCGGTAGGATAGAAAGGTGAGAGTGGGTAGAATAGTGCGGTAGGATAGAAAGGTGAGGGTGGGTAGAATGGTGCGGTAGGATAGAAAGGTGAGAGTGGGTAGAATGGTGCGGTAGGATAGAAAGGTGAGTGGGTAGAATGGTGCGGTAGGATAGAAAGGTGAGGGTGGGTAGCATAGTGTGGTAGGATAGAAAGGTGAATGGTGCAGCTAAGGATAGAAAGTTTCAGTTGTTTTAAAACTCAAATAACAAAACAAATCCTCAACTTCAATTCCATTTATTCAATATTTTCTTTCACACTAGTAATTCATGGACATATCTGAAAAAAGTGGACTTAGATATGTATTTTTATTTTAATGGAGTAAAAGTCAATAAGCGCGCACAGTTTCCGGCTTGTAACTTTTAGGTAATGCCATTTAAGTCCTTACATCCTTTTTTATCTTCATATAGCGTCTCTGTCTTATTAAATTCCTATTCACAGGCTAATCAATAGACCTTCAAAAACCATTACATTCAATTATTCCATCTAGCAGAGCTGCTGGCAGCTACACCAGCACACAGCTTCTGCTGAAATAAGCAAGACATACATGACTTGGCATGTCCTTCATGGCTTATTCCTGAATACCAGTTACTAATAGAACGGCTGGTACTTTTGCTCAGGGATTGTTTGTGTAACGTATCACATTGTTACAGTACCTTCCCAGATCAGAGCAGTGATACGAGTTCACCACGTCTTCACATTGGGAACGCAATCCCGGCGTAAATGTTAGTCACTAAGAGGATGCACCTTAATTACCAGGTCATCAAGTGCAGCTTATGACGGACAATAAACTTCACTCGTAATATCAGACTGGAATGAAGAGATGGAGGTTGCTAAAAAAACAAACAAACAAACACATGGTTATGTTACTGCCTCCTGCAGAAATGAAAGGCTTAGAGATCCATCAAATGAACAGGAACATGCCTGCCACTCAGAGGCACAGGGGGCTCGAGACCTCCCCCAAAGGTGGCGATTCAACCCAGGATAAGGTGCATAGAGCATCGAAATGTAGCGTCTCCCTCCTGAGCAAATGCTCAATGTACTGAAGGTGACACAACCTCTATTTGTACATATACAGAAACACCGAAATAGTATCCATATGTCGTCAAGGGGAAGAACGAGACAAGACACACAATGACAAAGGAAGCAAAGTTCTTCTCAACACATTGAAGACACGTCCGGGTATGGAACACTCCCGTACTGGAGGTTAATAAGGCAATAATAGAATATTATCAAGGCTTCACATTAATAAAATGATAGAAAGGATCCCAGAACACGGCAGGTTTAGGCTTCGCTTATAGTATAGCGCGACGCGACGGCTTGGTCGCGATCGCTGGAAGTCATCTCAATTTGGTTTTTGCTGCGACCGCAGCCTGCTGTCACTGTTGCCTCGCCGGCACTATAACCGCAGCCTTAGCAGGCTGGCCACCGGTTGTAAATAGCTTATTTGGAAACTATGCGGGTTTAGCAGTAAGGAGCTACGTTAGGTATCAAATATCTTCAAATGACTGTTTCACTGTTAAATTACATTAATAAGTGATTTCCTCAAGTAGCAGAGGAGGTACTCGGAGCAACGTTATAATATGATGCATGTATCAAAGTTTGTGTCAGTCCTGGCAATGTTAACCTCTGCACCCAAGGCCTGGGACATAGTGTGTTTAAGCGCGCTGAGGCGCGCTCCAGCTCTGCCTCGCCTGCTGAAAACTGGGCTTTTCCCTGTCTTTGCAGGCGAGGCAGTGAGCGCGCTCTGGGGGCGGGGGCGGAGGCGTGCCAGGAGGCGGAGCGGGAGGCGGGGCTAGTCCCCCGCTCCCATTGGATGGGAGCGGTCACGTGACCGCTCGTCCACTTCCCCTAGCGGCAAATTTCAAACCTGCCTGTCTCGGCAAAGTTTCTCAGCCTCTGCACGCATCAGCGCGCACGCGGAGGGAGAAACTATAGCCGCGCTGATGACAGATGCAGGGGCTCTGTGCATCTGCTCAGCGCGGCTCAGCGAGCTTAAAACTCACTATGTCCCAGGCCTTAGAGATCGGTGTCAAATGTAGTAAGTGCAATTACAACTCCCTTATGCACAGTAGGGCGCTGGCACAGAAGAAAATGCTTCCCCCAAATCAAAGGTGTCCGCAGCTTGGAAGGTATCGCGCTAAACATTAAAAGGTTGGTTACACATTGTACTGGGGGGTGGGGGGGGACTGGGACAGTCTGCAGTCTGGTTTCCCAACTTTATAATTTGTAGATTCACGCCAAAACGCAGAAATAAAGGAAACCGCTGGGGCCGGTTGCTCAGTAAGAAGTGAAGCCCCTTCCCAGCGTTCACAAAATGTTTCATTTGTTTGACGTTTTCAAGCACTGGATAAATAGAACAGAATTTGCCAAATCCTAATCCCAATCACCGTCTCAGTGTTATATCTGTAATAACTCCTTCGCTGCCTCGATATTTCCTCCCTAAATTAACAGATTGCAGGGTGGGTGCGCCCGGTTAAAACATGGGCGCGTAAAAATGTCTTGAAGATTATAATGTTGGTCCTCTAAAAGGTAACACAACCTACATAGTTCTTTATAGATGAAATTCTAGTGTACAAAGCTTTCCAAACGGCATACATTTCGTGTTCCCATGTACATGCATGTGCAGGTTACAAAGTAAAGGCTAACAGAAAGCATTCAGAGCAGAGTCACACGTTTCATTGCTCGTGCGGTAAGATCACCATGTGTGGTTCAGTTTGATACTCAGAGTATTAAACAGAGACGAGAGGTGCGAGATGTGTCTGGCCTTCATTATACAGAAAATACATAACAAGTAGCAGTAAAACCAGGAACATAATACATGGAGCCAGCCTCAAATCCAGTCACCTGTAGAGACAGTATTTATTTGTATAAAAGACTTCTTGAATTGTGTATATCCCACATTAGTAGATCTACATTCACTGCTTACAGTAGCTTCCAATTATTGCAATTGTTCTAGATCAGGGGTAGCCAAACTCAGTCCTTCAGTGTCAACAACAGGCCAGGTATTCAACGATATCCCTGCTTCAGCACAGGTTGCTCAGAGGCTCAGTCACTTTGATTACTTGAGCATCATTGTGATTGAGCCACCTGTGCTGAAGCAGGGATATTCTTAATACCTGGTCTGTTGGTGGCCCTTGAGGACTGGAGCTGGGCACCAATGCTGTATGATACAGGCAAGGTGGCTGTTAAGTCCCTTAGTGCAGGGGTGGCCAAACTCAGTCCTCAAGAGCCACCAACAGGCCAGGTTTGTAGGATATCCCAGCTTCAGCACAGGTGGCTCAACCAGTGGCTCAGTCTTTGACTGTGCTGAAGCAGGGATATCCTTAAATCCTGACTTGTTGGTGGCCCTTGAGGACCGGAGTTTGCCGCCCCTGTTCTTAACAGTTCCTACAGTGTATCGGCAAAAGCTCTTCTTCCAAAGACAATACCAAAAGAATGAAACAAAAGCACGATTTCAGACGTGTGGGAAATGGCCGTGTCGTCGTCATCACAAACCCCGGCAAAGCAGCAGGATATAGTCTTATTTAAAACGCCAACGCCGTTTTTATAAGAAACATTTTACCCAGCCACCCTGCGAACATTTCCTTGGAGGCAGAATTCACCCAAGGTCTTATCACATGCCAAACGTGTTATCATTCGAGTGCATTAGCAACAAGACAGCGCCAGTCTAACACAAAGTGAAGATTTGTGTTTCCGGAGGTAAAATAAAGGCTGGTGACGGGTGTTATAATGAGCACCGTGAATGCTGGCTATTGTAACAGCGCATCGCTCGGGTCCCTCCGGGAATGACAGAACATGTAACATCACTTGTACCTTTAACACAACTAGACTATAAATATTCACTTCTAGTTTTTCTACCTGTGTGCACTGCAGGTGTCAAATAACTGTTCCCATCGGGCTGAAAAGAGCTTTATAGGATACATTAACGCAGGGGGCTCAACTCTAGTTCTCAAGCCTCACCATCAGGTCAGGTTTTCATGATATTCCAGCTTCAGCACAGGTGGCTCAATGAGTCCCTGCGTCAACACAGGTGGCTTAATCAGAGGCTGTGTTTGACTGGACCTCTGATTGAGTCACCTGTGCTGAAGCTGGGATATCCTGAAAACCTGACCTGTGTGTGGGGGGTCTGAGGACTGGAGTGGAGCCCCCCCTGCAGTAACTCATGATCAACCCATCTGCTGTATTGTGGCCAGACTACACACATCCCATCACATGCATGGCGGCCTGCAAGGACAAGAAGCGCTACAGGTAGACGCGTGCCAAGAGTGCTAACCAATATAGTCAACAAATGAACAATATTGGAGGTGGGGGAAGTGCACGGATATTTTTGGCGAACGGCTTCAGCTTCAATAAAGCATTACGGGTCACAGCATCAATGTGAAGGCTTTCTGAGTGTTTGGGGATCGGGATTGCTAGCATACAGTAGGTAACCGTTTCGGATCTGTACCTCGCCATGTTTACACCATTTCTGCATTTCCTGCGTGTGCCGTCTTCCTGCGTATGAGGGGAATGTCCACATACGCGCCGAGATGTACAGTTGGGGACCGCAGTGTGGCTTCTAGTCTAGCCCAGGGGCAGCCAACTCCAGTCCTCAAGGGCCACCAACAGGTCAGGTTTCAAAGATATCTCTGCTTCAGCACCGGTGACTCAATCAGATGAATCAGTCAATGCCAGAGTCACCTGTGCTGAAGCAGGGATATCCTTAAAACCTGACCTGTTGGTGGCCCAGGAGGACTGATGTCGGCCCTCCCTGCTCTAGCACAATAACGGAGAAATATTAGAAGACTTGCAGCTCCGCTGAAAATTAACCCCTTCTCAGCCAGATGGGCTTGCAACACATTGCAAAGCTGGCAGCAAAGCGGTTAATATTGCCCGCCCCCGCGTGTGCTATACCCCGGACGTGCGAGCGCATTGCCGGCCGCATTCGTTTCCTTATAAAATCACGTACCACAGTTTACAATTAAAAAGAAGGATCTTCTAAAAACCTGAGGGTTTGCGTAATAAAGTGACTTCAGGAGATCGGTTCAACATATAGGCCCCGGAAAAAAACTGACCGCAGTACAAACAGACTAAAGAGCGTAAAAGAAAACGTGTTCGTTTTTAACCGACTTTAAGGGCGGAAATTAACAAACGTTCCAGAGAAAGTAGCAGCTTCAGAGAAAAAAACATGCAGAGAACCACATTGTAAACGGAGGAACTTTCTTTGACATATCTGTGCTCATCGCAAGGTCCCTTTTACACCAGTTCAGCGTCTGTGCTACAGAAGAAAATGCCCGTCGTCCTCTGCGGTCATTACACGGGCAGCCGTGACAAAGTCTCATCGGGCTGCGGTTGGACGCTGCGGAGAGAATATGCAAAGGATTCTCCCCAGTGCAGCATCTCCTTCATGGAAAGTCTTTCAGCTCCCAGGGTCAGCGGTCCGTTAACTAGCAGAAGCCCCCTCGACCTTCGTCTTGTTTATAAGGTCAAAGCTTTTCTGGAGCAGGAGGAGGGAGTTCTTGAGCTGTGGATACAGAGAGATTATGAACACACGGATTCGTGTACGTCGAGATAAACACAGCAAGACACTCGGGGACATTGTACAACTATTAAACGTAATCTTTTTGGTTTGTTTCCATTTACCATACTAGTCCACATCCTTCAGTTAAGGATTATCTGAAAGTAACAAGTGGTAACTAGAGCTAGTTTGTCATCTTTGGTGCTCAGCTGCAGTTTTAGTTATGGTGAAGACAACGTTCAAAATATAAATATCTACATACATTTCATATCCATTAGCAGCTCCGAGACCCTACTCTTATAATATAAAGCAGGGGGCTCAACTCCAGTCCCCACGCTCCTTCCCCCCAAACAGGTCAGGTGGTCAGGATATCCCAGCTTCAGCACAGGTGGCTCAATCAGAGGCTCAGTCCAAGACTGAGCCACTTGTACTGAAGCAGGGACTGATTGAGCCACCTGTGCTGAAGCCGGGATATACTGAAAACCTGACCTGTTGGGGAGGGGCTTGAGGAACGGAGTTGAGCACCCCTGATAAAGGGTAACCCTGATATGCCCCATAAACACAAGTCTCTGTAACAGCTGCGAAGACTGGAACTTGGGTGTCCAAGTAAATCATCGCAGGCTCCTTGTGCGAGGACTTTATTGTTATACCCCATTAACCCTGGGTATTCTGAGAGAAAAAGCACACGAACAGGGGGAGAAACAAAAATGGCACCCAGACTAACCCCATCACTACAAGCAATGCACTGGCAGCATAGGGGGGAGGAGGGGGTGTAGATTGCAAGTGATGCCCAATACAAATTCCATAGTTGTATATTTGGGTTTTAGAGTGTTACCTGTTCGAGGGTTGCTATGGAGTCCGTAAGAACCCCTCTTAATCCAGGTCCATGGCCCCTGTTATTTCGGGGCTGGCCTTCCCCCATCCCGCTGGAGTGTAACCTGAAAGACATACAGTATGTGACGTGATGGATATGGCATTAATGTACACATACAGACTTACAGGTTCCAGGCTTTACATCGCAAGATTACAATGTGTGGCATAGGAGTTACGCACTTGTTTTTTTATTAACACGTGTTAATTCTCCTGTCTGTGCGGCCACAAACTATTTGACCGTTTCCTGATTGCAATTAGGTTTATTAGGTCATTAGGTTTTCAATTAGAAAACCAGCAACGTAAAGACCCAATGCATCCCACCCAGAGGATGCGGTAATACTGTCTTGGAAGCGTACACGTAAATCAATTTAACAGGCACTGTGATTATACAAGATAATATTATGTACAGCAGCATACAGTAGTTCCAATGAATGCACAGCCTTCCCTTGTGAGGATATACCCAGTAGAATTTGCACAGCTTTGTACCTGACTTCCTACCCTCTTAACCACATGAAGATCAAATCCATTGGCATATTAGGGTGTTTATGTTGCTGATTTGCGGTGGTCCTAACAACCCAAAAGGCCCCTAGAAAAAGAGAACTGCAGGGATCCATATGGCCACTTGGAGGCAAAATGGGGAACCGAGAAGGAAACAGGATCTGTGTTATGTCTCGGTGTTTATGCTTCACAATAACACACTACCTTGTCGGTACTGAACGATGCTTCTTTATTGCTGCTGTCAGGCAGTCATTCTCCTGGTTATCTCAGACTGCTGGGTGTCTGTCTAAGCCCTGACGTTACTCTGCATGGCTCTCACTCTACTTCCTGGTTCTGAAGTCAGAGTGGTGACACCACAGCATCACACGACAGTGATCAGGAAGTACCAATACACCACATCTCCTCCCCTTCTCATAAACACTACACATAGAACATAAACAAAAATAACCAACAATAATACCACTATCTATCTACATAACCCAACTATATATAGTTCCAAGTTAATCTTCTCCCGAGGAGGTCTCCGAAAGCTCTTCTCCTCGTGGTCTCACACTCTTTCTATTGGACCTCGTCTTCCGATGTGGTTTGCTGAAACAAC
Source organism: Ascaphus truei (assembly GCA_036426205.1). Classification (NCBI taxonomy): domain Eukaryota; kingdom Metazoa; phylum Chordata; class Amphibia; order Anura; family Ascaphidae; genus Ascaphus; species Ascaphus truei. Next base: position 283,415,748 of record CM071569.1, read on the forward strand.
GGATCCGTTCTTCTCAGGAGGTCGCTGCTCCCGGGCCGGGCGTGCTGCTACTTCCTCTCTGGGGTCATCCTTCTGGTGCTCCTCCCGTACTCCTGCATCCATCACTGCGTCTGCTGCCTGTACTGGCTCCTCTTGCATTAGGGCCGGTTGCAAGACCCATTGCTGACAAGTAGGGCAAACTTGCGCCCCTCTGTCAGTGAATGTGTTAACTAGAAAAAAGAGGAGGTTGGTCCAAGAATGTAGAGAATCAAATGGGTAAGGTTGGGATACGTCAGTAGAGCTCCAGAAGAGAAGAAGCCACACACGAAACACCCCGAGAAAGGGGAGGACCTGGCGAGTACATGCTGTCCCAGAGATGAACTTACAGGCCCCGACTTGCATCAGCCATTTAGAAGACATTGCCTTCTGGTGCTGCCACCACTGCGGTCAATGACACCGAAGACCGTTCGCTTAGCTACTGTACATCTGCACGGTGGAAAAGGCTGGTTGATAGAATAGAAGAATGATCCTTCTTTACCTTCGATTTAGCCTGGTGTGAATTTCTTGTAAAGAAAAATAATGATACTGAGCATAATTGATGACGTTGGAGATACTTTTTGCCCCAGAGCATATAAACTTTTACCCTTTAACAGAATTTCTCACCTGAGACTTGCCTGGAGGTGCAACTCCCCTTAGAATACTTCTACAAGGTGTGTTAAGTGAAGACATTCAGATGTATAAACAGCGGCTTCTATTCTCCTGGTCCCCGCCCGGGTAATTATTAACCTTTTGTTTGCTTTTAAATGGCTTTTTGCATTTTTTAAACATTTTTCTCAACAAAAGCCCGTCCCACGCTTTAGAAAAACATATAAAATGACAGATGTAAAAGCAGGTCTACTTTGTTAAATATACAAATAATACACCGTAATCTGCGGCCTCCAGATTTTAGTTTTTTGGATGATTTTGTAACAATGTTTTGGAGAGGGGAAAAAGGTGCTCTTTACATTTGGTAAAAAGAGCAATACATCCAAATTGTGATCAGATTTGTAAATAAATATTTTATTTTTTAAAAAGAGGCTGAGAGAAGCACATTGGTGTTCATCTAATTTTTAAGTTTGTCTGTATTTGAATGTAAAAAGAAGAAGATAAAGCGTTAAATGTTCAAAGTGCTGGGACACTGAGCAGGCGGACAGCAGAAACCCAGTGTGGAGGTCCCAGGGGGATCTTCTATCCCAGGAAAGAGTCTCCGGAGCTGCTGCAACTTTGGAGAAATGTTGATGTAAATTTCTTTCTTTTAAAAGACCACTGAAGAATAATAAAACCTTAAGTAACAGGTGTCTCCCCCTTTTCCCTCCCTCCCTCCCCCAGGGAATCAGCGGCTACTCCGGTACTGGTGCTACCTGTCAGGCGTACAGAAGGCCCGAGCCTCTGCTCATAGGGAGCCTGGGGTGACTGTGTGTTCTGTATATCTCTATATGGTGCAGCGCCTCCACCTATGAGGATCCTGGGCAATAGGATTGATTCCTCATAGGAACTCGTATACCCCAATAACACACTCACAATCAAATATAATATAACTCCTTTACTGTGGTCCCACAGAAAACATATAATGACACTCACAACACAATGCACAGTAACAATAATAACAGTAATAGTCCTGGGGTAGCTAGTCCCAATAGTACCGAGGGTGCTCGGGCACCTGTAACCCAGTGTCCCACTAGTAATCCCTCCCAGTGTATGTGTGCGGGCAGCGCTACCCTCTTCCCCTTGCGTTGGTGCACAATACATTCCTGGCTTAAGGTCCAGCCAGGCCACACTTTCCAGCAAGAGCAAGAACAGCAACCGGGTCCCACGCTGCGGGGTCTCCAACAACAAGCCCCCTCACACCTTAAGGTCCGGGTGATAGATGGTCCACAGGCCGCAGTGGGAAGCCTCCCTCTGCACTCCGGTCTGCTCCGCTGTGTTCCTGGACTATCGGGAGCCGTCTCTGCATTGGGCCAGCCCTGCACACCTTCTAATGTGAGGGAGAAACTACCTTGGGCCTAGGGGCAAGCTTCGGCCTTATCCGGGAGCTTGACAGGCTCCACGGACACTACCTTCCTCCTCCCTGGCTCCGGATACTCTGCCCAGGTCACCTCTATCCCGCAGAGGAAATCCTGCTTCTCAGGATATCCTCTCCCGGTCTCTTTATCCGGTTTGGGTGTACCAACATGGCCGCCTCAGCGGTACCGTTTCTCCTGAGCAGCAGGGCTGATCTCCCCCCAGGAGGTAAGAAGGGGGATCCCTGCTACACTTATTTAACCAGGATAAAAAAGCGTTTGGGGAAAAAAACAACATCTGTGTATATATGGAGACAGACAGACAGACACCCAGACGCACAGCAGCTGTCTCTAGATCTCTTACCTGGTGGACTTGTCCCGGAGAAGGTGGATGTTGTGGAAGGATTGAGCTGCGTGCTCGATTTTGGACAGCTTCAGGAATAGAGTGATGTTCAACAGGACCAGCAGAACCAGGCTGGGGGAGGCCAAGAACAGAACCATTCAGGTAATATAGAAATACAGGCTATTATGGGTACCATACCCCTTACAGTACAATATTATGTGTTCACATACACCCGACTATATATTGTATGGGTTGCACTTTCACACTTATATCATTAGCATGCTAAAAAATGAACATGATTTCAAAGAAAAGTATATATATATACATATATATATATATATATATATAGGGGGGGGAGAGAGGGGGACTCACCCCTTGCTACATCTCTGAGTTACTGGAACGCTTGGGTTGCTTCATTAAAGCCGGGATACACCGCAATTCTAAAAAGTACAGCACCGTGTACGCTTGTGGCACGTTTTCACATAGCCTATGGTCCACAAAACAGTCGTCACAAAAACCTGTGTACCCAATCATACAAATACCAGAGCTGGCTCATTAAAGAATCACTACTTACAAGATGCTCATGACTACTATGATCACAGTGTAGCTTCTTTCTGCAGCTCTTCTTCTCTTCCCTTATAAGAAAAAAAAACCAGAGGTTTGTCAAAATAAATATACAAGTTACAAAAGGAAATGCTGTGCGGCCGTGTCTGGGGCGAGAGGTTTGTAGGACTTTGTAGCTAGCACAGGGAACACATTCGGAGCATTTAATGCATCAACAAATCAACCAGACTACGGCACACGGTGCAGGCTGTTTAATGTACCACGGAGAGAGCAGGGAGCAGCCCTGAGCTGCCCGGAGTCACCCACGGAGAGAGCAGGGAGCAGCCCTGAGCTGCCCGGAGTCATCCACGGAGAGAGCAGGGAGCAGCCCTGAGCTGCCCGGAGTCATCCACGGAGAGAGCAGGGAGCAGCCCTGAGCCACCCACGGAGAGAGCAGGGAGCAGCCCTGAGCTGCCCGGAGTCATCCACGAAGAGAGCAGGGAGCAGCCCTGAGCTGCCCGAAGTCATCCACGGAGAGAGCAGGGAGCAGCCCCGAGTCACCCACGGAGAGAGCAGGGAGCTGCCCAGAGTCACCCACGGGGAGAGCAGGGAGCAGCCCTGAGCATCCACGGGGAGAGCAGGGAGCAGCCCTGAGCTGCCCGGAGTCACCCACGGGGAGAGCAGGGAGCAGCCCTGAGTCACCCACGGAGAGAGCAGGGAGCAGCCCTGAGCTGCCCGGAGTCACCCACGGAGAGAGCAGGGAGCAGCCCTGAGCCAGCCACGGAGAGAGCAGGGAGCAGCCCTGATCTGCCCGGAGTCATCCACGGAGAGAGCAGGGAGCAGCCCTGAGCTGCCCGAAGTCATCCACGGAGAGAGCAGGGAGCAGCCCCGAGCAGCCCGGAGTCACCCACGGAGAGAGCAGGGAGCAGCCCTGAGCTGCCCGGAGTCACCCACGGAGAGAGCAGGGAGCAGCCCTGAGCTGCCCGGAGTCACCCACGGGGAGAGCAGGGAGCAGCCGAGCTTGCCCCTGCGTCAAAAACCCGCCACGAGTGTCATAAGCAGGGGAGCAGCCTGAGTCACCCACGGTAGTGCATTGGAGCAGCCCTGCGTCCACCCACGTCGTGGGGAGGAGCAGGAGCAGCCCTTGATCTGAGCCCGGCAGGCAGCCACGGAGAGAGCAGTGGAGCGCACCCGAGTTCCCTGGATTCATCCACGGAAAGAGACAGGGAGCAGCCTGAGCTGTCCCGGAGTTCAACCCAAGTGAGATGAGCATAGGATTCAGGAACGGCCGTGAGCTGCCCCGGAAGTCACCCCACGGAGAGAGCCGTGAGGGCAGCCTGGGACGCCCGACAGTCACCCACGGGGAGAGTCATTTAGCATCCCTGAGCTGCAGTGAGCAGCCCTAATCTTCCCGGAGATCACCCTACGGGGAGAGCACGGGAGCCGCCCGATGAGCCCTGAACCCGGAAGAGTCATGCCAGCGTGGAAGAGAAAGCAGTGGATGGCAGCCTCTGAGTCACAGCCACGGAGAAGAGCAGCGTGAGCAGCCCTGACTGGCCCGGAGTCACACCCCTCCTGGGAGCAATTGGGAGTCAGGGCATCCCGAGCTGTCCTGGAGTCCCCACCGGAAGGAGAGCAGAGGAGCAAGCCCTGGATACTGGACCCTGGAGTCCATCCACGAGAGAAGCAGGGAGCAAGCCCTGAGGCATTGGCCCGGAGTCAACCCACACGGGGGAGAAGCAAGGAGGCAGCCCTGAGGCTGCCCTGGAGTCACAACACAGGAGAAGCAGGGAGCATCCCTGAGCGGCCATCTGAAAAAGATCACCCACGGAGAGGAGCAGGGGAGCAGCCCTGATCTTCCCTGAGTCATCCATGAGAGAGCAGGGAGCAGCCCTGATTCTGCCCTGTATGTCCACCCACTGGGTGAGAGCTCGGGAAGCAGCTCCTGAGCTGCCTGAGAGCTCATCCCACGTAGTGAGATCATGGAGCACAAAGACCCTGAGCCGCCGGAGTGCACCGGCACAGGAAGAGCAGAGAGCAGCCCTGAGGCTGCCCTGGAGTCATCCAGGATGACGAGCAGGGCAGCCGAGGAAGTCACCAACCAAGAAGACAGAGGAGCCGGGAGCATGACTCGGAGGGGAGATCCACGGTGAGAGAGCATGGAGGCAGCCCTAGAGCTGCCCGGATATACCCACGGGTAGAGCAGGCAGCAGCCCTGAGTGCCTGAGAGTCATCCACGGCGAGAGCGGGCAGGCCTCCGGTCACAGGAGGGCCCTGAGCTGCCCGCGAGGTCACACCCGGAAAGGAGAGCAGGGAGCAGCCCTGAGCTGCCCGAGTCACCCACGGAGAGAGCAGGGAGCAGGCCCTGACGCTGTCCCGGAGGCACCCAAAATCAGGGTCATCCAACGGGATGCAGAGAGAGCAGCAGGAGCGGAGCAGCCTTAGCTTACCCCGGAGTCACCTACGGGGAGAGCAGGAGCAGCCCTGAGCTGCTGGAGTCACCACGTAGAGAGCAGGGAGCAGCCCTGAGCTGCCCGGATATCACCCCGGGAATGAGCAAGAGCAGCCCTAGCTGCCGGAGTCATCCAGATAGAGAGCAGTTAGCATCTCCGCTAGCACACTGGAGAGAGCGAGGAGCAGCCCTGAAGTCATCCCACGAGAGGCAGGGAGCAGCCCTGAGCTGCCCGGGTCACACCACGATAGAGCAGGAGGCTAGCCCTGAGCTGCCGGAGTCATCCACGGAGAAGCAGGGGCAGCCCTGAGCTTTTGCCGAGTCACCCACGGAGAGAGCAGGGAGCAGCCCTGGCTGCCCGGAGTCACCCCACAGAGAGAGCAGGGAGCCTCCTGATCTGCCGGATTCCCCACAGAGAGCAGGGAGCAGCCCTGAGCTCCCTTAGTCCCACCACGTAAGCAGGGGTCAGCCTGCGCTGCCGCGTGAGTCACACCACGGATAGAGCAGGGAGCAGCCCTGAGCTGCCCGAGTCACCCACGGAGAGAGCAGGGGCACCCTGAGCTGCCAGTCACCCACGGAGAGAGCAGGGAGCAGCCCTGAGTCCACCGCCCGGAGAGACGCACGGTGGAGTCAGCCCTGAGCTCCCTGGTAGTCATCCACGGAGAGAGCAGGAGCAGCCCTGAGCTGCCCGGAGTCACCCACGGATAGAGCAGGCAGAGCAGCCCTGAGCTGCCCGAGTCACCACGGAGAGACAGGGAGCACGCCCTGGCCGCCGGAGTCACCCACGGAGAGTAGACAGCGGTGAGTCAGCCTGACTGCCCGGAGTTCACCACCCGATGAAGCAGCGGAGCAGCCCTGAGACTTAGCCCGGATCACACCACGAGAGAGAGCAGCGGCGCAGCCCTGAGTCTGCCCGGAGTCCATCCAAGGAGAATGCAGGGAGCTCAGCCCTGAGTGCTCCAGGAGTCACCCACGGAGAGAGCAGGGCGCAGCCCTGGAGAATGCCCGGAGTCACCCACGGACTTGAGACAGGGAGCAGCCCTGAAGCTGCCCGGACGTCACCCACGCAGAGTAGAGCGGAGCACCCTGAGCTGCCCAGGAGTCACCCCGGCACGAGAGCAGGGAGCAGCCCTAGCTGCGGATCCCCTCAAGTAGACGAGAGCAGGGACATGCCCTGAGCTGCCCGACTTCAACCCCACGAGGAGAAGAAGGGAGCAGCCCTAGAGCTGCCCGCGATCACCACGGCGTCACGCTCTCCTTTAGCTAAAAGGTATCTTTCAATTTTTGCCAACAAGAATGTTCTAGTGCAGGGGGGGGTGGCGGGTTCAAACTTCAGTCCAACCCAAACCCCCTCAAACAAGTTCAGGTTTTTCAGATATCCCTGCTATCAAGCACAGGTGGCTACATCAAAAGACTCACTTACCCTGTGCTGTAGATACTGGGATGTCCTGAAAAACTGCCTGTTGGGTGGGGTGTGGGAGGGGGGCTGAGGACTATAGAGTGAGCCCCCCTGTTTAGGCAGTAAAGTGTAAACATCCTTAAAGGGAGAACAAAGAGGGGGGGGACCTGCCAGCCGCTGAGCAAAGCCACGCGTGTCCGGGTGCTTACAGCTGCTCTCTGTTCCTTCCTGTCCACTGAAGCATCGAAGAATTGGAAGCCGAAAACTAGATGGTGACAAACTGTAAGACGCTGCTGCATTAATAGCCAGGTAATGCCCTATTCTTGCAGGATTAGGCTACAGAATCCGACTGGATTTAAATTGCTCCCATGAAGCAATGGCTTATAGTTCGCCGCAATACATGTTCCTACACACAGTATGCAGTCATTGTGCTATAGGTGTGTACTGTAGGTTTTGTTTACACCTATTTACGATGGAGAAATGTGGAGATCTCTATATTTGTTGGGTGTATAAGAAGACTTTACAATAAATTGATTCCAAGTCAGTGAGGCCCGACACATCTCTCCCTTATTTTAGCATCTCAGAATCTAATGGGAGTCCCCACTGACAGAAGTCAGAACTTGGCCACAATATGACATTTTAATGGAAACGATTTCCCAAATCTCGGTCCTTGGAAGTTGATGAGTCTAAATACACTGGTTCCCCCCCCTGGAGAAAGGATTATTGGTGTAACGGGATATAAGGTGAATGCTGGGTTCTGCGGAAGTGCCCACCTGTGCAGTCATCTCTCGTCGGAAGCCCCATGTCCGCAGGTGTGTGCTGCGTCCCGTGCTTGAGCAGGTGATCTCCTAGACCGCGGCTGTGCGTCCGTCTCCTTCTCCGGAGGCCACCAGGTTTGTCGTCATCTGCCATGGAAGGATTTGAAGTGGATTCTTCCATCAGCAGGTCAGATTCTGCAGAAATCACGGTTGTGAGGCTTGGAAATCAACAAATCCTGACAGTTTTTCTGCATCTTGTAAGGATTAAGTAATTACAGATTATCAAAGAAGCATTGGGGAAGCTTGGAACCAATAACCGGGACAAAATATATAGCCACAAAACCGTTTAAGGGTGTTTTGTCATAACGCCACAAGCCTCAGAGTTAATTTCTTGCCCGGGCCACCTATACACGGAACTTTTGCAGGTCACGTCCGTTGCCTTCCAAGTATATACTTGAAAATTGGATGGATCTCCCATTGGCCCAAATTCAATATGCTGTAAAGCCAATGCTGTCTTCTCCTCGCTTGGGAAGAACCAAGATCTTTTCATTTGAATGAAACATTCGTGAGCAAAAAGGGAAAACGGCTTCACTGCATATTAAATATGGGTCCATGCACCTTAGGGAGTTGTTTAGCCAAGTCTGGTCTGCGGGGTGTTTATACAATGTTCCTTAGAGATGGTCTTGATAACTCAATGGGTCTCTTAAACATTGAACTGCAGGGATCCAAACAGCAACTTGGAGGGAAAATTGGGAATTGTGAAGGAAACGGTCAGCAAAGGCATATAAGCAGAGCCTCAAGCGGTCAACACTGATCCCTACAATAGTGAAGGGGTTAATAAGTGAATAGACATGTTGGTCTTAGATCGTAAAGAGCCAAATGGGCAAAGTTGGAATAGGTCACTACAGCTTGGCAAGATAAGTTGCACACATATAAAAACCATCCAGGGGAAGGACTGGAGAGGTAATACTGTTCAGAGTTCAAACTACAGGCCCAGACTCCTAGACTTGGCATTAGATAACGTTTATTGAGCAGATTAGAAGACATTGCATTACGAGACCCGAAATCTTCCCGAGTAAAGGGAAGACTGCTTCACAGCATATCTGAAATGGGCCTATACAGTACATCTTAGGGAGTTGTTTATCGAACTCTGGTCTGCCTGGCAACTTCTAAATCGGGGACAGTATTATTGCTCAATTAAACATGGATAGATTGAGATACAAAGGATCTATTTACTACATGTTCCCAGCTGCAAAACTGATCAGTCTGGTGCAATTCCTTTGCACTGGTTCTGCAGCCAGGAGAAATTCGTAAACACACAAAATGTTAGCCACACACTAATATATTCAATGTCCAACAACATTACTACATCGTACCTCCTCATCTCGTTTTCCCTGTGCGCTCTGCAGGAGTTATGGAATCATTTGAGAATCTTGAGAACCTATATTCCCAAGAGTGCCTCTTTTTCTTGTTTCAAATCATTTTTATTGGTTTAACGAAAAATAACAGTATACGGGGGTAACCAGATTACATGATACGGAAAATTGGCATACAGGTCGAGTTCATAACCATTGAGTCATACACAATATCATTTAGTGTATCTTTGTGAGAAAGCCTGAGCAAATTGGTTAGAACTTGAGCTCTCTTCCCCTGATTTACGTTTAAGAGAAGGCTGCATACACTATATACTAACAAGGAAAAAGGATAGAAAGAGCAGGGGGGAAAGGAGGTAGGAGGAAGGAGAAAAAGAAGAGAAAGGGGAGGAGGAGGGGGAAGTAGGGGGGAGTCTCCTATCCTCCCCCAGTCATGGAGAGTGGGCTCATTTAGACACAGTTGTAGGTACAAAGGCCAGACTATAATAAATCGCTTTAGCCTAAACACCCGTATCTCGCCTTGTCTTATCTCTCAAGCCAAGGGTCCTAGGTTTTGTGAGATTTGTCGATAGATTGGTTGAGTGCCTCTTTTTCAATGACATCCACACAGAGTGTATTACTTCTGGTTAGAGGACATGGCATGTTCACATCTATTCCTTCCATATATGCACCTCCATATGTGTAGAATACTGCTCATTATATTTGGTCATTAACCCCCGGTGCGCTCTGTGCGCATTCTGTTTCTGGTTAGAGGACCCCTGAATTGACCGACCCTGGTCTGGGAACAAGAGGCATCTCCATGCAACATTGGGTAAAACCCTTTATTATCCCTGTTGCCTTCAGCTATAAAGAGTGTGGTGTGTAAGCAGAACATGGTAGGGATATTTGGTTAATATGTTACAAAAATAAGCGTTATATTGTGGTTTGCGTGAATGCAGTAGAACAAGGCAGAAAGTACTATCAATAAACTACAGTACTGTAAGAGCAGGAGAAATACTTTAACATAGAACAACATAGGAACAAATCCTCCCCAAGTCTGCTGGTCAGAAAGCGCAACGCACAGCAGATGCCAATGATAGACTATGGGGACATAGTATATGGTACGGCACCCCAAAATCACCTTAGCAAACTTGATACCCTCTACAATTCAATATGCCGCTTTGTTCTCCAATGCAACTACAACACACATCACTGCGAAATGCTCAAAGAACTAGATTGGTCATCACTTGAGTCTAGGCGCAAAGTTCACCTTTCCTGTCTTGCCTTCTGGGCAAGCTACCCATCTATCTGAACAAGCTCCTCACCCCTACCACATGCAGCACTTCTCTGATATCTGACTCCAAAAGACTGTTCATGGTCCCAAGGTTCAACAAAGTATCTGGCCGCTCCTCCTTTTACCGGGCCCCCCACAACTGGAACAACCTACCGGAGACTCTCACAGCCACCACCAGTCAAAGTTCTTTCAAAACTAAGGCTGTCTCACATTTTAATCTGGTTTGTAACTGTTACATACACCTATAATATATTATCTTTAACTGTGCATGCAATGTCTTGTATATAATGTATAACCCTGTTCAGTTAATTTAACTATGTATTTGTAACCATGTATCTGTCATTATAACTCTATGCCCAGGACATACATGAAAACGAGAGATAACTCTCAATGTATTACTTCCTGGAAAAACATGCTATAAATAAATATTTAGGCAAAACAAAATCCAACTATAAGTAAATAAAATAATTGGGATACTCCATATCATCTATTATTGACCAATGAGACGGACCTAGTTGTTTAAAGTAATCCTCTAGACCACTCCAGGAGTTCCTCTCGATGAAGGTCTTGATCAGCCCCCAGGGATGCTTCCTGTACTTTACATCAGTAGAAACCCTGAAAAAGAGAAACACATATGCCACTGGAAATACACAATATTTAAAGAGTCGGTAACACAGAAAATTCAGCTCAGATTCCTATTGCTTGAAAGGTTATTCTGCAAACTACACAAAGAGGACTCTACCCCGCAAAGTCAGATTTCAACTTGGTTTGGAGCCAACGAGGGGTGCAAAAGATGGTTATATGCAAGTGACTGCGTACCCCAAGCTCATATTCTGCACAATGGCAACATTTGTTCAAATATTATATTTTCTCAGTAAAATCTGCTCATCCTTAACCCTTTAAATACTCTTAAGGAATCTCAAAATGTAAGGCATATTTATGACAGCCAATAGATACAGCATTTCAGTGACTCAATGACCAAATAAATATACATTGTGTTTCCATCTCTTCCTGTATGCTTGTTAAGTCGGTTTCCCCACACCCAGTTTGCCCAGAAGTATGCACAGAGGGTCCTGGCATCTGCCCCCCCCCCCTTTTTTTTGCACAGGCCAGTTGTGAAGAACCATATGTTGTATGATGCAGGTTCAAAAATAGAGTCAGAGCAGCGCACAGCCAAAGGAGCCAGGGTCCAAAAGTAGAAAGAAAACTTTATTTCGTTCACATGGATAAAAACAAGGGGGTACAACGACCCTCCTACGCATTTCGCACTGAGAGGTGCTTCATCAAGGAGTTGATACAGCAGGAAAGAAGAAATGGAAACCAAGGCATAGAACGTATTTCTCTTTACGCGCTCTCCCACTACATGTGTGTTAGGGGGCAAGACGCAAGAGAACAAACACAAGTTGCCATATGCCTCAAAACAAATGCACAGTAACAACTGATTGAATAACATTTACAGCTGTAATAACCACAGTATAAACATTGCCACAGGTAACCTGTTTCCTGAATTACATTGGTATAAAGATCACAACTCCCCCCCATCCCTCAAAAGAACTCCCCCCCCATCCCTCCAAAGAACTCCCCCCCATCCCTCCAAAGAACTCTCCCCCCATCCCTCCAAAGAACTCCCCCCCTTGTGGTGCATAACATTGGGTTCCCATTTAACATGACAATGGGATCATTCTGATTTCAGTGAATTATTGTCCATCAATGTTTGTAGGACCACCGATGCAGAGATGTACTGCAATTGGACAAAACAAAATCCAATTACTGCCATGTTGGCAATGGGTTTGAGATCCAACCACCAGTGAAGGACACACGACTGGTCAGCCTGCTGCTCCATGGGTTCTTACCGTAATCTACATTTGTGTTTGGATGTTCGGGCAATATAGTACTTATTCACAGTGTAGAAATAATCGTGATACGGCACATCGTGTGTGACGACCTCCGTGTCTATCAGATACAACTGTCCTTCTTGGCTCTCCTTATACAACACCTGAAAGGATAAATAACACATAATGTGGCCCTCGTGTGCTGAGACTTTGCTACATGGTACACAATGACAGGCAGACCGTGCGAACGCTTACCGAGAGACACAGAAACGGACATGATGCACGGACCACTGAGCCCATTCAGTCTGCTCCTTTATTGTACGTGTTACACAAACAGAAGACTAATCCGATCCCTGTTTTTATTCATTTATGCAAATTGTGGGTTCACAAGCCCTTTGTTAACTCCCCCAGTATTGGGGTGGCCAACTCCAGTCCTCAAGGGCCACCAACAGGTCAGGTTTTCAGGATATCCCTGCTTCAGCCCAGGCGAGTCAGGATATCCTGAAAACCTGACCTGTTTGGGGGGGGGGCGGGAGGGGGCGGGGATTTTGAGGACTGGAGTTGAGAACCCTGCATTAAGGTCATCATGCAAATGTTATTTTTATGCGTTTTGCATAATATTTCTCTCCACATATTGGAGAGTTTAACTATTGTAGCGGTATAGGGAACTACGAATGGATTATCTCTCACTAATGTCTGAATGTGGTGAGATTTCTGCCCCACAGTTTCCATGAGATCTCGCACCTTATTGAATTCTTACATTTTGCTAATCCGGTTCATTTTGCAGACCCAAAAGTGTACGTGTAGTAAGAAATTTCACGCCCAGAAATCAAATCATGGTTTGAATAGAACGGTTAATCAGCTGTTTAAATAACACAGTGAGATGCATTTCCGTACACAATCGCCCGTTTCCGCGTGGAAATGCCATTATCTCAGTTTAATGAATAGGCCCCTTAGCCTCCAGAACTACACACCGCACTTTAGGGCAGTACATGCCTGAAAGAAACCCGGAGGGGGGCAAAAACCTTGCATTTATTACACATCAAAATTAGCCAAGTGATTCTTTTTAACAGTTGTTATTTTGTTCATGTAAAAGCAACAGGTCCCTGGTTCCAAAAATAAAAAGGTAATTAACAGCGTTTACCCATGTGAACCTCAGAATATAAGAATGGGCCCCTGTCCGCAGTGTACGTTATGGCTACCCGCGGGTTTGTGAAGTTGATGGCGTGAGTTACCTGCTTGTCCGTGGCTGTGGTGAATTTCCCTATCAGCGGGTTGTTGATGGTTATGGTGTAGGTCTGTGTTCTGGTCTGGTTGCCGTTGCCATCTGTCTGCCAGGGAGTGGCTTCCAGATCTGAATGGGAAAGGAATTTATAAACCAACGAGCCAGTGGTTGCTTATGAACAGAAGGGGCCAGCAGCGACTTTGCTGCCCGAGAGGCCAGCAACGCACTGCGCAGGTACAGTCCGTTTATATGGGAGATCCTTACAGCCGCAGCAGGAAAGAGACACATGGGCCTCTGGAAAAGCCTCTCTGGTTCAGCCCCAATAAAGAATACACGTTTGGAAGCCCAGTCATTATCGGAACCCAAGGTCCTGCTATGATAGTCCTAGTCATCTCAATAAGGGTTACAAAACGAACCCCTGTTTTCCCTTGAACACTAACCCTGCTCTCTTTTGATCACTGATCTTGAAAGTGGAGTTCTGGCCTCTCCGGCTGATAATCTGAGCACCTACATCTTTACCCGCTACTCCGCACTGCACCCCTCCACCATCACCTGGAATCAGTGTTCCTTCATGCATACACTTGTCCCTTTAAACACAGCTCGTGGAAACCTTAAACTCACATTGACTTTCTTCACTACATGTTCCTCCTCTCCTGATTTTACTCAGCGCTCTCATATGCCAAGTAAAACATTATTTTACCACTCTACGCATCATTAATAATGAAAAAAAATTGAATGTCGGATAGTAAATCATCTTACTAAATGACATGCACTAGTCTGGCCCACACTGTTGATTCTGCATCTTTGGACTCTCTCATCAAACCATACTGCAACCTTTCCCAAGGCCAACGTGGCTTACTGTACCAAGAGCCGCGTTACAGCCGAGTAAAAGGTGTGTCAGGGAAACGTCACTGTGCAGCTTCCTTTTTTCTTCATCGTCTATGTGTTTTAAGGTGGGCCTTAAAAGATGGATAGAGAGGATTCTAGTGGGATATTGAGGGGAAGGATATACCAGAGGTGCGAGGCAGTCAGTGAGAAGGGTTTAAGGTGGGAGAGGGCTTTAGATACAAAGGGGGTAGAGAGAAGACATCCTTGAGCAGAACGCAAGAGTCGGGATGGTGCATAGCGAGAAAATAGGGCTGAGATGTAAGGAGGGGCAGAAGAGTGTAAAGCTTTAAAAGTGAGGAGGATAATGGAGTGTGAGATGCGGGATTTCAGCAGGGGAGACGCTGACACAGATTTAGGGAAAGAGTAGAGTGATTCTAGCAGCAGCGTTTAGGATATTTTGTAGGGGAGACAGGTGAGATGCAGGAAGGCCGGACAGCAGGAGGTTACATTAATCGAGATGGGAGAGAATGTGGCCTGTATGGACATAATATACATAAGAGCGGGATGTCTGAGCTTCAGCAAGCTGTATAAAAACGGGACTCAACCCAAAAAATACCAACGTACCAAAGACCTTTCTTGACTTGAAAAATTTCTGCATGAAGCGAGAAGGGGTGAAAAGCAGCTGGAACATCTTCTCAGCGCTAACGTGGAAGACACGATTGATGAAAAGTCTCCCTTCTAGTTGTTCTCTAGGATCCTTTTCATCTCCTGTCAGAAAAGACCCGGAATAAGTATCTCAAGTGCACAGTTATCCAGCACTATTCTGCTATCCAGCGCTATTCTGCTATCCAGCGCTATTCTGCTATCCAGCGCTATTCTGCTATCCAGCGCTATTCTGCTATCCAGCACTATTCTGCTATCCAGCACTATTCTGCTATCCAGCAGTTGGATGTCTACTCCTGTGGTCATATATTTGGCCTAAGAGTAACAAGAAATAAAGAACATATTTCAGGTTTCCCAGAGTGACTTGCTCCACGTTCCAGTTGTGGCTTTAGCAATGCTACTCGACACAGTGGCCCATATTTACTAAGCAGCCTTATGCAATAAGATACAGCAGGTGAAGACGGGATCCAACTTCCAACTTGGAAAAAGGAAAAATATCCGGACAACTCCAAAGTAGCAATAACAGATCAAATTTATTGCAGGCTTGTAAACAATCTATGGACTACATGAACGCACCTACGCATTTCATGCAGCAGCACTTGATGGATATTATTATTGCTGCTGTGGAGTTGTCCGGATATTTTTCCTTTTTCCAAGCTGGAAGTTGGATCTCGCCGGCGGTGCTCTGTCTTCACCTGCTGTTTCTTGGACTTCCTGATTGGACGGATTGCACGCCGCAGACATCTGGATTGTCCCTGGGAGTTTACAGGTAAAGGGCCGTAGTGCCCCGTCATGGACATTGTTTCATGCATTCATACTGGTTGGGTGCTTATTAATGTGGCAATGTGTGTGGTTGTCACGTGGACACCACTCGGCACACATCCCTCTCAGTTCTCTTCAGCTATCACCTTGTGGACATTCCATCATTATCTGGCCACTTATGCCATATATGCTTTTTAGACTGAACCATATTTGATTATTGAGCACCGCACCTACCTCTATCTTATGCAATAAGATGCCTTCCGGCACCAGAAGCACTCTATGGGCCAGTGAACGGGCTGTCATTTGTCTTTCGGCATTGCAATGGCCTAGCACTACTTAGCAAATATGGGCCACGCGGGATTTCAGTAAAAGGTTCAGTTGCCTATAACTCTCGACTTTCTATTCACAATACACGAATGCCACATGCTTTACAAAGGCAGTGACTATTGCCTCTCTGTACAATGACATTGTGTGGGGGTTGACCAACACTTCCAATACATCCACACATAAATACTGCAGTGTCAAGCTAGGACCAACATGCTCCCTATGTTACTTCCCGCCATGCTCCAAGGCAGGGGTGGCCAACTCCAGTCCTCAAGGGCCACCAATAGGTATTAGGGATATCCCTGCTTCAGCACAGGTGGCTCAATCAGGGGCTCAGACAGAATGACTGGGCCACCTGTGCTGAAGCAGGGATATCCCCTATACCTGACCTGTTGGTGGCTCTTGAGGACTGGAGTTGGTCCTAAGCCATCCCTTACAGAGCATGTTTCTCCTGCATACCTTCATCATTACTACCGGAACAGCTGCTCTTGTCTGGATGTTGGTTTTCATTTCCGTTCAGGTCCAGAGCCAGTGCCAGTGCCAGAGCCGGAGCCGGGGGCGCGACGTTCGTTCGGAGGCTGGGCTTTCTTTCAGAATTTAGGAGGGGGCTCGGCTTGCCTGCTTTCTCACCCGAAACCTCTTCCTGTAGGATCTGCCCTGGTAGCTACACAAGGAGTGGCCAGCAGCCGGGGGAGGGGGGAAGCAGAGTGTCAGTGATGGACAGGTAGCAATGCATGTGTTCTGGGAATAATAGAAGATGTACAGTGACAGCCCTGCACTGATCCCTTACTGTATGTGCTCAGTTGTACAATAGTAAACATTGTAAGGGATTGTCTACTGTAATAATTCAATGTCTTATGGCATTTTTGCTAGTAACACACCAGTTTTAGCAAAGTTGTACATCTTCACAGTGATAAACAGCCCCCCCCCCCCCCCCTCCTAAAATTTCAATCCATTAGGTTCACTTTTCTTGGAGAAGCTATTCAACCGTTTTCACACATTTGACATTTTGAGAAACAGTGGGAGTTACGTTTCCTCCATGTCTGTCCACGTAAAATGATCGGTGTCACACGGACTATTGCATGACAATCTTTTTACATTTCATGTAACCAAAAAAAAGGAACAGCGAGTGTAGATCAGCTGTGAGCAACTCCAGTCCTCAAGGGCCACCAACAGCTCAGGTTTTCAGGATACCCCTGCTTCAGCACAGGTGGCTCAGTCGAAGACAGCACCATCTGTGCTGAAGCAGGGACTGATTGAGATACCTGTGCCGGCGCTGGGATATCCTGAGAACCTGCCCTGATGGGAGGGGCGAGGGGGGTGATGGGCTTGAGGGGGGCTGAAGTTGAGCCCCCCTGGAATAGAGGGAAAGAAAGTCACTGTTTAAAAGGGTGAAAGTAAAAAGGTGGATTTTTTAAAATATCAGTAATTTAAATAACTGAATTTTCAGGCTTTTGAAAAAAAAAAAAAACCTCAGATAATGTAATAATTTACCAAATCTTGTGACCTTCTCTAGTTGCAGCTACCAGGGCTGAGTTACACAGCAGGGACTTTATAGGTCATAGTTTAAAATCAACAAAAAATGTTTTTTGCTTCAATATTTCTCCAAAAAAATAAATAGACACAGTTTGTGATGTGTGAGATAACTATATTCAGTGACACTGTAGGTGAGAGGCGTACGAGGAAGTGACTGGAGCTGCGGCAGCTCCTGCTCTTACCATCTGTAAGATATTCATGCTGGGTGAATCAGTCTCGGTTGTCTGAGAAAGGCTCTCTTTGGTAAGGGAATTTCGGGGCGTTTTCTCTGTTTTTTCCCCCAAATCTTCAGAAGCGGTCCGGCTCGCCGCCCTATGACGTGACGGAGATGTGGTAAGAACAGCCAGATACGGGGGGAAATAAATACTTGCAGCGCGGTTTCATCGGGCAACATTTATTTAAAAGAGCGCTTCAATAAGGTACACACACAACCAATTAGTTCCACAGATGGGAGGCAAGAACTGGTCCGGCCAGTACACATGCTTGGACGTAGCGGTCAGACCTGAAAACCTGTCTGTGTACCTGGGGCCGTCAGCCACATTATTTAAATCCATAACATGGGCTGGCTGGGATTTTTTTAAGTTGCCCGTTGCCAGGAGGCGACCCTGCGAAGCATCTCCATACTGTAAGTGAGCGATACACAACAGTGAGCCGCCGTATAAACAATGTGTCCCAGTGTGGTACGAGTCAATAGTCATCGAATATTAATAACAATATAAAGTAGTTTATATTCACTTGTACCACTGGCTTGTGAATATTTTAAAGAAGGTGAAGCTTAGCAGAGTAAGAAGAACTTTCCCTGTGGTCAGTAGTAAGAATCGAATGTATCTATAGACCAGTACTTTTCTCTGTATCTACACTTCTTGCCGTTTCAGAGACTCAACGTCACACGGCTGTAAGCTACTTTTATAAACCAGGCTCCTCTGGAAGTAGTGGACAGTTATATTGCATGATTTTCTATCAACCAAGTCACCCTTCCTTCACATTTCTTTCTACACATTGTGTGTACAATCCTGGCCACCACTAAACGTGTGTCCGCTTACCTGGGCTGCCCACCGTCATCGCTTGTCAAGGATAGGGTATCCATCTCCTCATTATTCAGACCCAGCTCCGTGCCGTAGCTCTGCTGGACCAGCTGCCAGAATTCCTTCTTGGTCAGGCACTGACGGAAGACAAAACACCACAAGGATATCAGTATGAACCAGTGTCTGATTTCTGGCGAAATGGAAGATATCCATCCCATGCGGGGATACAAGTCGATAAACAATGGAGGTGGAGACACTTCCTTCCAATGACTGATGTTACTCTTGAGACGCCAACTAAATTGGGACGGATAGTGGTGACAAGAAGCAGGCGCCGTTTCTTCAGTCAGCAACATTTGAAGAGGGATGAGTGGGTCTTTCTCGCTGACTCTTCCAGCTCATCCCTCCCCTTATCCATCTCAGTTTCCACTAGCCGGCTACTAAACAGGACCAAAACTTTAGGAAGCCAAGATTTCCCTACCAGCTTAAATTAGAAAACAAACTGCCGTCGCCACTAATAGCGCTAGGTAGTCAGGGGAGGAGAATAATGATGTCTTGCGTTTTCTGAAACACGGAGATGGCCGCAATCCTGCCCCAAAGCGCGGCCACTTACTCTGAGTAAAGCAAGGGCCACGGCAATGAGATTTCACTGCCACGGATATTGCTCACGTGTGGCGCCCCTGGAACCACGGCAGTGCTACTGCTGCAATTCTTAGAGTGAAGACCCCTTAATAAGAAATTCCCCCCCATAAACCACATGCTAAAGAATGGTTTTCCAGGAGGTATTTCTGCATATAATTACCTTCGAAAATATGGAGTTAACTCGATGAAAATGTTACCAGTACCCCAGTTTGTTTAAAGTAGTGTCACTTTCCTGTGTTTAACATGACATTGTGAATCTTGACCTACATCTTTGAAGGTTAAAAACCATATTTACCAAGTGATGCTATCCCATGATGAAATGGCTACGCGACGTCACACCATGGCTTCATTTGACGCCGGGTTGCAAAGGCAAAGCGCGGGGCTTCTGTAACCGCTGCTCCCCTTCCCCTCCAAAAAAAAATCTTAGCGGTTCCAACATGTACTGTGTGACTGGGGTCATTAGTTTCATATCTCATCATTTCTAAGGCCGCGCTTATAGTCCCGGCGATGTCGCGTCAAAACAAATGTATTGAATAAGTCGTGTGTGCGCTTATAGTAGGAGTGACGCGATGGCGTGCCGGACGGATTTAATTTTTTCAGCGACCACAGCGTCACTAGGATTATAAGCGCGGCCTAAACATCGTCTGGGTATGCAACCCTACTGGGGATTAATGCTTCACACTCCAGCAGAAGCGCTTTTGTTTCAGCTTCCACATCAACAGTCCACACGTTACTACTACTATTACCACCAAACCCCGTCACCCAAAACAGAGGATCTTTCTCCGTAGAACGGACACCGTTGCCGATTTTTCCATCATACCTCTGTGTTGATAAATGCAATTCACATACTTGTTGAACTATGGCCTAAAAATACTGAAGCATAGTTTTAGGTTGCTTTAGCTACAGCATGCTACAGGAATATTGAAACAACCGAGATATGCTAATCGTGAAGTGATCACATATAAAGTCACACGTCCTCATATTGTCCTCCCTCCCACATTGTACTGTGCTGCAGCATATGGTGGTGCCATGCAAGGAGAATATAATAATCATGTGATGGAGTTAGGAAGTGGTCCCCTTGGATGTGTGATGTACTTTATGACATTGGAAGGTTGAAGTGCATGGAGATTCATTCTACATTTCATTAGATGACTCCTCCTTGTGGAACAGCCCGAGCTGTTCATTTTCTCCCTGTGTTTTACACCTTCTAGTTTATATACACAAGGGAACAAAAAGGAGAGGTTTGGTGTGGAGGAGGAGCACATTTACACGGGATCAGCAATGAACATCTGTGCATTGTAGAATTTCAGCATCATAAATGGTTTTCCGTAGCAGCAGCTTCCTCACTCTCAGGAAGAAGAGAGAGACATTTTAATTATTGTATGTAGGTAGGTATGTAGCTATGTAGCACTCCGTGTATATAAAGATCTGCAGAAGCGCTAAAGCTAAATTGTAAACCGTGTAGGATTGCGTTAAAGAAATAAAGGGCCAGATTTACTCAGCGATGCTAAGCCTTTTTAATTGAATTGGCCATAAGGTGTCTTGCAGCTTAGCACTGCTTGGTAAATACAGCCCAAAGCCAAATATACAGTATATACATATTTATATATTGAAAGAAAAAAAAAGAAGCGCAAACTCCATAGCGTGATACCGTAAGGAAATTTAATATAAGATTAAAAAATGGAAAAAAGGTCCCTTGGACATACACTCACAAAACACTGTGCTCCCCTACTTCCAATATCTTTCTACCATGAGGGAGAGAGAGAAGAAAGGGGTAAGGAGAAGTAAAAAGAAGGGACAAGGGAAGGATCAGAGGACGGACGGGCATGCAGCCAGAGTCCCTGGGAACTCCGTTTCCAAGCAGTAAGACATGCTATGCCATTCTTCTTGGCAGGGAGTTACCACTTGTACAGCATAATGGTGCTGGGGAACCTGCATTGAATGGTTCACTGAAGAGTGCAGGCGAGGACAGACCTAACTGATATAACATTATGCAAGTTAGAAAGACACCGTTCTAATTTGCAGAATCTCCATGAATTACATTTTCTAATGCTGGTCAACTAAGTAGGCACTGAATTTATACAGGAGATTTATATTTTGAGGCAATAATTATATATATATATATATATATATGAAAACACAGGGGGTGCCCAGTGCTACATCCAAATGACAAAACATACTCGGAGAGGGTCGGGACATGGGGTCGGAGAGGGTCGGGACATGGGGTTGGAGAAGGTCGGGACATGGGGTTGGAGAGGGTCGGGACATGGGGTTGGAGAGAAGTTACATGACAGAATATAATAAGATATATTTATTTGTACGCCTCTGTGCGGTAAAATGTCTCACTTTTTTCCTTGTCAAAAGATCAGGTGGTGTAAAACCACATTGTGGAGCAAACGTGAGGCAGAAATAAGAACAAGCTGGTTACATACGACGCAGCACGGAGCAGAAAATAGTGCAATTACGTCAAAACAAGGTTTTGTTTGTGTTGATATTTGGCCTCCAAAGCGTATGTTGGGTCATTTCTGCGAATCAATGAAGGTCTCTGTGAAGTGACATGTTCCTCTTATTGATCAGCAAGTGAACATTTTTACTTTACAATATTTTTAAATAAATGCTGCAACACGAGAAGGGAATATCCCCTGATCCTGGCCGGCTCATGACCCAGCTAAGAAGAACAAAAAAGTGCGCTTTGAAACCTTTGGATGATTACTTTATAATGTAAATATCTTGGACTTTAAAGAGTAAGATTGAAATCTGTTCTGGTCAAGGAATAGTTGTGTCTGTGGGATAGTATTATTAACATATCTGCATTCAAATATTAGCAGCCGAAACCCCCTGGTTGCAAAGGCATTTAGACGCTTGTGAAGAATTATATTATCCATCAGAACTGTGTGGTCAATAGTGTGTCTGACCACTTAAAGGACTAACTGATCCCCTAATGAGCAGGGCTTCATTAAAATAAATTGCCGTTTTCTTAACAGGCTTGTCATATTCATTTTTTGGCACCAACGACTAAACAGGTGGAAGTGTGCAACAAATTGCCCAGGAAGGAATCCTTTCCCGTTGAAAGACAGAGTGGGGGAGCTGCTCCCCAGTGAGATAAGCAGTCTGTAAGGGCTATATTTTGCGCCTCGCACACAAAGCACCAATTTTCTGTTCACTATGATTCCAGGTTTTCTGGCGTGAAACCTGGAAAGATGAAACCCACCATTTTTTGCTGACATGTTATATATCAAATTAAGAAATATCAAGGGGTTGATAATTGCAGAAAAGTAGTCTTGTATGTGTCAACATGTATCCTCGCACACCGGCCGCTCTCCTGTAAATATTATGAAGAGTCAAAGTATTGTGTGTTAGGTTAGCCTGCCAAAAAGTATTGATTACAACTCTGCTTGTCGCCAGAAGAAACACGCTGATCTCTCCAAAGCTCAGAAACATTTAGAAACCAAGTGATGGAGATTCTAAAATAATTTCCCAGCCATCTTCCAGTCGGACAAATGCGTATGGATTATACTGGTGTGTATGGTATGGATTATACTGGTGTGTATGGCATGGATTATACTGGTGTGTATGGTATGGATTATACTGGTGTGTATGGTATGGATTATACTGGTGTGTATGGTATGGATTATACTGGTGTGTATGGTATGGATTATACTGGTGTGTATGGTATGGATTATACTGGTGCGTATGGTATGGATTATACTGGTGCGTATGGTAGAGTTTCCGGGGCCTACTCAAGAACAAACAATATTGCAGAAAAGTCATCACGCTCTATTCATTGAAGAGACCTTGCAAGTCCAAACCGTGGGGAAAGTTCTACCTAGGTAGCGATTGTATTTGATCACTATAACTCTGTGATATGCAAATGCATTATTCAAATGACCAAACCTCGCCAAAAATACAAGATAGGAACAGACAGGTGACATCTTGCTCTTTTTTGTTGTTTTTATCTACCCTGGGCTGGCGAGATTGATAATTCAGCTATGGAAAGGTGTATAAGATATTTCTAGCCACAAATAAGTGAGAACATACCAGTATAATGGAAGAATAAGCTCTATACAGCTATTACAGAGGAGAGAGGCACCGTCTTACCTATCCTACGTGTGCCATACAAATTAGTTTTACTAGTGATATTTTGGCATAGATAATCCGTATTGAATATGGAGAAAACTCCTGATTTTTTGGGGTGATATTGCGTGGATTTTCTTGCACTTTAACAGGCCCCCTATGATTGTGTAGCAAGTTAGGAAGCTGGCAGATTAGGGGGGTCCTTTGGCTGGTTACTTTGTGTGTATAAGGATTGTTCAGCAATGGAACGGTTTTCAGGCGTTCCCTAAAATATGTTTGACATAATGGGAGTTGGGGGGGCTCTTTCGGAGCAGAACCGCGTGATCTTTAGCTTTCAGGTGCTTAGCCGTGAAGTTACCCGGTTTAAATCTCCCTGCAGGGGAAACATATGGCCCACCAAATCCTGGGCCAGTAGGAAGCCATCACGTCATCGGCTGAGTCTTCCTATTGGACGGGCACTTAAAGCCCCTTTAAAAACCAGAAAGTTATCCCAGAAACTTCACCGGTAAGCATCTCTGGAACCAGGGGAGCCCCAGAGTGGGAAAAAGCGGGGTTCAGCTCAGGAGGAACTCCAGGTTCCAATCCTGTAAATGAGATAGGGGGGATTTCTGTGTAACATACCATGGCTGTAGTTATGACTAGGAACGTGTCTTTTGGGACGTGTTATTTGGGAAACGGAGACTCTAGGACAGGATTGGCGGGCTCACAGGCAGTGACAATCCTGGGCTTCGAGTAGCCCCTCGCCTTGCTTTCCCCCCCCCCTCATTTTAGACCTTCTTGCGCCTGCGTCCCTTAATTGGCTTACCTTATCCAGAAGTACATTCTGCCACATTCGAAAGATACTGAGGAAGCTTCGGTCTCTTGTAGCGAATGATGTAAAGAACAACTGTGCAGGAGTAAAAATCAAAGTGCCGTCAGTTTCAACATGACTGTGTGAACCCTTTCTTACTACACTATAAAGTGAACAGCTACCAGGTGCAACCACTTCCCCAGCGTTAGGACGATGTATCTTATTCCCCAGCGTTAGGACGATGCATCTTACCCTCGGAGCATGTCCTGCTCTGGTTTGGTTTGTTTAATTGTGTAAAAATCATGATTTTCGGAGTCTCTAGATTCTGAGGTTACCATGGTAACATTTAGACGGCACTGGGCTCTAGAGAGCTCAATTTTAACCTCCCAGACACTATATATCTCCAAAGCGGATAACTTAACAGATCAAAACCGCAATAAATAAAGCAAGGAGAGATCTTACAAGTAAAAACACAAATATTGATCAGCGCAGACACTGCTTTAAAGTGTAGCTGTCACAAACTTGAGCGGTACAATAATACCTAAATCATGAATAACTTTATTTACACCACCCTCCCTCCCTCCATCGCCCCTCGAGTGTTAACCTATCTTGCCGATATTTGTGTCGTCCGCAAAAAGGCTTCCGTTCCCTCCCAGAGTATTTGTAATGTACGCGAATGAAGAAATGAACGAGCACTGCTCCCCCGGCACGTTTCTTAATGAACCCTGGCGTTAGCGAACTAATGACGAAGTTTGAGGGACCCCCTGCAGCAGTGACAACCAATGAGATACAAGGCACCAGAATAAGGGTTAAATACACCCCACTCCTTGATAAAGCGCCATGTGGGCGTGAAACGCGTTGGAGGATTTGTGGGCCTTGTTTTGATGGCTAAATCAATAAATAGATTTTTAATATGAATTCCACACCTTCGCCCTTCTTGATCTTGCTGCTGTGCCCAGTTTGTTTCTTTTTATTCATCTTAAATATACAACATACTATTTATTTAGTGGGGCATCTTGAAGACTGCAAACAGATTTTTATAGACAAATCAAATAACCATTAAAAAGTTCCCAATTTAATGACAGATTGTACATAACCAATAGTTGTGCTGTTGTTGTAAATAACCAATGGGCTGGTTGTACACATTTTAATTTACGTATAGAAAGTATGTTGACCAAACCATGCCCTGCAAATACACAAGATTAACTAAAAATGGATCCGCAGAAACGCACGCCATGAATGTACTACGCTCCAGCAAAGTGGAAGAGGAACCTTGTCCTGAAATCCCCTTGGAAAAGGTTAATATTGTAATCTTTACTCAACCTCCTAAGTAAGGTAATTGAGCTTGTGAGGTGCCATAAACTGGGATGGTTGTAAACATCGCAAGCAAGAGACTTTTGTCAAGCTCATAAGCCAGTGGTGGCCAACTCCAGTCCTCGAGGGATACCAACAGGCCAGGTATCAGGGATATCCCTGCTTCAGCACAGGTGGCTCAGTCAAATGTGCCACCTGTGCTGAAGCAGGGAAATCCCTAAAACCTGGCCTGTTGGTGGCCCTTGAGGACTGGAGTTGGCCATCACCGACATAGACATATATATATATATATATAGCACAGCATACGTGAAAAATATAAAAGGGAGATGACAAATAAACAAGAGGTAATAGAATACCTTTTATTGGCCCAAGAACCCCGGTGCCGTGTACAAGCCGTGGAACCTCACAGGTTCTGCGGCAGGCAGTGTTGGTCAGGCGGGAGTGACCGCCGTTGAACGGCTGTAGGTGTTTGTCTCTTCCCCTTTTTGTACGCTATTTGCAGCACTGGTGAATAGTTCCTCATTTTCTATGACTTACCTTGGTTTTTAATGAAGATGGAAGAAATAAATCAACATAGGAGAGGTTTTGAAATTGAAGCAAACGGTACTTTTTTCCCGTTTTTTTTTTTTGCATGAATAAAACAGGTGTGCGGCGAAACTATTATTCCCGGACATGTCGGCAGCGGTAACGCAGCGGTAACGCAGCGGGAAGGGCTAGTGATATGTCAGCTAGATATGTAATGCAGCGACTGTGAATAAGTCGTTAACACCATATTACTTCTTTACACGCTATTAACTAGACTCCAATACCTGCCCATGTCGTGTTACCGCCAATAATACCTCCGATTTGTATCACCTACCCCAGGCTGTCATTATGCCCGTCTTGCCTATGTATATAATGCCCACTATACAGGCATACCCCGCTTTAAGGACACTCACTTTAAGGACACTCGCGAGTAAGTACATATCGCCCAATAGTCAAACGGCAGCTCACGCATGCACCTGTCAGCACGTCCTGAACAGCAAAGTTGAACTCGCTACCTGTACCGAAGCTGTGCGCAAGCGGGGAGACTATAGAGCCTGTTACAAATGCTTTATTTACATCAGTTATGCACGTATATGATGATTGCCGTACAGTACATGCATAGATAAGTGGGAAAAAGGGAGTGTTTCACTTTAAGTACATTTTCACTTTACATACATGCTCCGGTCCCATTGCGTACGTTAATGCGGGGTATGCCTGTATACAGTACATAGGCAACATGAGAAGAGCACAGGGGGGCTCAACTCCAGTCCTCAAGCCTCCCCAACAGGTCAGGTTTTCAGGATATCCCTGCTTCAGCACAGGTGGCTCCATCAGTCCCAGCATCAGCACAGGTGGCTCAATCAATCCCTGCTTCAGCACAGGTGGCTCAATCGCAGGCTCAGTCTTAGCTCTGAGAGATATCACCTCCATGACCCAGGAAAAAACTGCTCGGCCACCTGTGCTGAAACTGGGATTTCCTGAAACCCTGACCTGTTGGGGGGGCTTGAAGACTGGAGTCAGGCACCCCAGTACTAGCCAACCTAGAATTGATGACAAAAAAATACATCTTCTTAACAATGTAGAATATATAAACCCACGGCTAGCTGCGCACTTGGGTTAGTAAAGGGTTAATATGTGCACATATGGATGTCATGCTTTCTTGTGTTTATGTTGGATGTTAACCCTTTGGGGCCTGAAGACATTCCTAGGCAATACATTGGTAGCCTCAGGCTTAAGGGGGGTTTAATCAGTTTATTTATGGTACAAAAGTGTAATATTTCCTACCCCTCCCCAATTGTATACCCCGCACTGATTAACGCCAATTTCTAGGACTTCGCACTTAGCGCTAGTGCGGTTTAACGCTGTTTTCTAGGACTCAGTCCTTGGCACTAGCGCGGTTTAACGCCGTTTTCTAGGACTCAGTCCTTGGCACTAGCGCTGTTTGACGCTGTTTTCTAGGTCTCAGCCCTTAGCGCTAGCGCGGTTTAACGCCATTTTCATGTAAAACTAATTATATTGATATTGCTTCCCATTTATGAATGAATAATTCCCAGTGAATACAGTCAGATTTGGCCACAGTTACTGTATAACAAATCTGCCACAGAATACAAAGAAGCCCCAATGTACATCCTTCAGTGCAGTGATTCCCAACTGGGGTTCGTGAGGTGTCTCCAAGGGGTCCCCCCCCCAAAAAAATATGAAATAGCGGACCCCGGGCAGAATAGCGGATTCCTGAGCCCGTGTGGGGACTGTCACAGCAGGAGCTTCCAAAGTCACTTCCCACAATGCATTGCATCCACAGCAGCAAGGCATTGTGGGGAATTTTTGAAGCTCCCGCAGTAATTGAGAGATTAATTGTAAGAGTAATTGGGGCCTTATTAAGCACGGTCCCTCCACTAGCTCAGGTCACTATACTGCCTGGAATCGGTCACACAGGTTTGTTAGCGATAGTCTGATACGTAGGCAAAAAGATTTTTTTAATAAGGGGTCCACGGAACAATTTTCTAGCAGGGGGTGCACAATGGGGAAAACGCCGCTATAGTGAATCGTGCCCAACGTAGGCGTTTGCTGCCCCCTCTGGTAGCAGAGAGGTACGTCCCCACTTGTACCATATCCAACATAGTGGACAGCTGGACGGCCTGACTGCGACTGATACAAGCAGGAACGACTTCATTGTAATCTGATAACCGGTCACCCAGAGCCGTACATTAGCCGGAATTACACACGTACTTCTCTCCATTTGTGGAACTGGATAGGAAGGAAATAAAAGAAAGACGCGGCTATTACCTTCTCGTTCTCTGTGCTGATTTGGATGGCATTGGGAATAAGCCGGGCAGTTTTCTCCTTGGTCATGGAGGTGATATCTCTCAGGGCCAAACAAATCTGAAAGGAAACATGGAACACAATGTACCACCCGCAGCCAGGTAACGGACATGCACTTCCACCCCGGCGGGGACAGGGCTACAGAGCCTGGGGGTTGCTTCTATTGAGGAGTTTGGGTCACTTAAGGTGCAGTACATATTACTCCAGGGGTGCTCAACTCCAGTCCTCAAGCCCCCCTCCACCTAACAGGTCAGGTTTCCAGTCCCTGCATCAGCACAGGTGGCTCAATCAGTCCCTGTATTCGTTGTATTATTAATAAGTACTCCTGTCACAATACAGCCATGAAGGGGTAACACGTGTGTGCAGTATGGTAAGCAAGGGGTAACACGTGTGTGCAGTATGGTAAGCAAGGGGTAACACGTGTGTGCAGTATGGTAAGCAAGGGGTAACGTGTGTGTGCAGTATGGTAAGCAAGGGGTAACGTGTGTGTGCAGTATGGTAAGCAAGGGGTAACGTGTGTGTGCAGTATGGTAAGCAAGGGGTAACACTGTTGGTGACACATCAGGCACACACCCACCACACACAACACACACACCACAACACACACACACCCACCACACTTGTCTGACCACAACACTCACATATCTCATACTGTCACACACTCACACTCACACACTCATACTGTCAACACCTCATCACCACTCATACTGTCACATACCCACACTCTCACACTACAAAAGTTGAGCAGAAGCGAGCAGCATCTCTTTCCCCCTCCCACCTCCTAGCTCACAGGAAATGTTTACAGAAGAAGCCGACACCAACAGATCACACTCCCCCTCTCAGCTCACAGGCAGAGGCATCGAGGACTGCAGGTGCGCTCCATGAAGAATCGGAGGAGGAGAGCGGAGGGGGGAGAGCCAGGGCAGCAGTGAGTGCGGGCGGCGCCAGGCGGAACCCCTGGACTGCTCGCGGAGCCCCGTTGGGAATCGCTGCCTTAGAGCTTGGTATTAAGGAATCCTTGAAGATAACCCCACTCACAATAGCACTTTCTGGTGGCTGGATAAGTCCGCCACTCCCCAGCTGTCATTTTAATATAAACAGTCAGACAGTTGGTGGCGGATTAAGCAAAAGAACCTACTGAATTGGACTAATTACGGTTTTATTAGTGGGACCTGCACATTTACACTAGCAAGAATCTAAGCTTTTTATGACATAAACCTCCACTTCCAAAGCAAGAGAGGATAAACACCCGACACCGCAACCACTGTTACCCCCTTTACCAATACAGCACCACGTGTTACCCCTTACTTCCATACTGCACACACACGTTAACCCCTTTCTTACCATAACCAGCCAAACAACACTGTTTAACCCCTTGCTTACCATACTGTCACACACACGTTACCCCTTGCTTACCATACTGCCCACACACGTGTACCCCTTGCTTACCATACGGCACAACACACTTTACCACCTTGCTACCATACTGTCACACACGTTTACCCCTTGCTTACCATACTGCACACACGTTACCCCTTGGCTTACCAACTGCACCGTGTTACACCACGAACGCCTTGCTTACCATACTGCACACACACGTTACCACCCTTGCTTACCATACTGCACACACACCGTTACCCCCTTGCTTACCATACTGCACACCCCGTTTCCCCTCTTACTTAAAG
>CM071569.1:283445562-283516704 GCA_036426205.1 Ascaphus truei
GGAAAGAAGAGGCGAGAAGACGAGGGGGCGACGAGCGAAGAACTAAAAGGGGACAAGCGAGAAAGAGAGTAAGAGGGAAGGCGGTAAACGAGAGAAGGAGAAAGGGAAGAAGCGCGAAGGAAGGGGGTTCAGAAGAAAGAGGGGAAGAGGAGAGAGAGGGAGAAAAAGACGGCTCGAGCCCACGGGCTTCCCCCCCGGTCGCCCCCCCCCACACACACACACACTGTTGGTGACACATCACACAACACACACCACACACACACCACACAACACACACACACAACACACACACCCACCACACTGTCTGACACACACTCACATACTCATACTGTCACACACTCACACTCACACACTCATACTGTCACACACTCACACACTCATACTGTCACATACTCACACACTCTCACACAAGCAAAGTTGAGCAGAAGAAGCAGCATCTCTTCCCCCTCCCACCTCCTGTAGCTCACATGAAATGTTTACAGAAGAAGCCGACACCAACAGTACACTCCCTCTCAGCTACAGGCAGAGGCGCGAGGACTGCGGTGCGCTCCAGAAGAGGGAGGAGGAGGAGGAAGAGGGGGGGAGAGACCAGGGCAGCAGTGAGTGCGGGCGGCCAGGCGGAACCCCTGGGACTGCTCCGCGGAGCCCCGGTTGGGAATCGCTGCCTTAGAGCTTGGTATTAAGGAATCCTTTGAAGATAACCCCACTCACAATAGCACATCTGGGTGGCTGGGATAAGTCGCCACTCCCCAGCTGTCATTTTAATATAAACAGTCAGACAGTTGGTGGCGGATTAAGCAAAAGGAACCTACTGAATTGGACTAATTACGGTTTTTATTAGTGGGACCTGCACATTTACACTAGCAGAAGCTTAAGCTTTTATGACATAAACCTCCACTTCCAAAGCAAGAGAGGAATAAACACACCGCAAACATGTTACCCCTTACCATACAGCACACACGTGTTACCCCTTACTTACCATACTGCACACACACGTTACCCCTTACTTACCATACAGCACACACGTGTTACCCCTTGCTTACCATACTGCACACACAGTTACCCCTTGCTTACCATACTGCACACACACGTTACCCCTGGCCTTACCATACTGCACACACCGTACCACCTTGCTACCATACTGTCACAACGTGTTTACCCCTTGCTTACCATACGCTACACGTACCCCTTGCTTACCATACTGCACACACGTGCACCCCTTGCTTACCATACTGCACAACACGTTACCACTTGCTTACCATCACCACACACGACCTTGCTTACCATACTGCACACACACTTACCCCTTGCTTACCATACATGGCACACACACGTGTTCCCTGCCCTTGCTTACCATACTGCACACACACGTTACCCTTGCTTACATACTGCACACACACTGTTAACCCTGCTACCATACTGCCACACACGTTACCATGCTTCATAATGCAACACGTGTACCCTGTTACCATACTGATACGCCCTGCTTACATACTGCACACACGTGTACCCCTTGCTTACCATACAGCCACAACGTGTTAAACCCTTGCTTACCATACGGCACACCACGGTTACCCCTTGCTTTACCATACTGAACGCACTTACCTTGTTACATATGCACACACGTTGTTACGTACTTGCTTTATCATACTGCACACACAGTGTGCCCCTTGCTTACCATACTGCACACAGTGTTACCCTGCTTACCATACTGAACACACGGTGTTACCCCTTGCTTACCATACTACACACCACATGTTAACCCCTTGCTACTATGCAACCGTGTTACCCTGCTACATACGCAACCTGTGTTGCCCTGCTTACCATACTGCAACACATTACCCCTTGCTTACCATACTGCACACACGTTACCCTTGCTACAATACGACACCGTGAACCCACCTGCTTACCATACAGCACACACACAACGTTACCCCTTGCGTACCATACTGCACACACCACGTTACTCCCTTGCTTACCTATGATCACCACACGTTACCCCTGCTTACATAACTGCCACACACACGTTACCACCGTGCTTACCATACTGCACACACACGTACCCCTTGCTTACCATACTGCACATGCATGTTACCCCCTTGCTTACCATACTGCACACACACGTTACCCCTTGCTTACCATACTGCACACACGTATTCCACCTTGCTTACCAACGCACACACACTGTTACCCCGTGCTTACATACTGCCCACACCGTGTACCCCTCCTACTGCTACCAAATTACCTGCTACTACAAGCACACGGTTACCCTGTAACGTACATCACAGCACACATGTTACCCCTTGCTTTTCCATACTTGCACACACCCGTTCCCCTTGCTTACCATGCACACCACGTTACCCTGTATCTCATAGCGCACACAACGTTTACCCCTTGCTTTACCCTATCACTTACCACGTGTTACCCCTGCTTACCAACTGCACACACGTGTTACCCCCCCTTGTCATACTCCACAACTTAACCCTGCACCTAGCACAACACTGTACCCTTGCTTACTCATATGCACACAACCGACCCCTTGCTTACCATACTGCCCACCACACGTTCACCCTTACTTACCAACAGCACACCACGTGTACCTTGCTTACATATGCACAACACACGTCTACCTGGCGACACTACTGCACACACCCACGTTACCCACTTGATTTACCATACTGCACACAACGTTTACCCCTGCTACCATACTGTCACACAGGTGTTACCCCTTTCTTACCTACTGCATACACGTACCCCTTGCTTACCATATGCAACACAGGTTACCCACCCTTGCCTTAACAGCTACAGACACACTTTTACACCCTTTGCTTACCATACTGCACACTCACTTTACCCTTGCTACCATACTGCACACGCACGTTCCCCTTGTTACATACTGCAACACCAACGTGATTCTCTCTCCTTGCTTATCATACTGCACTACATGTTTGCACCTTGCTACCTATACTGCCACACACACGTGTATTTCCTATGCACAGTTACACCTATTGCTTACCATACTCACACACATGTTACCCCTTTGCTTACCTTAATGACACACACCAGTGTTACCTTGCTTTACCATAACTGCCACCACGTGTTACCCCCCGTGCTTAACAACTGCCCACCTTCCCTTGCTTACCTACTGTCCACACATACCCCTGCTTACCATACTGCCACCACGGGACCCCTTGCTTACCATACACGCACACCCACAACCGTTACCCCTGCTTCCATACTGACACAACACGTACAACCCCTTGATTACCATATGATCACACGGCCGTTACCCCTTGCTACCACTACTGACACACAAGGTTACCTGGTACCATACTGCACAAACACGTAGTGTGTGTGTGTGGGGGGGGGGAGGAAGGGGTGGGGAGAGAAGGGGGAGAGAGAAGGAGGGGGGAGAAGAGAGAGAAGGAGGAACAGAGGTAGAGGGAAAAAGGAAGGAGAGAGGAGGGAAAGGAGAGGAGAGAGGGGCAGAGGAGAGAGGAGGGAGAGAGGGGAAGGGTAGAGGAGAGAGGACAGAGGAGGGAGAGGAGAGAGGAGGGAGAGAGAGGAGAGGGGAGGAGAGAGAAAGGAGGAGGGAGAGAGGGGGAGAGGAGAGAGGGGATAGAAGAAAGAGGGGGGAGTGGAGAGATGTAGATGAGAGAGGTAGAGGGAGAAAGGAAGAGGAGAGAGAAGGAGGGAGACGGAGACAGGAGAGAGAATGAGGGAGAGGGGAGGGAGAGAGGAAGAGAAGAGAGAATGGGGGAGAGGAGAGAAGGGGAGAGGAGAGGACAGAGAAGGAGGGACAGGAGAGAGAAGGAGGGAGAGGGGGAGAGGAGAGAAGGAGAGAGAAGGGGAGAGGGAGAGGAAAGAGAGAAGGAGGGAGAAAGGTAGAGGAGAGAGAAGGGGGGAGAGGAGAGAGGGGGAGAGAGATCGATTGATCAGTGGGGGATGGTGTGAGATGCAGGGGGGGTGTGATGTGAGATGCAGAGGGGGGTGATGTGAGATGCAGGGGGGGTGATGTGAGATTCAGGGGGGGGTGGTGATGTTTAAAACAAAATCATTACAAAATATATACATATTGTTTATTCAAAAGTATGAGTTAATTATTATTTATTACCCCTACTGCTTTACACGTCTATTTTGTGATTTACCCCTGTCGAACATGTGTCATCCACATAGGGGTTCCCCGACATTTTACAAAATACTTAAAGGGTTCCTCCAAACAAAAAAGGTTGGGAATCACTGTTCTAAGGGTTAGGGTATCCCCATCATTACAGGCTAGTAGGAATTCGATGTCATTGGCGTTCTGTGCAACTTGTAGTCATATCATGTGCAAGTTTGTGAACCGACTGTACGCGATTATCATAATGCGGACAGTATTAGGATTACAGTATTTCTTGCATATGGCGGATGGCAACTTTGAAAGTAATTGTAGAGACAATTCTTATGTGCTGTAGTATTTCCCTGGCTCACTGTAACTATATAAGGATATTATCACTCCATCATGAGCAGGCTGACTCACATATATAGAGAGAAAATAATATGAAGCAGTTTCCTGCTGGCGGGTCCTGCCGCCAGCGCATTGCAAGAAGGAGAGTGGGAGAAGAAAATGGCGACCTTGGACAGTCTGCGCCTTACCGAGGTTTCCCATCTGAAGATGTTGCTGTGGAAGCAGACCCAGTTTTCGGAGACGTAAAGGCGCCCTTGGAGTAGGATGTCCTTCTGCAGGGCGCACGCGTAATCTGCAACCAAGTGAGTAAACGCAAGCAGGTTAGTTACATTGGCTCAAAGTAACAGTGCAAAGCATGAAGCCGCTCACTGCCAGGAGTCTGCATGGCTCTGCCAGCGCAGGGTTTGTAAGACGTTGAAAGGTGATCATATCCACTTATGAAATGATTGGCGAATAACGGCTGTACCCCCCCAGCCCCGCTTATTTTTACCACTGCATTTAAAAGACCGCTAGTTCTCAAGTTTTTGGTGATATCTTTTGGGAGACAAAAGGCAGGGGTGGGCAACTCAAGTCCTCAAAGGCCACCAACATGGGAGGTATTCGGGATATCGCTGCACCAGCACAGGTGGCTCAATTAGTGGCACAGTCAAAGACTTGACCTGTTGGTGGCCCTTGAGTACTAGTGGCCCATGAGTACTAGTGTTGGCCACTCATACACTAAAGATACATTATCTTTGATCTTCTACGTTCTTAAACCAAAAATAACACGAAAAATGAAGTGTCAAATAAAAAAATATACAAATATTCCAAAACTGATTTTTAAAAAAAAGTGCAATAGAGAATGTGCAGAACTTTTATACAGTGGGATAAAAATAAGGGAGAAGGAGCGGCTCAGTGAGTAAAGACACTGACTGACACTGAGATTGCTGCAGGGGAGCCTGGTTCAATTCCCGGTGTCGGCTCCTTGTGACCTTGGGCAAGTCACTTTGGGCCTCATGCAGAGAGCAGCGAATTTTAAAATTGGAGAGTTTAATAAAAAGTAGCTTTTTTGGAGAGTTTTATTCTCCATATGCAGAAATGTGCGAATTCTGCAATGTTTGTCATTAATGCGTGTGGCGAGTTAGAATTGGAGAGATGCGCGCTGTAGAAATGTGTTAAAAAAAATCGCGCATTTTTTTTCCCCTTTCCTATAGGCGGCGAGCTCCATGTAATTGCCAACTTTTGTTGGCGAGGCAAATACTAGCAAATCGCGCCATTTTCTTAGCGCGAACAGCCGCGAGATGCCGTTCGCGGCTCTCTGCATTAGGAGAGTTTTAAAAATGGCGAGATGTAGGTTCTCGCCAGCCGCGCGGCGAGATTTTGAAAACGAAAAAAAAAATGGCGCGTTTTCCGTAACTCGCCATTTTCGGCAGTTTTGTGCGCGAATTTCCCCAAAAAATGGCGAGATTTGAAATAGCGCTGCTCTCTGCATGAGGCCCTTTATCTCCCTGTGCCTCAGGCATCAAAAACATAGATTGTAAGCTCTACGGGGCAGGGACCTGTGCCTGTAAAATGTCTCTGTAAAGCGCTGCGTACAATTAGCAGCGCTATACAAGAACATGCTATTATTATTATTAACTAATCAACATGTTACTGCCCCACCTCATTCATAATGAGAATGCAGAGTTACAATCACATGGAAACTGGCACCCCGTGGTTATTCTGCGCACCAAAGCATATCAGATTTCAGATTCAGAGGCCTAAAATGTCAAAAAGCTTACAAAATACAAGTGGGTATTATCTTTCGCAGGGTTTCCGGGTAGGATTGGCATGAGATTTGTCATTTCGCCTCTTATTCAATAAACCTTCCCAATGCTTCATTCAAATGCAAGGGAGTGACATCTTCTCCAGCACTGGGAAGCTGGCCTAACAGGATGTTGTCGTAAATCCAATGGGGTGCTACTTTTTGGATGACTTGGTGGAGACCCACAATGTTCTTTTGACTTCTTTAATGAAAATACAACCTAAATAATGCATATATTGTGATTAGAGATTGCATTGTACAAACGACGTGTCCTCTCTATACGAGGAGTCCCTGATATCCCTGAATTAAATTAGAACTGTGTGCCTTGCGTCCAACTACACTGCACCCCACTGGTTGGCTTGTTACCCCAATGCTACAAACGACTCCTCGTCCCCATTGATATCGTGGCTTGGGTTGCAGGGACACCTTGAGTAGGAGTTGGAGAAGTAGGAGTCTAGGCGGCCCATGGCATGGGTTACCTCCCAGCACTGTACATTCACTCTGTGACGTGAAGGACAAGCTGCACAGAGGTGTCCTCAGCTGCTGCCACCAGGACAGAGGAGTGTATGCCAGGATTTGTAAATAAGGAGGCGGGCACGGACTAGGATTACGGTGTGGGGAGGAGCCACTGACTCCCGTCATTGTGCCGCGGGTCTCCTCCCTGCTGAGAATAGAGGGATATTTTTATGCCTTGTAACCTTCTGACTTTGTCATTCTGGAATGTCACCCATTGGGCCCTACTCAGACAATGTCATACTTAATCTTGCTTTGAAATGCATTACTGACCCGCTCTGTTAGCTGAAGGGTTAAATAAAGCTGCATTGAGCTGCAGGAAGGAAGGTTTTCTTTTGATGATGGGTGAGATGTTATCTCGCTTGAATCAGGGGTCCCCCTGGAGCATAGCAGATGAATTATTGTATCCAGAGACCCCCGGCTTGCACACAATTTGCTGTCGATTCCCCAGTTCAGAGAAGTTTGAATGACAGCTGGCCCCAGTCATCACCAGCAAGTGAATTAGTGAGGGGGTGTCACCATAAGGCAGGGGTGGCCAACTCCAATCCTCAAGGGCCACCAACAGGCCAGGTTTTCAGGATATCCTTGCTTCAGCACAGGGGTCTCAGTCTTCGATTGCTGTAGTAGTTGAAGGAACAAAGGGCACAAACGAATTTGGAATAACTAACTCATTTATTGAGCGAAACACAACGTTTCGACCTTATTGGTCTTTATCCCACTATGGGCCTCATGCAGAGAGCAGCGCTATTCAGAATTGGAGAGGGGGAAAAATTTTAGCTTTATTGGAGAGTTTTTTTCTCCATATGCAGAAAGGGCATAAAACTGCCTTTCTGCATATGGAGAGTTTCAACCAGCGCTATGAGCGCTATAAGCGCTGTTGAAACTAGTGGGGAAAAAATCGCGTTTTTTTTCCCCCTCCACCGGCCGCGGAGCGCCAGCTGCTTGGTGGAGAGGAAAAATGTTGAAAATCGCGCCATTTTTTTGGCGCGAACAGCCACTAGATGGCAATCGCGGCTCTCTGCATACGGCAGAAAAAAAAAATTGGAGAGATTAGAAACTCTCCAGCCGCGCGGCGAATTTCAAGGGGAAAAAAAATTTTCGCCGGCAAATGGCGAGATTCCTTTTAGCGCTGCTCTCTGCATGAGGCCCTATGTCACTTGATAAAGACCAATAAGGTCGAAACGTTGTGTTTGGCTCAATAAAGGAGTTCGTTATTCCAAATCCGTTTGTGCCCTGTGTTCCTTCAACTACTACTTGCATTGGATTGATTACAGGCCATCGTGCAAACACAGGAGCACCGGTAATTATATCATCTTTTATTATACTCTTTTTAGGTGGTCAGCATTTATTTCATATACTCAGTCTTTGACTGCACCACCTGTGCTGAAGCAGAGATATCCAAATATATATAACCTGTGCCCAGAATGGTAATCTCATGGTAACACCCTCAGCAACTAAACGGGGTTTACTACTTCACAGGGTTTCAGCATTCGCTAAAGACAGGTCTAATAGCTTTTAACATTTTTGGTTCAAAAGCCACGGAGGCCATATTTAAATGCCTCAGAAAATATACATTTGGCCAATATTTATCCGAAAGGAAAGAATAACTACTGGGTTATTTCACAGCAAATAGAGGTTAAAAAATAAATTTTAAAAAATAATGGACAATTAGATGACATGGGTTCAGTTGAATGGGATGTAATGTGTCTCGTGAAGTCGTAAGGAGTCTTGTGACGTAGCACCGCTTAGAAAATATGCCCCATTGCTCCCAAAGCTGGTGTACGCGAGTTGTACATTTAAACTTTCAGCCTCCTGTTTCTGAACATAGCAGACAGAACGGCAAGATCACAAATTGTGACATTCTGCAGCGTAGTTACAATGGGCATTTTAATTGCACAGGCTGAACGTGTGTTGGGGTTTAGCAGTGCTTAGTAGACATATCCCTAGGACACTTAACAAAACAACAACAAACAGTGCAAAGAATGCATTGCATTGAAAGGAAAGTACATGGGAGATGCATCCTTTTCTCTGTAACACGTTGGAAGCAGAATGCAAGCAAAGATTAGAAATAAAAAGGGAAACAGGGCACAGGCCAGATTTCAACATCTGAGTGCACGATACGAATAGTTACATCTTAGGGCCTCATGCAGAGAGCAGCGCTATTTAGAATTGGAGAGGGGAATAAAATTTAGCTTTATTGGAGAGTTTTTTTCTCCATATGCAGAAAGGGCATAAAACTGCATTTACAATCCTTTCTGCATATGGAGAGTTTCAACCAGCGCTATGAGCGCTATGAGCGCTGTTGAAACTAGTGGGAAAGAAATCGAATTTTTTTTTTTCTCCTCCACCGGCCGCAGAACGCCAGCTTCTTGGTGGAGAGGAAAAATGTTGAAAATCGCGCCATTTTTTTGGCGCGAACAGCCACTAGATGGCGTTCGCGGCTCTCTGCATACGGCCGTTTTAAACACTGGAGAGATTAGGATCTCTCCAGCCGCGCGGCGAGTTTCAAGGAAAAAAAAAAAATGGCGCTTTTTTTTAAAACTTGCCATTATCTGCCTTTCTCAAGGCAGAATTCGCCAAAACATGCCGCTTTCCCTGTTAGCGCTGCTCTCTGCATGAGGCCCTAAGTGTTTAATAAAGAAAGAGCAGTTCCTGCTCAGCCAGGAGATGTGAGTGGTGCACTTAGAAATAAGAGACTGATTCGGAAAAGCAAAGAGTATTTCTAAGAAATGAGTGCACCCATTTCTCAGAAATACTCTCTGCTTTTTAGTTACATCTAAGAACACAATGTCAAGTTTACATTGCACGTATGCCCTCAGCATGTACAGAACACAAAACCTGTTCCCTTCCAAAATGACAGGCAGGCAGAGAACATACACCCCGGCACTTGGTCCTCTCTTACCCACGATCAGCTTCTCCGGTTCCGGCAACTCTTTGAATAGTTTCCGGAATTCCTCACTTCTCTGTTTATAAGTAGAACTGGAAACCTGCATGGGGTGAAGCAAACGGTTACAAACACGCACACGCCATCTTGTTTGGTTTAGACCAGGAGTGGCCAACTCCGGTTCTCAAGGGGCCACCAACAGGGCAGGTTTTCAGAATATCCCAGCTTCAGCACAGGTGGCTCAATCAGTGGCTCAGTTGAAGACGGGGCAACGGATTGAGCCACCTGTGCTGAATCAGTGGACTGAGTGAGCTACCTGTGCTGAAGCTGGGACTGATTGAGTCACCTGTGCTGAAGTAGGGATATCCTAAAAACCTCACCTGTTGGTGGCCTTTGCGGACTGAAGTTGGCCACCTTTTGGTTTAGAGAGACACGTGGCAGCATTAACTTGTTAAGTATTCATTTACAGGCACTGGGTAGCGTACGTAATATGCATCCCCGGCAAACTTCAGAAAAGATTCCTCCGTGCCCATCTCCATCCTGGTTATAATTTCGGTTTCGGGACCCGGCCCTCTGTTCCCACTGCAGCTATCGCTTCGGCTTTTGGGACTTTGTTTCAACCACAGTATGACCAGCGAGAGAAACGTGAGCAAGTAACAGGGAGCTGGTATTTATAAACCTCAGGGTGGGGATGAGAAATTCGCATTCCACTTTGAGACATGTGTGTGCTAACGACCGAGCTCGAAATAGATCGGCCGCGGATCCGACACTCCGGCGTGAACTCCTCCAGTGTCTCCAATACATGCGACGGTAGGATTATGGCGATGTAGGTGGTGTTATTCTACGTAACTCACCATGTTTAGCTGGACTCCCCTGATACATCATAATGTATCTGCTTTCTGGCAGGTAAAAGGTTCTCCCGTCCCAGCGAAAGCCAAACAGAATCTGGAACCTCCCTCATTTCACTTGTAGCGTCACATGGTGTTTACAACAGCGTCAGGCCGGCACCCGGGGGAGCATGATATAGTATACTCAAAACTGGTCATTAGAAGGCA
This sequence comes from Ascaphus truei, assembly GCA_036426205.1. Classification (NCBI taxonomy): domain Eukaryota; kingdom Metazoa; phylum Chordata; class Amphibia; order Anura; family Ascaphidae; genus Ascaphus; species Ascaphus truei. The sequence goes on from CM071569.1 coordinate 283,456,245, forward strand.
AAGATGGCCTTGAAGAGGGGTGGGCAACTCCAGTCCTCAAGGGCCACCAACAAGCCAGGTATTCGGGATATGCCTGCTTCAGCACAGGTGGCTCAATCAGTGGCTCAGTCTTTGACTGCCCCACCTGTGCTGGAGCAGGGATATCCCTAAAACCTGGCCTGTTGGTGGCCCTTGAGGACTGGAGTTGGCCACCCCTGGCCTTGAGGTTGGGTTTAACAAGATGCTTTGAATGTAAAATGGCCGATTCTAAGAAGTTTCAATTCCACCAGAAATGTTTGGAGTAGTGTTAATAAAAAATAAAGTTTACATTGAATTTTACTGTGCTGTGATTATTATTCCGACCTGCAATTTAGATAATATGCATTCATCATTTCACGAGAGTGTAACAGGGACTTATATCCCTGTTGAAGAAACTCTCTCTAAAATCCAGCAGGGATCTGGTTAAGTGCAGCAGGCAATTAACCAGACTCCACCTGGCCAATTTGTGTCTGAAAAGAAAAGCCTCCAGTTTCCAACAGGAGAGAGATTTTCCTCAGTACACATGGGTGCTGACAAGAGGAAAGAGGTCTTTAGCAGAAAGGCTGTGCTGAGATCAAGACACCCAGACACCTATATTCCTGGACACGGGGGAGCAAGGAACCTACCAGAGACTGACATGAAGGGCCACCTGCTTTTAAGGTATCTCTTGAGACTTTGGGGACCAGGCAGGTAATGGGATTCTCCCTCCAGCCCTGCAGAAAGGGACTGGGGAAGTAAGTTAGCCCTTACACAGGGATAGGTGTTGTTTTGTATATTTGTGTTTGCTGTGCTATTTAAAGGAACAGGCAATAAAGCTTTATTTTAATTTCACCTTAAATGGTCTCCATTGCATACCTCTGCACACATCTCTTACAGAGAGCCTTCACATATGTTTTTAACTATGCCCTTTGTCCATATGGCACATTACTACTGTATGTGCGGGAGTGGCTGGGATCCACTGTGTCTGTTACGCTTTGATGCGCGCCACGATATACACCGACACTGATACATGACGACACTGACAGACAACAGGATAAAATAATCCAGAGGGTTTTGAAGATGATCTGTGACTCCGGTTGTTTCCTTGAGGAGCAAATAAATGCCTGTTCAATGTGCTCCCAGACAAACTTTTATAGAAAGGAAATAAGAGTTTCTTTACTCAGACAGCGAAGATTGCTTTTCCTCATTGACAAGCAAGACACACGCCAACATACAGAGCGCCAAGTATTTATATATAGCTGAGTGGTATTTATAACACTCAGGCGTGGGGCGTGTGGGATGCAGATGAAGGAAATTCGCCATTCCCTTTGAGATGAGACACTGTGTTGTTGACTTACGAATCGAGTAGAAATAGATATCGGCTGGGGCACCGCGGATCCGACACTCCGGCGTGCGTCGAATGGACGGCGTGAAATCCCCACGTGTCTCACAAAATACAGCCGACGCAGTGCACTTGTCTATCGGGAATTACGGTTCCTCAGGGATCGCCTAAGTTAGTTCGTTGAGGGAACCCTTTTTTTATGGCCCGATTTGTGTAGGGTGGGTTTGTTATGTTTGTGTTCTTGTTTTGTTATTCTACGAACTCACCATGTTAGTAGGACTCCCCTGATACATCATAATGTATTGCTTTCTGGCAGGTAAAAGGTTTCTCCCGTCCCCAGCGAAAGCCAAACAGAATCTGGAACCTCCCTCATTTCACTTGTAGCGTCACAGTGTGGTGTTTACAACAGCGTCAGGCGTGGCACCCGGGGGAGCATGATATAGTATACTCAAACTGGTATATTAGAAGGCAAAGATGGCCTTGAAGAGTAGGGTGGGCAACTCCAGTCCTCAAGGCCACCAACAAGCCAGGTATTCGGGATATGCCTGCTTCAGCACAGGTGGCTCAATCAGTGGCTCAGTCTTTGACTGCCCCACCTGTGCTGGAGCAGGGATTCCCTAAAACCTGCCTGTTTGGTGGCCCTTGAGGACTGGAGTTGGCCACCCCTGGCCTCTTGAGGTTGGGTTCTTTAACAAGATGCTTTGAATGAAAATGGCCGATTCTAAGAAGTTTTCAATTCCACAGAAATGTTTGGTAGAGTGTTAATAAAAATAAAGTTACATTGAATTTTACTGTGCTTGTGATTATATTCGACCTGCAATTTAGATAATATGCATTCATCATTCTCACGAGAGTGTAACCGGGACTTATTATCCCGTGTGAAGAACACTCTCTAAAAATCCAGCAGGGATCTGGTTAGTGCAGCAGGCAATAACCAGACTCCACCTGGCCAATTGTTCTGAAAAGAAAAGCCATCCAGTTTCCAACAGAGAGAGAGATTTTCCTCAGTCACATGGGTGATGACAATGAAAGATGGAAGGAGTCTTTAGCAGAAAGGCTGTGTGCTGAGATCAAGACACCCCCAGACACCTATATTCCTGGACACGGGAGCAGGAACCTACCAGAGACTGACAGAGGGCCACCTGCTTTTAAGGATCTCTTGAGACTTTGGGACCAGGCAGGTAATGGGATTCTCCCTCCAGCCCTGCAGAAAGGACTGGGGGAAGTAAGTTAGCCCTTACACAGGGATAGGTGTTTTTTGTATATTTGGTGTGTGTGCTATTTAAAGGAACAGGCAATAAAGCTTATTTTTAATTTCACCTAAATGGTTCCCTTGCATACCTCTGCACACATCTCTTACAGAGCAGCCTTCACATATGTTTTTAACTATGCCCTTTGTCCATATGGCACATTACTACTGTATGTGCGGGAGTGGCTGGGATCCACTGTGTCTGTTACGCTTTGATGCGCGCCCCACGATATACACGACACTGATATCATGACGACACTGACAGACAACAGGATAAAATAATCCAGAGGTGATTTTGAAGATGATCTGTGACTCGGTTGTTTCCTGAGGAAATAAATGCCTGTTCAATGTGCTCCCAGACAAACTTTTATAGAAAGGAAAAAAGAGTTTCTCTTACTAGCAGACAGCGAAGATTTGTTTCCTCATTGACAAGCAAGACACACGCCAACATACAGAGCGCCAAGGCACACGCACACCTCAAACAGACTAAAGACACAACACCCAACATACAGAGCGCCAAGACAACACCAACATACAGAGTGCCCAAGAACACGCCAACATACAGAGCGCCAAGACACACGCCAAACATACAACGCACAAGACACCCAACATACTGAGGGCCAAGACACGCCAACATAGAGCGCCAAGACCACAAAGCGCAACACACGCCAACATAAAGCGCCAAGACACACGCCAACATACAGAGCGACAAGGCACACGCCACATACAGAGCGCCAAGGCACACGCCACTACCAGAGCGCCAAGGCACACGCCAACATTACAGAGCACGCCAGGCACCACGCCAACATTACAAGCGCCAAGGCACACGCAACATACACAGAGCGCCAAGGCACACGAACATACAGAGCCCAAGGCACACGTGCAACATACAGAGCGCCAAGGCACACGGCAACATACAGAGCGACCAGGCACACGCCAACATACAGAGCGCCAAGCACACGGCAATACAGTCCGCCAAGCAATGCCAACATACAGAGGCCCAAATCACCACGCCAAACAACTACCCAAACACAGCCACATAACGCACGACACACACAAATAAAGAGCACAAGAACACACCAAAATACACAGCGGAAACAGCAAAAACAACCATAACAGCGGCAAGACACGCAACATACACAGCGGCAAGGACCGCCAAACATACCACAGCGCACAGACACGCCAACATACACAGCGGCAAGACACGCCAACATACACAGCGGCAAGGCACGCCAACATACACAGCGGCAAGACACGCCAACATACAAAATGGCAAGATGGGTTTGAATCTCAATTACGGACATTATTTTTGAATATCATTATTTTAGCGACAAAGGCCTTAACTTCAGGAAAATAACGTCCGTTCCGGATTTAGGTAACGTCCCGTTATTCGCCCGTGTTAATGCATCCAGCCTTTACAGCAGGGGGGGCTACTCCAGTCCTCAAGGCCCACCAACAGGTCAAGTTTTAAGGATATCTTTGCTTCAGCACAGGTGGCTTAATCTGTCCCAGCTTCAGCACGTGTGGCTCAATCAGTGGCTCAGTCGAAGGAGATATTGAGCCATCTGTCCTGAAGCAGGGAGATCATTAAAACCTGGCCTGGCGGTGGCCCTTGAGGACTGGAGGAGTTGAGAACCCCTGCCTTAGAGAGAGATGAAAAATCTGAGGCTGCCACCTTCTGGAACAGGTATGTATTGCAAGCCGTGTGTGACAATGGAGCTCATCCTATACCTAAGTGCACATCAATCAATCAATGAGCAGCATGTTAGCCCTGTATAAAACAGGTGTGGTCGGGAGCACAAAGTTCACAACAGCCCCAAAAAACCACTATGAAAGAAAGTGACATACGCTGCCCACGCCATTACTGAGAGAAGCACCTCCACACCCATCCTGTTTTGCAACCTTGGCACTGACCAGGGTATTAACACACACATTGTGTTGTATATAGCCATTGAACAACTCTTTCCAAACCTTCTACATTAGGGAGGAGATGTATGAACAGAAAGTGCGTATAGAAGTTTGTCTCGATGCATTGCTCCATTTTTGGCGCCCCATGTAACAAAGGGTTTCTTACATTTGATGCCAATTGTTAGACGGAAAAGTTTCCGCCGCCTCAAACCTGGTGGATTTTTTAGACGCAGATTACAGGATACAAACGTGATGTCGTACATCTCCTCCCCAACTCCTCTTATTGTCATCCAGGGGCGGATTGCCCTATCGGACGGTGGGGCTTTCCCAGGTTGGGTGGGTCTGTGCGGTGGGCCGATGTTGCAGTTCCCCATCAGCAGCAACTTTCCCTCCTGTCAGTGCCGGGGTCCCACTCCCGACCGGAGGAGGGAGCTGCAGGGTCCCCGGACCAGTGCAGGACCACTCCTCACCCCCAAAGTAAGAGAGGGGTGTGTGAGAGGGGTGTGTGACCTTCTCCGGAGCGGCACCTCCTCCTGCGTTGCATTGTCATGGCGACGCGTCACATGGCCGCTCTTCAAGGAATCGCCCGGGCCGCTATGTACCTCCAATCCGCCCCTTTTGTCACATAAATCGCAAGCTGATGCAAACACCACCAGACTTCATTTTGCTCCAAAGATATCTTGATACATCACCCCCTAAATCTTTCTATCCCTCGCTTGCAATCTGTACGTTTTTTAACCACATTTACAATAATTAACATTTTTCTTCCAAGAAAAATTAACGACGCCTGGTGTTAAAATGATTTGTTTTCCGGTTTTTATTAAGAAAGGGTAAAAAGCTGCATTTTGAAAATATTTTTATTTTCCACGTTTTGAGGGGGCGGCATCTTGAAAAGATTGAAGTGAGTTATCGTCAGATTAATATTGGGCTATAACGAAAACAGAAGAATGTCGTTGGATTTAGTCTAGATTTGGGGGGTTTACGCGTTTCTAGCACGGGAGATACTGCAAGGCGAGGCGCAAGTGGGATGAGGTCCCGATGACCGGCCTGTGATTTGCACAATTTATTACCAATGAAGTGCCTGTTTTGAATTGTAAACTTTGAAGTCATTTATAAAACTTCTAGGAGAGAGGCACGGAGCTAAAACAAAGTCCGGCGATGGGAGAGCGGAGGATCAAATGGGTTGGGACACATTTTAGAAATCCAAAAAACTGCCAATTTTTATGGAAAGTATCGATGTATAACATGACCGGTGAGCAAAACACACAGGCACGTGTGCATTACATATCCATGGGAGTCTGGGAGTAACAACCAATGTAGGCAGCACTTCATATTCTTATATAGCACTGCCGATGTATGCAGCGCAGTACATAGAACTTTGCAGGCACAAGTATACCTTGCCCCGCAGTTTCTAAATGACTGTTTATCATTTAATCAGTGAAGCGCGCGCACTGCTGTGCAGTTACTGCCCGTCCTTCATGGGCTCTAGCTTCCATTCACCACTAATAAGGCTCCGTGGATAGCAAACTGGGGAAGTATACGTAGCCAATATTGTTAATGAACAGAATGCGTTTGTTACTGTAACACGAATCCAACCAGCTCATTAAATCCAGTGCGATAGATGTTCACCTGTAAAATAACAAAGCAAAACGCACAAATATGTGCTTCTACTGTCACAAGCCCCGGGGGGCAGGTGTTATGTGAGCTGAAGACATAGCTCAATGGTAATGTCGCTTGAAGCAGGTAAAACCCGTTTCAAACCCAATGCCAGCTCCTTGTGACCTTGGCAAGTCACTTTATCAACCTGTGCCTCCGGCGCCAAAATGACACTGTAAGCGCTACCGGGCGTATTGTGAGTATTTCCTTAAAATCACACAGGAACTCACATTGACCTCCACAGTGCTGTAGCTTCCATACAATAGTGCCCCGGTCGGCAATATCGCAGTTTAAAGGAAACACCCATTTGTAGCCTTGTTGTGCACACGGTCAGAGCTACAAAAGAACTACATGTGGGTGTCTCGAAGAGATGACGCCAAACATGGAACTTCCACCAATTACTGCTTTCATTTAACCTGGCACATTGGCTCATCTGTTGTTTGCCCCTGCGGCTGTGAACAGGGGAGGGGTCTCCCATTGCGGAAGCCCATCAACATTACTCCTGGGGACACTTTACTTCTTGAGATCGTGTTCCCAGATAACTGGCATGACACCTCCTCCAAAGTTTCCTGGGATGGGTCGAAATGGCCACCGGACAACTTGCCTCCCATTTAGACGATAGGCCAGGAGTGGCCAACTCCAGTCCCGAACGGCCACCAACAGGTCAGGTTTTGAGGATATCCCTGCTTCAACACAGGCGGTGCATTCTTCGACTGAGCCACCGATTGAACCATCTGTTCTGAAGCAGGGAAAACCTGACCTGTTGGTGGCCCGTGAGGACTGGAGTTGGCCACCCCTGACCTAGGTTATTGCAAAACGGCGATGTCACGGTTACTCATCTAATATATTTTTGCTGTTATTGAGTAATTTTTGCTGTGCATTATTACTTTTTGATCGTCTCGCCGGCAGGAAAGTGGATAACGGACACATTTGTCAAGGGCCAAATTCCTCTTTTTAAAAATACATATTTTTTATTGCTCTGAAATTACCGTAACATGGTCCTTCTTCCAACAAAAGAAATGAACAAACAGCTGTGGGATTGATACTTTAAACTAGAACGGAGCCCGGGCGATACGACCCGCAAGTGGTATTAAAGTGGTCCAATGCCTGGTGCAGGACCCGGAGAACAGATACATTTGGTCTTCTCTCGCTCAGAACAGATTTAAAAATATATGGAAAGAAGTAAAAATCTGTAATATACTAATGACCTAATGTTGTACATTCTTGAACTCTCAAGGTATATGCATGTATGTACATGCCCCAAACCCATCACCTCAACTTCTCCATTCTGTATTCCTCCCCCCCCCCACCACTTTTCTGTACCCCCATAATTCAACATAAAAAAAATTGCCTAAAATAGGAGTAAAAATAAATAAATAATGGAACTCTGCATATAGTGGTAATATTCTGAAAATATAAATCACGCACCTCCTACACTTTTACTGTGGCACAGAAATTGAAGAGTGTCACTGTATACATAGCTCTGTTTATAAAATGTCGCTCGGAAAAATCATGCAGCTTCAGTAACAAGCAAGAGGCAAGTTAAATAAAGTAAGCACATGTTACTCAACATATGGAAGACAAACTATATTTACTTTACTTATGTAAATACAGCTCTATTTTCATTTTTGCTTACCCTTCACTCACAGGTGTGGGTCTGACGTACCACACCGGCAAACTCTACCGTTTACTTTATGTAACATGTTTTCAGAAAAAAGGAAGTCTCGGGTGGTATTGTTTCTCAAAACTCAAATGGACTTTAAAAATAATAATGGGAGTTTCGAAAACTGTTCCCACTGGGAGGACGTCCTGTGCAGTTACTGGGGATCTCACACGGCTACTGAAAATAACCCATTCTTTCCACTGTGCAATCCGTCAACTGGATCACACTTTTAGGAAGGTTGGGAGTTTAACCCCTATCCCTAATAAGTAAATTTCTATTATTTTCTCTGTGCCACGTGTTTCTAGTCTACAATAGGGTGATAATGGTGTCCCTTTAATGTATCCCCATTTAAATGTTGCCATATAGAACATTGGGTACGTGCAGAACAGCTAAAAAGTGACACAAATGGCAAAAACGGAAAATTTACTGCGGCCACCCTAGTAGGGTTGCCAGGTGGCTTCTCCAGAAATACTGAACACAATGGTGAAAGGTGTGACGCTCTCGAGACACAGACCCCTCTCTCTCTCTTTGCTCCATGCCGTTTCCTCCTCTCATTGGCCCCACCCGCAGGCTCCTGACACCTCCTACTGATTGGCTGTATTACCCAGCAGCAGCCAATCAGGATGGAGGAAGCTGCCCAGTTCAGGGAAATCCCACACCCCCCCCCCCCCCAAGCCGGTCAGGTCACTATGTCCTGAGAAGTAATACCGGACACAGACATCTCCAGTATTACCTCTAATTTTATACTGGAGAGAGTGTCCAAATACAGGACAATCCAATTCTGGACACCTGGCAACCCTACTTCCTAGCCCAATTAACTAAAGCTTCCGTAGTCATTTATTTATGGTTTTATGCACCCGTAAGTTTAACTACATGCAAATTCATTTTTTTAAGTGTTTTATGCAAATGTTGTGGTCTTCTCCCGAAGCAACAATTAAATGCAATGTTTAGATAAAATAGAGCAATTTTATTTTCTTGTCAAGACAGGAGTTTGTGTGCTTTTTATCTACAAAGCGACACAAACTTCTCCACCTCCATGATGGTAAGTCAAGACTTCCTCAAACCAGGGCGAACATGAAAAAACGAATTAATAAGTAAAAAAATCAGTGGGCTCCTTTAAGTATAGAGTTTAGAAATTACCCCAAAGACTAGGAAATATGGTATCCGGGTCCTACCCATAGTTAGCTGCAGGAATACATTTGTAGTATAATTGTGAACATGTTCTTCAGAAGTTCTGGAAATGTCCTCCTCTTACTGTGCACCCCACAACTGGAACAGTCTACCGGAGACTCACAGCCGCCACCAGTCCAAGTTCTTTCAAAACTAAAGCCGTCTCACATTTTAATCTTGTCTGTAACTGTTACAATACATACGCTTATAACATATATTATCTCTAACTGTGCATGCAATGTCTTGTATATAATGTATAACCATGTATCTGTCATCAGAACTCTGTGCCCAGGACATACGTGAAAAACGAGAGATAACTCGCACTGTATTACTTTCTGGTAACACATTTTATAATAATTTATAAATAAGTTGTCTCCACACTAAAAGGGGCACGGACCTCGTACAAGTACATGCTGTACACGTGTCTCTCTTAGTGTGGACACCTTGTATATAGAAGTACACGTCTCACTCATTGCTCCTCCTGATACACTACAGGTTCGTACTGTCGTTCTCAATCTTATGTGCCCGATGACACTCGTAGCTCATTCAAAATACAGGTGACACCCTTTTTCCTTTGGTACCACCGTTCTCAGTGTAAATAATCATTTTCCAGATTCTTATTGTACTTTTTCTTTACTCTAAACTTGAATAGAAAATAGAAAGATTTCAGTTTGAAGTGGCATTTCTGTGCAACTTTCGGAAAGTGTGTGTCTTGCTCTGTAATGTTTGGAGACGCCCCTGGCTTGGGGTTGAGACAAACACTGTTCGGATAAAACGGTTTGCCAATTAGAAGTTAACAAGACATACATTTATCTTTGCACCTGGGTTCCAAAATCAGAATAGTGAGTCCTGCTCCTAAGCAACTGAAAGACTCACCTGCTCGCAGCTCTGTTACCCAGCTCCCCTATGAGCATTGCTAAAGCAGCCTTTCCTTTGCTAATAGATGTTCAGAGCAAATAAGCTACAGTACTGACTGTACACAATGGGGACAATTAATCTCTAATGCCATCTTTAATGATGCTGTTGAAGTGTTTCACTCTCTAAATTTAGGGGGAGGGAGGGAATTGTCAATCCCTTTATGCAGGCAGGTGGCAATTATTCACCATACACAGTATCTTGGTATAAAACAAATTATATCTGCCATGTGAAACTTTATGGAAGGCCGGCTCTTTATAGAATGTAACTCACACTGTACATTTTAATCTGTGCAACAAAGACGCCGTGACCTGAGCCTTCTCTTGCACATCGGAACGTGAAAGACTTTGTAGACACATCACTCACCAACAATTCCTCCTATTTCCACAATGCTCTTTACTATTTTAATTGCATTTTCAGCAGTAATGAATTTGGGTATGAGAAGAACTGAGCCAATGCTTAAGGTCCCAAAACAGATTTTCTTTATCGATACCAACGTTTCCAATGCTTAGTACATTGTTTTGTAAAAATGTGTTTTATTCAAATGAAAAGAAGAATCGAAGGTCCCGAATTAATATGCAGAGACGCCATGGATATTGAAAGGGCCTTAAATACCTTTAGTCCATTCAGTGATAATGGAATATGTAATGCTTTTCAGTTACAAAAATAAATAATTCGGTTTATAAACGCAGCAATCTCCTATACTGGGGGGGGGGGGGGTTTCTTGTTGCAGAATTTCTCACACAAAAACAGTGTATAGCAAATAGAAATCCCACGTGTGAGCACACTCACGCCTCAGACAGATCTGCAACCCTGCCTGTCCTCATCATCCCTTAGGCCAAGGTCCTCCTGCACGCCCACCTTGCGTCCTGGCGGCGCGTGCACGGCACTACACCGCAATCCCAGGTCTGCAGGCAGCTTTTTTAAGCTCTGGGGGGCGTGGCCAAAACAGGTCAGGTGAGCACGGCCATGACGGGGGGGCGAGGCCATGTCGCACATTTTCTGATCCGCTTACCATCAACATGGTGTGTGTGTGTCTCCTGTTTATTCATTGCATCTTGGCTTATAGAGTCCAGCATTGAGGGCTGAGCCCAGTTCAGTCACAGGCAGTTGCTTAAGAGCCTGGTTATGTAGAAACACCATCAAGTCCAGCTATATACAGCACAAGCCACCAAATCCCTCTGGCCTGCAGCCAGACAACTCATTAACCTTCACGGACACGTAGTGCAGCCAATGTATAGTGTGCTGAAAGCATCCAGACAGCAAACCCTTGACCCAAACAGCTGAGAACCTCGAGGAAGGATCCACCCCCCCCCCTGCCGGCGATCTCCCCTCTTCATTGGCTCCCTGGCGCACCATGTGACGTGTCGCCTCAAAGGAACACAATTCAGTTGTAGCCCCTGCTGGCTGACGCGTCACAGTATGCAGTGAGCCAGGAAGCGAAGAGTCACCGGGGACAGCTAGGGAGGAGGTAAGGGGCTGATGAGAGGCGCGGCCGCGAGCCACCGGCTGCAGCGGGGTCCTAGCCTTAGCATACAATGTTTCCACTGCAGCAATGGATTCTGGGTAATGACATGCAAATGAGCACTCACTGTGTCACCTTTGACTTCATGTCCATTTTAACATGGGACCCCTATACGCTTATGCCTGCTGTATTACACAGCTTTCAGCACAGCCTGGGTTACAGCAGTACAGAGCCAGCAACCAACTCACAGACAGAAGAAGACTTCCCCAAAGCAAAATCCCAGATTCCTTAAGCGCCTCCATTCAGGAAAATGTTAGTACCAATAGGCAAAGTGCCTGGGAAAGCCAAATGGATGTTAACTTGACCTCTGACAAGTCACTTCATCTCCCTGTGCTTGCCACTAAAAATTAGATTGTAAGCTCTTTGAGACAGGGATTCCCTTGCCCTTGCAAAATCCAGATTAATATTCGTTCCCCCATAATAATAATAATAATAATAATAATTCTGCACCGGGCAATATCTCCTGATCTGGGAGGTTGATGTTCAAGGGGTCTCCTGGTTCAGCCAAGATCAGAAAAGAATTATACATATACCAACTTGGCTGAGGATGCCCATATGACAAGACAACGGTTTCTCCCTTTACTATAAGAACAGGTCCTGTCTTCGTGCAGTCAGGTCCTTTCCTGCTTGAAGAATCAGCAACCACACACTCTGCAATACATTGATGACGTTTGTGAAAGCAAAGTGATGGCAGACGGGCCCACAACAAGTGGTGTTACCGACCCCTCCGGCAGCAAAAGGGTTAACCGCCCCCTTTGCTTTCCAGACATTGCTGGCAGTGAACGGGTTAAGTAAGAGATGGAAAATGAGGTAGGCATTGGCTGCAGTTATGCGCAGGACATTGGCTGCAGGGTTTTATTTGCATTCTTCCGAGCAGAACAACCAATCACAATACCACAATACCCATCTGTTACCATTCTATGGGAAGTGCACAAAGGGAGCTTTGTGCTAACAGGTGACTCTGTGAGAGCCAGGAAACATGCAAGAATAGGGAGCATTGCATGACTGTTTCAATCATCATATGGTCAAACCTGATGCATGGGGGTCATTCACAAAGCCAAGGCTAATAAACTGTAGCATGCATGCTTTTCATTTGTGCATCGTAACAAACGTGATGGTAATTGTATTGTTATTTTTCTAGTTACTGTTCGCAGAGTTTTACAGAGATAATATGCAATTTATCACAAATAGGGCTGGCTGCATAACACAGAGACGTAAAAAATGGGAGAAAGGAATCCCCGCCCAAAGAACTTACAATCTAAAGTGCGGTGTTGGAAGACTTAGAGACATTTGGGTGTTCAGAAAACATTCTGCATGGAACACTACTATTTTACCAGCAACGCTCCCTATACATTTTTTCCCAAACTGAGCATACTATCAAGATTGTAATTTAAAAAGAAATAACTGCGATATAAAAAACAGACCGTATAGATTAGACATGTAAATTAAACTGTAAACTCTCCAGGGCAGCAGCTTCCTTGCCTAGTATTAGATCAGATTATTGTTGCACTTATTTTAATTACCTTTATATATTGTATTATCCCTTTTGTAAAGCGCTGTGTACACCGTTAGCGCAGTATCAATACAAATGCAGACATGCTACATATATGCATTCTCTCGTCCACTGCAACATATATTTATATTAAATGCAGGATTTCCCTTTTATTGGATCATCTGTGAAGAAATATTGCACAAAAAACGGCGGCAAACGTGATTACACGCTCATCACTAGCCTTGCACAATGGAGAGTCCGCTCCACACTGTGGGATGCACTCCGAGGCGTTTGTGTAAACGCAGAGAAAGGTATGAGGTGCACGCACTGTGCTTTTGGAACACACCCGCGGCGCATGCAGAATCTCACACTTGTGCCACTTCCAATATGGAGGATTTTGGGGAGCATATCACAGGGAAACAAAATGATGCACAGAGAGGCAGCATGTGATACATCTCAGTACCAACAAATCCTACCTGCAATGTGAAACTTCATGGAAGCCAGGTCTTATCCCAACGTCATTCACACTGTACAACATGTAACCCCCTCCAACTGCTCCTACTGACACTCCTATCGCAAGCTAAGGCGGGCAGGACACAACTGGAGCAAAAGTACCTTGATACATGGGTGCAAGGTGAAAAATGCCCTGGTTTTGTGCCAAAATCAAATTGATATATAGACCCATGAGCATACAACACATTTGCCTTTTCATCAGCATTTCTTTGACTTTGTAGTACTGTATGTGTCAAAGGTGGTTGCAAAATTCAGCAATTCCTCAAGGTAAGAGATGGCCAGGCATTTTATTTATGTATTACAATTATGCAACCCCCATTAGCAGTGCTCCTGACTGCAGCCATAGACAGGTCGGGTTTGGTTAGCCCGTGGGCATGATTCCATGATTCTTCATAAGTTAGTCAGCAGTGAGCGCCCAGCCAATATGTTCCCAGGAATGAGCTTACGGCATATGCTCAATGGGAAAAATGAGGCTGATAAGTGCCATTAAAAAAAAAAATTAAAAAAATCAAGTATTTTCAAAATCATTTTTGAAGTTGCTTTGGAGAGTTTTTTTTAAATAGTGTAAATTGAGGAGTTAGTTATTTTGATTCCCTGATCTACTACATTTTGCTCTTCTTCTTGTATACTAAGCACCCCCCTCCCCCACCACGGTCCGTATTCACCATCCTGGGATGCCATCTTCAGGGGGACGCGTTCCGATCCATTCTGATGCAAGGAACTAGACTGACATGTTTTTGCATGTACCTTCCTAACATTATAAAATAGAAACTTGCTACTAGAGATGAGCGAGTTCTTGATTCCAAAAACCAATACAAAACCCCTCAGCACTGACTAAGCTTGCTGCTATGAGCACACATGTATTTATGAAGTTAGTCCGTTTACAAGGGGAGGTAAAAAGGCCAATCTTGAACAGCTGAACAGTTCCGGTGTGATTACTGGTCACACTTCTATTCAAACGCCGTCATGCAGAGCCCGATATAAGCGCTGGGGGGAAAAAAGGCCTCTGGTCTTTTGTTCCCAGTAAATGTATGTGCTCAAAGCAGGACAGTTATTCACTGCGCAGCGTTTTTGTATTGGTTTGGGAATCCAGAATTTCGTTTCTCAAAACAGCAACACTGTAACAAATCAATACCTGTGCCAAATTCCTGCCTGTGCCCAATCCCTGCCTGTGCCCAAACACTATCTGTGCCCAAACACTACCTGTACCAAATCACAGCACGCGGTCATTCTATGAGCCGAGATATTACATTCATTCAAATCACTGAACAAGTACAGAGCAAATTATAGATTGAGTCCATCTCAGAAGATATATTCTGCTATTGCAAACTAGCACTTTTCTCCACTCACCTCACGGTTTTAAGATTTACAGTAGTGTGTGTGTGTTTTATATGTTTGATTAAACAGATGAAACGTTAGGTTTTAATATTGTAGTGGTGCGTTTCCTGAAAGAACGTCATTCTTTTGAGCGTATTCCTTTTCCGCTCTCTGTTTTGTTCCAACAATAACTCTACGCAGCGAGCGGCAAAGTGCACAATGCAGATGTCTGATGTGGTATATCGGAAACCTGTCATATGGACATCAAAAACCCCCAGTGCCCACCATGACTTAACGCATCGTGCGGCCGGCAATGAAGGGGTTAAACGCAGTGTGTGATCTGCATCTTTGGATATTGCCTCCACCCCCCCACCCCCCCAGCTAGGCGCACCAAGACCTGCCATGGAAGAATTAGCCTGCGTCACATCCCCGTCCCTACATTTTTGTTTTATTGAAATGTTTTTCAATGGTTAACACAATAAACTGCATGGATAACGAGAACAATGTGTTTTAAAGTGACACATCACAAGCGGCTGTAAGGTTTAAACACAAGCAAGTATCCTCGTGGCTTCAACACTGGGCTCAATGTAGACATGGTGTGGTTAAATAAACGCAATGGTTCTTTTTTCTGCCTCAGGAGGCACTTCGGTACAAAGAAAAACCACAACACAATGCAAATACAACGTTTCAAAAGATAAAACATTTTTAAACGCAAATGAAACTGGTGAGAACATCCTAAGTAGTAGGGCAATATGTAGGACAGTAGTAGTAGGACATCCTAAGTAGTAGGGCAATATGTAGGACAGTAGTAGTAGGACATCCTAAGTAGTAGGGCAATATGTAGGACAGTAGTAGTAGGACATCCTAAGTAGTAGGGCAATATGTAGGACAGTAGTAGTAGGACATCCTAAGTAGTAGGGCAATTGACATTGTTTCCACAAACAGGTGTATCCAGAACTGCAATTATTTGACAAGTTGTCGAGCAGTGGGGAGTAGTTCAAATAAAAATGGGGTGGCCAACTCCAGTCCTCGAAGACTGAGCCACCTGTGCTGAAGCAGGGATATCCTGAAAAGTTGACTTGTTGGTGGCCCTTGAGGACTGGAGTTGGCCGCCCCTGTAATAGTCTATATTGTCAGGAACCTTATCTTGGTACAAAGGCTTTTAAGAGTATGAAGCCAAGAACAAATGTGAGCCAGGTCATTCCAAGGTCATGCCCGTTCTTTTGGGTGTGGGCCATAAGCAGCTTGTCTGAGTAATTTCCATTGGTCTTCACTTCCAGCCTAACCGGTAATGATCGTTTCCCCCAATGTGGCAGAAGTAAAGAGGTGACCACTGAAGTTGCCAGCGGTCTGGCATGCTTGCCAGTTTGGTTAGAGGCTTTTGGGAATAGGGAAAGCAACATCCCCATGAACACACACCAATTGGAGAGGGAGACTCGGGAAAGCACAAACTGATATCTTACTTACATTAGGTCTCTGCTCCTCCTCGTTGCCCCTGGGCTGCTCCAGAGAGGCTCTTCTGAGCATGGGACTGTCTTCGGGTGGTCCGTTGGCTAGTACAGGCCTATGCACCACTGCCATTACATCCCAGTCTCTGGACCAGCCCCCCTCTTCTTATACCCTCTATTTCAGGAGACTGATGGAAAGAAATAGAGACTTGTTACAGATTGATAGCAGAAACAAAAATAATGTAAATGTGACGACATGTTCAGTACGTATACTAGATAGAAGGGCATCACATATTGAAATTGGAACAAATGACCTCCGCAACATAACACAAGTCATCTCTGTTTATGTTTTTATTTTCCTTAAAGTCGTCAGATTTGCAGATTTAGACCCAAAAGTCTAACTGCAAAAAGCCTGGAGGCAAATATCACAAAATATACAACACATTCTGCTTCTGTTAAAAAGCTAATTAGGAGTTTATATCTACCAGAGGAAAGAAAATGAGAAATTGTAAAGAGCATCCTTAGTGAGACAGGTTTTTTATTTTTATTAGAAACAATGGTGGGCATCTTTAAAAGGCCCAAGAGAAACAGGTTCTTTTTTTCCCCAAACCTCTTTATGTTTCAGGAACAGAAAACTATTGAACACACACACACAACGGAGAAGGGGAAGCGAAGGCAAATGTTGCCATTTTCCCTTAACTGGCTACGTTGCATTGTCTATTTAAAATGATTTAAAAATAAAATGATGATCTCCCCTACCCTCACCACTTCCTAAAGCCTCTCCAAAACCCAACAGTCACCCACCTCATAGATCCAATTGACACCACTGACCCCACTGTCAGACACATCACCATGCCACCGACCGAATTAAATCCACAGACCTTACCCCAACCCGTGTCCACCAACCAAGCCAGCTCTTAAATGTTCCCACCCATAGCCCGGTCCATAATGTTCCCTCCCCTGCCCACCCACCAAACAAGTGTTACTAACTAACGTCCAGCGCTCTGGGCAAGGGCGCTATATAAATGCTCTTATAAATGAATACACCAGTTAATGTGGCTGCAGGGAAAGAGGACGGAAGTACTGTAAGATAACATCAAGGTTTCAAAAACTAAATGGGAAAGAAAAAGATTTGGGAATAGGTTTCATTCCAAGACTGTCACTTCCGGCACAAAATGCATGTATTATTATAGCGATAACCTTACAGAAACATTATAATACAATATATGTGGGACGTGCACAATAGAAATACACAATGCTGCCAGGAAAAGTGCACAGATTCAATCCCCTATTCCATCTCAGGGACCCCACTGACCCCCATGCATTTGATTAGAGGCCTCAGATATATTGGGATACTCGTAGTACAGCGGTTACTGCATCTTTAGCATGGGAGTGTGGTCAGAGATGTACAGGTGTAGAGAGGCGTACGGTCTCGGAGCCGCGGCTGAGAAAGCTTAACGCCGCAGCTCCAGATATAGTGCTGAGGGGAAGGGGGGGCGGAAGCTTCCAGATCGGACCCACGCAGCAATAATCCTCCGGCACCGGGGCGGGTGTGGTCCGGCACCTTGCCCTGGTGCCAAAAGCAGTAAGGTTTTCTACATCTGTACTGAACCAGACAGATTTGTTCCTAGCCTTACTATAGCTGGACAATTACTCTGTACTAAATATGTACCCCTCAAAAAAGTCCCCAAAAGGTATCGCAACCCACAAATCTACAAAAAATGCTATAAATATGAACAAGGCTCCCTCTTTACTTTAAGTGGGTTACGCAAACTTTGAATCCCAGTGCCAGCTCCTTGTGCCTGAGATTTAAACAAGTTTATATAGTGCACATACACATACATTATAGTGTAAATACACGGCACATAAATATACATTATAGTGTAAATACACGGCACATACACATACATTATAGTGCACATACACATACATTATAGTGCATATACACGGCACATACACCATACAATTATATTGCATATACACGGCACATACACATACATTATAGTGCATATACACGGCACATACACATACATTATAGTGCAATACACGGCACATACACATACATTATGTGCCATATCACCACACAATATGTGCACTCACGGCACACACTACATTATAGTGCAATACACGCACTACACATACATTATAGTGCATATACACGCACATACACATACATTATAGTGCATATACACGGCACATACACATACATTATAGTGCACAAACACGGCACATACACATACATTATAGTGCACAAACACGGCACATACACATACATTATAGTGCACATACACTACATTAGTAGTGAACAAACAGAAGTATGTACATCAGAACTCTACCACAAAGGAAAACAAACACACACGTTAAGTATTTGGAGACCATTCAAACCACCTTTAAGAAACGTCCCGGGAGGGGCGGGGGGGGGGGGAGAAAGCATTGTCCACTTAACGGGATGGAAATAAGAAAAAAATCATTAAAAATGGCTATTATATTTTTTTTATAATATACCATATAAAGTAATTTCACGAGAGCCCAGGAGGAGACCAGCAAACAGTAATATTAACATTCTTACCCATCCTACTTGTATCCCCCTCTTAGGGCCCTATTCAATAACCTCAGATAAAAGCACTTCAGCATTCCAAAACGGTTTTGGAGCGCTTGCCTTGAAAAAATAATATTTACACTTTTTGCCTAATTCAATCAAAATGACAATGTAAGAGTACATACATACATATACACAGCAGAACTGATAACCCTGGGTCAATATACTATAAATACAAATATAGTTACATACATGGTTACATAGGTGCATAGTAAAAGACGTACGTCCATCAAGTTCAACCTATGCTAAATTTAGACAACAGATACTTTATCCTATATCTATACTTGCTTATTGATCCATAGGAAGGCAAACAAAAAACCCCAGAGTCATATCATCCAATGATATCTCATAAGGGGGAAAAAAATTCTGTCTAGATTTACCATGGGTTGAACTCGATGGGAATAGGTGTTTTTTTCAACTTTATCTACTATGTAACTATGTTCTGACTTCTTTTTTGTTTTTTTACAAAGTCTTAGTAGAGCTATATCCTGCAGTTCTCTAACACCTGCCATCTATGCTAAACCACTACAAAGGGCTTCACAGCAGGGTTACAGCTGTGGTGGAGCCTGTTCCATGTGCAGAAATGTGGGTAATCTTTGCAGAGTAAAACTCTGTTTTTCTCCTCTTCTGCCCCAAACCACAGAACTGGCCACAATGCCGATGGCAACTTGTAAAAAGAAAAAGAGGAAGCCACCTATATACTTAGTTATCTTAAACAAACAAAAACGTGTGTGAATGGAAGTGAATGGATTAGCAATCAAGCTCCATGCAAGTAATTTCGTTATCCACTATTGGTCGTTATCTCTGTATGAGGTGTACAATCATATAGGAAGATAAGACCAGGAAATGAAGATTACTCATCTTAACCCTTCTCATAGTGAACTGTTGCCATTTTTTTCTGAAACAAATGTTAGCAAAAATGTGTGTATTTTCTCTCTGATCTGTCTGCAATATGGGGAAACAAAGTAGGTACATACTTGGAACCTTAATTTATGTAGCTCGAAGATCTGTATCGTTCCTGCAAATAATGGAAGACCATAAATGTTTAGGGTGATGTCAACAAAAGACTATTCTGTTCAGAGAAACAGGCTTGATGTTGACTAATGCCCACACAACCCTAAACACCATTGGAAGTAAATAAATCACAGCTTTTATTATCATGAAGTGAGCCGTCACTTAATTGACCAGGTTCCTGCAACATCTGAGCTCCTGGAATTCCCATGAATCCTTCTCCTACTGTAGGACCTAACGCTGCTGTCACTTGCCACAACACCCACTAAAAGCCACCCCCTGCTCGCTGCCCTGGCCAGGCATCTCACCACCATTCCACATCAAAACCATGGCCCTTCAGGAACTGCGCAAACAGATAAAGGGCACAGCGGATTTGCTAAAGAGAAGATATTTAATAAAGCCACAAAAAAAAAAAATAACCGACGTTTCGGCTGCCGTTGCAGCATTTTTCAAGGATATGGCTCGAAGAATGCTGCAATGACAGCCGAAACGTCGGTTCTTTTTTTGTAGCTACATTAAATATCTTCTCTTTAGCAAATCCGTAGTTCTCTTTTTCTTTTTCCATTTGTTCTGATATGACGGAGAGCAGCGGGTCTTATGAACAAGGAGCATCGGTATAAATATTCACAAGTCTTATTTTCGCTTGGAGTGCAACAAATTCTTATTCTTTGCCTTAAGGAACTGCAACTGGATAGGGGACCACCTTTTCTACCAGTGTCTTTCATCACGACTAAGGGTCTCCCACCCCCTCCCTTTCTTTTCTTGGAAACAGAACTCCCACAAAAACTTTTCTTGCCACAAGTAGTTCACCCCCTTCTTGCTCTCTCACTTCTGTCCTACCTGCCTTGTTCCAGGCTCCACCTGGGACATTTTGGCCCCAGATCCAGTTCTGGCAGCCATATTGATCCAGGAGAAAAGTAGATGTAGGTCTTTATTTGTAGAGCACCACCCATGAAATTGGCACTTCTAGCAGCAGCCTTTAGGATAAATTGTAGGTGAGAAAGCAGAGCCGCAGGAAGGCCAGAGAGTAAAAGGTTATTATAGTTAAGACAGGAGAGAATAAGGGCATGTGTTTCTTTTAGCTTTAGAGCGACAGAGGAAAGGGTGTATCTTCCATATGTTGCGATACCTTTTGGGGTAACAATATTAGGATTCTGAAATCACTGTACAGTATCATTTAATCTATGAGGAGCCCTACCGTTGGCCCCAGACCAATGAAATCCACCCTTGCCCTAACCCTGGTGCTGCCTCTCTCTACAGAACTATGGCAAAAGTAACATTAAGAATATGTTCAATATACCGCCGATATACAGCGACAAGAACCCACTATATTTAGGAATCATTCATTCTGGTATGTACAGGGATGCATTTTGTAATGCATACTGTGCATGTTCTTGAATAGGTAAGATTCTGTGTTTAAAAGCCCAGAGGGCCAGATTTACTCAACTGTGCAGAGCCTCGGGGCTCAACCCACATTAAAACCAACTTCAACAATTAACTTTTTATTGATGTAGCCCTTTTAACCCTTCCATGTTTCTGCTGTGGTCCTGTGATCGCTGTACAGAGTGCTGGAAATGTGCTACAACTGCACACCACGAGTATCGCAAAACCAAACCTAAAACACTAATGTGAAGGCAGCCATCTATATTTCGTGGCATTTCAAAAATGCTCGAATGCCAAAGTACAGAGAGATGAATTGGTCAGCCCTCTCGCATCAAATAACAGCACAAAAAACGGTTTCCCTTCCCCTTTTTGGGGGGATAGGAGGTGTTCCCAGAAGCTGGGCAAAGGATAATAAATAATTATTTTTTACAGGGGTTTTTTTTTTCTTCCCAACTTGTGTTTTATTATTTTTAAAGGAAGGGAGAGGGAAGGGGGGATACAGAAAATAAAATGGGGGGTAGGTGGGGAGGGCATAGGGAAACATCCACAGCGGTCTCCACGCAGGGAGCAGACAGTCACTTATACAAACGCACACTTCGTTTATCACAGGTATACATACAATTTAGACGGTTTAGTTAGTATAGATAAGTCATCTCAAGGCACGCAGTCTAAGTCAAGTTTGGATTTTGCCATACATAGGTCGCCCACGGGTCCCAAGTTGTCAGAAAACTGTTGAATCTGTCGTGGATTAAACTAGTGAGCCTCTCCATAGCCATGACATGATTTATTTTGTGCATTACTGTTGTGATAGGTGGGGGATCATTCTGTTTCCAGTGTTTTGCTATCATTGCTTTAGCTGCCGACAGGATTTGTATCGTCAAATGGTCTACTTTCCTATCAAGGCCCTCTATAGGTTTTAATAGGAGCACAGTTTCCATATTCCAGGTCGGATCCAACCCCAACACCCCTTTTATTAGTCTTCTGATCCTCCCCCAAAAGAAAATAATCTTGGGCATGACCACCAGATATGCTTGAACGTGCCCAATTGCCCACAGTTTGGCCAGCACATACAGTAGGGGAGGTTAATGGGAAAAAAGAATGAAGGCGCGCAGGTGTATAATACCACCTGTGAAGAATTTTTAGGTTTGTTTCCCTGACTGCTGAGCATCGGGAGGCTCTAGCTATTCTTTCGTAAATTTCCTCCCAATCTTCGTCGGCTATAGGGTTGTCCAAATCCCTTCCCCAGTCTGAGATATTTTACTTATTTGCCCTCTGTACTGACTTATTAAGACCTGCTAAAATTAAGCAATCGTTCCTTTGTGATATTCACCAAGCTGGTATAGACTCTCAAAGGTGGTGAGGGGTCTAATCCAAGTTTCTTTGGATGTAGCGACGATACATAGTGTCTAAGCTGCATATACTGGAATATTTGTATATCTGGGATGCCATATTCTTCTTTTAGTTCAGGGAACAACTTTATCCTGCCTCCCTTTTGCATATCTCCAATGGAGGATAGCCCTATTTTGTCCCATCTTTTCAAGACTGTTGTGCTGGGGTGAACTCCGGGTTAGACCTAACCGGTGTCAGGGGCGAGGGGATAGATGAAATCTGTTTGTATTTGCAATTTTTGTCCCAGATATTTATAGAGTGCGCAAGAACTGGATGGTCTTTGTAGTTCGTTGTCCTACTTTCCCTCTTTACCCATAAAAGGGCTGCCATATCTAACAGCCGGGCTTCCGATCTCTCAATATCCACCCATGGTTTTGTAAAGGGAGCTGCAAACCAGTAGATTAGCGAGCTCAGCCTGGCCGCTTCATAATATTTAGCTAGGCCTGGCTGTCCCAGGCCTCCCCAGATCAGAGGGAGCACCATTAACTTTTTCTTAATTCTGGGTTTCCTGCCATTCCAGATAAATTTGGCTATCTCCCTCTCCAGAGCCTTATGCTGGGACTGTTACTGGTAGTACTTGAAAAAGGTACAATATTCTTGGTAGTAGGTTCATTTTGACCGATATGACCCTGCCTGACCAGGAAATCTGCTGTCCCGACCAATTCAGTAGGTCTTTCTTCAAAATTTTGATTACATTTGGATAGTTTGCGCCATAAATCTCCTCGTACGTTTGTGTAATAAACACTCCTAGATATCTTATCTTATCTGGCTTCCACTTTATGGGAAATAATTTTTTCAGAGCGTTCTCTGTTTCTTTGGTAATAAAGAAGCTTAAAGCCTCTGATTTAGTATGATTGACTTTAAAATTTGATAATTTACCGAATTCGTCTAATATGTCAAACAGAGTTCTTAGGGATGACTCTGGATTGGTCAAGGAAAGTAAAATGTCGTCCGCGAATAGGGATAGCATGTAAAACTTTGTCACCTATAGGGACACCTTGTATCTCTGGGTTTGATCTTATTCTTGAGGCCAATACTTCTATGCAAATAGCAAACAGAAGGGGGGACAATGGGCATCCCTGTCTGGTACCATTGGAGATCTTAAAGGGTGTTGAGGTGTGACCTGAGGTGCGGACTGTGGCTGTTGGGCTGGAGTATAACGCTATTATACCGTTAATGAAATTTTCATGTAGACCCACCTCTCTGAGCACTCGGAACATAAAAGGCCAAGCCACCCTATCGAATGCTTTTTCAGCATCGAGTCCTAGTACCAGTGTGGGGTGTAGGTTCGTGTTGCTGTTGTGAATAATGCTAATAATCCTGCGAATATTATCTGAGGCTTGCCTCTCTGGAGTGAACCCCACTTGGTCTGGGTGGACCAACAAATTTAGGACCTTATTTAGTCTAGTCGCTAGTATTTTTGCGAACAGTTTTATGTCTGTGTTTATCAATGAAATAGGTCTGTAGCTGGGACATATTGTGGAGTTGGGACATATTGTGGAGTTGGGACATATTGTGGGGTCTTTTCCTTCTTTTGGGATAACTATAATTGAGGCTTCTAGTAAATCCCTTGATAGGGCTTCACCATTGAGGATTTTATTGAACCATCTGACCAAGTAGGGTTTCAGTGTGTGCTCAAACTTTTTGTTATAAAAATAAGAGAACCCGTCCGGGCCTGGGGCCTTGGCATTTTTAAGTGATTTTAGGGCGGTAGACACCTCCTCAGCGGTTATTGGGGCTCCTAAATGGCTCGCCTCTGACTCATCTAATTTAGGTAGTCTAGTTGCTTTTATATAGTCGTCTAATTTTGTTGCTGAGTCAGGGTTTTTATTTTTAAAGAAAGAGGTGTCCTTTAAAAGAAATTAAGTCACACTAATATGAATAAAAGATCTTAAGAAAAAGAGTTGTATGTCAGTGTTTATATTCTCTTTTGCATTACATCACAAAATATACTAAAATTATTACAAACTAAAAAGGATAGGACAGTGTTTTTCAACCAGGGTTCCTAGGAAGTTTTGCGTTCCCCAGGTATCCCCTAAAGGGTTCCCTGCAATTTTCAGGTAGTTTGAAAAAAATTGTACCAAATACAGAAGAATTTACAATACATCTGATCTCAGACACGCTGTTAGAGAGGGTCGGGGTTCCTTACAATGCATCTGATCTCAGACACTCTATTAGAGAGGGTTGGGGTTCCTTACAATACATCTGATCTCAGGACACTCTATTAGAGAGGGTTGGGGTTCTTACAATGCAATTGATCTCAGACACGCGTTAGAGGGGTCGGGGTTCCTTACAATGCATCTGATCTCAGATGCACTATTAGAAGGGGTTGGGATTCCGCAGAATTTCACAATGTAAATACTGTATAGGGCTATTTAACCAAAAAAAAAAACATTGGAAATAACTGGGATAGGACCAACAAAAAGAGAAGCAGGGTATCCCCGGAGTTGAAATTATCAAGGTCCATCTGCTTCATATGTAGAAAAAAGTAAATAAAAAAAATCCGGAACCACACCATGAGCTGCCGGTGGGAATTCAGATTAATTCAGACTGCCACAGATACCGAAAAGAACTTAGACATCTCCTAGATGTAGTTGGGGTGAGAAGAAGCTGGATTTCCCATCAGCTCTAGGTGGCAGCCAGCAGTTTCCATCCATGTGCCAGTGGAGCTGTATGTCCCAAACCTGTCACACAAACGGTGACTGAGCCAGGGAAATGTATTTATAAAGTTGGGTCTCTTCTGAAGATTGCAGCAGCCTGGATGTCATCTCCCTTATTCAATCTTAGACTGTGAAGCCAAATTGTAAAGTTCGATTCTACATGAACTGTCAAACCTACTCTTTGACATTGTTGGTTAAATTAATGTATGGTCAACACTTGCACCATAAGCTGTCTAAATCTTTTCCTATGGTTATTTTTTTCCAACTCAAAATGCATACTACAGACCTAAAGAAGCTGACACCCATGCTATCCACTGCTGGATTCTAGCACCACTAGGCCCTACTATGAAAACCAAAATAACTATTCATTCACAGTCACCATAGAAGATAAAGTAAACGCGCTCGTTCTCTAACACGATCTTGGAATGACCACTTTCCCTTTTGCAGCTGATGTGGTGTGAAGGCCACCCCTCCTCACAGTCCCGTCGCAGGATGGCTCCAACCGCCGGCAGCAGCAGAAAATGAAAACAAGAGCGCACCAAGGGTTCAAGATTATATAAAAACAAATAAATAAAACAGTAAAAAACTTACATATGGGGGTAAGTATATCAGTAGAACAGTGCAGGGGAAAACAGTCCTGGTGGTGTCCTGGGCACAGGGAATGGTGCTGAGGCTTACGAGGTAGACCCGCGCGCTGGGGCTGCCTGGCTCGGCACCACGTTGTTCTTCTCCGGGTTGGCGGCTTCTCGCGGACCCGTGGATGTTGCCCGCCTCATACGACGGTTCACAGAAAAAAAATTTTTCCGGTTCACGGACAGTTTGGATGTTGATGGGACTACTGAGGCTAGTACACCACGTCGGCTAATCTCCAATTGCACGTAGGGCTTTCGCAACGCGTTTCACACGGTGATGGCCAATCAATTACCCTATTGGGAATACAGCATACTGAATAAAAGGCCCCCAGTAGGTGTCCAAAAATATCGCTGATGAAGCAACACACCGGTGAAAACGCGTTGCGAAAGCGCCTACAGTGCAATTGGAGATTACGACTGGTGTACTAAGCCCTCAGTAGTCCCATCAACATCCAGAGACTGTCCGTGAACCGGAAAAAATTTTTTCTGGAACCGGCGTATGAGGCGGGCAACCAATCCACGGGTCCTGCGAGAACAAGCGCAAACCCGGAGGAAGAACAACGTGGTGCGAGCCAGGCAGCCCAGCGCGCGGGTCTACCTCGTAGCCTCAGCACCATTCCCTGTGCCCAGGACACACCAGGACTGTTCCCCTGCACTGTCTATGGATATAGACTTACCCCATATGTAGTTTTTACTGTTTTATTATTTGTTTTTATTAAATCTTGACCCTTGGTGCGCTCTTGTGTTTCATTTTCTATTCATTCACAGTCATCAAGAACTACCAGAGCTCCGCTTTTCAGTACAAGGATGTTGTGTAAGTGGCAACAGCTTCGCCGGTTTCCACATCACTGCTGTACAAAAGGTGCAATACGGTGACATTAATGACATTAATACACTTCCATTGTAGCTTGAAGCGGTCAAAGTAGTAACAGCCCAAACGGTGTCCCCCCATCTGGATTGTTTTACCCTCACCATCCTGATTTAATAGCACTGTTGTAGCCCTGTACCCAGTAAGGGACTAGTAAGTACTGTACCATAAGACGGATGGCCTTTCTTTCTCTCCTGCTGCAGCGCAGCGGTCTGAAGGTACCAAGGGGGATGGAGGGAGGACCACTACATTTTTACTGACAAACTTCTAGTTCCATTTTCTTCTAAAAGAATAGTGGCTTTTAGAAAGCTTTCCTCCCTTTCTACTTCCTGAGCAGACATACTGTGAAGATCTTTGAGAAATATAACATCAGATTAGCCCTTCCGCTACTTTAAATAAATCTATAATGCTTAAGCCCGGGACGGCACGGTGGCTGTATCTGTAGCCCACTTTGAGCACTGCAGATGGGACCATGCAAACACCTCTTTATATTTAAGTAATGATGGAAGCAGAGCAACATCCTGTCCCTAATGTCTTGGAGTCAATCAGAAGAATCAATTAGACCTGGCGTACTCAACACCAGTCCTCAAGCCCCCCAACAGGACAGGTTTTAAGGATATCCCAGCTTCAGCACAGGTGGCTCAATCAGAGGCTCGGTCAAAGACTGAGCCTCCGATTTAGCCACCTTTGCTGAAGCAGGGATATCCTTAAAACCTGAGCTGTAGGAGGGGGTAGGGGGGGAGGTCTTGCGGACTGGAGATGAACACCCCTGAATTAGACTATATATAAAATACAAAACAAATTGTGCCAACAATTACACTAGAGACATCAGTCGTTTAGTACCCTGATAAAGTTTGCAAATATAATGGTAAGAATGATTGTTGGAGTGCAGCCGCAACGGCTTGTATAATTATTCCTGTGCTGGTCAAAGATAAAATAAATTCTGTTCTTTCACACCATTTCCTGAATTGCACAGAATAAGGATTTATTGCGATCTGCGTATATATTGGAATATCATCCCTACGAAAATATAATTACAGTCACGTTAAAATAAAGCACTCACCCATATATCCATGTGTCCTGTTAAATTGAACAATGATCGTCCCTTATCCAGCTGGTGCTTTCCTGTCCTGCGATGTCCTGTCCCAACCAGGCTCGCGTCGGTAAAGACTCTAATAGCGGCACTTTGTAGAAGTCCGACCTGTGGTGTGTATCACCGTACAGCTCTGTCTCATTTTAAACCTCCCTCTGTCTCCACACACAGAGTGGTGTTCAAATAACAAACCACACTGCCGTTCTCTTCTTCCTCCCCCACATTTTATGTGAAACAACAAAACGAATAGGAAACAAAAATATTTGTGGGCTTGACGAATGAAAATATAATGGTGTTCCAGCACGTCACTTAATGTGCACCTTGCACAGAGCACTTCCTGGTTTCATAAATGCATCAGAACGTGACCATGCGGTTGTCGAGGGATGTGGTAAATACCTGTAATCACCGCTTATGTCATGTATACAGCCTGACAGGACTCTCCGTACAGGAGCTGGGAGCACAAAATGTGTCATTGCTAATGTTACAACAATGCCCAACATCGCTGTTTGGGGAGTCACTGACATATTCATAATCATTTCCAAACTGCTGAGCTAATGGCTGTGTCCCATCATATTACAGTATGTAAATGGCAGAGTGGAGGTGAACAATGAAGTTCAGGGTGTAGGGCTAACAGATTGTTATTGTTTTGATGTAAAGCAATGTTACATTTTAATGATCTTACGCCTTCTCCGTGCCAAGCATCCCTTTTCAGCAAATGAATGCTAAAAATCTGCTGCAATGGCAAAGCTGATCACTGCCGCCAACCAGCAACCTGCAAATACCCAGAATACCCAGAATTATGCAAATACCCCACACATATGTTGTGTTACGACCACTTTGAGACCCACCGATTCCTCTTTCTTAGCAATTTTGTTTTCCAGAGGATGGGGGTCATTCAAACATCACCACAAACCTGTCATTTCGCATTCTTTAAATTACAACCATTTTGTCTTCCATGGTTCCTTAAAATGGTTCGTAATGTGTGTCACCCATGTTTAAACAATTATTAGTGACCTATAGAAATCAAATCTAAAATTGGAGAGTTACTTAAGAACCCTTCTATTGGCTAATAGAGATAGGAATTCTGACATTGTTGAAGGGGACGGACTGACGCTGTACATTTCTCAGTGATGAGCATAGTAACGGCCTCATAGTAAAGTAATAGGATCTGAAAAATAGCACAAAAATGCTGGGACGTCCACTCCTGGAAAGATTGGCAACTGTCTTGAATGTTTTCCACTTTTGAATAATCTTTCTCACTGTAGAATGATGGACTTTAAATTTTTGGAAATAGCCTTATAGCCCTTCCCAGATTGATGGGCAGCAACAATTGCTTCTCTAAGATCATTGCTGATGTCTTTCCTCCTTGGCATTGTGTTAACAAACACCTGAATGCTCCAGACCAGCAAACTGCTAAGACTTCGACGTTTTTAGAGGTGGTCACACTTGTTGATGATCAATTAATCAAGGGCATTTGATTAGCAGCCCCTGTCTGCTTCTTAGCATCTTAATTCCTATGGAAGCAGTAAGGGTGTACTTGGTTTTTCACACATAGATTCTCCATTTTGGCTTTATTTTTGTTATTTAAATCATGACAGTGTAATATGTCATGTGTTGTTGTTCATCTGAGGTTGTATTTACCTAATTTTAAGACCTGCTAAGGAACAGATGATTGTTATTATGTCCTGATATGTAAAACCATAGAATTCAAAGAGGGTGTACTTTTTTCTCCCATCATCTTCAGCCCTTGTCGAGCTGTTTCTGGAAGAAGGCCTCCCCAATGATCTTCCAGGTGTTGCGGTTCAAAAGCCTCTTTACGTTGCTCCAACAAATTTTCGGATTTCATTCTCCCATCTTCCTTCTGGTTGTCATCTTGGTCTTTTAAGCTCTCTTGGAATCCAGTAGAGTACGATCTTTGTCCAACGATGGTAATTTCTTCCGATATGTGCGGTCCACTGCCATTTTCATGTTGTCACCCTTGTGATGTCACAGACTTTTTTTTATTTTGAACCCATTCATTACTTTTCCTGCCCCTTCGGGTAATACCCAGCATACATCTCTCCGTACTTCGTTGCGTTGTCTGAAGCTTCCGAATTATCTTCCTATTTAGGGTCCATGTTTCACATTCTTAAGTGAGCACGGGCAGAATACACTGGTCGAAAACGTTCTTTTTGAGGAACAGTGGAAGGTTCCCTAGAAATATCTTGTTTCTTCCAAATGCCTCCATCCCAACTTCATTCTTCTATCGATTTCAGTCAAAAGGTTCCCATCAACTGTTATTTGTCGGTCAAGGTAGACAGTCTTCGACTTCTTCTAGTGCTATTTCATTTATTTAAATCGTTGCAGACTTGACACATTTGTTGAACATCACTTTAGCCTTGTTGATATTCATACGGAGGTCCACATTCTTACTTGCTTTGGCGAGTTCTCCAATTTTTTGCTGAAGGTCTTCTGGACTTGTGGCAAATATAACAATGTCATCTGCAAATATTAACCATTGATTTTGATTCCTTTTTCTTCCCAATCTAATGTCTTGAACAATTCTTCAAGTGTTGCAGTGAAAAGCTTACGTGACATGGTGACTCCCTGGCTGACCCTTATCTTGCTTGAACCTTCATGTGATCTAATGGTTGCATTGCACTCAAACAAGACGATGGTCAACAATAAAAGGACCATGCACTAATCATAAAAGAGGTTTGAGGACTCTACGTGAAATTATGTGCGAACACAAATAACATCAGGTATCATCCAGCAGAGGACAAGCGAGAAGAAACCACCAATGATGTACCATGCGTCTTTCAGAAGAATTGGCAAAAGTCCATGAAGAATAGGAAGGCTCCCGGGGAAGATGGAATTACAACTGAAATCTTGAAAGAAGCTGGGGAAGAAGTAGAGAAAATCCTTGCGACACTCTTTACAGGCTGCTTGAAAAACAGGGACATTCCAGAGCAATGGAGTAATGCCAGAGTTATCCTCATCCACAAGACCAATCACTATGTCCAAACACTTAGAGATAGACACACACACACACACCCTTATCAGTAAGAAATGCCGCTTAATAATTATTATTCTGTTTGTGTCATTAAGTAACAATTTCCTTAGTAGTTATGCTACAAATCCAGCACACAACGGGTTAATTTCATCTGGAGTAATGACATTTAAAAAGTGTCTGTTTTTTCTGTGTCTCAGAGGTTATTGGAGTCAGATCTGACCAATATTAATGGGCCAACTTTATTAGTCGGGGGAGGGGAGGGGGAACTACTAAAACCATAAATGAACAATATGTATATATGATGGATGTCTGGTGACAGTACCCAGAACTGCCAACTGTTACATACGCCTATACCATATATTATCTCTTACTGTGCATGCAATGTCTTTATTTATAATGTATAACCTCGTTCACCTAATGTAACTATGTATTTGTAACCAAGTATTTGTCATCATAACTCTGTGCCCAGGACATACGTGAAAACTAGAGGTAATTCTCACTGTATTACTTCCTGGTAACACATTTTATAAATAAATAAAATAAATAAATACTACAGGCCCTAGATGCCATCTTCAAAAGGGGCCCAACAATCTCCAAAATCCTTCCTTTGAGTAGCAGAGACCATGACAAAGGGTCACTATTCATTCCCCCCCCCCCCCAACCCCGCGCCCTTACAGATTTACTTAATATAAAATGTCTCCAATCTGATATAATTCACAAACATAATGAATATACCATTGTGACATGTGAAGTGAGGCGGATGAAATAATCCCAAAACACACCATAATATTGAGGGTGCAAAGGTCAGATATTTGGCTACCCCTCAAAATTAGGCCGCGCTTATAGTGCCGGCGACGCGACGTTGCCCGAAAACAAATGCATTGCCACCGCCGCATGCGCTTATAGTGCGCGCAACGGCGACAAAGCGACAGAGAGACGTCTCCATCGCAAAAATTGGTAGCCGATAAAATTAGATTTTTCAAGGGCTGGCGCGTCACGTGACCAAATCAAATTTCCGGAATCACGCAACACCGACGCCCGGTGAAACATAACTTTCGCCGGTGGCGACGGCGACATCACCCATCGTGTCGCCATCGACGGTACTATAGGCACAGTCTTAGGAGTAGCCCCGGCAAGACAGATTTCTATGCCTTTGGCAGACACAGCCGAACAAAATGTTGTGGGCCACATTATTCTATGAGGTACAGAAAGAGAGTTAGGGGTTATTTTTATACTGAGACTTATTTTGAGTTTAAAAACGATTTGCCATCATAAGTGTCACAGGAGATGGATGAGTGGGAATTAAGGATACACCCACGAAACGTGAGGCTCATCTTTGGGACAGAGGCAAAGTTAGGATAAAAAAACATTATGGAATAAAACTCCTCTTGTTGAATTCGAATTTCACAACACGTGGATTCTCATATTCCAAACACACGACCTCTTTGAGGAGTCTAATAAGTGGCAACGTATTTAGGCTTTGTGATATTTTACCGATTATTTTATGAACCGTCTGCATTTATATACTGTACTGTATGTCTTTGAAACGTTCTTTTTCTGTAAACTAGCACTGCACTACTTCTCGTACATTCAATCTAACATTGAATAAGTACAGTCTATGGGCCCTAATTTGAACCTAATTAGAAGAGATTAAATCGCATTTTAGGACACATTTTGCTACATTGGGTTTTGTTTTAATTACATATTTTCCCTAATAAACAGGGACCAAGAACTCTGAAGGTAAGACCGTGC
Organism: Ascaphus truei; assembly: GCA_036426205.1. NCBI lineage: Eukaryota > Metazoa > Chordata > Amphibia > Anura > Ascaphidae > Ascaphus > Ascaphus truei. The sequence goes on from CM071569.1 coordinate 283,488,819, forward strand.
AATTATTCTTGGTGGTGGCAGCATATTGAGGTGTAATGTGATGGGTTTTGGGGAGATATTGTTCATTTTGAGGGCCCTGCAGGGAGGTAAAAAGGAGTCAGCAGGATAGATGAAGTATTAACCCTTTTCACATACACAAGTCACGTGTTCCCAGGTGTGCCGTTTGTGACAGTCCTATTACACACCGTAATTATGGTTTCAAAGCTGAAGAGTGATGTGTGCACCTTCTTAGTAAATAAGGATAACATGTTTTTTCCATGCATTTAGGCTGTGTCAACAAAGTCCCAAAACCAGAACATTCGAAACATGGGCTGGCTCAGAGAAGCAAGTTTTTCCTGCTGGACAAGGGAGGAGAAAAAAATAAAGCGCGGCTTCTACTATACATTACTTATTAAAAAATGGACAGACTTTACAAACTAAAGCAGCAATCCCACCTAAAATCACTTTTTTTTTGCATTGGAACTGGGGGTCTTCTGGAGGAGAACCGCGCTATTAGATTTGACCGGAGATACGTACCCGTTTAGTTACCGTTTCCTCATGGAATGTAGACGACCTTCCGATAGGAAGCCACGAGGTCAAACCCCCAATGAGGACGCGGCTTCCTATTGGCAGACGTGACCCGCAAAAATTGGCGGCCATTTTAAATTCCCTAAAAGGTAGGGCTAACCCGGCAAACCAGTATATAGCCTGTATCCCTGGAGTAAAAAGAGCATGGGTCAGATCCGGGTGACCCCCTGGTTTTGAATGGTGTAAAAAAAATTAAATCACGGGTTTCTGCTTTAACTGCTTACGGCACAGGTGCTCTGACATTGTAAGACAAGCAGCTCTAGAGAGGTATTACTACAGATTCGCAGCTAAGTGATGTTACTTCCCTAATAGTGGCAGAAGGGATTATCTAAAAGCGTCTTGGGAAGTGGCATTGCTGCCTTGGTATGCAGTAATTACATATATTATCTATGATTTACAATCACATATTGCAAGCCTAGGAAAGAGATGTACTCATGTACACACTAATCCACCACTTAAACTGCAGCACCCGCTCTGCAAACTCCTTTTTCTGGGCAACTAGTTTAGAGGCAGTTTCCAGTCTGCAATTATTTGAAACCCCCTAAAACGGTGGCAAATCGGAGGTCAATATCTCCCAAAATAGGCAGCCCCAAACTATGCAGTGGTCCGGCACTGGCAGAATTTCCTGGTCAAACATTGTATAAAGAAATAATTCATCCAGCAGCACAGATGGCATATATTTTTTTAACAGGAAAAAAAAGGGGGGATACGAGCACCGCAAAAATGACACTCTGGCTAGGGCATGTGCAAAAAGTGAAAAAAAGCTTTATTGTGGCTTACACGCCATTAAAATTACATGTTCACCGTCCTCTGACGCGTTTCGTTCCCAACCAGTGGAGGACAGGATCCCCGGATAGGACGCAGCTGTACGGAGTGCTGCAGGACATCGCAGACCACGGAACACAGAGAGGCCCACCAGAGAAGGGACCGCCGGTTGGAGACACGCTCACCGGTCAGGTTAGACGGCTTCACGTCCGTGTGTGGGTTATTAACCCATTGCGACAGACTCACTGCCTACTGCCCTATTATTCATTACCTTATACCTCAAGTGACAGAGTACTCCGCTTGTTTTATATATATAAAAATATCTTAGTACTTTCAGATTTACCAGCAAGGTTTTCTTTAGAGCACCCAATTAGGGTTAATCCCCTTACTCACCCATATATTTTTTTAACATGGGATGCATCTGTATAATAGCAAACACGGAGCAAATCTAAGCTTAAGCCATTGCAATTTGTTTAGCGCAAAAAAAAACAAAAAAAATTTAAACCTTTTCCTTTCAATGGGATATTTTCTTTGATACAGTTGGAGCAATTGTTTTGCCCCAGAATTGCACCACTTTTGCCTTGATGGATAAAACCCACGTAGCGCTGATTTTGTGTTAGTGCTGCTGGAGATAAACTCACATGGCCAAGGAGGAACAATCCACATTTTTTTTTCTCTCTTTTTTTTCTCTCTTTTTTTTCCTGCTATACAATAATCCTTTCATTTCTTTATGGATTGCCTGAAAAGCACTCCAAGTAGAGTCAGTAATATCTTAATATCGGAATATCCTGTGGCCCCTGCACTCAGTACTGTATATTTCTGCAATAATGATATCACCTTCATGTAAAACACAGACACGCCACCACAAGAACAATGAAAAAGGACTGAGGGGCTGTCTGTAATATCCCTTACAAGGACATGCACAGTAGTACAGTAGTAACCAATATCTATAGTCCACTGGAGTTCTCATTTCAAATAGAGGTCATGGCTTAAGTATCGCTCCACCAAAGCATTTCCCATAGGCCTCTTATATAAAAGCTCTGGTATGGCGGCACTCCCGCAGATAAGGGGAATTTGCCTGGGTGCGCTGTAAGATATACACGTAGTCTGTGCAAGCACTCACAGGACCACAATGCTAAGGCTATAGCAGTGCTTCATTACACACAAACATAGATACATACAGTACACGTATGTATGTCTTTATTTATTTTTAAATCTTTATTTCACGTGTGTGAAATGAAGAATTTCAATAGCCTCGACCGAGGACCCTATTCCCAACACCCACAGACACAGCAATACTCTACACTGGCGTCTACTTCAATTACGCCTTCCCCATACATTTCTAGGAGTCTCCCAACATGTCCCTCGATTGTGAGCTCTCCGGGGCAGGGATTTCCTTTCCCAACACGTGCTGCTATGTTCACAGCATGCATTGCATTAGATTGCCCTGTATTCGAATCGCTGTATTCTGCAAAGCAGTGCGTACATTGTTGCTGCTATATAAATAAAAAACATACCTGTATGCATAAGCCATACATGCTGCCTCTAATGTGACAGTGATTAGCTGCACTGGCGCCCGAGTGGCATGCAGCTCGTTACTCTGCATATAACAAGTGCTCAATGAACAAATCTGCTCACATCTCCTTTATTGGAAACTTATATTTAGCAACTTTAAAAGTTGCAGTCCCCCCCAACAAATGTTTACTAAGTAAGCTCAGTGTGCTGCTCCTTAAAGCAGATTACTAACCTTATTTTCTAGATCTTATTTGGAGGTTTATGTAAGAAGACCCACAACCTGCAATGAGCCTCTGCTGCTCCTTCTAACCTGTTCCACTTCTCTTCCGTGTGCAGACTTCAAACAAGATCAGAGAAACGCTCCGAAACAGGGATGTACCCGAGTGGGAGAGGCTCCGCAGCCATATACACTTTGGGGTTGGGATCAGTATTTCAAATGTTACATTTAGTGAGTTGTAAAAAGAACAAACAAAACCACACTATATAGAGGTGAAAAGAGACCCCCTACTGAGATGGAAAGAGACCACCCTACTGAGGTGGAAAGAGACCCCCTACTGTACAGTGTGGTGAAGACATCTATATAAAAATAGAAAGTAAAATGACCGTGCAGTGGGAACTGCACATTGAAGATGTTCTCCCTCAATAATGTCACAATGGTTTCATTTAAATATCATTTTGGGCGAGAATTCCCGAATCTCAAAAAGGCGACTAAAGATTTGACAGCTGAGAATGGAAGCAGGAGGTGAAGACATCCAAGCCGTGCTACTCCCGACCCCTCCAGGTGAGGAAGCTAAAGCTGAAGTGAAGCATCACAAATTTACAGGTAAAAATACCAGCTGGAAAAGAAGTATAGATAACATTTTATATATGTATATATTTTTTTAATTACATTAAATACCACTATAGAAGCAAAAAGGCTCAATCAGGGGCTTGGTTACAAACAAGTTAACGTTTTTCGGCTGTCCCTTGTGTCCAGTTAAGATCTAAATTATACTGCATGACAAGTGGAGCCATGTTGTGCCGAGGACATATTTCCATATTTTATTAAATATACTGGTGTGAAATTAAAGAGAATACTCAACATGAGTCAGAGTACACGGAGGATACAAGGAGTATAAATAGGTTTTATTCCATAGTGTAATGAATATGTACTTTATTCATCATCAGGAATTGCCAAATATAGACCTGCCCAGTAAAGAGAACGGAAAGTTTTACTATAGCCTAGAGCTCTACAATAACAGTGAAAATAATAGGATACATCCATTAATGTCAGTCATTTTGTTCAAATGTAAAACTGAAATACAGAAACATTTTGTTTCCTTTTATCCAGCATGAACATCTATTCACAACACAACAAAAGACAAAGAGACCGAATGCGACATCCAATATGACAAATGATATAGTTAAATACTTCGCTTTCTTTCTTCTCATAAGCACGGGCCAAAGAACGACTAAATGACCCTTACTTATCTGTCTTCTCATAAGGAAGAGCCACTTAGTCAAATTCTTTGGCCCGTACTTATGAGAAGAAAGACATAAGTTTAGAACTATATCATTTGCCATATTGGATGTTGCATTGTGTCTTTTTGTCATATACACAAGGACACAATCCCAGTAACACTCCTTTTGACACAAATATATGGGGTGTGGTGTGTTTTGGATCTGAGCTTGCAGAGGTTGTGTACGCACCTCTTTACAATAGTTTAAATGATAACATTTCTGACTAGGATGGATGCATTTAGACATACAGTAAAGCTGGTTTTGAAGTATGTCCCGCGTAACGAGAATGGAGTTTTGTGGCGTTTCTGATGGCCTAGGTGTGTATTGGGTTAACTTTTCTTGTCTCTTACTGAATTAAATTATGTTGCTCTTGCTGTGAACGGATGCTTCTGTTGAGATAACGCCTGGAACAGCAGTAGTAGTTCCAGATAGTATAGGTGTTCCCACCCCCCACCCCCCTGCTTCCATAGCTGGCCTCTTGGATGGCTTCCTGAGCCTGTTTGTCCTGTGCACAGGAATAGGAAGAGACCTTCACCTGTGGCAGAACTACACGTGTGTGCTCTGCACGCAGGACAAGCGTGATCACATTATATTTACCAGCCATTTTATCTCTGAAATGGTGGGGCTCCCCTGGCTGACATCGTGCGTTATCCTGATTGCTGTAAGCTCCTGAATATACCCGAAACGAAGTGCGCAGTAAATTGTATTTGACTAACAACTGGTATTGGCGTGTTCATGGGCACTCGTGGGTGAGATCGAAAATCCATTTTGCATAAGCATTTTCCCTGTCAATGAAAGAAGTATTTCCTGTCAGAACATCCTGGGATACAAGTCAGTAAGTGAGCAGCTTGTAATTACTCGGAGCTTACGATTAATGACTAAACAGAAGCAATTACTGGTTACAGATCACTGTACAGGAATACCTTTCAGTGACTCCTACTGATCTCTTTGTAATGGCGTTATATATCTTCAGTGGTTAATATCCCTGATCCATGCAGTATTTACCGGTCACCAGTAAAGGGACACATTTTGTAAGCCAACAAGCTGCAACTGCACCTCTGCTTCCTGTAACTGGCTATTTCAAGTCCTAACACAGTGACCCCCAAAATGACCATAACACAGACTGCTTTACTCATTAGGCGGTGCCTCTGCCCAACTTCTTCTTGCAGCTAACAGGTCAGACCCAAGTCCTCAAGATCCCGCAACAGGTCAGGTTTTAAAGATATACCAGCTTCAGCGCAGGTTCGCTAAAATTAGTGGCTCAGTCTTCCACTGATTGAGCCACTTGTGCTGAAGCAGGGATATCCTCAAAACCTTGACCTGTTGGGGGTCAAGAGAACTGGAGACGAGAACCCCTGGGTTAACACAAGGCAAGGTATCGAAAAGGCAATATAAAGGAACTAAAAACAAACAAACAATCACCACCTTGGAACAAATCTGTTTTTACAAACCTCTCCAAGACGACTATTTTTTCTCAAATAGATTTGGAGCCTGAATTTATTTTTTGTTTTATTTTGCAAAATGAAGCAGCTGTAATTCGGGCTGTTGTCTAAAGCAGCGTTTCCCAACTCCAGTCCTCAGGGAACCCCAACAGATCAGGTCTTAAGGATATCCCTGCTCCAGCACAGGTGGCTCACCCAAAATGACTGAGCCGCTGATTGACCCACCTGTGCTGGAGCAGGGATATCCTTAAGACCTGACCTGTTGGGGTTCCCTGAGGGCTGAAGTTGGGAAACACTGATCTAAAAAATGTAAAAACGACTAAATAGAAGACGAAAACAAACCAAAAAAAGCCAAGGGAACTTTACAAACATAAATAAATTGTTGACCCTCAATAGATTAGATGTCTGGATTGTTTAAGGCAAAGAAAACATATCTTACTGACTTCTGTATGATGTCCTGAAGCCAACTGCTGGAACGGGAATGTTTGGCCAATCTTTCTACGCCTCGCCAGGCTGACATCTAAACCTTGCAGTACCAGTTTTCTGATTGAGGGAAAGTGCAACTCTCTTCCTCCTCCCCGCCCCCTGCTCACACACCCAAAAGGTAACATGCTGCACTGTGTAGTGTCACTATACTCTGCCAGGCAAATACAAGTCCTCCCCAGGTCTCCAACACGCAAACCATCTGCAGCAGGAGCGGCCAACTTCAGTCCTCAAGGGCCACCAACAGGTCAGCTTTAAAGGATATCCCTGCTATTCAGCACAGGTGGCTCAACCAGCGGCCCAGTGTGCTGAAGCAGGGATAGCCTTAAAACCTGACCTGTTGGTGGCCCTTGAGGAATGGAGTTGGCCGCTCCTGCTCTACAGTGTTAACAGACCTCTTGGCAGGGGTGAGGCCCTCAGCTGCCCTGGCTAACAGGCCTATTGTCATAGTTCTGTTGGGAGCCATTTCTTTTTATCCTAAATCCTCGTCCCCACTGCTCGCAGTTACGCGCGCGCTACGGCGTACTACCATTACATCATGACCACGCCCCCGCCGCGAATGATCTGAAGACCTTCCGATCGTTCGGATGGAAAGAACGCGTGCCGCCAGGCACTCCGGTGTGCGCACTGAGGCCGTAGCCTTAGGCCCCAGTGTGCGCGTGACTGGGTGACTAGCGGCGCGCGTTCCCTCCAAGGACTTCAGATCACTTGCGACAGAAAGGCATGGCGACTTGTCCTGCTTTCTTCAGGCGCACACAGGCAGTGACAGGGGCCGGCCCCATAGAGGTCTGTATCTTGTACGCGCCGCACACGCCGTAGCCACGCGCAGCCACGAGCAGTGGGGACAAGGCCTTAGATGGACAAAGTTCAACATCAATAGCACCCACAGCACGGGGTGAGGTGCTCCGCAGTAGGGCCAATTAGGTCTTGAAGCTCAGGAATTCCTGTTTCCAGTAAATAAAAAGTAAAAAAAAAAGGAGAGACCTGTGAGGTTTAAGCCACTTTGGGCCCTACGGCAGTAACTTACATATGCCTCCCAGCTGCGGAACGGGAGCAAAGCCAGTGCAAGTGATTTATATACATAAAGGGATACATCGCGCTGATTTCTATGGGATTCCTTTTCTTTGACAAACATGGTGGTTTTAGCTGACGGGCTTAGGGACGGATTGGAGAGCAGGAGGTGGCAGAGGCGCACGAGGGCTGTGGGCAGAGACCTCCTGTACAGTGCCTGCCCTTTCTCTCAATGCACACTGTGCCTGGGAGAGGGGTGTCTGTGCGAGACACACACACACACACACACACACACACACACTGAGCACTGACTCCTAAAGTATTTAATATTTTTGTCCACCCCTGAAATTTATATTGGGTATCAGGAGAAAACCAGGAAGAAAATAACACTGGTCTGGAATGGTGTTCAGATTGCTTTAATTTCCTTCCCTGGTTATGTTTTTTGTGATATCACTGGAGCATATTTATCTGAACCCATTTCCTAAGTGTATGTAATCTGATCTTCCATACACGCTGGCTTACCTCCCCTTTTTTATTTCTGTTCCCCTACCGGTTTTATACATTATCACAATTGTCACAGCTAGGCTTGCATGCATCCCTTATGCGGGCATCATGCTGCAGGCCCCGGGGACAAACACAAACCTGCTCACATTATTTAAGATGCCATCCTGCAATAAATTGAAGGGAAATATAGGAAGGGAAAACATGTAAGCTCGCGGACGCTTCCCCTGCCCCCAGAGGACTCCTCTTTCTCTGCCCGCCACAGAGGATGGCTCTGCCCCCCACAGAGAAATCCTCTCTCTGCCCCCCAGAGAGGAGCTCTCTGCCCCCCCAGAGAGGAGCTCTCTGACCCACCCCCAGAGTAGGAGCTCTCTGACCCCCCCAGAGATGAGCTCTCTGCCCCCCCCAGAGAGGAGCTCTCTTCCCCCCCAGAGAGAGCTCTCTGCCCCCCCCAGAGAGGATCTCTCTGCCCCCCCCCCCAGAGAGGAGCTCTCTGCCCCCCCCAGAGAGGAGCTCTCTGCCCCCCCAAGAGGAGCTCTCTGCCCCCCCAGAGAGTGGCTCTCTGCCCCCCCCATATAGGCGCTCTCTGCCCCCCCCAGAGAGGAGGTCTCTGCCCCCCCCAGAGAGGAGGTCTCTGCCACACTTTGAGCGTTTCCATCTTGCCATCGTGATGAATAAAACAGCAGGAGCTGCCCCTTTTAAACCCTTCAGCACTGGCACGGAGCCCTGGCATGTAACACAGGACGATGCTGGCTTCCTGCTTTGAAGAGGTTAGTCTAGAGAAAAGTTGCCAACTCTGGATATTTGTGTTGTTACAAAATAACCCAGCAGTCAAGGCAGATCTTGATGAATAAAAAGGAATAAAGACAATGAGACCATTTTTCCCGTTTGTGTCCATGCTAAAGTCGTGGCAAAGAACAATCTAACACAATCCAAATGTTCCCTTTTCCCCTCTTTGTTTTAATACTATGTTAGATCGTTCTATGACTACTTGAGGTTTGGTGTTATTTGATTACTTTTGTCCTTATTAGTAAAAATATTACTTTGGACCAACGTTTGCATCCTGTTGGAGTGCGGGGTAGACCCTATTTTGGTTCACTAGTTGAAGAACTGACCCATGAGTTGGCAGAGACACAGCTGGACACTTTCTCACAGTGTGTCCACTCTCACCCATATGGTGTATGCAGCAGTAAATTGCCCTTCACCAAAGCCAGCTCCTTTCACCTCATTGGAAGCCACCAGTGATTCAAAACGTGCATCTTAGTCACATTGCTCAGACCAATACCGCTCTGTCGTTTCTTATTTCTCTCAGAATAAGAGATGAGGATCGCTCTTGGAATATGACGGGTGTCAACAACCAGCCAGGTATTTTCCGGATTTGCTGCTTACATGACTCAATAACAACACAGGAGCCAGCCTTGCACAGGTACCCAGCGGAGGACATTTTTAAACAAGCTCACACAGGTCAAGTTAACTCCTTCAGAACTGGAGGCACCCTAGTCCCATCACTGAAGGGGCTTACATTACAGAAACACAAAAAGGACTGGTGTCCCAACTCGCTTCCTCAAATTACAAGTCAAGGAAAGAGGAGGAGCCGTGACAACCACCACCAAGCAAAAATCATTGCAAAATAAACCGAATATGTTTCCGGAAAATTCAGATATACACACTTTTTATTTATTTTTTTAACAAGTGTATATGTACCTTATAAATGTGGCTACAGAATTATTTAGTTGAGACAAAAACAAATGTACATTTTAGAGTACATATTAGTGCCAAGAGATCACTAAATACAACAGACTTGTACGATCAAGAGGAATTGAGTTCACATACACAAAGTAGCAAAACAAAACATGGGCAGATTAGGTGTTTATTCACCAACAACAGAGGACTACAAGCTTATCTTACCTGTAACGTTCTCAGAAAAAAGAACAAAAAGCTTTCAAAGTCTCAAAAGGGTTTTCTGCTCCCTGTAAGCTCGCCGAGAAGTAAAACCCAAGTGTGCACATCTCCTGTAACCCGGCTTACCTGGCAGCTCACTGCCTGAGCATTTCCGAATGAGAGCAGAGCAGCTCACCTGGGGCAGACCATTTTCACCAAGAAAGGGGGAAGAACTCGGGAGTTTTCTTTCAGCGAAACAAAAAAGGAAATCAACTAAAGCCCCCGCGCTGATCAGAAGTCTTTGTAAGGAGAAAGAAAAACTTCCTCTAGTTTGACGCGGTTGATATTTTTAGAACCTCCAGACATCTCGGGGACTGAAGCAATCGCACGGACACCGCAATGCCAAGTCATACCCCCGTACCCTCGCAGTGTGCGCTCCCAGCCTTGGCTCAGTTTGGTTCCTCTTTCTTATTGAAGACGTTAGCACCGTACTTTTATTAAAGAGGTTGCAGGCAAACAGATTTGTGAATAGAAGGGCAATAACAAAAAAAAGCATGCATGATTTGGGGACTTGTGTATTTTTTTTTCTGTGTCAAAGCCTATACATTTAGCAATTCTGCAAATACTAAAACAATGAAAGTCAAATGGTGAACATGTGTAGGTTGGACATGCACAATGATTGCAATAAATACTCTTTAGGCATATTTTCATAGTTTAAATGTGCTTTTACTTGCAATTATAGGGGTAGCAAAGTATAAGATGCTTCGACTTTCTGGGGCTTACTGAGTCAAGTGCATTAGTGCGGATTTGGCACCACAGTATGGAAACCAACATTGACTTGAATAAGAGTTTCCGTTCTTTATCGCAGAATTGGCGCCATTCCTTAAAGAAGCACTTTAAAAAAAGAAGATTTTTTTTTTATTATTTTGATATATGCAGCCTTTGATTACCTTTATTGAAAACTTATTACATAAGCTGTCGATCGATTAGTTCTCCTGTGATCAGCCAAGATTCTGTTTCCCAGGGTTCACTAAATGGCTGTCTTTAAGTTTCAATCCATGCTTCAGTGTAACTCAGCAGCTACAATATATCCTTATATTACCAAGGTAACATGATCTATTGTTACAGTTTGCAGCTCAAACAGCTGTGAATGTTGGCAACAAATTATGGCAAACAGGAAAGTGTTGCAAATATCTTGCACTGCTGGGGAAGTGGGCTAAAACCTGCTATAGAAATCAAAGTATGTGCAGTATATAAAATCTCATAAGAAATTGCATCAAAAGTTGAATTTAAAAAAAAATGTTTTAAGTATTACCTAATACAGCGGTGAGCAAAAAGGGGGGCGGGACTTTTTTCTGGGGGGGGGGGGGGGGGCGGCGTTGCAGAGGCCCAGCGCTCTTCCCCAAGGCATTTAAATTAAATGCTGGGGGATCGCACGAGGCCCCTGCAACTCTAAACTTACCTTCACTCTGCCGGCGTCAGGACTCGTGTCCATGGCAACGCGGCGTCAACAGCCGCCACGGGGTCATGTGATGTGAAGTCATACGCATCAAATGACGCTGCGTGTCACGTGACGTCACATGCACCCGCGGCGTCATTTGACGCCGCCTCGAGGTAAGGGGGGGGGGCGCGAGCACCTGAGGAGGAAAGGCAGGGGGACGCAGCAGCAAAAGTTTGCGCTCCCCTGATCTAATACTACAGAACCGATAAATTGGGGGGGAAAAATTGACAAAATAAAAATCCAATATTGCGTGGATCGCTTCTTTACGTGCCGAAAACAGGAATGAGGAAAAAACAGGTGGGTGTTTGTGTTGTATATTATTGCCTTCTGAATTATTTAGATATAAATTTCCCACACTTTTTTTTTTAAAGGTGTAATCACAGTCGGTCAAACAAACCACCGTTTGTGAGAAGTAAATGTAACCGGTATTATTGGCTTCCCAAAATAAGCCGCACAATACTCATAGGAAGGCAAGGTCGCTTTCATTTCTTTTAAATGAGTTACAAGTTGCAATTCGTAATGCCCCCCCCCCCCCCCCCCCCCCCCCCCCCCCCACATGGGGAGGGTTTCTGAATGAAGAGTTTGGTTTACCTTTATCCCCACCCTGTACTGTCAGAGACCCAATAAAGATAAGGAGAGGGTGAGAGAGGCTCTGCCTGTGCAAACTCTTGCAGAAAGGATAGCGACATTGGACAAAAGTGAGCAGCCAGTGGAAATCAAAGCTCTCTAAGGTCTCAGCTCCCCCTGTTTACAAACTAACCTGAATGTTAATATATATTATATATATATATATTCTATATATATATATTATATATATATATCATATATATATATATATATATATTATAATATACTATATATAGTTTATAGGTGTCAGTGCCACCGGTTCTGAAGTAGCTAAAGTCTTTGAATGAGACACTGATTGAGCCACCTGTGCTGAAGCAGGGATATCCTTAAATTTGACAGGTTGGTGGTCCTTGAGGACTGGAGTCGGCCACCAGTCAACATGTGCGTTATTAATGTCCATGTATCAATCCCTGTATCAAAACAGGCACTCACCTAGAAAAAGGTGCATACAAGTCAGCCTCATGCCTGTGTAGGAACATTGCTTGCCACACTTACAGTAGCAATTCTATCAAATGTTTTTCGACTACTGGATTTGGAATTTGGGAGACGTTAGTACATAGCCTTCTATGTTTCTTACATTACATGCAGATTATTAGCTAGAGAGGGTTATCTGTCACAGCAGCTTCAAGGGGCTGAGGGATGGAGGGTGAACGATGGGGAGATGCAGAATCTCACACATCCCATTATAATAATATGGGCATTATTTAACTTGTCCCCATTCCGCTTAATTACCCCTCTCCCCCCCCCCCCAATCACAAGCAAAGAAACAGAGAAAATAGACCCTGAATAAGTGTCAGTTTAAAGAAGCAATCCCCGTTTTGGGGGGAAGGGGTGTTACACTTACATGAACCAGGGGATCCCCCTGATGAAAGGAGAATTCAAAGACCGACCTTGAGATATTAATGATTTTTGTGCTGGTGCGTGATACAAAAAAACAAAAAGCTACAAATATGGCAGTGGAAGTCGCCAGTAGAAAAAGCCATAGCATCACCCGATGGCCTTGATACAAACCTGACCCCGAGGCCATTTTGTGTCCACCAGGCAAGTATTCTTACCCGGTGGCCAAAACTAGCTGTATGTCAGGGACCGGGGAGTCCCCGGAGGTCGATGAACCATTATATATTATAGCTTTATTTGTCACTATTTGCACTCCAAACAAACGCCATTTATTCCCCACCATTATAAAGACAGACACAGTCTGTAAAAGTTGGAGCTGCATTGGTTTTCACAGAAACACCATCAGTTATCACTGTTGTCACGTTAGTTTATTTTGGTCACTGACACGGATTAATATTATTGTTCCCTTTAGCACGGGGAGCGCTTCTTTTCTTTGTTTTTATAGACTAACCTGATTAAATGGGGCTCCTTACTCTAATGACCCAAGCACATGCCAGTACAGAGACGTACAGACCATGGAGAACCTACTCGTACGCAGAACTCCTTGGGGAGACCTGTTCGAAGGAGGACTTCACGTCAGCAATGGAAAAAGCTTGTGCACGGGTCTGACACCAAGAAGTCCAGTGAGGTCACAAAGTAGGTCACAGGCTTAGAATCCAATTTAACTTTGGTTTTGGGCTAATATTTGGGGGATTCAAATTTAGCAGGGAAAGAGCGAGAGAGGTGGAACCAGACAGACTAGTGCACAGCATGGTGAAGAAATCTGTAACAAATAAAGAACAAGCAGGCAGAGGGTACTGCTCCTTTACCAGTGCAGCTATGTCACGTCTCACACATTATCCAGGAGAGCTTTAGACACCATCAAAACACATTGAAAGGTAATGTGGGATCCAGACAAATGTAAACATATTAAGCAATGGGCGATAGATCTAAAACTGTATCCTTCAACAGGATGACTGGGACCACAAAGAGGTATCCAACAGCTTGATATATACAGGTCACCCAAGGAAACATTTACAAACTACTTATAATGTGTTATCTCACTGTAGTTAGGCTCTCATCAATGTTCCCAGGGTCTTCTCCCCTTTGTAGGAGAGAATGTGGACAAAGATTTCTAACACATGGTGGCCCTGCCCCAGCATCACCATCTTATGGGCTACAATTCATAGACTGGTAACAGAAGTAACTGAGGTTAACTGTACCCTGGTGTCTCTCCCCTAAATAAACCAAGTCAGGGCATGGTCAAACATCTTCGCAAATGAACCATCCACGTACTCTCAGCTACAATATGCGCGATTGCTCACATTTTGAATAAGCAACAAATTCCAACACTGCTACACATTAAAGAGAAGATTTGGTATGTATACCAGATGGAAATACTCTCTAGCCAACTGAACGCCGCGTGCCAAGGTTCAAAGGATCTGGGAGGAGCTACATTATGACCCCAGATTCCCACCGGGTCATATCACACCTGTCTATATTAGATAGAGACGGCTCATGTTTGGTCAAGGCCTCTCCACCCTCCTGTTCAAGGTATATTTGTAAGCACTGGTGATATTTGTTACCAGAACAATAAGACTGGGATTTTGCTGTAATCTTCTTGTTTGCTTCCCTGTACCCTGTTCTTCCCCTCCTAATTTCATACAGATCTTAATAAATGTACAGTTTAGGAAAATAAAAGTAATGTAGATTCTTCTCGTGTGGTGGTTGCTTACTCATGTCCTGTTTGCAGACTCAGATTCGTGTTACATTACGCAGTAGATTTACAGAAGAGGAACTTGGGCAGTATCCATATTGCACACGCTCAGCAAGAAAAAGACACATCATCGGGCTGATGTAAAGTGGCTCCCGCATCTTACACATCGTTGTGACGCAAGGGTAACCTGGCTAGCATATTAAAGGTTAAGGCCGGGCAGTGCCCCTATCAGTCAAGATGGATGACAGGTTTCTGGCTTAAAAAGACCATTTTATTGCAGCCAAAATGGCTGACGTGAGTGATGCTGTGTGCCCTGTAGCAGTTTATTCCCCCATTCATATATAATGTAATGTATTCGAATGGCTCCTTTGTGAGATGGGACGGGTACTTCACAGGCTGCGGCCATACTGTGCATGCGATAGAGCGACGGGGGGGGGGGGGGCGTGGCCACGACGTCACCAGGCTGGTTCGCCCTCATCAGCTGAAACGCCCACGTGATGCGAAAAATCTAATTTATTTGTCTCCAAATCCTGCCACGCGCGTCGCATAGCCGGACTGGTGCGCTTACATGAATTTGTTCGTGCGCTATCTCCGAAGCTTTAATCGGTCACTACAATGAGCCAGAATCTCAGCCTTCTATGCAAGAGTGGGCTGGGTGAAGTGCTGGGACACTGGAGGAGTGGGGAGGAGTGTTTGACTCAGGCCTGGGGGGAAAAAAATCACTTCCAAAAGCAGAGCCACAAAAGCAGAGCCATTGTTCATCCCAGACTCTGAGGCATCTATCTCTGCAGGAAGTATCAGGCTAAAACTGGACGCTAGCTCCAACTGACTCCGTTCCCGGTGGTCAGTTTGAATTTCCCACTCTCCTTAAGCCCACCTCTGTGGGATGTCCTAAAACACTGTCGCCTCCCAAGGCCCCGATTGGCCCACGTAGCATCCGTGCTGCGATTGGCCGGCACCCGGTCTTCCAAGCTTTTAAATGAAGACTGGGAAACTATTAGACCCTGCCGGTTACTTAGTTAGCTTAGATCCAGACTCCCAGTCTGTGAGACACTTGGTGTGTTACGCCAAGGTTTTTGCCGCAGACACACAGATCCAGAACGAGGCTCGGTTGCATAGATGAGCAGGACTTTTTAAACTTGCTAGAACACAAGTAGCATCCCCACGGTACCGTGGTACCCAGGGACTCACGCAATGTGGAAGACATCCTGGGTTAGCCTACCAGCACCTAGTTAGTCAGGACTCCTTCCATATCCTGTGTTTTGGAGAGTTTGAACCTAAAACCTTGTATTGTGCTGCTCCTGCCAAACTAAAACTTGCTTTGTTTGATGCCTTCGTTCTGTCTGGCGTTTGCGATCCCGTGTAAATTGCCCTGGTCTACCGTGACAGTCATCTTATGGCCAAATATCTGTAACAGCCCCCCTACCTCGCTCTCTCCTCCCTTCTGTGCCTGTAAAGGGAAGCGTGGTCCTTAGCACAAGGAAACCTACCAAGTTTCAGATAATACTGTACCGGCAGCTTATTGCTGACAAGGTTTTTTTACTGTTTAATACGGTTTTACTGGTTTTCTATGGGAGAGAAGCATCAACTTTTCACATGGGCGCTTCCTAACAAATGCAGGCAATAGATGTTTCTCGTGGTGCCGCTGCTAATTGAAATGTTATGCTTATTAGGGAGGGTTCAACAACATTCTAAATAAAAACACATTCCACTTTGTGTGTTCCAGAAACATGCCGTCTCTAACGGGAAACAATTTAAATACAAATCTGATTAAAGCAGCAATACTACTTTCACCCTTTTTTCCTCTTTCTTTCTTATTTGTACATGTAAAGCGTGTGACAATGTAGAATTTTACATTCTTACCTAAGCTGCTCCGGTTATAAATCTGTAAACATCCTGATTGTGTGCCTAACATAATGGCCGCCTTTCAGTTTCAATCAATCTTTCACTCAGCAGCTACAGTATATCCTGATACTACTAAGGTAACATTATCTATTGTTACAGTTTGCAGCTCAAACTGCTGGGAACATTGGGAACAAATTATCACAAACAAAAAATGTTGCAAAGCTCTTGGGATGTGTGCTAACGCCTGCTATAGAAAACAAAGGATGCTTAAAACTAATTAAAAATGGCATCGAGTTGAAGTTAAAAAAATTAATTACCAAAAAAAAAAAAAAAACAGAAAAAAAAAAAAAGCAGTCACGGTTATCTAATAGTACAGAATTTATTTATTTAAAAAAAGAAACCTATAAAATGTCACACAATTTTGGAGCAGAATTTCAAACATTTCTTGACATTTATTTTTACACTTATCAATTATTCATGCCCTGTATAACCTGAACTCAACACAAAATAGGTCACAACAAACTTACTATTATATATTAATTCAAATTGTTTTCATCGTCACTGACAGTATTGTGTGTGCACGGTTTGTACTAGTATACGGTTTAAATTCAGATAGTCACATTTAAAACCTCGCAGACCATATGCAGTCCCTCAAAAGTGAACTAATAGCAGCGACATGTTCAATACTGGAGGGAAAATGTAGGTTATTGACACTTTAAATACAAAATCACTACAAAATAAAACAAGCCTAAGGCCTTGGACATGGTCAGCCCCGTGCTGAGGCGCGCTTACGGTCGGCAGTGAACCCCTGCAGCCGTAATGAGAGCGGCTTTAGCAGGGGCTCGCGCACGCTTCCGCAAGCGTGCGGAAGCGTAGCCGACATTTCACATTTAGTTTTTCGCGCTCACGAGAGTGCAGGGCCGGTCACGTGAGCGGTTCGCCCAATGAGGGCGAACCAGCTCTGTGATGTCACTGGCCCGCCTCCGACACGCCCCCTGACGGCGCGCGGACTAAGGCCAGGGAAAGCACCCGCTTTCCCTCAGCCTCCGCGCGCCTCCGCACGGCTGAAGTCTCTATGGACTCAGCCTTAGTATCTCCTAAGCATGTTATACGCTTTCCATGTCTCAGTGCTAATGTCATGATTACAATCGTCTCTCTCATAATAACACGGCTTGTGGTTCCTATAATCTACAGCAGGGACGGCCAACTCCAGCCCTCAAGGGACACCAACAGGCCAGGTATTAGGGATATGCCTGCTTCAGCACAGGTAGCTCAATCAGTCCCAGCTTCAGCACAGGTGGCTCATACAGAGGTCTGATTGAGCCACCTGTGCTGAAGCTGGGATATCCAGAAAACCTGACCTGCTGGTTGGCCACTCCTGAGTTAAATTGTAGGTATCTGGTAACATAAGAATAACATAGGACCCCCTCCCCAAAAAAGTTTGTTCATTTTGCACAGGAAACAAATAACTAAAATGTTAAGGATGATTACGGATTCCAGCAAGTTATGTCACTGTTAATCCATCCAAGTGCTCACAATACAGAACTGGCCCTTTCATACAGGTCTGAAAGTACAACACTATATCACGTTTGTGTATAAAGACTCTTGTGCATCCACGGAGCATCAAAAGGATAAAACCGATTTACAGCTCCTAAATATCGGCAGCGTGGAAAATATCACAGCACGCGGTGTGTAAATAGGCAATAATGAAGCACATTGTTACATCTGCACGGTAGGACCGTTTCTGGTGGCATTTGATACACGTCGGCTCCCGTTTCATTTGATATCCAACAACGGCACATTAGAAATAATAGGACTTCCTAACCCCGTACAAATTAAAAATGTGAACGGTTTCGGGTTGCTGCTGCAAGGTTGAATGTGGCAACATCTTTGGGAGGTCTCATTACACAGCGATATCAGGTTTCAAAATTGCTGCGAGAGAGCAGAGTAGCAGATTGAGCTCTGCCTGCATCGTACCGTGTAAAACCCCTGCAAGGAAAGGAGGCTGCTCAATATTTTATAAGGCACGCAGTCTTCCTTTGGGGAGAAGGGCCAGGTGAGGTTTCCATCTGTACTTTAATGATATCATTTCAGGGCCAGTCCCCGACTGGTGGGTGTTGCTGGAGGGGGAGAGACCTCTTTATACAACACGTGGAGAGATACCGGTGTACAAGAAGGAACACATGTGGATTACACAAATCATTTGAATGCACTTTGCATATGTAAATGAGCATATTTCCCAGATAGCGCAGGGGTGCCCCTTGTTGTGCACAGGTTTGGAGAGGTAGAGGTGACTTGGGATTCCAGTAAACGAGTCTCTCTCTCTGTTAGTGAGACGTTGGAGAACAGACCTCTGTGGCTAGGTATTGTTAGGCCTCGGCCATGTTACTTGCTTGCTGGCGGAAGCGCGCTGAGGCGCGCTCCCGCTCAGCACTGAGCCCCTACAGCCGCAATTAGAGCGGCTTTAGTAGGGGCTCGCCTACGCTTCGGGAAGCGCGGAAGCGTAGGTCTTAGGGAATTTAAAATTCCCCCGCTTGCCGGCGCGACAGGCCGGTCACGTGAGCAGTTCGCCCAATGAGGGTGAACCAGCTCCGTGACGTCACTGGCCCGCCCCCGGCCAGTGACGCGCCCGCCCCCGGCCCGCCCCCTGACGGCGCGTGCGGTAAGCAACCGCAAGGCCATGGAAAGCACCCACTTTCCCTGAGCCTCAGCGCGCCTCAGCACACCAGCAGGGAGCCTGGCCGAGGCCTTAGGGGGAACGTCCCTTTTGCAGATCGTCAGCACTAATGGCGGTTACAGTTAACGCAATGCCTTTTCCGGCCCAAAACAGCACTTAACATGTATCTTCAAAGCTCACTAACGCAGTGTTAACACTGAACAAGGTGTTAACGTAGGTTAGTGCCTCGTTAACTCAGACCTGTGGATCTGGGCCAAGTACCTTCATCCGCTCAGCAACATGAAATGGATGTTGTTCACGTTAGCTTAGGCCGAAACTATACTAGGGTCGCGCGCGACGGAGCGCCTGCCGCAGAGGCGATGTGGGCCATGGGGGAGCCGCGGCCATAACATCACAGAGCTGGCTCGCCCTCATTGGCTGACCCGCTCACGTGCCCGGCCATTGCGCGACAAAATCAAATTATTTTAAATCGTCCAGACTGTCGCTCTCACGCATACACACGCGCGCTATGGCCGTCCTCATTGAGGTACAGCCTTTTGTTTGCGGCGTGCGCGCCGTCGCCCTCACCATGGCCGCGGCCTTAACGGCAAAACATCATGTGTGATGCATTGTCCCACAGGTAAGGAGAAGGCTACAAACTGGAAACTTATTTATAGGCCGCCGGCTTTTCCCTGCCCCTGCACCCCTAGTGCCGCCTGACACAGGACCGGCCCACGACATTGAAGCCACACCTGCAAGTACTTTGGCACCTCCCCTCTATAGCCAGAGGGAAATGGGGAAAACTTGGATACAAAGGGGAGTCTGTATAGGAGTCTCCCAGCTGCAAAAAACTGCACCAAAATCATCAAGGACAATCTCTTCAATGCCGTTTGCTTACAACAGCCTCCACTGTGGCAAAACTCCTCCACTGTGGCAAAACTCCTCCACTGTGGCAACACTCCTCCACTGTGGCAACACTCCTCCACTGTGGCAACACTCCTCCACTGTGGCAACACTCCTCCACTGTGGCAACACTCCTCCACAGTGGCAAAACTCCTCCACAGTGGCAAAACTCCTCCACTGTGGCAAAACTCCTCCACTGTGGCAAAGGAAAGATTACACAGAGGCCCAGACACCACTGCAGTGTGTGCAGCTGGCAAACTGCTTGCAGCACCACACACTTTAAGACCAAGGTCAGACTCCTTTTTATTTTGGCAACTTGTTAAGCGTGTTCAGATGTTTTTATGATGCAAAGAAGGGGGGCGGGGGGGGAAATGAAGGCATGAATCCCAGAAATGGATACATCGCACTACGATACTATACTACCATCACTTTCCAAACCCCCGCTCCACACACCCCCCAATGATGCACGTGCGGATAAACACCTTGAAACATTGACGCTCGGTGTGTAACATGCCTTTTACAGTGAGCTCTTTTTCAACCTTGACACACAGGCTCCGGTATCACTTGAAGAACACATTGATTTCCGTTGGATACAACCCACATTGCACAAGTAGAAGTGTTGGAAGTTAGCATTCTAAAACTCGTCCACATTAGCCATTTTGGAGTGGTTCATGAAAATGATACAAGCATCACCCGCTTCCCTGGGTCTCCCTAGTGAAGCAAAACAATGCGTCAATCACAGAGGAAAAAAAGGGCCTGGCAGGTACTGCAGCCATGTGTGGTTTTAGTGAGGCACGCCAAGGTAATACAGTATGTACTGTAAACACAATGACATGGTTTCTCGCTTGGTATTGTGGTATAGTCTATGCCGGACATGACATTACATTGGAGGCGTTAAACCCATACAGGCCCCTGATAAATGTTCCCCTATGTACTAAATTGTCTTCATCAGAAAACTACAATCCTCCTCCGAGTCCATAGCTGTCACATGTAAGACATGTTCCTGCATAATATAACTAGAGATCATTTTCTCGTGACACGTTACCCAACGTACCAAAGTCCACAGCTCCAGTGTTTCTCTTGGGTTAATGCCTTCGCTGTGGGGGGACCAGCAATGTGTCGGAGTGGAATGTCCTGATGATCTGGCATTGAAAGCCGTTAAGAACCCGTCACCTTATTTCACTCAGTTAACAGGTCTTTTTCATATTGCTGGGTTTATACAGATCCAATGTGACCATTCTCCCTCCTAATACAGAGGTAAATGAGAATTTTAAATCAGGTAGTGTTAGGACCTGCGATATTTGGTCATGCCTTGATGTGGCTCGCAGGCTTATAACGCTTTGGCCAAAGGGTTTAACCAAATGACTATTTTTCAAGAGAATATATAGGTATTTCACTGTGTATTTTTGTCACATTGGAAGTAGCTTTGGGCTTCTCTGTTTTTTGTTATATACATTTGGCCACGCCCAGTAGCACTCCTTTTGACACTTATATACATATATATTATATATATTGTGTGGTATGTTTTGGGGGTTTTTTTTTTTTAGCTTGCTGAGATTCTGTGTGTTTATTAGCCTTATTTCACTCAACATTTTGCTATATCTTTGCCGGCACCTGCCTAACTTCTCATAGGACTAAAACTCCTTCATTGCGACGAAAATGCACCACGATCCGGCGTGTGCATGATCGCCACCCCTCCCCTTCCGCTGGCTCAAAAATTCTCACAGCACGAAAAACCCTTGATGGAGACGAAAAAGCGATCAGGCGCGTGCACGAGCCCCTACTGGCTCAAAATTATCACAGCACTCAAAGTCGTTCATGCAGACGGAAAAGCGATCAGGCAAACCAACAGTACTTTTATAAGCAAACCTGCCACAGCACCAGTACTTTAATAAGCAAACCTGCCACAGCACCAGAACTTTTATAAGCAAACCTGCCACAGCACCAGTACTTTTATAAGCAAACAGCACCAGTACTTTTATAAGCAAACCTGGCACAGCACCAGTACTTTTATAAGCAAACCAGGCACAGCACCAGTACTTTTATAAGCAAACCTGCCACAGTACCAGTACTTTTATATCCAAACCTGTCACAGTACCAGTACTTTTATAAGCAAACCTGGCACAGTACCAGTACTTTTTTTATATACATACAAAAAGTTACTAAGGCATTTTCAATTTCCATTTTTTGAGAAGTGCGAAATGCCTTAAAACAAACTGTGACTCTTTGGAACTCCTGCCCACTTCTGATAGGCTCATACAATACTAACCGCTGGGGAAGGGCACATCCTTTCTACATGAGAAGTTTTCTATATATGACAATGTACAACATTATAGAACATGTATTAAGCATTTGGAATTAATGGCAAAAATGTTTTTATTAGGTCTTGAGAAGTAAAAAAAAAAATATGACCAGGTTTGCACGGATCACCGGCTGAAAACCACTGTAATGGTGGAATAAACCTGCTTATCAGATCACCGGCTGAAAACCACTGTAATGGTGGAATAATCCTGTTTATCGGATCACCGGCTGAAAACCAGTGTAATGGTGGAATAATCCTGCTTATCAGATCACCGGCTGAAAACCACTGTAATGGTGGAATAATCCTGTTTATCGGATCACCGGCTGAAAACCACTGTAATGGTGGAATAATCCTGTTTATCGGATCACAGGCTGAAAACCAGTGTAATGGTGGAATAATCCTGCTTATTTTATCACCGGCTGAAAACCACTGTAATGGTGGAATAATCCTGTTTATCGGATCACAGGCTGAAAACCACTGTAATGATGGAATAATCCTGTTTATCGGATCACCGACTGAAAACCACTGTAATGGTGGAATAATCCCGTTTATCGGATCACCGACTGAAAACCACTGTAATGGTGGAATAATCCTGCTTATCGGATCACTGGCTGAAAACCAGTGTAATGGTGGAATAATCCCGTTTATCGGATCACTGGCTGAAAACCACTGTAATGGTGGAATAATCCTGTTTATGTTACCGGATATTTGAAAGTTTGTTTCACACCACATGATATAATGAACACAACATGAAGGGTTACCCAAAAACTCCAGTCTGAGCTCCAGTTGTTCGGCGTTTTCTCCGGTTGGGGGCTCAGGCCTTCCTCTGACAAATCAGTGCCGCTGTCATCCAAGTTGTTTTCATTAAGGAACTGTAAACACAAAATAAGGCGTTAATAACTTGGCTTCCGCGCACAAAAGCAAGCTTTAGACATCTCTGCTTCCGTATCACAAAGAAGAAAATACTTTCTGGAATATGCTCAGAGTTGTAGAAGTTCGCTCGTTCACATCCTGCAAGGCTCACAATCCCAAATGACAAAGGAACGGTTTCCATGGACAATTTTATCTCCAAAACATGGAAAACAGCAACGGACCAGGAGAAGAATGAGGAACTTGGTCCAAACACTCTACAAAATGACCAATCTCTCTCTCTCACTACAGGAACCAGGTCTCCTGAAAGTTACTAATTAGGGGAAGATGGACGAGATTTCATTCCGAGTTAAACTAGCCTGCCTGATACAGGCACGCAGCTCGGCATTCAAACGTACCCAACGGAAGTACTCAAATGTTATTGTTATTTGTCTATCATTATTGTTTGGTAAAGTCTGGTGATATTAAGAGCTCTATATAAAGACGCACGGCTTTCCAATCTCATTGTCCTTAAGGTTTTTTCTAAAACACATTTCTCATGCTTCCTTTTTCACCCTATAGAAGAGACAACGAAAGGGCGGCGACAGCGCTAAATAAATCTCTGACCCTTCCACCCGAAACTCAACCGCGAGGAAGTTAAAATGTTCATTTGTGCTTTGGTGAAGAAATGGGCAAAAATCCTCCACAATTTAACACATCATCATCTAAAACCCAAAACACCACACATCTCTACAAAATGCTCAATACCACAGATATATGGAGACACCACAACCCTATGGATAAAATATTTCCATTTCTGTGCAAATCCACACGACTCCTTTTCCAGGATTGGATCCTTTCTAATATCCATCGGCCTAGTCAATACGACTACAATATGGGACTACTGACATCAGAAGTGTAAAATAGATCTCTTGGATTGTCAATGGGATTTACTCACCAATAGAACAAACAAAACGTTGCCACGGATGTGCCGTTTATCTGCATGGCCCATCTGCATTACCCGGAGCATAGCAAATTGAAAAGACAGTGGGTACAATCTTGCTGGTCAGCCTGCTAGAGCAGCAACTAAATGAGGACTGGCTTTTCTAAGAAAGAAGGGGGTCCCTTTTAATGTAAACACAATAGAATCAGTTCATAATGGAAGATATCTCGTATTTTATTTCTGCAAACATATATGCCCCAAACAAACCTGACAAAACATTTTTCTCAGCAGAATCAGCAAAATTGATGGCATTAAATCAGATCTCAGATCAAATACTGTACCTCTGGTTTTTGGAGGTTTTAATTTGTGTTTTTATGAAGAAATGGACAAACAACAGAGAGAGAGAGAGGCGAGGGGGGAACAGAGAGAGAGAGGCGAGGGGGGAACAGAGAGAGAGAGGCGAGGGGGGAACAAAGAGAGGAAGTGTTTGGAGAGAGTGACTGAGGGAGGAGAGAAGGTGGGAAAGCGAAAACGTCATTTTGCAGCGGGCGGGGTTGGCACGTGGGAAAAGCTTTATGTTGATGATAAACAGCAGGTCAACCCTTTGCGGATGTTAACCCCTTCAGTGCCACAAGGGCCGGTGTATTATACTGTTAAAGGCAGGCTCTCCTCTATTTACAATTTGGCCCCCACACAGGGGGTGGGCAACTCCAGTCCTCAAGGGCCACCAATAGGCCAGGCTTTCAGGATATCCCTGCTTCAGCACAGGCAAGCCAGTCAAAGATGGAGATGTCTGATTGAGCCACCTGTGCTGAAGCAGGAATATCCAGAAAACCTGACTTGTTGGTGGCCCAACCCTTCCTTAACATAATTTGAAATCCATATTAACACAGCAAACGGCAGTACAGTAAATTGGTACAGTAGTAATATGGCCCTGCTATCCAACTTGGTGAATCCGGTTTCAAACCCAGCACCGGCTCAAGGTGACATTGGGTATGTCCGAGTCACTTCCGACACCACAAATTAGATTGCAACCTCTGTGTCGTATTATTATTATTATAAGGGTCACGCAACATGAAATATAAAAGAACATGGACACACGTGTGCGGTATATGTTCTTCGCACAGATCCAGTTTGTGGAGCACCACGAGATTAACTAGCAATCGCTCCGGCTCCTAATGACGTACTGTCCAACTGCACCTGCGATTTAAGTCTTGTACTTATTAAAGCCAACAGCACTGATGTCTGCCAGTCCTATACCGATGTCTGCCAGTCCTCTACCGATGTGTCCTATACCGATGTCTGCCAGTTCTCTACCGATGTCTGCCAGTTCTCTACCGATGTCTGCCAGTCCTCTACCGATGTGTCCTATACCGATGTCTGCCAGTCCTCTACCGATGTGTATGCTCCCCTACCGTACGCGCGGGGCCAGGCTAAGACCCTCTCACAGTCCCCTCGCTTCTCTCCACCCCCGGCTATCGTTCCAGGGGGCTTGGGGGCCGCAACTTCAGAGATAGGCGGCCTTTTTTTGGGTGGAATGCAAAGTGGCACATCGCACTCAAGACTAAATTGGGACCAGTCCAAAAATGACTCCTGAAATTCTCACACCCACGTCGCTCCGCTGCATGTGTTTTGCGCCCACGCCCTCTCTCCTTCACCTTGTTTACATCCCTTATCCTTGGATACCCTCGGTCCTTAAAAAAGCAGAATTATGCAGGTGCTAAACAAATTTCCTATTACAGGACATTAGTGTACTGTACACTTTTACCCTGAATGTCCTTAACATGGCACACGTCTCCTCTACAGTCCGATTGCAATATACGAGCTTTCTTGCTTAATGTACTATAACTATTCGTGGGAGAGTAATCACATATCTACCCGGCTGTCACCCGTATTTATATTTTACTATTACACCCTCAGTTACTCCTCCGACCACGTCCTCTCGTACCATGGTGCAGTAAATCATCCACTTATCCTCCTTCTCTCACTCACCCGCCATTCTCCCATTACTTTCCACTTCTCTCTCCCCTCTCCTCCTCCCCTCTTCTCCTCCCCTCTCTCTCTCCCCCCTCCCGCCAGTCCCTCTCTCTTCTCTCTCCCCTCTTCTCTTCCCCCCTCCCTCCAGTCCCCTCTTCTCTCCCCCCTCCCTCCAGTTCCCCCGTTCTCTCCCCCCCTCTTCTCTCCCCCCTCCCGCCAGTCCCCTCTTCTCTCCCCTTCTCTCCCCCCCTCCGCCATTCCCCTTTTACCTCGCCCCCTCAATCCGCCATTCCCCCTCTTCTCTCTCCCCTCTCCTCTCTCCTCCCGCCAGTCCCCTCTCTCTCTCCCCCCTCCCGCCAGTCCCCTCTTCTCTCTCCCCCCTCTCCTCTCCCCCGCCTCCCATCCCCCCTCTCCGTCCCCTCTTCTCACTCCCCCTAAAACAATATACTAAAAACTCTCTCTCCCCCCGCCCCTCCATTCCCGCTCTTCTCTCCTCCCCTCCCTCCTTCCCCGTCTTCTCCTTCTCTCCCCCCCCTCCCTCCCCTCATGTCTCTCTCCCCTCTCCTCCTCCGACCCCTCTTCTCCTCCCTCTTCCCTCTCATTCTCACTCCTCCCCTCTTACCCTCTTCCTCCCGTCCCTGCCCTCCCTTGCCCCTCTTTCTCTCGCCAACTTCTTCTTCCCCCCTCCCTCCCGCCGCCTCTTCTCTCTTCCCCTCTTCTCGTTCCCCTATCCGTCTCACCAATGCCCCTTCTCCTTTACTCCGCTTTCTCTCCCCCCTCCCCCCATTCCCCCCTCTTTCGTCGCGTCGCCGCCCTCTAGTTTCTCATATCCCCCCTCCCTCTCCCTTCCCCTCTTTTCTCGTCCGGCCCCTCGAAATATTGCCCCTCCCTTCCCCTCTTCTCTCTCGACCCCGAAGTCCATGATTGCCGGTTGGCCTCCCTATCCGCACCCTCGTTTCCTCGCCACGCCGCCTCCCTCCCTTTCCCGGCCTCCTTCAGGTGGTCTCTCACCATCTCAGCTGTCCCCCCTACAGGCCTGCAGCCCCCGTCCCTGCTCTTCTCCTCCCCCCTCACCTCCATCCCCTCTTGTTCGTCGATCGGCATATCTTATCTCTCTATTTGGCACGCTCTCCGCCCCTCCCCAGTCCCACTCTTTCTCTCTCCCCCCTCCGCAGTTCCCCTCTTCTCTCCTGACAGTCACAGTCCCCCCCCCCGCGGTGTGACCCCTCTCACCTCCCAGTCCCCGGCAGGGAGCCGGTTCTCACTCTCCGCCGGTCTCTCCTCCTCCATTTTCCCGCTGCACTCCCCCCCCCCCTGAGATGCTGCGTGACGGGGGCGAGGGGGGGGATATACGTTGCCACGCAACCGACATCCGCGTTCCTATAGCAACGGCCGCGCTGCTGCTTCCCGTTAGCTGCTACCTTGCGCATGCGCAGTACCTCACTCAGAGCGCCGGCTGCCCACCAGGACGCCACGTGACACAACAAATCACATGATGCAGATAACCTGCTTATTACAGGAGCCTCACTATCCCCCTTACACCCAGCAGGGCCTGGTCTGGGTGCTGCATATGTGGTCTGGGTGCTGCGCTGCAGGGTGTCTGGGTGCTGCGCTGCAGGGTGTCTGGGTGCTGCGCTGCAGGGTGTCTGGGTGCTGCATGTGGTCTGGGTGCTGCGCTGCAGGGTGTCTGGGTGCTGGGCGGTGTCTGGGTGCTGCAGGGTGTCAGGGTGCTGCGCGATGTCTGGGTGCTGCGCGGTGTCTGGGTGCTGCAGGGTGTCTGGGTGCTGCGCTGCAGGTGTCTGGGGGCTTGCATGGGTGGTCTGGGTTGTGCTTGCATGGTGGTCTTGGTGCTGCGTTGTCAGGGTGTCTGGGTCTGCGGGTGTCTGGCACGGTGCGGTGTCGGGTCTGCTGCGTGTCTGGGTGCTGCAGGTGTCTGGGTGCTCTGCAAGGGTGTTCTTGGCTGCTGCGCTTCTGGCGCTGCGCTGTGTCTGGTGCCGTGCGTCGGTGTCCTGGGGTCTCGGTTGT